>CM054938.1:3749412-3798807 GCA_029168755.2 Tillandsia fasciculata | reverse complement strand
GGAAGTAATTAGACCTAATGTTTGTATTTGCGATGAGCATATCTTTGTGTTTATGATAAGCAAATTTTATGTAAGAAATGCAGTTTTTTTCAATATATATAGTTTCGTATAACAAAGGTAGAGAAAAAAAAAAAAAAATATTGAAATACTCTTTTCTAGTAATAAATTATTGAAAATTTAGTACTCGTTCTGATATCAGATTTTGTGAATCTGCAATCCGTTCTTATACTTTCTATTGTTGATCCGATATTTGCTCCGATATTGATCGTTAGAATTCTACAACAGAAACGTGAAATCGAATTTTTATCATAAATCTATCTTTTTAATAAAAATTATAACCGACACAACCATAAAAAAAAAAAAAAAAAAAAAGAAAAAAGAAAAAAAAAAATCAAAACAGAATATGTAGGTTAAATAAGATTCATTAACCAAGAGATGAATTACAATTGACTCCTCTTCTACACAGAGTAGCTTCAACTCGAGCTCTTTTTATAAATCACTCTCACTCTTCTCTCGAATTCTATAAACTCGAATAATTTATTTCTTTGTATGCACCCTTGCACTAAGTGCATCCAAAATCACAAACATCTTGATGATGCCATATTGGTGCAGCTAAACCGTACCACCACCACCCCCAGAAAATAATAACACATATATTATATTTATAGCTTACATAAAAAATCACTCAAATCCAATCTAATTAAATTTTAATTAATTTATTTCTAATAGATTTAAATATTTATTCTAATCCAACGGAATTCAACTAAAAATCTTATCAAATCCTAAAATAAACAATGTTACACTACATTCTACTTATATACATCAACCACCACTAAAAGCTAAACCTGTAAGCTTTAATCAACCAACAACAACTATTTTTTTTTTATATTACTATTCTAAAGAATCTAAACAAGCATGTCAACTACCACTAAACACAAAAGCAACTAAGTAGAAATGGAGCTTTTCTTTTTACCCTTTGAATGAATGCGTTGCTTTATGGTTTTTCAAAATCTTTGTAACTGATATTTCAAATCAACAGTACTGTGGTGCGTGTTATCAACTTAAGAAACATAATTATATATAATGCCTATATATATGTTTACTCCCTCTACAAAAAATTTTAAAAAGTAGTTAATGGGAAAAAAAAAAAAAATCAAGAAATATAATAAGGTAGTTGTTTTACCCCCTAATTTACACTTTCTTAGAATTGACGATCTCTCATGTGCAGCTACATGCAAAAAAAATTTTTTGATTAAACAGAAATATACCCTATTTGAAATTAAAAGCAAAGGGATACAGGGAGGTATAACCCATGCGAACACAGATGAAATGACCGAACTCTAGCTACCACAACAGAAGGAGACCACTGCAGCTGCCGTAGTCACCGCAGCGCACCACTGCAGCAGCGAGGTCTGCAACATCAGCGACACGTTAACAAGAGCTACATGCAAATTTTAATTATCATTTTACTACTAGCAGAAGAAGCACCCGTCTTTCACTTATTAGAGATCAGAGCGAAGTAGTATAGAGCAAAAAAAAAAAAAAAAATTAGGTGAAGGTGATATATAGAGAGATGGTGTTGGATGTGTGAGGGATATATGGTTGAAAAAGAAAATAAGCAACTAAAGAGATGGAGAAAGGTGTGGAACATGGGGGATTGGGTGAGATTTAAAGGAGGATGAAGACTATTGGGAAGCACTTTTTTTTTTTTTCTTTTTTTTTTTTGTACAATTCCAACATTTGAAGTGATATATTTGCAAAGTGACTGTCAATTTCAATATTTGAAGGGGTATATTTGCAAATGTGATCATTACTTTTAGAAAAATACTAATGTTACACCTCAAAAGAAATGTACATCTTACATTTCATCTATTTCAGAGTGGGATTCTTCACTGGTCACTCCTCCATTCTGGGATGGATGGGCGGGGTGTACGGATAGCATTACTTTTTTAGTATTTGGAGAGACATATTCGCAAGAACTACCATTAAAATTAAGAAGTTTTAATCTTTGAATAGATGGAGTGTATAATATACACTCTAATTAGAATGTACAGATAGCATTACTCTTATGCTTTTGTAAGAAGAATATGGTTGCACATTTCTAGCAGTTAGAGAAGCACAATTTTAAATAACTTTAGCATTTGGATCGAGAAACATATTTGCAAAGATAATTGTTGTGTATTTGTGAGGAGATCATTTTTGTATATTTCCAAATGTTAATAGCAAATTTAGGGATATATTTGTTGGTTCAATATTATCATTCCACTTCTAAACTACTAAAAATAAATAGAGAAATAGCAAATCTGTTAGAGGGATATGTTGAAAATAAATAGAGAGCTAACGGATCTGAACCGGAGCAGCATCTAAATGTTAAAAATAAATAGAGAACTAACATATCTGTTAGAATGACATGTTAAAAATAAATAGAGAACTAAATTGCTAAAAATAAACAGAAACCTATATGACATACTAATAGGCCCATATCGGATGAGAATAAAATTATGATTAAATATATAAAAGATTATGGACACTAGTAATAATAAATGAGCTAAGCATTTTAAACCGATGGTTTAGATCCAATAAGTTATTATCATTAATGGGCAAGATTGTTAAATTTGGTATCAGAACTAATCACCAGCCCGAAATGTGTGACGAGTCTGTACTGAGTTGGGGTCTGAATAATAAGACGATAGGTTAAGGTCTGAATGACAAGGTGGCAGAGCTCTCACATCGCCTAGTAATGTTGGGTTGTGTGTGTGATTGGGCTAACGAGAACGATGACGTCAGATCTAACGGGAGTACTGGATCTGAGGTTGTGCGTGTGATTGTGCTGACGAGGACGAGGACGAGAACGTCAGGCCTAAACGGAAGTACGGGAGTATAACATCAAGCCTAAGCGGGAGTCTGTGACACCTCAATAGTCTCACATCGGATAGGGTTGTGATTGGATATATACAAGATCATAGACATTAGTACTAATAACTGAATTTAAATATTTTGGGCCGATGCTTTAGGCCAAACGAGTTATTATTGCTAGTGGGTCGGATCGTTACATTTAGTATCAGAGCCAATTACCAACTCGAAAATTAATGTGTGACGAGTTTCGACTAAATCAGGGTCAGAATGACAAGATGATAGATTATGTTAGAATCTGAATGACAAGATGACAGATTATGCAAAAATCTAAATGACAAAGATCTCAAATCATCTGGTGATATTGAATTGTGTGTATGATTGGGGCTGACGAGGACGTTATAGTCCTTACATCGGATAGAAAATAGAGTTGTGATTGAATATATACGAGACCATGGATGAACACTAGCAACATTAATAACTAGGTTTAAATATTTTGAATCCAACGAGTTATTATTAGTAGTGGACTAGATTGTTACCATCAAGATCTGGAGCATTGATTATTATTTCGATCTATACTCTCTTATATTTTTAATCACAATAATTTTAATTTATAATTTATTTGCACGCCCATCACCCTATTGAGACTAGTCCATATGTGGTCTCCACACTTATAAACCACCAAACAATTTGTTAATGGGCACGGGCACATTGTAAACTGATCATTTGATCATGTGCAAGGCGGGCGCGGGCCTGGGACCAGCCACATGGGCTTTTTTGGCCCGAGTTAAGAGACATTATTGCCTACACCCGGTGTACTCATTTACGCCTTATGCACCACATTTTTCCTCATCTTATACACCAAATTTTTTAATCTAATATTTACCAGACACAATGCTACATTTCTCTCAAAAAAAAAAAAATATTTACCATACACAATATCTAAGTGATCTACTTCCAAACAAGTCTAAAAACTATTTACCAAAACATTTATGTGGTCTTTATTAAGTAGCATTTTCAATCGACGACAGAGATAAACAGAATTATTTGATCTAAAATCTCGAAGGTTATGTAAAATATAGTTAATGAGTTAGATTTTAATTTTGAAACCTCTATCCAACCATTTTAGAGACTGCGGTAGGTAATCTTAACAATTTTATTTTATATATATTCAATACAAGCCATGTGAATGCCATAAAATATATTTAATGAGCTAGATTTTAATTTTGAAACCTAATTAAGAGCTCTATGGGAGCATTTTCGGATCATAATGGAACATATTTTTTATAGTCATGCGTGCGCAGCAGCACATATAAGAAAATATTGCACGCGAACCGGATTGCAAAGAACTTGAACCCCTTATTTTAGGGCACATTCATACATTAGATGTAGGGAATAATTTTCCTCTAGTTAGGTCATGCCCACTGGTGGTGACATAAGGGGCCAAGTCCAATTCAAAAGCCACAATGGTAGCTCAATGCCTCAAGCCTCATCTCATCTCTCTACTCTCTTTTATTTATAGCTAATTACCATGTCTCTTTCAGGTCCCTTTCTCTCACCTAATTTTCTTGTAGCTTAGCTCCTGTAGTCCATTGAGGAAAAAACTTGTGCAGGGAGAGCTCCCCCAACGACTTTTCGTTGTAATACTTTTTATCTATTGTCACGTGGTAATTTTTGTACGTATCTTACAAAAACAATAATTTTAGATGTTTTTTCGTAGATTCGAAATTCGTTTCTGACTCGCCATGGTGAAAACGATCCTTTCATAAGAGAAATGTTTCGTCTATAAACCAAAAGGAGTCGTAGAATTAGAAACCTCCATCTCATGGTTATAATTCTTCCCTCTAGGTTTTATTTATTTTTTTTGAATTTTAGTTTTAGAAAAGAAAACCGAAGTGACAAGACTATAGAGGAAATGTGGTCCTCGCATTCGGTTGGATTGTAGGGTTAGCATTGCTCGGTAAGAAAATATATTGCTTTAACACATGTAAAGCTAACACACGGATCGTTTTCTCCACGTAGGGAGAGCTCCCCACTCAAGTTTTTTTTTATAATTAATTCATCCATAAGTTTTGCTATCTGTTTTATTCAATTTTTTTTAAAAAAACTATTTAAATAGAAATATAAAGTACCTAAACTTCGAATTCGAAACTTTGGCTACCAACCACTAAATCCCTTGCCAGTTGTACTAGAGACGGTCAGTAAATTTAGCCATTGTTATCAAGTTGTTATAGCCTTAACTTTTTTTTTTTTGACATGGGTTGGAGAGAGAGAGAGAGAGAAAGAGATAGAGAGATCTTGCTATTCGATCCTCAATTTTTGTCATGTACCTACTAAATAGATCTAATAGCTAGGAAACTTGTAGTAATGCACATAGTGGACATGAGGACCATGGTACATAGATCTAGATAGGAGAGATATATATATAAGAAAAAATATGACCTATCTATAGAGATTTAATCCGTTAATGTAGGGCTGATAGGGAGAATAATCGAACCGACGATCTCATCAAATTGAGGGGGGTTAAGACTAACTCTAATAGTATGTTAGCGTATAAGAGGACGTGCGTCGATCACAACCTAGGAATAATATGTTTAGCAAGATGATCATGCATATATATATATAATATTATATATATATATATATATATATATATATATTATATATATATATATATATTATATATATATGTGCATGGCCTTAGGGGCTTCAATGAATTTGCCAACCCAATGATCAACTTGTAATGGTCCATGCTCTTCTTGGTGGTGAGGTACCCTCGTGATCTTATAAATCTTGTAGCCAAGCATGGTAGGTGAGCTAGATTCAATGTCCTGGCCACTTGCAAGTTTTTGCTCCAAATTATATACATGATGACTCGAGTGATGATAGAGATTTGAAAAGCTATATATTTGTCTTATGAATCTTTTGATCACAATATTTTAGGAATCTCTGACAATGAAATCACCTGATGCTGCTTCTCTTTGCTTCCTTAAATTGCTCATAAACTAATACTAAATCCTCTCTCTCTCTCTCTCTCTCTCTCTCTCTCTCTCTAGTGAGAACTTAATCTTCAAAATTGACTATCATGAATCTCATGACAACTTGAATACACTTACCTAGCTACTATTACTTCTATTAGAAGTATATATATATATATATATAGAGAGAGAGAGAGAGAGAGAGAGAGAGTAGAGCTTATATATTTTCAAAAGCACAAGACAATTTATACTTGTGAATTTTTTATCATTAGATTTGTATTGAAATTTGTACTTTCTACTTTATTTTTCTCTCTCTTTAGTTGATTTTATAAAAGCACTAATCACAATACAAATTCAATGGTAAAAAATTCATAAGCATGAATTGTCTTGTACTTTTAAAAGTATATAAGCTCTACTCTCTCTCTCTCTCTCTCTCTCTCTCTCTCATCTCTTCTATATATATATATATATATATATATATATATATATATATATATTGTGAGCTAGAAGAAAAGAGATATATATATATATATATAACTGTTAACAAAGCTAGCTGTTTCTTATCTATCTTGTAGTTAGGAACTAGCCAGCTAGGGACATAGTTTTTAAATTTCTGTGGAATCCAAAAGTGAAAAAAAAGCCATGAAAACTCATAATTCATGCTCTTCCAATCTCCACACATTTGAGTGCTAGGGAAAGGCCACATGGGACAGTTGCTTGTTTGGTTTTTGTCACCAGTGACCACATAACAGTGCCAACAACTAGATATCCCAACGCATGCGATAGAATTGTTTCCATTGCCAAATTAATTGCGTGCCGCATCGATCTATCGGTAGGTGTCTCTCGCATCACGCTCAATTTTCTCAATCGAGTCCAGCTCAGACGACGAATTGCACACAGAATAATATAGAGAAATCTAACAGAAAAAAAAACGAAGAAAAAAAATATAAAAAAAAAGAAAAGAAAGAAGAGCTGAAGTGTCGATTAATTTCAGTTGCTCATGATCAATCTTTATATAAAAAGGGCGATTATTTATAGCATGAATAGTACTGGAACAGATTAATTTAGAATCAAATGTACATTCCATTATTGTTGTATATAGCATGTGAAATGAACTCATATATACACCAATTGAACACATCAGTGATCATATTTAATTTATTACAAGAATTAATCCTAGCTAGTTCAAGGAATCTAGCTAGCCAGTGAAATAACTAAGCTCAACTCTCCAACATATTAATTAATAAACATGATCATAAAATGGATGTCTCTGATGGTGGTTTTTTTTTTTTTTTTTTTTTTTTTGGAGAGCAAAATTAAACTTTGGTGTTCATGATTGTATAATTAATATACCATGTTACATCATGAGAATGGAGAAGAATCAAATGATCCCATTTACTTGGTACTACTTCACTGTGAGTGAGTGATCATTAGTAGGACCCTTGGTAATGATGGTGCAGTGGATATGTACTTATAATCTCTTTCATTTCATATGCCAAAACATATTACTGTAAAAACAAAATAAATAAATGTACTATTTTCATTGTCAAATGTGTTTCCAAAAAAGTATCACAATGTACACACACACACATATATATAGCACTCCACATCATAGAGAAACAGTATAATGATGATGATGATGACTTTGGAAAAATATTAAGCAAAAAGAGAAAATGGTGCAAGAGTCAAAAGTTAAAACTAGAGAGTCCATATCTTGCATAAATGGGCTTTGAAAAAAATTGCTTTGTTGAGTATGAAGGAAACAAGTTTGGGCAGGTAAACTTAAAAGTGATTGATTCAAGAATATGTTATATATTAATGGAGAAAATAAGGGAAAATTTTAATCTAAATTAATCCAAATCAAAAACAAAATAAAAAAAGTGTAAATCACAAACTATATATATATGATCATATTGTAGGATTTATTTATTAGCTCACATTCAATTTTTGTGAAGAAGGTTTTGGGTGGTCCCCTAATAAGAGTCTATATACTCATTATTTTTTATAGCTAAAATTCATGAATTAATTAATATTGAACTAACACGAATGCAAATTTAATTACTCATTTACTCTAGATCTAAATTCGAAAATCTACCACTTGGTACTCAAAAAGAAAAGAAAAGAAAAAACTAAGTGCACATTGTTTGATAACAAGATAAGGTAATTTAATACTCAAACTGAATTTAATACTAGATCTAAGTGGTGTCATTTCACATGTATGTATATATTAAATCTCGTGATCTTCACACAGATCTATGAACAACCCAATTTTTTTAATACAAAATGAAAAGTTTGATCTGTAGCCACTAAACTATATATACACATTTTAAAGTAAATTGTGTATACCCATTCTATATATAACATATCAAATACATAAGATTTTCATTAATTGTTAAGTTAAAACAACGTACACAATCCAATTACCTAAATTCCCCCAGAAAAATCAAAAATCAGAAAACAAATAAAGAAAAGCAATATGCATCAGACCCCTCACAAATCCACACACACAATTACTACCATATTACATAAATCCAATTTGTAAATTAGATCCAGTAGTTTTATATATATATATATATATATATATATATATATATATATATAGTTTGTAAATTAAAGAGAGGAAATAAGCACCCATAAATTAATATATATATATATATAATATATATTATATAATAATATATATATATATATATATATATATATATATATATATATATATATTATATATGCATTCGAGGAGTTGTGCTCAAGTGTTTTCGAAAATACAGAGATCTTTGTATTTTAATTTTATTTTCAAAAACAGTGCATACAAATCATCGAATGATATTATTAGATATGACACCAAATTTTTCAGATTTTAGAAACTAAATTACTCTTATGGCTTGCAAATAAGAGTCTATAATTTCCATAGAAAGTACCTTTTTGCCTTCTAAGCCAAGATCGTTAATTAATACTCGAATTTGAAAATAAAAAAATTATCACATAAATTATCCGAATATCATACGATAAATAACACTAAAAAAAATCATAAAATTTAGACTTGAGATACTTCAAGATTATATTATACAATATTGACGGTTGATTCAGATGCTCTATAATCGAAAAGAAATTAAAGTAGTAGGGAATCACACGCGCGCCACTTAGCTCGACTCCCTGCATGCATGTATATATATATATATATATACGCGTACGTATACGTAGATAGAGAGGGATGGAGGGACGTCGATGAGGCAGAATGGATGTGCATGAATATCATCATCGGCGGGAATGGGAGGAGACGGAGGAGCAGTCGCAGGGGGTGGCGTCGGGCGGGGGTTCGACCTCGCGCTTGTGGAAGCTGCGGTGGCAGCTGCAGGCGGCGCAGCGGAGGGCGGCGGCAGTCCCCTCCTCGCCAGCCGCCATGAACTCGCGGCAGCCGTCCACCGCGTACCCGCCGATGCTCGCAGCGTGGTTCCGCCGGCACTCCCGGTACCGCACCACCTTCTCCGCCTTCCTCACCGCCGCCGACCCGTTGGAGTGAGGCTTCCTGGGGTCCTGCTGCGGACCCATAATTATTTGTTTGGTGAGAATTTAGGGTTCCAGCAGAGAGCAAGAGAGGGAGAAAAGGGGGGTGGGAATTAAAAAAAAGGAAGAGAGAGAGGAGGGGGTTCCATCTCTTTCACGTCTTTCGGGTTGGATTTATACTGAAATGGTGGGGCATGGGGGGGAGAAGGTGGGTTAGCTACTGTTGAATAATAAATATATTTTATTTTATTATTTTTTATTTTTATTTTTATTTTTTTTGGAGTGTTTTGGTTTTGGTTTTGTCAACGATGAACCAATAAATAAATTAAATACAACATAAACTTCAATTTATCCCTTTTCTTGTTTAGGCTTGATCCTTTGAACTTACGAAAAAATTATGTTTCTAGTTTTAATATATATATATATATATATATATATATATATATATATATATATATATATATATATATTTATTTATTTATTTATTTATTTATTTATTTTGGTATATAATATCATATTTTACATATGGCAATAAGTTAGTTACGTACAATATATATGTTCTGCAATTCTATATGTTTATTTTTACTTTGTGACTTCTGTTCTTAGTTGAATTGAGTCTAATAATTGAGTAAAATTACGGTACATAATAAATTTAACGGTAAAAAATTTAATAATAAAATTAATATTTATATGAAAAAAATCAGATCGAAATCATCAAGTGCTGTGGCTTAAGCGCGATCAGTGTGCTATTCCTAATTAAATTAAACTACAACAAAATTAGGTTATAGAGAGACATGCTTGTGACACTTTTGTATAAGTGTTCTATTTATCTTCCATCTATATCCAAAATTAAGTTATAGAGATACATTTTTGAAACACATTATAAAAAGGTGTCGCTATACACTCTAGCGACGGCACATATGGTAACACTAACAACAAGTGTCGATATTTTTGCCAGCAATATTTTTTTAGATTTTAGAAACACTTAAAAGTGTCGCTATAGTATGATTTTGTTGTAGTATAATAATATATTTTTTTAGAATAATTTTTTTTATAAGCACATATTTTTAAAATAGTTGATTAGTCTTTACTATCAACGGTATATTTCCAAATACTTTTCTTACAACTCAATTTTGTCTAGTAGCATTAAATGAAACTCAATCCAAAACGGACCTTAGCTAATATAATTTTATTTTGTCATTGTATGATGTTATAGAGATAAAAAATTGATAGTTTTAAAAATAACATGGTGGTATAATTAATCAGATATTTTATTATTTTATAATTTGCATAAGTTTGCAAAATTATTACTTTATTATCCTATTTACTCAGTTTAAAAAATAAGTTTTTATAGTAAAAAAAATATATAAGACCACAGAATAAATTAGGTAAATATAATTTTTTGAATCATTAATGCGAAAATGGGCTAAACCACAAAAGAAAAAAAATTAAAGTTTACATGTTGTTAGATACAATGTACACTTTATATCTCTATCTCTCGTCTCAATTCCATTTCCAGATCTAATTATATGTAATTAATAAATCTAAAAGTATAATTAATATATATATAAAAGAATTTTCTTCATGGCTTGTTCATATCATAAAATTAATTAAGTCAGTGTCATGGATTCTAAAAATATAAATTTTATATTACATACAAATTAAAATTCTGATCTGTATATAATAATATATAATATATATATATATATATATATATATATTATATATATATATATAGATTATATATATATATATTTTTGCTTTTTAGTTTAAATTTTCAGGTTGGACTTGAGTTATAACAAGCATAAACTTAAGAATGAAAATAAGGAGCAAGATATATATATAATTAGCATAAATGCTAATAAACATAAATAAATTAATAAATAGAATCTTTAGAATTGCTTTGACTAGTCCGCATCCGTTTTGATGAAACTAACAAATTTGTAATTAAGAATAAGAAAAATTTACGCATAATATATATAATTATTCTTGGTCCACATGCCTTTTGACTAGTCCACATGTTTTTATTGACTAAAATACCCTTATTCACGCAAAATATATTTATTAATCGAATAATAATAATAATAATAATATAATATCACATGCATGGGACCTCCCAATATTGGTAGCAAGAGCTTAGGAAAAGCAAATTGGGTGGAAAAAGGTGGGTAGTGGGGAGTCATGGAGACAAAGGAAGATGCCTACCAGCTCTGTTGAAAATGCCATCATCTTTTTCTTTCCTTACCTTTCCTTTTCTTTTTTTTTTATGAGAGAGAAGATTTTTTTTTTTTTTTTTTTTTTTTTTTTTTTTGATAAAGAGAGAGGAAAATGCCATCAAATTTTGTTATGGGTTCACAATTATTTAGCAGAACAGATGGAATTATATATACATACAAAAGGATAATTACACTACAAAAAAAATATTTTTTAAAAGACAACCGAAAAAAGCGACCTATATATGCTTCAAAAAGCGGCATCATATAAATTTTCTATTATATCAAACTAATTTATTAAATGATAAAATTTATTATTATTTTTAATTTTCTAACGTTTTAAAGCGCCAGATTTTTTTTAAAAAATTGACGCTTTAACATAGTATATTTTAAACATAACAATTCTTTATTTGCAGACGCTTTAACCGATACTTTCAAATATAACACTGTACTATATTAGAACACTTTTTAGCATCATTATATAAATATTAAAAAAATATTTTTAAATATTAATTTTTTTGATTGCATTTTTTATCATCAAATTATTAGGGCGGTGATATTTTGATCCTCAAATTTTAATTTATTATAATTTTTAGCTCAACTTTCAAATTTATTATAAAAATATTGACGTATCGGTGATGCAAAAATAATATGACATCTTCATTATTGGTGCACCTTCAATTGCAGCACAATTATATTATTTCTATATTTGGAATACATCAATATTGACTCAACTAAATTAGGTTGTAAGACTTAGATGATAATAATTTTAAAAGTTTAAATTAGAAAATACAATAAATTTAAGTTTGAAAATTAAAATATTATCTGCATCATAATTTGAGGACCAAACGTGTAATTATTCTTTCGGAGTGTATGAGTAGCATTGCTCTGTATATAATTAAGAGTTTAGAGTTTAGTGTAAATTTTACACCATATTATAATTCAAGGGTTTAAAAAATCTCTCTTTTTTTTTTTTTTTTTTTTTTTTTTTTTTTTTTTTTTTAAAGGTCAGATATGGGGTTTGAAAAGTCATTAAATGACTAAAATGTCATACAATAACTCTTCTTGCTAGGAAAGATAAGCCAGAGTACTGTTCCTTGAGTTCCATGCATAAAATTTTTCAGAAAAAAAAATGTTTGTGTTTTCACATATAGATATCTGAAATTTAAAAGTTAGAGAAAAGGATCGATTATCCGATCGAATGACTCACATAACTATATATATCGATCTGACACTGACGCTGGATGAGCTTAAGGTATTTGTTTCATTTGATTTTCATGTGAAGGTTGGAATATTGGACCTTGAATCCAATTTGAATTGCTGGCTAGTCTATGTCATGTAATCTATGAATGTAATCTAGTTCTAGTTTTGAAGTTGCGCATCTATTTTTATATTTTGAGAAGTCTTAAATTTTTAAAAGCTAAGCTCTTTCAATCTTTTCCTTTCCAATATTATAAAATTACAATAATATATAGTATTTGTCTCCAAACAATCCTTTTTTTTTTTTTTTTTTTTTTTTTTTTATATTGTAAAATTATAGTAGTAACTACTATATATTGAAGAAGCATGTGGTTTACAAATTAATTTTTAAATTCGATGGCAATTTTGCAATTCAATTTTATAGCGTCAGAAGAGAAAAAATTAAAAATACTTTTAGAACTATTAATCTTTTCAAAATATAAAAAAATTTCTAATTAATTAATTATTTGCTTATAGACCACTGATCATTAAGACCAAAAGATGTATTTTTATGCCATATTGTGAGAGGAGAAATTGAAGAACTATATATGGGAGAAATTCTCCAACCCCCACTAAAATTTGCTCCTCTTTTGTTGCTTGTTATCACTTTGGCCAACCATAAAAAAAGCACCACACACCTTCCTATCAATGTTGCATCTCCCCCTTGTGGCTTAATCCATCATACATGCATATGGGTCCATCCCACACCTACTTTGTGATTTTGCCATGTCCTTCATAAAAAGATGTAGTACTACTCTTTGCCTTTGCTAACAACCATGCATGCACCTATTCTACATGGACTTCCATTTCATAAATGGAAAGTGAATCTAATAATTAACTGGGAAGGAAATCAATCTCCTTTGATATATATATATGTGCTTGTTGTGTGATTTACATTTTACATTTTTGGTTTCCCCACTTTGGATTATATATGACCACAAATTATGACATATCTGGCCAGTACTCTTATACATCTTTAATGTAAACACAAATTTACTAACTTTGAGAAGATATATATATATATATATATATATATATATATATATATATTATATATATATATATATATATATATATATATAAAGTACAACTAGAATATAATTGGTGCTATCAAGTTTTCAGCCGTTGGATGAAAAGATATGCGGTCGGAATTATAGTGATCCCCTAAAATTTTTACTATTCAACCAACCACCTAGTAAACCCTAGAGGACCACTATAATCTCAACCACATATTTTTTCATCCAACGGCTAAAAACTTGATAGCACTAATGGCTTGGTGCTATCGATAGTACTCTCTCTCTCTCTCTCTCTCTCTCTCTCTCTCGTCTCTCTCTCTCTCTCTCTCTCTCTCTATATATATATATATATATATATATATATATATATATATATATATATGTATATATATAGGAAATTCATAAAGTAAGAACTTACTTAATTACTAAAATATATTAAAAACAGTGATATCGACAAACTCAACTATAGATTTGGAATATTTTTTTTCTCAAATAATTTAAGATATATTTTAAATACTCTTGATCTATAATAATATATAGGTTAAAAATGGCTTTCTCAAATTTTATTCCTGTAAATATATCGAATAGCAAATATATTTCTACAAAATTTAATTTTTTATATTTATTTGTTTAAAAATTCTAAGTTGTTCATATATATTCTTACCGTTAATATCAATTAGAAAAATATAGTTAATCATTAATTAATATTTAATCTTATTTAGTTAGTGATGTAAATTTATTTTTTTGTCCTTTCAGATATTATATTTAATTATAGCTGTAATTTTTAATAGTTGAAATTTTTAAAAAGACATATTTATAAAGATAAAATTAATATTTTAATTATATTATGTTAATTAATTCTATATATAATATATGAGTTCGACTACTATACTATTAATAGTACCAAGTTATTAGTGCTATCTAGTTTTCTATCCTTAGATCAACTCATTTGATCATTTTCACCCGTTAGATTTTACTATTTTCCAACCACCTATTAAATTCAAGGGGTCCACTACCATCTCAACCATACATCTTTTAATTTAAGGGTTAAATACTTAATAGCACCAATGACTTATTACTATTAATAGTATTCCAGTCTAGCTCTATAATATATAATGTGGTATGCATGTATAATATTTTTTTGTTTGAAGTTTAGATACTAAGAAAGAAATTTGAATGATGCATTAGATGAATATTATGATAAGATATGAATATTAGGGAAAACAGGGAAGAAGATCTTTGGTTACAAAGAGATCAAAGGGAAGAGATGGAGATACTATAATTTTTAATGAAATGAGAAATAGAGAGGAATGAGATGTGCCAAACAAATAATATGAGATGAAGATCCCATAAATATATTTTTAAGACTAAAATGTAGAAAACTTGTCTATCAATATTTATTTTTGTACTTAACCTTCCTGTTTTTTAAGTATCTATATCTTATCCACTTGAAATTCAAAATCATAACACTTAACCTTGCATTGTTACTATTTTCTTACAGCTCTGGACATATATTGTATAAAATTGGACAGCTATTTATATACCCATTTTATCCTTAGAAAGGAAAAAAAAAAAAATAGTAAATGATAGGAAATCTTTTTCATGGCTTTACTTAATTTAAGAAAAAATAAATAAAACACCACTCTTATGCATTATGTTATAACAAAAGTGAAAAAGATCTAACTCGTTAGGCATGAAAATACTAAAAAAAAATTGAGAAAGAGAGAAAAAAAATAAAAAACACAACGGAAACGGAGGGGAGATTTTTATTATAATCAAAGTAGTGTACAAAATATGTCTTTCTTATAAAACGCTAATCCCAAAATACACCCATACTTCTTCTCATCCGCCGCACCAAATTAATAAAATAAAAAAAATATTTATAATAGTGGCTAGATCCTAATATAACTAAGAATACGGATCCACTAATATTAGGAATAATCTTAATAAAATTATGCATAATTCAAACTTAACTTAATGAGATAATCAAAACAGAATAAAATTAAAAACCTTCCGGTCTCAGAATTTGAGACATATGTAGCACATTCCTACTACTTGCAGGGAAGAATGGATATTTCACAAAGTTATATACTTGGCTGTATTGTATAGTTTAGGCATAAAAAATAGTAATAGAATATTAGTAGAAATGGGCCAAGTAATCTAACTTTAAATTGAAGAAAGCAAAATAAAAGTTCTTACAAAATATAAAGAGATAGTTTATAGTGAAATTTTCTGCATTATAACCTATTGTAACTGTGATTTTGGATAAACTTGTATATATGTTTTTCTTTTAAGTAATATATGTATATTTTTTTTAAATTTAATTGTGTTAGATTGCTTAGCATGGACAATTGGCAACCCCTAGTGTACATATTGTCCCTCCTATCACTACCTAGAAGATTTTTGTTCTTGTTCTTTGAGTTAGGAGTTGGATATTGCTTCATTTTGGTTTTTAAATAAAAATCATGAAAAAGTAGTTGGATCATTAGAGTTCACATGGAAATGTCACATTAGGAGTCTCTACAAAAATTTCAATCATTTAAACTATATATGAGTACAGCTCGATCATTATTGTCAAGTCAATTACATGAATGATAAGCATCAATAAAAGCTTGTAGAGAACCAATAAGTTAAATTGGATAACAACCTTTTGTACGAAGAGTGGATCATGTTTGATGCAAATCTAATAAAGGGAACAAATATCATATAGATGATATTATCATTTGTTCACATCATGTGATGCTAGTACAAAATAATGGATAGGGAAAAAAAAAAATAAAAAATGTAGTGGACATAGATCATAATCCCCAGCGCATTACGTGACAACGAAAGTTATATATATATGAATTCAAATGGTAAAATACAATCTATCATAAAATAATATTTAGAAGAAGATTTTCGTAGATTTATATGTAACATTCTTAAGTGATGCATCCAATAAAAATTTTGAGCTGCTCTGTAAACGTATTGGTAAGATCATTGGAGGGCTCTTGTGAACACAGTGGCCTCAATACAATATATTATGATTTTAGTTATTTTAAATAAAGAACTTAAAGCTATGCATGCACGTATTGAGGAATAGTCAGAAAGTTATTTTGGTGCAATGCTCGAAGAGTAAAATCTTGGGTTTAAAAGAGAATTGAGATGTTCATATGAAAAGGAACAGATAGAGAGATGGCCGATTTACCTATAGAGTAAAAATAAATAATGTTAATTAGGAATTCACATATAAAACTAATTTGACATAAAATAATAATTAGCATACGATTCATATATATATTCTAGTATGCCCAAATAAATAGTCTTAGACTGCTAAATTTAATATGAGTATATATATAATAGATATGTCACATCCTTGGCCGTACGAACTTGATTTGGACGAGAAAGCTCCATAAAGTTTATTCTATTAAATCACATGACTTATAGTAGTGTTCAAAATAATGCCACCCTTAATTGAGAAAACAACCATATAAATAAACTATATATAAGGAGAAAATTGATGTGATGTCCTTTTCGTATTCTATGACAATTTAATATCTTAATTATTATATTGAAAAAAAAGTTTTAACAGTCATATATTATTCGAATTAAAATATTAAAAAAATACTGACGTACACTTTAAAATAGGTGTACATCTTACACCTCATCCATTCTTTGGTAGGGTGATTCCACCTATCACTTCAAAATGATGGGTGAAAAAACTCTCACCCTTGGATGGGTGGGGTGTAAGATGTACGTCCAAAAATAGGTGTACAGATAGCATGGCTCAAAATATTAGGATCGCTATGGAAATTATGAAAAATTAGATAATAATTCAAAGGTTAGGAACTAATGTGAAACTAGTGAAGGAGTCTAGATTTCGCAACGGGTAGAAACTATAAAAATAATTAATAGTAAAAAATATTAATTTTTTTTGTATATTTTACTTGTCACATCTATCAAAAGTTTTTTATTATTGGTGGCGGGAATGGGCCCGACGACGCTTTCTTCAACGACGGCGATAGTGACGGTGATGACAATCTTTCGACCGCGGCGGAGAGGGAGGTGGGCGTGCATTAGTGAGAGAGAAGGAAGAAAAAATATCATGATGAATTAATTTGAGATATAAATGTAAGGATTATAAATCGTAGTAGAATTATTTGGATATTAATTGAAAGTTTAGTGGAAGGAAGGGGAAGGGTTAATTGCTAGTGAGGATGAAGGGAAAAGTGAAAAGGAAAGGTTGTGATGGATTAATTGGAATTAAAAATTTAGTGGAGAAAAAGTGAAAAGTCATACTGCCAGAGAGGAGGAGCACAAAGAGGAAAGGGGGAGTCGTCGAGGGGGGGTTGAGAAAGAGAATGGGGAAAGATGAAGGGATGGTTTAGTGAAAAAGAAAAAAAAAACTCAAAAAAGGGAGAATGTGCCAAGTCAGCTATAAATATTAGAGATTCATATATTTGTATAGATTTTAGGTTGCATTGGTTCGGGTATAAGTAAGAATTGTTTATTTCTGGTATAGATACAACTCTTGAAATAAATATGTAAAGATCCGGCCCACTAACAATAATAATTTGTTGGGCTCAGATCACAGCCCAAAATGCTTAAGCCCAGTTATTATTACTAGTGTCTATTGTGATATGGGACTATTAAGGTGTCATAGACTTTCCCTATTTAGGCATGATGTTATCGTCAGCCCAATCACACGCATAGTCCAAAATCACCAAGCATTGTGAGACTTGTCTCACTAGTCTCGCTAGTCCTATTATCTAGACCCAGACTCAGCCGAGACTCGTTACTCACTTTCGACTGGTGATTGGCTCTAATACCAAATCTAATGACCCAGTCAACTAGCAATAACAACTCGTTGGGTCCAAACCACATCCCAGAATACTTAAACCCGATTATTATTACAAGTGTCAATTGTCTTTTATATACACAATTACAATCTAATTCTCATCCGATTCCGATGTGGGACTATTGGAGTGTCACAAAACAAAAACAAGACAGCTCAACTATATATATATATATATATATATATATATATATATATATATATTATATATATATATATATATATATATATATATATATATATATATATATACAGAGAGAGAGAGAGAGAGAGAGTAGAGCTTAAATATTTTTAAAAGTACAAGCTTATCCATGCTTGTAAATTTTTTACCATAAAATTTGTATTAAAATTTATGCAATTGTACTTTCTCTCTCTTTCTCGTCTTAATTGTCTTTACAATAACACGGATCCTAATACAAATTTTATGATAAAATATTCACAAGCATGGATGTGAGCTTATACTTTTGAAAGTATATAAGCTCGAGCTTATACTTTTGAAAGTATATAAGCTCTACTATCTCTCTCTCTCTCTCTCTCTCTCTCTCTCTATATATATATATATATATATATATATAGAGAGAGAGAGAGAGAGAGAGAGAGAGAGAGAGAGAGCAAGGCTGGAATACTATTAATAGCACCAAGTCATTGGTGCTATTAAATTTTTAATCGTTGAATTAAAATATGTGTTATTGAGATGATAGTAGATCCCTTGGGTTTAATGGATGATTGGGGAAATAGTAAAATCTAACGGGTGAAAATAATCAAATGAGTTGATCAAAGGGTAGAAAACTTGATAGCACAAAATGTTTGGTGCTATCGATAGCATAGTAGCCAGACTCTCTCTCTCTCTCTCTCTCTCTCTCTCTCTCTCTCTCTCTCTCTCTCTCTCTATATTATATAATATATAATATATAGAATATTATATATAATATATCTATTATATACTCTCTTTCTCTCTCTCTTCTCTCTAGAGAGAGAGAATAGAGCTTATATACTTTTAAAAGCATAAGTCCAAATATGCTTCTAAATTTTTTACCATAGGGTTTGCATTGAGATTTGTGTTATTGTAAAGTCAACTAAAGAGAGAGAAAGTGTAAGTACAATTGTAGAAACCGAGAATATTTAAAGTTTAAATTTGTAAATTTGAATAGTTTAAGTTTTTGAGTAGTAACTTAGGTGAATAGTAAACTGACGTTGTTTTGTATCGTTTTAATGAGCATGCCTAATCTAGCTGATCTGAATCCGAACCTGGTATTGTAAATACTCGATTTGATCAGTCTCAGCGAGCTGAGCATAATAGCGCGATTCGATTTTGATTTCGATGAGCCTATAGTCTCAAAAAGCGTTCCAGATATTGTTGGTTCTTATTGGGGATGATTTTGTAAGTTTTCGAGACCTAATTTTGACAAACCAAAATCACTATCTAATAGGTTTCTACGAGCCGGACGTCGTGGTGTCATTTGTTTTTATGTTCGACGACTCGACCACCTTAAAATGCATGCAATACTACAAATTTCTTTGTTTTCTTGCGTAAGTGCTATTATTTTATGTGTGGTTTTGGACGGCTTTGTTTGTGGAGGGACCTTACAACACTTTTCACCTACAGTTTTGGGTTTAGCTGTAATTATCCTTGGTTTGGGGTCTTAATAGCATTTTGTGCTATTGGGTTAGTGGATCTTCTAGGATCCCAACTTTCCACGAATTCAAACTCCCTCAGCCTGCGCAACCACCCTCTCCACATTCTCCTCACCTTCCTATTCTTTCTCCCCGAGCTAACTGCGTTTGACCATCGGAGGAGAAGCCTTCTTTGTGAGCTCGGGCTGAGAAGGGAGGAGAAGCTCTGACTCTTGGACTCTTGGCACCCTAGCCATCTGAGATGTTCTCTCACCTCTGGTGACTGACCCTATGGAGCCTGGTCACCAGACTCCCCCGCGTTGCGCACCTCTGGTGACTGACCTTATGGAGCCTGGTCACCAGACTCCCCCACGTTGCGCCGGAAAGGGAACCCCTTCTTCTTCTTCTTCTCATTTTCTGACTGAGGTAACCCCAACTCCTTTCTTTCTTATTTTGCTTGCCTCAAGACACATTGCAGTGTTTCCCTGACATCTAGGGCATCACCCTGGTGCAGCCGCGCGACCTGAACATCTCCAGTTAACTAGAGGAGGCTTTGAAGCCGTCGGAACCATAATCTGGCCGTCGCTTCATGCGCGTTGTCTACGGTGGGTTTGTGGGTGATCAAGATTGTTGGGCTTCCTCTGTAGGGCCCCAGGAGGCCACCCATGAAGTTTGGAGATCCCTAGTTTAGTGTGGAGGTCGCAAACTCGAACCCTAGTGTTCGGATAAAAAAAAATAAAAAAATAAAAATGGGAAGAAAAAGAAAAAAAAAGGAAAGAAAAAAAAAGTCCCTCGATTTGAAACAAAAAAAAGATGGAAAAAAAAAAAAAAGAAGGAATAAAAACAAAGGGGAAAGAAATAAAAAAAAAGGAGGGAAGAGTTTTTTTAAAAATTTATTTCCAAAAGGAATAAAAGAAAAAAAGAGAGGGAAATAAAATGAAATGTGATTTTGAATTATTTTGAGACTGCTATAAATTGAAAAGAAAAAAAAGAAAGGAGGGAGGAGTTTTTTTTTTAAAAAGAAGGAAAAAATAAAACAAAAGGAGGAATGCACGACGGTAACGACAGCGGTGACGGCGACGGCAGTTATGATGGCGACGAAGACGACAACGATGGCCTCTTTTTCCTTCTTCGACGGCGGCCATGATGGCGACGACAACGACGACGAAGATGTGCGAGGAGGTCTCATGGCCTCTTCTTCCTTCTTCGACGGTGGCAACAATAGCGGCCACAAGACTAGCCCACTACCAAGATGACGGCGGGCGGGTCGGTGTATGTGCACAAACGACATAGTGACGATTTTTATGTTGATTTGATTGTGCGGCCATTTTCGTGATAGGCTCGACCGATCAAATTCGGCATTGGATCGTTACTACATCGTGCGTGCATATTCACTAAACACCCATCTCCTCAAGACGCGCGCCGAACAACATAACGACGGTTCTCCAACCGACTTGATCGAGCGACCATCTTCGCGATAGGCTCGACACGATCAAACCCAACTTTATTTTTTTACCGAGCGGCCATCTTCGTGATAGGCTTGACACGGTCGAAACATGACGACTCAAATCAAACCGTCCTTTTGGTGCGATCGAGTGGCCATCTTCGGATAGGCTCGACACGATCAAACCCACCAAAAAAAATAATAATAAAATAAAAATGAAAATTACAAAAATAAACCGTCATCTTCGTGATAGGCACCGATCGTGCCAACCGCCATCTTCGTGATAGGCAGGGCTCGACTCGATCAAACCGCCATCTTCGTGATAGGCACCGATCAAGCCAACCACCATCTTTGTGATAGGCACGACTCGACTCGACCAAACTGCCATCTTCGTGATAGGGCACCGATCGAGCCAATCGCCATCTTCGTGATAGGCACGTCTCGACTCGATCAAACCGCCATCTTCGTGATAGGCACCGATCGAGCCAACCGCCATCTTCGTGATAGGCACGGCTCGACTCGATCAAACCGCCATCTTCGTGATAGGCATCGATCGAGCCAATCGCCATCTTCGTGATAGGCACGGCTCGACTCGATCAAATCGTCATCTTCGTGATAGGCACCAATCGAATTAATTCGATTTAAATCGAATTGCCAACTGAACCCAATATGTATATGATTTAAAATAAGTACAATTGAGATATATAATTCAAATTGAACCACATGAGGTTCGAGCTGAACCGAACTACAAACCGGTTTGACCTAAACCGAGCCATGAAGGATACACCTTGAACTTAAGCGGATTCAACTTAAACTGAACTGCATGAGGTTCGAACCAAACCGAACCACAAGCCGGTTCGACTTAAACATTCAACTTGTCGGTTCAGCCCAAACGGAGCCGCAGGAGGTCTGAGTCAAGCCGAACCAAACTACAACCCGGTTAAACCAAAACCGAACCACATGAGGTTGAAGTCAAACCGAATTACAAGACGATTCTACTTAAACCAAGTCGTAAAAGATACAACTTGAACTGAAGTCGGTTCCAACCCAAAGCGAACTACACAAGTTTCGAGTTGAACCGAATCAAACCACAAGCCGGTTCAACTTAAACTGAACCATAAAAGATTCAATTTGAACTACAAACCGGTTCAACCCAAACTGAACCGCGAGAGGATCAAGACAAGCCAAGCCAAATCATAAGCCAGTTCAACCCAAATTGAATCTGAGTGAAATCATATGAATTGGACCATGCACCAGCTCGAGCCCAAATCAAAGTCAAAGGGTTTTGAGCCAAACCGCAAAGAGGGTGACTCAAACCAAACTCAAAGGCGTCTTAAGCTTGAATCAAACCACAAAGATTCAATCTAAACCAAATGCAATGGAGTTTCAAGTTCAGACGGATCTCGAACCAAACCATAAGGCTATGATCTGAAGCAAACCGAACTACAGAAGGGTCTAAGTTGAGCCGAACTATAAAGGCCCGACCCAAATCGAATTCAAAGGGTCTCGAACTATCATAAGGGTTCGACCTAAACCATGTTTCAACGAGTTCTGAACCAAAGTATAGCAGGTTCGACCCAAATCAAATTCAGAAGGGACAAACTGAGCGAAAGCCTATGGCAGCTCAACCCAAATCAAATACAAAAGGTTCAAACCAGTTCAATTTGAGCCCAACCTAAACAAAGGTTTAAACCAAACTCCAGGGATGAACCGAATCAATTAAATCAACTCCACTTGAACTAAAGATCAAAAGTTCAAACCGAGTTGAATTCAATCGGCTACGTCAATCTCATCGACTCTCGAGCCAAACCCAACTTGACCGCCAAGTCGTGAAACTGAGCAAATCAAATCAAACTCAACCCAAATTGACCGCTAAGTCGTTAAACTGAGCATCTCAAATTTAAACGACCGAAAAGTCATTAAACTAAACCCAAATCCAAACGACCGAAAAGTCACTAAACTAAACCCAAATTCAAACGACCGAAAAGTCATTAAACTAAACCCAAAGTCAAATGACCGAAAAGTTATTAAACTAAACCCCAATCCAAACGACCGAAAAGTCATTAAACTAAACCTAAATTCAAACGACCGAAAAGTCATTAAACTAAACCAGAGTTCAAACGACTGAAAAGTCATTAAACTAAATCCAAATTCAAACGACCGAAAAGTCACTAAACTAAACCCAAAAAGACCGCCAAGTCGTTAAACTGAGCAAACCATATCAAACTCAACCCCAAAAGACCGCTAAGTCGTTAAACTGAGCAAACCATATCAAACTCAACCCAAATTGACCGCCAAGTCGCTAAACTGAGCAAATCATATTAAACTCAACCCAAATTGATCGCCAAGTCGTTAAACTGAACAAATTAAATCAAACTCAACCCAAATTGACCGCCAAGTCGTTAAACTGAGCAAACCATATAAAACTCAATCCAAACTGATCGCCAAGTCGTTAAACTGAGCAAATCATATCAAACTCAACCCTATTTGACCGCCACCCACTTTTGAAGGGTCACCAAGTTTATAAATTGAACATCTCACTTATGTATAGTGGGGTATGCCCCTGCTTAAGCCATATACTTGAAGTCATATCAATAAAAGTTTGTCTTTATATTACGGTCTCTTTCATCATCAGCATTAAACTTGGTCTCTTAACCGAGGGTCCCTTAACACTGCAAATGTGGGGTAATTAACAGCAGATTCTTGAGTCTGCTGGAAGTCATGAGCCTACAAACCTGATTTCAAATAAAAAGTTTTAAACAAACTCGATCTGTATCATGAATGACCACTCATTGCGGGTCGGTTCATTCGTGGCGGCAGACACCTAGGTTTCTTACAATTGCCATGGGTCGAGCCTCGCCGCCGGCCGCCGCCGCTCCTCGACCCTAGCCAACCCCCTGGTGAGTTTTCCCTCACCTCGACAGTCCCTCAAGTGCCCTTGCATGAACCCGATAATCCCTAGTTTTGATTTCACCAGTAATGCTCCAAGGTTGGCCACAAGCTTGGTTCCGGCCAACCATTGCTCTCCAGCGCTAGCTCTAGACTTTTTGGAGCTTCTGACACCCCATGGGATCTCCTCCAGCTGCTACTTGCCCATTGGTGGAATTTCCTGCAAGCTCGGCCAACCCGAGCCTTGGTGCAACTTGGTTGGGCCAAGGTTGCTCCAGCGGTGTCTCCGGCCACTCCACGGTCTTGGGTAAGTGAGCCTCAACCTTTCTTTAACCTCAGGAGCATGATGCTCATCTCCTTTTTGTTTGGGTTGGCAGCAGTGAGGAGGTTGCAATTGGGGGCTCAAGCTTAGGTGCTTTTGGCCAAGGTTGATACACTAGCTGTTTCGGCGACTTCCTGACCACTCCAAGGTGAGCCCTTGTCTCTCTCAATCCTTCTGAACATGATGCTCACCTTAGTATTTGGATTGGCCGAGTATATGTTGTCTTTTGCCATCTTGGTTGAATTGCATGCCTTAAGGTTTGAACCCTAGCTGTTCTTGGGCTTCGTGCCAATCTCTGATAATGAGCACGGGTTTTATTAAGTCGAGACCTTTACGCTGGAACCTTCAGATTTATCTGAAAGCCCTTGATCGTTGCTTTTAAGTCATAATCATGGTTAACTGAGTTTTTATGCTAATTGTGGGAAGCCTAGGGATCTAATTGCAATTGTGACAGCGTGGGCTGTCTTGGGCAGCATGTAGATCGATGTTTTCTGAACTTTTCATTCAAGATCTAAAGTGTCACACCCCGGGTGTAAATCAGAACCCGGGCCCGTCTACAGATCCGCCGTGTACACCGAGTTTTTCGCGTACATGAAGCGCCAGTAACCTGCTCAGATATAAGAGATAATAATAAAGAGCATAAGACAGAGCTGAACTCAAAACTAATACATCTCAGACTAAAGCTGGAAGTAAAAATATAGTACATCTATAAAAATAATACATCTGTCTCTCCCAGCTCACCAAAAAGATACAAACAGCTGGCTAAAGCCAGACCCAAAAGTAAAGTACAACTGTCTGAGAAAAATAAGTACACCAACAGTTCAGCTAACATGCTCATCCCGCCTCGAGATCTATCTACTCAGCCGTCCTCTCTCTCCGACCCGCCGCTAAAATCCCAGCAGCACCCGTAGAAGACACTGCAAAACAAAGGAGAAGAAAAAGAGGAAAGAATAATGGGGGTACTACTAGTAAACCAGTAGCCTCCCCTAGTGGGTAAATCCTCAACTCCGACGCACCCACCAGGTCTACCAGAGGCAAAAGAGAAAGAAGAGTGGTAAGTAATAGAGACCGCCGAAGAAAAGAAACTACCACTACTATGCCTCTAAATGCAATCCCAAAATGGAATAACCATATGCATCAGTAACCAACCGACCCAAATAAACCCATCTATGTCGCCCTCATCATTGGGCAAGTAAGCCGCGCCGATGTGATAGCAAAACTCCTGCTGCCACCCTCAGCATCGGGCAAGTAAGCCGCGCCGATGTGATAGCAAAAACTCCTGCTGCCGCCCTCAGCATCGGGCAAGTAAGCCGCGCCGATGTGATAGCAAAAACTCAATGCCCGTCTGACCCCTATGCTCCGGAGGGGAACTCGAGGGGAGCTACCCACACGAGGAAAGTAACCTTGTCACAAGTATCATAAAAACAGGATTGGATCACTACAATGCCTAAGTGGAACAAATCCCTGCACAAAAGAAAACCCCGATCCCCAATCTGATGCATAAAACACATACGGTCAACCGCCCAATATCCGCGGTTGTCGCAATACCCCTCAATCCACGACCATGTCCCGCAACCGACATCTGGTCAACCGCCCAATGTCCGCGGTCGCCGCAATAACCCCCAATCCACAATCGGGTAAAAAATATAATCAATATCTGGTCAACCGCCTACTATCCTCGGTAGCCGCAGTACCCCTCAACCCATAATCAAGTACCACCTGTCCCCAACCCCAAGGTCCCGGCTACACTATCCCGAACCCCTGCTCAAACCCGAGCAACAAGAACCACCTGACTAAAGAATAAGGAGAAAAAAAATAAGCATGGTTTCTCCTAAGTCAAGTTCCAACATGATAGTGTAGCGATAAGAGATGGCCTAACTAGATATTCATACAAGCATGCAAAAGTCCCGGGAAGATAGAAAAAAATACAGATATCATTTCTGACTTATGTTTTAGCATAATAACAATTCATGGCATTCAATATAGCATGATATCAATTCCTATAACCATTCCCACATGAATAGCAAATATAACCATTCCCACATGAATAGCAAATACCTCACTACAAAGGTCTCTCAACATGTAACTCTCAAAAAAAAAAAGGGGGGGTACATCTACTCTCTCTCAGGAGATGACTGGTAGGGATCTATCTCGCGATTCCCTTACCTCGATCTGAAGAAGTAGGATCAGCAGCTGGAGCAGCAGGAACAGGAGCAGAAGTCCTTGGGAAAAAGACACGACGGCGGGTGTGAAAACTACATCCCACAGTAGTTCTTAGTGGGTCCCGCCAACAAGTCCGACGGTCTGCCCACTAATTCTACTAGAGGCATAAAGTAACAAATGCAGTGCTGGAAGGAAAAGCTGAAAAAAAAATAAACTCTACAGCTATTATGCCTCTATCTAAATGCTCAAGGAGTGGAACAGAAAGAAACGTGGTGCATCTACTATCCCTCAAATCAGATCATCCAATCTATACTGACTGCCACATAGGGTCCAGTCAAACCTGCGCCTACCTACTGCCGTTACATCCACGGAGGACCGGACTTACGTACGGCGTCCGTGATTGCCAAAACTGGCCCAGCCAGAGGGATTGCGTCGACAAGTCGCGATAGCAAGTAACAAGCCCAACTCCGGAGTGGCACTCGAGGGGTGCGACCCCACCGAGAAAAGTATCCACGCATCTCTGTCGAGCTCAAATGTAGCTCATGCAGGCTATAATCCAAATCCTCGATCAACAAGATCGGCTGTAACCAACAAAACACTCTCTCACTCACAGGCTGGAAAACTACACAGCCGAGACCCACTGTCACTCTGACGGTTCCCAAAAGAAACACTAATCTACAGACTGCTATCAGACTCCACTCGGTCCCCAGACACAAGTGTAAAATGCATTCCACAACAACCCGACCTCTCGGCCCACTATCCGGGCGAGGAAAACTCTAAGTCCAGGATGAAACAGTAAATAGTGGTGTGGGAATGTCTAGAGCAATAATAACCTAGCCCAAGTTGGAGTTTTCTACAAGTCTGGCTGAACATGCTGCATATGACGGGGGTGCTAGGTCAAGTTCTAAGATAACAAATAATTAACAGCTTGAAGAAAACAATAAATCACATGATCATCTGACAACATCAGGAACATCAATTCCTATATTCTAGAATGCTATACAAAATACATTTACAACATGC
This sequence comes from Tillandsia fasciculata, assembly GCA_029168755.2. NCBI lineage: Eukaryota > Viridiplantae > Streptophyta > Magnoliopsida > Poales > Bromeliaceae > Tillandsia > Tillandsia fasciculata. Next base: position 3,770,715 of record CM054938.1, on the reverse strand, counting down.
AAGTTCCTACACAGATAGAATTAATGCACAGTCCATAGATCTTGAAGACGAGGCAACCCACCTGAAGAGCTGAACTGTCCAAAGTCCCACAGCTGAAAATATCCAAAAATCAATATCTCCAGATCCAACGGGTCCAGCAATACCCGCAAACCCTCCTGGGTACAACACAAGGTTCACAGTTACACTTTATTCCAAAAATTAACCAAGTATACACAACCTGCAAAACAGTCCCAAAGATGCAAATTATTCACCTGTAGAAAGGGCTCCGAAAAATTCGATAAAAATACTACTGTGAATGTCGCGTCCAGACCTTCGAAACGGGTACCTGCACGTCCCAATCCGAGTCCCGTAGGCCGAGTTACAAATTCCACAACACAGGGTGCGCAAAATCTCACAACAACACAACTGTAATCCCATACACAGATAAAGGGAGAAAATATACCTCCGAAAAAGTCTCAGAAAAAATCCCAGAAAAATACGACGATAATCCTCGCGATGAGTAGATGCAAAAAGTGTACAGGCACGCCTCGATCCCACGCTCGAGCGCGGAGAACTCCACGCAACAATCCTGTTGTCCCCGAAAAACTCACAACAAACAAGGGTCCCAGTAAGCATGGAAAAACTCCAAGAAAAACCGAAAACTAGGAGATGCTGAAATTACCAAGATCATAGCCCTACCTATCGCGGATCTAACGGTGAAAGAATCGCTCGAAAAGGTGGTCGGAGTAGGCCGGGGGAGCTCGCGCACCAAAACGCGACGGGAGGAAACACCGGTGAAGGAACATCGCGACGCGCCAAAAAAATGGAAATCTCGAAAAGCGTGACACGTAAAATCCCAGAAATCCACAGATGGATGCAGCACAGCGCGGGGATCAACTTTGCTGAAGGCCTCGAGTCGGTTTGAAGCTTGGAAACGTGGAAAACCTGCAAAAGAAGGCGGCTCGGGCTATATATAGGCCGCTCAAAATAATTGAGGAAATGCCGGATTTGTCCCCGGATTCGGGCGCTCGGAGAAGATTCGGGCGCCCGAATCCGCCAACACAGGGGGGTTACTGTATGCGCCCGGATCTCTCAGGGCTTGACACGTGGCACGCACAGCAAACAGCTGTGTGGGGCGCGTCGGGAGTGGCCACGTGGCACATCCGGGACCCGACACGTGTCCCGCACAGCGAACAGCTGTGCGGGGCGCGTCCCTTGCTGCCACGTGGGCCCTCCCCGGTCAAACGGGTAGGTGGCGCCCGCGAATGGCGGGGCGCCACCTGTCCTGCACTGTCGCGGTCACACGTGCGGGCAAGTGCCGCCTGGCCGCCTGCCACGCACACGCCCCGAGGCGCTCGCCTGCGTCCCGTGCGCCGCGCCTCGTGAGCCCGCGAATGGCACGCCGACACGTGTCCCCTGCACCCGGTTCACGCACCATACTTCGGGTTCCGTGGACCGCGCTGCGTGCACCGACCAACCAGGGACTGCCACGTGTCCCCGCCCTGGTCCATGCACCGCCACGCCAACTCTGTAGACCGCGCACCATGAGCCCGCCAATCAGGCGGCGCCACGTGTCCCTGCGCCGGGTCTGTGCACCCAGCCGCGACACTCTATGAACCGAGCGCTGTAAACCGTGTCACGCCCCGGGGTCGAAACTGCGACCCGGGCTCGCCAACAGATCCGCCATCTGTACGGAAACTGCCGTACAGACGAAGCGTCTAACCTGCAGAAAGAAACATCTACAGTATACAGATATTAGAGAGCTGAAAGTAAACAACTAAAAACTGTAATCCGAACACTGTACAACTGAAATAATACAATATCCATCTCCCAAATACGATCGTATAAAAAAAGTCCTCTGATACAAAACTCAAAAGGGAGGTATCTCCAATAAATACATCAGTGTACAGACTCTCGATACAAGAAAATATCCTCACTACATCAGCCTCTCAAACTGTAAAATAAAGTACAACTCTATACCTCTCTACAAAGGTCTCTCAACAGAGGAAGAAGAAGTAAACTATCAGCCGAAGCTCTCCTCTGAAGGGGGGTACCGCTACACTCCAACGACGGGTAGGGAACTAGCTCGCGACTCCCTCGCCTCGGTCCGAAGGATCAGCAACAGGAGCACAGGAACAGAAGAAGAAGTCCCTGGGGAAAAGACACCACGACGGGTGTGAAAACTACTTCCCACAGTAGTTCTCAGTGGGTGCCGTCAACAAGTCCAACAGTCTGCCCACCAAGTCTACCAGAGGTAAAAGATAACAGGTAAAGAAATCTAAGCAAGAAAGGCTGGAACTACTCTACAGCTACCATGCCTCTATCTAGATACTCAAAAGTGGAACAGATCAAAGTAAATGAGACCACTCGCACCCAAGGTGCTCAATCGTCCCAATCGAACTGACTCCCTCAAAGGTCCAGTCAAGCCCACGCCTGTCGACTAGGAACGCTCCTGCCCACTACCACACATCCACATGAGGACGGGATTTACGTGGGGCGTCCTGTCCGACTAACTCATCCCTCGCGCAAAACTGCCTCAACAGGCCAACCATCGCATCCACAGCGGCATCTCAGGGGGCGCGGCTCCAACTGAGAAAAACGGCGCGGCATAGAGTAATCAAACATTGGCATATGCAGGCTAGTCCAAAACCACGCTCACTCACAGAACGGTAGGACTCAAGATTCCCAAACATCTCGCACAACAGTCGGAGCACTCTCGACGACTCAGCTGATCGGCTAACTCGAAACACGAGACGCTAGCCTCTCCAATAGCTCGCAGCACAAAGCACACTGGCTGGAGATACTCCACAGCCAGGGACGACTCACAACTCAGGGTAACAAAACAGGTCGGACAACACTCAACGACCTGGGACCACCGTCAACCCCAACGGTTCCCAACAAGACGGACCGGAAGATACTCGACGGCCCGGGACTACCGTCTACTCAACGGCTCCTTCCCACGACAGCATAAAAGGGAAACAAGACCTCTCGGGACTACCGTTTACCCAAACGGCTCCCCGCACAGATAAGCAACCCGCTACAACTACCAGACTCCACTCTGCTCCCAAGCAAGAGTGCAAAAGCATCCCACACTAAAAGCAAGTCCCGACCTCTCGGCCCACTACCCGGGCGAGAAACACTATGTCCAGGGATGAAAGAACAGTGTGGATGTCTAAGCATAAATAACCCTAGCCCAAGTGAGGGTTTTCTACTGGTCTGGTTACACATGCAACATATGACGGGGGTGCTAGGTCAAGTTCCAAAATAACTATATTAACAGATAATAAAAGGAATAACAATTCCTACAATATAGCATGCTACCCAATGAAATAACTATCATGCATAGTCCTACATCAGTAGAAATACTGTACAGTCCATAAAACTTGGAGATAAGGCCACCCACCTCGATTTGCCACCAATTGCTCGTAGACACTTGCAATTGGCCTCCACGCGATCCGCACGCAAATGGGGCAAGCCGCCGGAGTCCGCACGCAAAACGGAGCACGCCGCCGGAGTCCGCACCAGAAACGGAGTCTGCACATAAAACGGTGCACGGTGTCAGGATCCGCACGCAAAACGGAGTCCGCACGCAAAACGGTGCACGGTGCCGGAGTCCGCACGCAAAACGGTGCACGATGCCAGGATCCGCACACAAAACGGAGTCCGCACGCAAAATGGTGCACAGTGCCGGAGTCCGCACGTAAAACGATGCACGGTGCCAGGATCCGCACGCACAACGGGGTCCGCACGTAAAACGGTGCACAGTGCCGGAGTCCGCACTCAAAACGGTGCACGGTGCCAGGATCCGCACGTAAAACGGGGTCCGCACGCAAAACGGTGCACAGTGGGGCAATTACAGTCTAAAATAACGCTCCAAAAACTGTACAAAAATACAGAAAAACAAACATACGGGACCTACACGTTTGCGCCGCCGTCGCCGAAACGCTCCGCCGGGCGACCTCGCACGCAAAACGAGGTCCTCGCCGCGCCGCCGCACCTCACGCAAACTCCACCCTCACTCCCTCTCGCTCTCGGTTGCAGAAGAAAGAAAGAAAGGGAGGAAATGGCGGTGCGGGGAGGAAGAAGAAGAAGAAGAAAAGGAGAGGAAAAGGGGCGGTCCACCAGGCCGGTCCACGGAGCCGGTGCACGGCTCGGACCAATGGGAAAGGCCCAACCGGCCGGTCCACAAGGCTGGGCGCGTGCGCCGGGTCCACGCACGCGCCCAGCGCGCCACGTGGCGCGATGCAACGCGCCCGCCACACGGGCGCGTTGCACCGCACCACGCGCAGGCGCGGGACACGCGCCCGTTACACGGGCGCGCGTGTCCCCCGCCCGCGCGGGCGCCAACGGGGGCCGCCACGTGGCGGCCCCTGCGCTGACCCGCGCAGGCGCGCGTTCCCAACGCGCGCCAGCTGGCGCGCATTGCAGTGCGCCGCTGCCCACCTCGGGATCCGTGCCGCGCGTCGTCTCGGTTTGCGTGCCGCGTCGTCTCGAAAAACGCGCACGCCTACCGGACTCCAAAACCAACAAATAAATAGTCCATTCTTAGCGATTTCGCGCGCTGAATCCAAAAACGATGTCCGTTTTCCTAAATTCTCGCCCGAAAAATTGCCGAATGTCCACTCGATCCGATTTCCGCGCCGGGTCCATTTTTAAAGTCCGATTTGCCAAAATCCAACTCTGAAAATTCCCGAAGGCGGTCGGAGAGGTAAACTTTTATCCAAACTTCGCCCGGAGTCCAATTTTGACATCCGAATCGCGCGAAACCACCTCTAAACACCCGACGGATCATCCAATTCCCACGGGGTCTCCATTTAAGCCCGAAATCCACCACGTGTGTCCAAATTGCGCGCAAACACCAACGACACATCCGGCAGGCCTCCAGCGATGCAACTATATCCCAAATTGCATCACCAATCCATAACTTGGGCCCGACACGTGCACAACACTCCCAACGGCGACTAAAAGCTGCCAAACCACCAGCAACTCCTACGCCGGGGATTCCGGGACCTCACATCCTCCCCCACTAAAAGAAAGTTTCGTCCTCGAAACTAGATCAAGCCCATCAGGAGTCAAGAATACCACGGCTAGGTATCTAACAATACGCCTCCAGCTCCCCAAACTCCACTCGCTCCTCGTGATTACACCGCAACAACAACAAGTACGGTATGACCCGTTGTGCAATTCTCTCATCTCTCGAGCCAGAATTTGCAACGGGCGTCCCTCGTACTCCAACAATCACGGATCCCAAAGGGGCAAGTAAAACACGGGCGAGGAAAACACATCACTACTGAGCTGAGACGTGGAAAACCAAAGGGCTCCTCAAAAAGGCTGGGGGAAACGGGAAAAACCCACTAATTCAACACGCACCAAACTACATTATGGTGCCAACCTCAACAAGGCGACCCGAAGCATACTCGCACCTCCATCCAATAAGGAAGGGAAACCAATAAGTTGGGGTCTTCACTCGGTTACTTCCGATCCGAAATCACCCGAGTGGACTACACAACTGCAGGCTACCCTCAAAAGGGATCCTCAAAAGGCACAATCTCGTGCCACAGTTGGTCGCTCAACAAGCTATCATAACCCCAACAGACCCGCGGGTCGAAGTCGAGCCCTCAACTACAAGAGAACACCCTGACGGGATCCAAACCGTCGGTGAACGGGACTGAAAACTGGCTCGCAAGGCGATCATAAAGCTGATGCCCAAACTCGCGATCAAAAGTCCGAAACATCCCCAAAAACTCTCACCGTTGCGTACCTACAACGTGGCATCACTGCCGTGCGCCCACGGCGTGGCCTCACTGCCGTGCACCAACGGCGTGGAATCACCACCGTGTATCAACGGTGTGGCATCACCACCGTGTATCAACGGTGTGGCATCACTGCCGTGCACCAACGGCGTGGCCTCACCACCGTGTATCAACGGTGTGGCATCACCACCGTGTATCAACGGTGTGGCATCACCACCGTGTATCAATGGTGTGGCATCACTGCCGTGCACCAACGGCGTGGCCTCACTGCCGTGCACCCACGGCGTGGCCTCACTGCCGTGCACCAACGGCGTGGCATCACCACCGTGTATCAACGGTGTGGCATCACCACCGTGTATCAACGGTGTGGCATCACTGCCGTGCACCAACGGCGTGGCCTCACTGCCGTGCACCCACGGCGTGGCCTCACTGCCGTGCACCAACGGCGTGGCATCACCACCGTGTATCAACGGTGTGGCATCACCACCGTATATCAACGGTGTGGCATCACCACCGTGTATCAACGGCGTGGCCTTACTGCCGTGCACCAACGGTGTGGCCTCACTGCCGTGCACCCACGGCGTGGCCTCACTGCCGTGCACCAACGGCGTGGCATCACCACCGTATATCAACGGTGTGGCATCACCACCGTGTATCAACGGTGTGGCATCACTGCCGTGCACCAACGACGTGGCCTCACTGCCGTGCACCCACGGCGTGGCCTCACTGCCGTGCACCAACGGCGTGGCATCACCACCGTGTATCAACGGTGTGGCATCACCACCGTGTATCAACGGTGTGGCATCACCACTGTGTATCAACGGCGTGGCCTCACTGCCGTGCACCAACGGAGTGGCATCACCACCGTGTATCAACGGTGTGGCATCAGATCCTCACAGTCCTAAACCCTCGAAAATTTCGGAGCTGAGGAAGGGCCAAAAGATCAATAGGCAAAAACTAGGGCCCCAACTGCACAGGGCAGGACCAACAACACTCAACTATGTGCAACACGTGATCAGGTATCTGAACCTCACGAGCACAAGCTAAGGGTCCTATCTCCAGCCCATACAACAATGCAAATGCCCTAGCACTCTCACAGCCATGTCGGAGAACCCTCAACGACTCAACTCACAACAACACCTCACTCATAGGCGAGAAGAACCGACTGACGCGGCAAAGATCCGAAAATCCCGATAGACCGGTGCCTAGAACCCCAATCAAACCAGAACAGACTCTAGGCTCAGTCCATCGAAGTTTTCGCTCCTTTACCGTTCAAGGATTCGGTCCTTCTCATTTAAAGTGGGAAACTATCTCAACACACAACTCACGGCTGGAGACGCCCCACAGCCGGATCCGCGAAGGGTCCGAAAACCCGGGAGACCAAACCTGTGTCCCCACGCAAGAAGACACCGCCCTTAGAACCCAGATCACTCGAATCATCTCGGGTGAAAAAGTTTACAAGAAACAGTGACGTTTATTACAGAAGATCATTTGATCTGAAAGAAATCCATCTTCTTAATGATTTTTAGTCTTTTAGGAAAACAATTGCAAACAAGCTTTATGTCCAGACCTCGAAGAGCTACTGCCCTCGTCCTATCAAACAAGAACAGACTCAGGCATCCCTGCGGGGCCTGGAAGAGGGCATTGGCTGACTAAAATCATGTGTTCGTCCAAAAAGGTTCTGGGTTCAAGGTCCCGCTAACACGCGTACACCACGATCACAACATGGTGGTGACGAGAAAAACAACGAAACTAAAAACCCGCTAGGCACGCTCAATCGCTGCATCTAACGTTGGCACCCGCCGAGAATACACCAAGTGATAGATATTCCGATGCAGTCCTTTCTCAACTAGCTCAACCTCCTGGGCCTCATCCAGGCGACATGAGGTACACCACTCAACAATCGCAAAACTCGCGAACATAATCCAGAAAAGGTCGACTCCCCTGCTGCAGGAGTCTAAGATCCCCTTTCCAGTTTCTGCTTACACTGTCGGGAAAGAAGGCCCTGAGCCGCAAAACACGAAACTGGTTTCAAGTCAACAACTGCGCTCCAGGTAGTCCAACAGGATGAACTCGACGCCACCAAATCTCGGCGTCCTGTCAGACCATCTCAATCTCACTGAAGCAACCACCTGGTAACTCGACCAGGGCATGTACCCTCTTGGTAACTCAGCCAGGGCATGTGCCCAACTGGTAACTTAGCCAGGGCAATGTATCCATCTGGTAGCTTGGCCAGTGGAAAGTGTCCTCCTGGTAACTCAGCCAGGGCATGTGTCCTCCTGGTAATCCAGCCAGGGAAAACGCCCTCCTGGTAACTCAGCCAGAGAAAAATGCCCTCCTGGTAACTCAGCCAGGAAAAATACCCTCCTGGTAACACAGCCAGGGAGAATATCCTCCTGGTAACTCAGCCAGAGAAAATACCCTCCTGGTAACTCAGCAAGGGAAAATACCCTCTTGGTAACACAGCCAGGGAAAATATTCTCCTGGTAACTCAGCCAGGGAAAATACCCTCCTGGTAACTCAGCCAGGGAAAATACCCTCCTGGTAACACAGCCAGGGAAAATATCCTCCTGGTAACTCGGCCAGAGAAAATACCCTCCTGGTAACACAGCCAGGGAAAATATCCTCCTGGTAACTCAGCCAGGGAAAATATCCTCCTGGTAACACAGCCAGGGAAAATGTCCTCACAGCTGGGATCGCCGTCACTTCAAACGGCTCCCATAACAACGCCCCACTCAATAGGCGAGAAGAACCGACTGACACGGCAAAGATCCAAAAATCCCGATAGACCGGTGCCTAGAACCCCAATCAAACAAGAACAGACTCTAGGCTCAGCCTATCGAAGTTCTCGATCCTTTACCGTTCAGGGATTCGACCCTTCTCGGTTAAAGTGGGGAACTAACACAACACACAAACTCCTGGGTCTCGCACTGCTCTGATAACTCCGTCTCCCGCTGCTCGGGTACTCATCAGGTGCGGGGTGTGTCCTATCACAACATGACGTCTCAGGGGTATCGCAATCCGCTGCACAATAACAAACGTCAGGACACAACAACCAAGCGACCCAATCCAGCGAAAGTCTAAGGCATGTCATCCATTCCATAGCATCATGTTGTTCGGCAGCGAACATAATCGCTTAGGAAAATAAACATGCCAATCTCTCATCCCGTCTCTTGGGAGAGGTAAAAACTCAATCAGGACTCTCGCTAAAAGTCCCGACTCTCACGTAGTCATCCTAATATCCAACCACAAGCCTAGGGTTTCTAAGTCCACAGTGACCTACAACCTAGGCTCTGATACCACTCTAATCTGTCACGCCCCGGGGTCGAAACTGCGACCCGGGCTCGCCAACAGATCCGCCATCTGTACGGAAACTGCCGTACAGACGAAGCGTCTAACCTGCAGAAAGAAACATCTACAGTATACAGATATTAGAGAGCTGAAAGTAAACAACTAAAAACTGTAATCCGAACACTATACAAAAATACAGAAAAACAAACATACGGGACCTACACGTTTGCGCCGCCGTCGCCGAAACGCTCCGCCGGGCGACCTCGCACGCAAAACGAGGTCCTCGCCGCGCCGCCGCACCTCACGCAAACTCCACCCTCACTCCCTCTCGCTCTCGGTTGCAGAAGAAAGAAAGAAAGGGAGGAAATGGCGGTGCGGGGAGGAAGAAGAAGAAGAAGAAAAGGAGAGGAAAAGGGGCGGTCCACCAGGCCGGTCCACGGAGCCGGTGCACGGCTCGGACCAATGGGAAAGGCCCAACCGGCCGGTCCACAAGGCTGGGCGCGTGCGCCGGGTCCACGCACGCGCCCAGCGCGCCACGTGGCGCGATGCAACGCGCCCGCCACACGGGCGCGTTGCACCGCACCACGCGCAGGCGCGGGACACGCGCCCGTTACACGGGCGCGCGTGTCCCCCGCCCGCGCGGGCGCCAACGGGGGGCCGCCACGTGGCGGCCCCTGCGCTGACCCGTGCAGGCGCGCGTTCCCAACGCGCGCCAGCTGGCGCGCATTGCAGTGCGCCGCTGCCCACCTCGGGATCCGTGCCGCGCGTCGTCTCGGTTTGCGTGCCGCGTCGTCTCGAAAAACGCGCACGCCTACCGGACTCCAAAACCAACAAATAAATAGTCCATTCTTAGCGATTTCGCGCGCTGAATCCAAAAACGATGTCCGTTTTCCTAAATTCTCGCCCGAAAAATTGCCGAATGTCCACTCGATCCGATTTCCGCGCCGGGTCCATTTTTAAAGTCCGATTTGCCAAAATCCAACTCTGAAAATTCCCGAAGGCGGTCGGAGAGGTAAACTTTTATCCAAACTTCGCCCGGAGTCCAATTTCGACATCCGAATCGCGCGAAACCACCTCTAAACACCCGACGGGTCATCCAAATCCCACGGGGTCTCCATTTAAGCCCGAAGTCCACCACGTGTGTCCAAATTGCGCGCAAACACCAACGACACATCCCGCAGGCCTCCAGCGATGCAACTATATCCCAAATTGCATCACCAATCCATAACTTGGGCCCGACACGCGCACAACACTCCCAACGGCCACTAAAAGCTGCCAAACCACCAGCAACTCCTACGCCGGGGATTCCGGGACCTCACAAACCGACCAATGACAGGCCGCCACGTGGCATGCCGGCGGTCCACGGCCCCTCCCATGCACCGAAAACCAATAAAAACTTCCGGGAGTCCGTTTTTGGGCCTCCGGACTCAGAATCAAACAAGCAAATAGCCGTTTTCAAGCGTTTTTCTGCGATGAATCCAAATCCAACCTCTGTTTGGCCAAAAACCTTTTCAAAATTTCGACAAATGTAGCCGAAGACCAATACAGTTAAAGATACCTCACATGATCCATCTGTGGCATCCCTTTGATGCACTATGGGCCAGATACACCAACACTAGGTGTTCTAAATAGTGGATTCACCAGAAAAAGGTTGCATGGGAACCTGGGCCACTACATTACAATGCCAATCTCTATACTGATACTGAAAACCAATATCAAGTGTCACTACCGCATCGTGGTCATGAGAGCCACCAAGGCTACTCACAGGAAATCTAGAACCATATTCCAGTGTTCACTAACACCTCGAATTAATCACTGCTTGCTAACATAGTTCTAGCGATACCAGTCGCAACTCAAATGTCAACGGGGGTGATCGCAACCCCTTAAGCAGTGCATATGCAATGTGCGAATCAAATGCTATTCGAGCCCATTAAGAACTAATATCGAATCCTCAAACTATCATCATCACACAGTACATCAGACTCTCAAGTCCTAGTGCACTATCAATACTACCTAACCAAGGTAACAGCCACAACAGCTACAATTGCTGTGTACTCATAGGAGAATCTGTGATGACCCACGAAATCCGTGCAAGATGTGGGGCCTGAATCTGAATACAACCCAAATCAGGATTACAATTGGGCCTATAGGCCACCGAAACCAGTCAGTACGTACAACAACCATGCCAGCATCAGTGCGCTCACTGCCACCACCAACTCTGCTGGAACAATCGTGACTCTCAAGCTGTGTCACACAGATCAGGATTAGGACACAACTCGATCAACCACACAATACTAGAGCTCCTAACCCAACATATCCCGCACTCTCAAGTATAAGATTCACATAGGTCATCTTAGGGTTCAATGCTAACCATTCTAGGCATCTTAACCTAGCTCTGATACCAAATGTAACGATCCGACCCACTAGCAATAATAACTCGTTGGGCTCAAACCACAGCCCAAAATGTTTAAGCCCAGTTATTATTACTAATGTCCATGTCTTTTATATACTCAATCACAAATCAATTCCCATTCGATGTGGGACTATTAGGGTGTCACTCACGCTCGCGCGCGCGCACACACACACATATAGTAGAGCTTATTCAAAAGCGCAAGCCCAACTACACTTGTGATTTTTTTTATCATTGGATTTGTATTGAAATTTGTACTATTATAAAATTAACTAAAGAGAGAGAAAGAGAAAGTATAATAGTACAAATCTCAATGCAAATTTAATAGTAAAATCTTCACAAGCGTAATTGGGTATTTAACGATATCGATCATCGATTTGAAAGCTCAATCATAAAAAACAAATGGGTGACAACGGAGCCCGTTTGCTATTGATGTTATTCCAGCTCAACACACTCTCTCTCTCTCTCTCTCTCTCTCTCTCTCTCTCTCTCTCTCTCTCTCTCTCTCTCTATATATATATATATATATATATATATATATATATAAAGGATGTTTTGTGTTTAGCTTTGTAGAATTGACACTCTAGGGAACTAAAGTGAGAATTTGTATTCTTTTCCTTTAAATTTCACTGTAGAGTGAGCAGAGGAGACATGAGTTAACGTTTTGTGGGGTTTCTTATACTTTCACCAATTCTTATTTTAGAGAGAGATGAGGACTTAAGAGCAACAAATATAACAAGAAGATTCGCATTCTAGATTTCTTTTTTTTGCTTTAATATTGATATGTTTTGTTATTCTTTTATGGATACACTATACCAATTTATATTTATCAAATTTGTATTTGTATAAATTAATCTTTGTTTGACACTTAAAAAATAAAATAATTTTTTTATATCTCAAAATTTTTTAAATTACGTGTAAGACATGTGGCGAGAACAACGGTTCAATTAGTAATTTTGCTTTAAAAAAAAACGAACTATATTTAAACCACAAACTGTTTAAAGTGGTATATATTTGTATATTTCTATATTTCTATAAAGTAATACTTTAGGTATTCTTATGAGTACTTTGAGAACAATTAATATATTGGTCTATATTTGTATAAATTAATTTATGTATGACATTTCACCAAACTAGCATTTTAACATCTTTTCAATAGACTAAAATGAGTACTCACAATAATAATTTTTTTATATTAATTTTTATGTTCACATGCTTGAAATAAAAATTTGAAATAACCACAAGTGGACATTGAGCAAAAAAAAGTGGACTACAAAGCAAGGAGACAATCTCCATAAAACAATAAACATTGTTGGTGATAGAAAAAGAAGGAGCAAAAATTTGACTATAAGGATTCAAGGAGAGAAGTTCTCTATAAAGTAATAGATCTCTCTTTCCTTTTTCTTTTTTTTTTTTTTTTTCTTTTTCTGTCCCCTGTCCTTTCTTTTTTCTTCAGCATGAAGTTGAGTATATATTTGGGGGAAAAAAAAGAAAAAAGAAAAAGGAAAAAGGAAAAAAGAAGAGTGAGTGAAACAAACATTGTCAAAGTCATTTTGCAAATAATTTTATATCTACTTAATTTACATGCACACTCTATGACATGCTAGCTTAAATTAATCATACTTTTTTAATAAGCCATTAAGGAATAAATGAATTAAGGTATATATTTACTATAACAAAATTATACTATAGCGACACTTTTAAGTGTTTCTAAAATTTTAAAAAAGTGTTGCTAACAAAAATACTGACACTTATAATTAGTGTCGCTATATGTGCAGTCGGTAGGATGTATAGCGACATATTATTATAATGTGTCCTACAAATATATTCCTATAATCTAATTTTAGATATAGATGAAATATAAATAAGACGCTTATACAAAAGTGTCATAAAAATATACCCCTACAACCTAATTTTGTTGTAGTAATTAGTTATTTTGAATCTTTTGTCACATTTAATTTGTCAATGATGACAAATAAGATGTTAATTAAAAGATCAGGTGTTACTTGTATATGTTCATGGTCCTCAAATCACAAAACACATTTCATGATTAGTAATTAAATTTATTAAATTTAGTCATTAATTTGCTGATTAAATTTGACTAGATTTAGGTTTTGTTTGGGTGCATTAACTTCTTGTTCACCGTATTTCTTTGATTTCACTACAATGAAATTATGCTATGGTGACACTTTCAAGTATTTTAAAATCTAAAAAAAGTATCGTTGGTAAAAATGTCAACACTTATTATTAATGTCGTTATATGTACAGTCGGTAGGGTGTATAGCGACACATTATTATAATATATCTAAAAAATATGTTCTTATAATCTAAATTTGAATATATATATATATATATAATATATATAGATAGGACACTTACACAAAAGTGTCACAAAAATATATATATCTCTATACCCTAATTTTGTTATAGTATTTACTCAAAAAAAAAAATTATAATATTTGGAAGATGAGAAGTGTGATCAAATATCTAGATAAATATATTATATTTATTTTTTCTAAATAAAATAAATTACTTCATATATAAAATATATTATCCTATAAAATTATAAATATCAAAATCTTGTAAGTAGCCAAAATAAAAAAATTTAAGTCTTAATTATGTTGGGGAGAGGGGAGGAGTATATATTGTAGAGAGGTGCTATGACAAGCTAAAAGCTTTATTATTTTTGGCCTGAATTTAGTGATGAATATTATTCCACACGTTTACGATAGATATATATAGCTTTTAATATAAAATAAAAAATCCTTTAACAAAATTTTAATTTATATCTAACGTCTAACCAACTGATATTAAGAAATATATTTGATAAATTTAAATTTATCAAAAATATTGGATTACTTATCAATAAAATTGTTTATAATCTCTTTACTCAATGCATTTGTTGGAAACAAAAAAAAAAAAAGAAAAGTTGGAAGTAATATTTTTTGTGGTTTCTTTGTTTTTCTTTTTTTATTTTTGAAATATATAGTTCACATCCCTTATCTAGCGGGGGTGCATTCTAAGCTACAGCATATACAATTAGATAGTTTTGCTCAAACAAAAAATAATAATAATAATAATAATAATACTGCTAGAAAAAAATAGCAGTATTATTGAATAATTTGTTCTGACGTTCAGAATTTGATCTATTTATATTTAAAATCTAAAAAAAATTTATCTATATACCCTTTCAAACTTCTGAAATATTTGATATATCTTTAATTTTTTTTTGTTTTAAATATTTCCCTCGTATATATTTTTTTATTTAAAAATATTCTGTTATTAATAGTACCGATTAAATCGTCTCAGATTGAACCCAGATTAAATTTTTATCAAAGTTAAAAAAAAAATGAAAATATCTCTTTTGCTTCTAAATTAAGAGCAAATAAGAATAGTTCGGACGGTAGAATGGTATATTGAAAAAAAAAATATTAAAATAATTTTTTAAATATATTTGAAAAAATAAAATAATAATTTATCGTGATATATTTTCTGTAAGCAATAGTTCCTAAAATCTATTATGTTAATGTTTTCCCTCTAATATTTCTACATGGGAAATGATTTGAAAAAGAAACATGTGAGAGACATTTCTGAGAG
Organism: Tillandsia fasciculata; assembly: GCA_029168755.2. NCBI lineage: Eukaryota > Viridiplantae > Streptophyta > Magnoliopsida > Poales > Bromeliaceae > Tillandsia > Tillandsia fasciculata. Next base: position 3,755,685 of record CM054938.1, on the reverse strand, counting down.
TGGAACTTGAGAATGGTGATACCAATCAATACCAATCAAATCATGCAGGTTAATGGCCCAACATTGCAGGTTCTTTATTGTTATCTTCTTCACTTTGTTAGTGGAATGTCTCTCCAATAATTCCCAATGTCATAAATATCTTACTGCAGGTGTTTGGAGAACTTAGCATCTCCTTGTAAGAATTTCTGATTGAAAAAAAAAAAAAGTAATGAGAGAACATTCTTCTCATAATCTTGGAATCTCTCTTTCCTTTGCAGCCATCTTTTCAAAGCCAATAATACTGTGCAAATGTCATATTGACTACAAATTAGAACTTTGGTATGTATATAATGTAAGTGATTTGTGAGAATATTGTACTCGTGAAACGTTTGCTCAAATTCCAGCGTCACCTTTTGAGGACGTAAATCACCATCAGAAATTTTTATGGATAATTTTTTAAAATTATAGAATGATAAAATATAACGTTTCGGTTCATTAGCAATAATAATTTATTGGACGCAACCCACAGCCTAAAATATTTAAGTCCAGTTATTATTAATAGTGTCGATGTATCTTATATACTCAATTACAATTCTATTTCTATTCGATGAAAAATTATTAGGGTGTCACAGACTACCCGCCCAATATCACACCGTTATTATTAATAGTGTCAATGTCTCTTATATATTCAATCACAACTCCATTTCATGAGAAATTATTGCGGTGTCACAGACTCTCTGCCCAAGATCACCAGACAATGTGAGACGCGTCACATATTTTCGACTAGTGATTAGCTCGATACCAAATATGACCCACTAGCAATAATAACTCGTTGGATCTAAACCACAACTCAAAATACTTAAATTTAGTTTTTATTAATAATATTTATGTCTCTAGTATACTCAATTATTATTTTATTTTCATCTAAAAAATTATTGGACTGGTCACACAAATTGAAAATACATGAGCCAAAAGAAAGAACGGGAATTGAAGTTTATCCTGTTCCCAAGTTACCTCTCTTATCTATTTGGGATATATAGGCTTACACCTAAAAAGAGTTCCTATAACCTAGAACTAATTATTAATGCCCATAAAGATTGTAGCAATAACTAAGATTTAAATTTTAAAGTTGTGGATAAGTGGTGGGCATCATCAATCAGTTTGGTTCAGGTTAGAAGGCTTTCTTTTCAAGCCAAATTAAACCATAGGACAATGATAAATCAGTCCATAACCATCCGATCCACTAGCATTAAGTGTAAATTATCGATCTAAAATACTTAAATTTAATTATTATTATTATGATATATAATTTTTTATATTTTTTTTTAAAATTTTTTTTTTTTCATCTGATATAAAATTCGATGTGGAACTATTAGAGCATTATAGATTTTTTCCGTTTAGACTCTAACGTTCACATCAGACCCAAACCGATTCAACCGATTCACAAGATCATCAGACAATCGATGTGACTGACCCAAACCAATTCAACCGATTCACAAGATCATCAAGTAATCAATGTGGTGTCACAGACTCTTCCGTTTAGGCCTGACATACTCATTAGCCTAAATACCAGACTTCCCCCGTTTAGGTCTGATGTCCTTGTTAGCCCAAACACACATAGTTCAATATCACAAGGCGATGTGAGATTTATCTCGCTAGACTTGTCATGTAGATCCAGACTCAGCCAAAACTCGTCACATACTTTCGGCTGGTGATTGACTCTAGTACCAAATGTAACAGTCCGGCCCACTAGCAATAATAACTCGTTAGGCCCAAATCACAGCCCAAAATACTTAAACCCACTTATTATTACTAGTGCACATGTCTCTTATACATCCAATCATAACTCTATTTTTATCCGATAGGAGATTATTAAGGTGTCACAAAATTTTCAATAGTAAACTGTAGAAATATAAGAATATTTTAATTTTTTTTAAAAAATAATAAAAATATTTTTCTCAATAAAAAATATATTAAATATTTTTAAAATTTTAGAAAGTATATTAGATATTATTCTAATAAAATAAAAAAGAAAAATAAAACAAAAGAGAAATAGAGTCGGAAAATTTGATGAGATCAAAACATCTAACAATTCTATTTGCAGAGCACCCTAAGGACACGAACATCTCTCAAAATAGTATTGGTGCTGCGTCTAAATTTATCTAGAGTAATGCTATTCATACATCATCAAAGGAGTATATGATTTATATTTATTCATTTAATGAGTAGGAGTTATTCACTAGTCACTCGATTTGACTAGTGATAATCTTATTCATTGAATGATTGTGGTGTAAGATGTATATTTTAAAATAAAAAAATGTATAAATAGTTTTTCCCAATTTATCGAGCTGCCCTCCATAGCCAATTTTGACATTAATTGATTGGGATATAACGGGGAATAAGTTATTTTTTTTATCTTATATCTAAACATTATTTTAGAGTAGCTAGGAAGAATAGTAGTTCTTCTCTTTTGAGAATAAGCTAATATAATTTTGGAATAACTGTTTCACATGTCTTTCTGAAGCAAACTTGTTCCAACTTGAGAACAACTTTAATTAAATTTTAATTATTGTATTACCTTATTAATTAATTTAATTAATATATTTAAGTAATTATCTATTGCTTAAATAGTTAAGTAATTAATTAATTTATTATTTATAGTTAATTGGTTCATTAAAAACTAATTATTTAATGTGTTTATGTAATAAATAATATTTATATCGATCAATTAATTAATATTTTGACTAATAAAATTAATTTCTTAAATAATCATCTAACTAATTAGATAATTTACAAATTAATTAAAAAGTTAAGTTGTATTTTATAATTAATTAATATAATTTTCTATTATCTTATACAATATTCGTGTCTAATAAATTTATTAATATTACATTAAATTATTTTTAATTCATATTTTGATGTAACTTAATTAGATAAAATATTTTTAATTTAAAATTATAATTATTTTTATTTCCGCTATTCTAATCTTACAATCCAAATACTATTTATCTTATTCTCATAAACAACCAATTTTCATGTGAACCAAAAATTAGTGTTACTCCTATTTATTTCCAAAGTTGTACATATTTTAGGAATAAGCAATTCCCATTTATTCCTAAACCAAACTAATTTGTAAATTCAGTTAAATTGGTTCATTCAGTTTATTTAACTCTCAATTTATAAAATAAAGCTAAATCTAAGTATTGTTCATGAGTTGGTTCAACTTAGTAATATAATTTTGAATAGGATGGTGCTCACTCCTATCAAGAAAATAAGCCAACATATTGGTCATTACCAATTATTAATCCAAAACCCCAGTTAAAACCCCTCAAACCAAAGTGCTAGAAATTTTGTTTTTTAGTTAATGGTAAATAGTTAAACACAATCCCTTTATGTGAAAATTTAGTATTTGTTTGGTTAGGGCTTCCACGGCTCAAAAATTAGAGCTACGGTGACGATTATTCTATGTAAAGAAGCCTTGGATCTCCTTACTTATGTAAAAGTGAAGCCAAACAGATCCTTATTAGGGCCTGTTTGGATTCGGTATAAAACCGGGAATATGAGGGATATTCTTTTTGTTCTTCCAAACGCACCAGTAATCAATTGGTATAGCTTGTTCTGACACAACTAGAATAAGTGAGAATTACTGTTCTCACTCTTCCCAACCACCCTCTTACGTTTTTTTAAAATATCCTCCTACGTCTACCGAGCCACCATCTCTCACCTCATTATTACATAATAAAGTTTGAGGATAAAAAGGTAATTTATCCTAATTAAAACTCTTTATTCCTCTTATTCCTCATTTTCATACCAAACACAAAATCTTTTATCCCTGAAACCATCCAAAACGTTTTTTTACACTAGTTCCGTAATTTATACTTATCTCTGAAATAACTAGTTCTGTCTTATCCCATTACCAAACGGGCCCTAACGACTAATGAAAAGATTTCATGGATAGAGTGCCAATGGATCGGGTTCGATTGGAAGTCGAGTAGACTGAAACTCAGGCCCGACAAATTGAAGAGCGACATACTGTGCCTATGCTGTAATTAGGCCCCATGTTGGTCTAGGTTGGGCTTGGTCTCGGCCTAAACAGATTCGACTTAATTAACTTTTATGTGTTTCCGATGATAGGACTAAAATATGATGTATTTTTTATATTTTTATATTTAATATTTTTTTTTTTTATGTTTGAATATAAATTTTTTTTACAGATTCAAAACATAAATTAAAATTAAATAAAAATAAATAAATAATGCTGGGAGCTTAGCGGAACTTGAACTTGGACTCATTTGGGCTGGGCTGAGCTTAGGCTTGGCCTAAACAAATTCCACTTAATTAACTTTTACGTGTTTCCTATGATAGGACTAAAAATATGATGTATATTTTGTATTTGGGGCTTTTGTTTATATATCCCGGACTATACAAAATTTTCGAATTTATACTTTTATATCCAAAATACCTTTTTAAACTACAAATTTTATTAGTAAATCATAGGGATTTGGAATATTTGAAGAAAGTTTTGAAAATCAATGAGAGCATTTTGATCAATTAAAAATATATTAGATATTTTAAAATTTTGAGGAGTATTACTAGATATTATTATTTTTATATTTTTATATTCAATAATTTTTTTCTCCTAAGCATGAAACATTTTATAGACGTGACTCAGTTGGGCTGGGCTGGGCTTGGAACAATTAAAATATGTTGTATTTTTTATTTGGGCTCGAAAGTGTTTGATAGGAGCAAGACGCAAACTTGAATTAAATATAAAAAAAACAAAATAATTATTATTATCTAAAAACTGAATTTACTAAACAATAATATTTTTATATTTTAATATTCAGCGACGGAGATGATGAAAACTATTTTTTTTTCTAGTTATAATTTTGGAGTTTGATTATAATTTCTTAAAAGATTTTAAGAGCCATGGGTTGATAGAACAGTATAATTTACTTACAAAATAATTTATTTTATTGAGCAAAAATAATATACAGGCAAAATGAATACTATAAATATTTTAAATAGATGGCAGAGATGTATTGAATAAGATTTTCACACATCCATATGAAGGTAGTTACACCAACAAGCACCAAACACCTTTTTTTTTTTTTTTTTTTTTTTTTTTTTTTTTGTTATGGAAGCTAAAAATTTGGTAGGTACAACAGAAAACATTAGCTTAGAAGCTACTCAAGAGAATCACTTTCACACATTTGAAAACCAAAAAAAGAGTTAATTCTAGGCTAAATTACAGAAAACCTTCCTGTAATATCCCGCTTTTCCACTTTGTCCCCCTGTCTTTTAAAAGCCTACATTTTGCCTCCTCGTAATTACCGAATTGTCTTTAGGGGGCAACGGCGTTAACGGATGAGGTAAATTGACAAAAATGTCCTTACTTTATATTGGAGAGAATAAGTTTTAGCTTATTTTCCGCCATTTTTAAAGAGTATTTTGGATATATCTAATAATATTTTTTAAAAAATTGACGGTTCACTCACGGAATGGTGACGGCGGACAAAATGTAGGTTTTTAAAAGACAGGAGGGTAAAGTGAAAAAGCGAAATATTACAGAAATTTTTTTTGTAATTTAGCCATAATTCTATTCTCCATTGGCAAGCAAAACTTCTTCACTCTGCCAAGCAAAACTTCTTTACTTTCACACAGTCCACCAAACATGCCATAGAGTTAACTGCTGGCATGTTTGGCCAGACTGTTAAATATAGTGCTGTTGAGAAAATATGGTAAAAGATAATACTGTACTGTGAAGAAAAGTTATGAAGTATTTGGCTGATTCTGTTTTAAATTTTATTTCTTATAAAAAGCTGTGTGGTAAAATTTTTATTCAAATTTTATTAGATGTTGTAAATTGTATGAAAAAGTAAAATTTGAATCGTCCCTTCTTAACTATTAATTTGTTAGAATGAAGTGATTTTAGCTTTTTTTTTTTAAAAAAAAGCGAGAGATTCGAGAGATTCTCTCGGACTGATGGATTATTTTTAAGTTATAAAAGTAATAATTTTTAACCTAACTAATTATAAAAATTCAAATAAAAAAATTAACAGTCTAGGAGTCTCAATAAAAAAAAGCATAAAATTTGAGAGTCTATTTAAGAATGGCCAATAGTTGAGGGGATCTCCATACATTTTTACCTTTAAAAAAAAAAATTATAAAATTTAATAATTTTATTTTACTATAATAAAATTAGATTATAGGGACATATGTTTATAACACTTTTTTTGCAAGTGTCACATTTATAGTCCATCTATATCCAAAATTAGATTATAGGGACACATT
>CM054938.1:3625161-3749312 GCA_029168755.2 Tillandsia fasciculata | reverse complement strand
ATCAAAGGGTAGAAAAACTTGATAGCACAAAATGCTTGGTGCAATCGATATCATAGTAGCCGGACCTCTCTCTCTCTCTCTCTCTTTATAATATATATATACTTCTTTCTCTCTCTCTCTCTCTCTAGAGAGAGAGAGATAGAGCTTATATACTTTCAAAAGCACAACCCAAATATGCTTGTTAAATTTTTACCATAGGGTTTGCATTGAGATTTGTGTTATTTGTAAAGTCAACTAAAGAGAGAGAAAGTGAAAGTACAATTGTAAAACTGAGAATTTTAAAGTTTAAATTTGTAAATTTGAATAGTTTAAGTTTTTGAATAGTACTTAGGTGAATAGTAACCTGACGTTGATTTGTATCATTTTAACGAGCATGCCTAATCTAGTTGATCTGAATCCGAACCTTATTTAATGTTAAATAATCGATTTCTCAGTCTCAAGCGAGCTGAGCATAATGGCGCGGATTTCGATATTTTTTTTCGATGAGCCTATAGTCTCAAAAAGCGTGCCAGATATTGTTGGTTTCTTATTGGGGATGATTTTGTAAGTTTTCGAGACCTAATTTTGACAAACAAAATCACTATCTGATAGGTTTCGACAGTCGAGATGTCTGGTGTCATATGTTTTTATGTTCGACGACTCGACCACCTTAAAATGCGTGAAATAAATGCAAATTTCTTTGTTTCTCTTGCGTAAGTGCTATTATTTTATGTGTGGTGTTGGACGGCTTTGTTTGTGGAGGGACCTTACAACACTTTTCACCACCTATAGTTTTGGGTTTAGTTGTAATATCCTTGGTTTGGGGTCTTAATAGCATTTTGTGCTATTGGGTTAGTGGATCTTCTAGGATCCCAACTTTCCACGAATTCAAACTCCCTTAGCCTGCGCAAACCACCCTCTCCGCTTCTCCTCACCTTCATATTCTTTCTCCCCCGAGCCAACTGCGTTTGACCATCGGAGGAGAAGCCTATCTTTGTGAGCTCGGGCTGAGAAGGGAGGGCGAAGCTCTGACTCTTGGACTCTTGGCACCCTAGCCATCTGAGATGTTCTCTCACCTCTGGTGACTGCCCTATGGAGCCTGGTTCACTCAGACTCCCCCGCCGTTGCGCACCTCTGGTGACTAACCTATGGAGCCTGGTCACCAGACTCCCCCGCGTTGCGCCCGAGAGGGAAAACCCCTTCTTCTTTTGTCTTCTCCTTTTCGACTGAGGTTGTGATGATCCAGAACCTCCGCAACATTAATAATGACTGTAGGAAGGCTTGTACTGAGCATCGGAGCTTGTAGAAACGAAATTGGATATTTTTAAGAGACTCTGCACGAAAATCGGAGCAAACGGGAATTTCCGGAGCTTTCGGCAAAATTTCGGATGAGAATTTGGCGAAACGGACGTCGAAATCTTTGGACTCAGCGCGCGAAAACGATCGAAATGGTATATTTACTTTATTTTTTCGGCTTTCGGGTACTGTTCACCGGAACGTAACCCCGCCGGCCGGAATTACTGTTCCGGCCGGCGGCGGCCGCCGGCGAGCGGCGGCGGGCGGCGGCGGCACGGCGGCGGGCAGCGGCGCAGCAGGCAGCGGCAGCGGCGGAGGCGAGGCGCGCGGCAGCGCGGGCAGCGCAGGGCAGGCGCGCGGGCAGCAGGCGCGGGGCGCGGTCCACAGGCCTGGCGTGCACCAGGAGCACCGAAGAACCCCTCCATGCCACGTGGCAGCCCCTGAGTGGCTGGCCTTTTTCTAGAAGGGTGACACGTGGCGTGCTCCTATTGGCCGACAGGATCCGGAAAACCCGGAGCACGGGGCAACACACGCCCCACGTGGACACGTGGCGCTTTTTCATTGGCCCTGCACAGGCTGTTTCCTGTTTGGGCGACACGTGGCGCTTCCTGGTTGGTCCGTTTCGGTGTTTCGTGTTTGGATCTGGATTCCGTGAGGGAATATTCCCTTTTGGCCCACTATATAAGAGTTCCCCCACCCCCTCTCTTTGCACCTTGGATTCCGAGCCTTTAGAGAGAGAATCAGAAAAACTTCCCTCTACGAAAGTTGTTCCTCTCTCTCTCTTCTTTCTCTCTCTACAATCTCAGAATTTCTGGAGTTACAGATTAGTGAGATATCTGCGACGCGGCACACTGCGACGAATTTCTTTTAGGCCCATTTCCCGTCGCAGTTCCGTCGAAAATTCACTGCGGGCTAACCGGGTGGAATTTTTGGACGATTTTTGCGGCAGCGCGACCGTAAGAGGTAGGGCTTCGATTTCCGTGTTGATTATTTTGCTCCGTTTCGTACTTTTGGCACAGTTTTCAAGTCCTCTTTGACCCCCCTTTTTACTGTGATGGTTTTTTGGACAGCACCGACTTCTCCGATTTTTATCTTGACGTAGGAGCATCAGATCGAGGCGTTTAAGGAGTCGATTTTGATCTACTCTTCGCGAGGAACGCAACCGTGATTTTTCTGGGATTTTAGGAGCTCATTTTAGAGTGAAAAATTCCTCTTTTCCCGTGCTGTTGAAAAACAGCAAATATTGTGCTTTTTGGGATTTGTATTTATACCGGGAGCGTTGATTTGCAGGAATTGAGGACTGCGGACATCCAGGAGACTACCTGGGGTGTTGTTTGAGCTGTTCAAGGTGGGCGGTTGTTGCTTACCTCATTTTTGACAAGCTCACTGGGATTACTAGAAATCCCCTAAAATATGACAATTAACAAGAACAATTGGGACAAGTACAATTGACAGTAATAATGAGAACCATTGGGACAACTAACAGGACTACTAACAGGACTACTAACAGGACTACTAACGGACAATTAATGAGAATCATTGGGACAAATTAATATGACAAATGACAAGGACCGCTGGGACAAACTCCCCTAAAAATTAATATAACCCACAAATATATGATGGCTTATATTGGGACACTGTGATTGAGACAAAGGCCATGATCTCGCATGCAAATGATTTTTATTCAGTAAATCAATTGTTTTAAACCTTTGACACTATTTTACAACTTTTAAAAATAAAGGCAGTTGCATGCATGCCCGGACATCAGGTAAGGCCACTATTCATTGCTACACTATCATATTGGGATTTGAACATGTTTCATTGTTGTCCTTTGCATCCAGATGTTGTTGCTCAAGTGTGAGCAGGGGTTTGGGATAGTGTAGCCAAGGTTGTGCTAGATTGTGGACTTGTGGGGTATTGCGGTGACCGCGGACAGTAGGCGGTTGACCAGATGCTTATCCTTGCATCAGATTGGGGTTGAGTTTTGTTATTGCATCAGTTGGGGATTGGGTTTCTATAGTGGATGGAGTTTCCCACTTTGATCATGGTTATGGTCCAGTCCTGCTATATTGAGACATGTGCTACAGAGATACTTGTGATACTGATGACAGAGATATTTTACTCGTGTGGGTCGCTCCCCTCGAGTGCCACTCCGGAGGTGTGCTTTCTCGGACCCAGCCGTGTGTGCCGGTCTGATACTTATGTTGGGATGCGAGCCGTGTGAGCCGATCCCGCGGTTTCGAGCCGTGTGTGCAGATTCCGCTGAGCAGGCAGTACCAGTGATTACTGGTGACTAGATTGGGTTTATTCGGACAGATACTATTTCTGATGCATGCATACAGTTTTAACAGCATAGTTTTCTGTTTCAGCATCTTTTGTATCTACCACTTCCCCTTTTTCCCTTTTGCCTCTAGTAGTCCTAGTGGGTGCGTCAGAGTTGAGGTTTTTACCCACTAGGGGAGGCTGCTGGTTTATCTGGTAGTTCTCACCCCCATTATTGTTTTCTGTTTCTTTCTTCTCCTTTATTTTGCAGAGTCATCTGCGGGAGCTGCTAGGCCATCGGCAGCTGATCGAGGTAAGGGGATCGCTGAATAGATAGATCTCCTGGGAGACTGAGAGCTGTAGATAGACGTTGTACCCCACTCAGACTGTGATATTCTCCTTTTTATTTTGGGTCTGGCTTCCGCCAGCTGGATGTACTATTTTGACGAACTGGGAGATTATTGTACATATTACAGCTTATTTATAGTTCCAGTCTGAGATACTATGTGGTTCTTCTATTTCAGCTCTGTATTATGCTCTTGAAATCCGAGCAGGTTACCAGCGCTTCGTGTACACGGGAAGTTCCGTGTGCACGGCGGATCTGTAGACGGGCCCGGGGTCTGGTTGCACCCGGGGCGTGACAGATTAAGTTGGTATCAGAGCTTAGGGATAGTTCAGTTGGGACTTAGGAAACCCTAGGCTTTTGGCAGACCCTAGGATAATAGGGCATGAGAGACGTGGCATTTTGCGAAAGTCGTCGATTTATTTTGTTTGACTCTTCCAGTGAGAGAAGATGGACCGACATAGCCTATTTCTGGTGGACAGTTATGTTGGCTGCAGACAACATAAAGTCACAGGAATAGGGGAATGTCTTTGACTTTCGCTAAATTGGGTCGTGTGGGGTCCCGATACTGAGTATGGTTTCTTGTGGTAGGATGCCTCCACGACGTAGGATGTTGACGCGTTCTCAGCCTGATTCCCCTGAATCCGATCAGGAGGAGTCCGGGCAGGGCCAGCAGAGTGAGGTGCAAGAGCTGCAGGCCCAGATGGCCCAGATGTCAGAGGCTGTTCGGCGTCAGGAGGAGGCTATGGGACGGCTGACGCAAATGTTAGAGCAGAGGGCGCAGCCTGTTGTAGCACCTTCAGAGAATTCTCCCGTACCTTCTTCCCCTGCTGTGAATCCTCCAGTTGTACCGGTGACCCCGGCATCCCCTGTTACTCGGGGTACTGGTGGACAGCCGACTGGGCTGACAGGATCTCTGACCCCGGCAGAGCAGCGGGGAGTGGTGGACCTGTTGATGAAGTTCCGCCAGTTTGACCCACCCCATTTTTCGGGGCAAAGTACTGAGCCGTGGGAGGCAGAGTCGTGGATCACGGCGATGGAGCGACGTTTTGAGACGTTGTTTATCGAGGATCGATATCAGGTAATTTTGGCAACGAACTTTTTGGAACACAACGCCGAAGCTTGGTGGCGGCGTGTTCGACCGGCTGGTCCGCCTGGGGCTCAGCTCCTGACCTGGGCGGAATTCCGCAATCTCCTTCTAGGGGCTTTCTTTCCGGAAAGCGTCCGGCAGAGGTTGGAGGAACAGTTGAGAAACCTCCGACAAGGAGATCGGCCCGTACACGAGTACATTGCCAATTTCAATCAATTGTTGGCATGTGTACCGAACGTGGCCAGGGACGAGGCGCACCGGATCTACATGTTCGAGCGAGGATTGCGCCGGGACCTTTTTCAATTGGTTCGCTCGCGTAGGTTGCAGACCTTGGAGGCCTCGATGGAGCAGGCACTCTACGTTGAGTGCGGGGAGGTAGTAATGGGGGAGGTAGCTCCAGCTCCCGTTGTGATCCCGGGGGCGAAGCGACCGGCACCGGAGGTTGGGGGACAATCTAGTTCGTGGAGGCCGCCACGACCGCCGCAGTCACAGTTCCCCGGCCAAGGACGGTCCGAGCGACGAGGACCTGGTGGATCCCAGAGCCCAGAAGCGACAGCAGCAGCAAAGATCACAGCCGTCGCAACGTGGGTCGCAGCGGCAGCCTCAGCGACAGCGGCAGTCTCAACAGCAACCCCGACAACCACGACCCCCCGGCAATTGTATTTTCTGTGGAGGTCAGCATTTTTCCAACACCTGCGACCAACGGTGGGGTCGCTGCTATAGATGTGGACAGCCCGGGCACATTCAAGCTTCGTGCCCCTTTTCGGCCCCCACCACCCCTGCTTCAGCATCTGCTCCATCTTCATCGCAGCAGCGGTCGACGGCTCAGCGCCCCTATGCTCCAGCAAGCAGGCCATCTTCTTCCCATCCCACGGATTATCGCCCTCCAGCTCAGAGTGGGCGAGTGTATGCTGCGCAGGTAGAGGACGCTTCGGCAGCAGATCATGTGGTGGCAGGTATCACCTTACTTTCTGGCATTAGGACTCGTACTTTATTTGATACTGGAGCATCACATTCTTTTATTAGTAGATCATTTGCATCATTACATGGGTTAGAGGTAGGACTTTTGCCACGTGCATTAGAGGTTAAGATTCCCAATCACACCTTGCACGTGGAAGAGTGTTGTTGGTCCTGCCCGATGCAAATCGAGTCCTGGATTATGCCAGCAGACCTGTTGGTCTTGAGACAGCTGAAGGACTTCGATGTGGTCCTCGGAATGGACTGGCTGGCTCGGTATTTGCGACTATTGATTGTGCCGCAAGAACGTCACTTTTAGAGAGCCAGGCCAGGAGATGTTGGTATACCGGGGATGTCAGAGTGCTTTCTTTGCCTCTATGATTTCGACTTCCCGAGCGAGGCAGATGATCCATCGAGGATGTGTAGCCTTTTTGGCTAGTGTTGTTGAGGGGCCTACGGCGGCGCCGGGACTCGGGGATATCCCTATTGTCCGCGAGTTTCCGGATGTTTTTCCACCTGAGCTGACTAGCATGCCGCCAGATAGGGAGATTGAGTTTGTGATTGACGTAGTTCCAGGAACTGCGCCAATCTCAAAGGCTCCTTACCGGATGGCACCGGCTGAGTTGCGGGAGCTTAAGGCGCAACTCCAAGATTTAATGGATAAGGGCTTTATTAGGCCGAGTGTATCGCCTTGGGGAGCGCCGGTGCTATTCGTGAAGAAGAAAGATGGGTCACTTCGACTTGTGTGGATTATAGGGAATTAAATAAAGTGACCATCAAGAACAAGTACCCTTTGCCGCGCATCGATGATCTTTTTGATCAGCTGCAAGGGTCTTGTGTCTTCTCTAAGATAGATCTGCAATCCGGTTACCACCAGTTGAAGGTGAAGGCCGAGGATATTCCAAAAACGGCATTTAGATCACGGTACGGGCATTATGAATTTACAGTTATGCCTTTTGGGTTAACTAATGCCCCTGCCGCATTCATGGATTTAATGAACCGGATCTTCAAACCATACTTAGACCGATTCGTGGTAGTTTCATTGATGATATCCTGGTCTACTCCCGAAGTGATGCGGAGCATGAGGAGCACTTAAGGATCGTGCTGCAACTTCTGCGAGAGAAGAAGTTGTTTGCCAAACTGGCAAAATGCGAGTTTTGGCTTCGGGAGGTAGTTTTCTTGGGCCATGTGATTTCCGCCGCAGGTGTGGCGGTAGACCCGGCGAAAATTGAGGCAGTCCGGGATTGGCCCCGACCGACGACGGTTTCTGAGGTACGTAGCTTTATGGGTTTAGCTGGGTATTACCGTCGGTTTGTGGAAGGCTTTGCGAAGCTTTCCACACCCCTCACTCGCTTGACGCGTAAAGGAGTAAAGTTTATCTGGAGTGAGGATTGTCAGAGGAGTTTTGAGGAGCTAAAGAATAGATTGATGACCGCTCCTATCCTTTCCCTCCCTGTTATGGGGAAAGGATATGTGATCTACAGCGACGCATCACACAGTGGACTTGGTTGTGTGTTGATGCAAGAAGGGAGGGTAATTGCTTATGCATCAAGGCAACTCAAAGATTACGAGAAGAATTACCCCACCCATGACTTGGAGCTTGCTGCTGTAGTGTTTGCACTGAAACTTTGGCGTCATTACCTATATGGGGAGCACTGTGAAATCTACACCGACCACAAGAGCCTAAAATACCTGTTCACGCAAAAGGAGCTAAATTTAAGGCAGCGTAGGTGGTTAGAGCTATTAAAGGATTATGATGTAGATATTCTCTACCACCCAGGCAAAGCCAATGTGGTCGCTGATGCCTTGAGTAGGAGAGCGGTGCAAAGTTTGTCTATGTTGATCACAGACCAGGCACCGCTATTAGAGAGATGAGACGGCTCGAAGTAGAGGTTGTGTCCCCTGGGGTCTCTGCTAGACTGACATCTTTAGTCGTGCAGCCCACTCTGCTAGACCGGATCAAGGAAAAACAGAGTGAGGACCCCCACTTGACCAGGATTAGAGATCAAATTCCGAGTAATCAGTCTGGGGACTTTACGGTAGATGCCTCGGGAGTACTAAGGTACAGGAACCGAGCATGTGTGCCAGCGGATGCGGAGATCCGAGAGCAGATTTGCGAGAGGCCCATTATACACCTTATACCCTACATCCTGGTGGGACTAAGATGTACAAGGATCTCAAGGCACACTTCTGGTGGAATGGCATGAAAAGGGATGTCGGGAGATTTGTGGCTCAATGTTTAACTTGTCAGCAGGTAAAAGCTGAGCATCGAGTGCCAGCTGGCAAGTTGCAGAGTCTCCCAATTCCCCAGTGGAAATGGGACCACATTACGATGGATTTTGTGGTCGGACTGCCAAGGGCACAGGGAGGAGCAGACGCTATCTGGGTAGTCGTGGATCGACTTACCAAGTCGGCGCACTTTCTGCCCATGCAGACTACGTGGTCACTTGAGCGACTAGCCCAGTTATATCTGGATGAGATAGTGAGATTACATGGAGTACCAGCCTCCATTGTATCAGATAGAGACCCGAGGTTTGTTTCGCATTTCTGGAAAAGTTTGCAAACAGCCTTGGGGACTGAACTCAGGTTCAGCACAGCTTTCCATCCGCAGACGGATGGGCAGTCAGAGCGGACGATACAAATTCTGGAGGATATGCTGAGGGCTTGCGTCTTGGATTTCGGCGGAGGGTGGATTCGACACTTATCTTTAGCTGAGTTCGCGTACAACAATAGCTTTCAAGCGAGCATTCAGATGGCTCCGTTTGAAGCATTGTATGGACGCAAGTGTCGATCACCGCTTTATTGGAGTGACGTGGGCGAGAGGCGGACCTTGGGACCAGATGTCTTGATAGAGGCAGAAGAGAAGGTCCGAGTAATCCGACAGCATCTTCAGACCGCCCAGAGCCGACAAAGGAGTTATGCCGATGTTCGGCGACGAGACTTAGAGTTTCAGGTTGGTGATCATG
This sequence comes from Tillandsia fasciculata, assembly GCA_029168755.2. Taxonomy (NCBI): domain Eukaryota; kingdom Viridiplantae; phylum Streptophyta; class Magnoliopsida; order Poales; family Bromeliaceae; genus Tillandsia; species Tillandsia fasciculata. The sequence goes on along the minus strand of CM054938.1, from coordinate 3,740,419 downwards.
TATTCCTGAAAGTCTCGCCGTCCAAAGGAATCAGGAGGTTCGGCATTCGTGGAAAACTTAGCCCCCGATATATTGGACCCTTTGAGGTATTGGAGCGTATCGGGCCAGTTGCCTACCGACTTGCACTTCCTCCGAAGCTTGCTGGTGTCCATAATGTTTTTCATGTCTCTTCTTTGAGGAAGTATGTCTTCGACCCATCGCACGTCATCGACTTCACACCGCTCGAGATCAGCGAGGATTTGAGGTATGAGGAGCGCCCACTGCGAATTCTGGATCGAGAGGTGAAAGAATTGCGCAATCGGACTATTCCCTATGTAAAGATCCTCTGGAGCAATCATGACGAGCGCGAGGCTACATGGGAGCTTGAGTCGGAGATGAGAAATGCTCACCCCTACTTATTTGAGACTTCGGACTGAGGATTACTGTTTAGTCTCGTTTCGAGGACGAAACTCTTTTTAGTGGGGGAGGATGTGATGATCCAGAACCTCCGCAACATTAATAATGACTGTAGAAGCTTGTACTGTGCATCGGAGCTTGTAGAAACGAAATTGGATATTTTTAAGAGACTCTGCGCGAAAATCGGAGCAAACGGGAATTTCCGGGAGCTTTCGGCAAAATTTCGGATGAGAATTTGGCGAAACGGACGTCGTATTTGGACTCAGCGCGCGAAAACGATCGAAACGGTATATTTACTTTATTTTTTCGGCTTTCGGGTACTGTTCACGCCGGAACAGTAACCGCCGGCCGGAATTACTGTTCCGGCCGGCGGCGGCCGCCGGCGAGCGGCGGCGGGCGGCGGCGCACGGCGGCGGGCAGCGGCGCAGCGGCAGGGCAGCGGCGGAGCGCGGAGGCGCGCGGCGCGGGCAGCGCGGGCAGGCGCGGGCAGCAGGCGCGGGCGCGGTCCACAGGCCTGGCGTGCACCGGGAGCACCGAAGAACCCCTCATGCCACGTGGCAGCCCCTGATTGGCTGGCCTTTTTCTAGAAGGGTGACACGTGGCGTGCTCCTATTGGCCGACAGGATCCGGAAAACCCGGAGCACGGGGCAAACACACGCCCCACGTGGACACGTGGCGCTTTTTCATTGGCCCTGCACAGGCTGTTTCCTGTTTGGTTGACACGTGGCGCTCCCTGGTTGGCTCGTTTCGGTGTTTCGTGTTTGGATCTGGATTCCGTGAGGGAATATTCCCTTTTGGCCCACTATATAAGAGTTCCCCCACCCCCTCTCTTTGCACCTTGGATTCCGAGCCTTTAGAGAGAGAAACAGAAAAACTTCCCTCTACGAAAGTTGTTCCTCTCTCTCTCTTCTTTCTCTCTCTACAATCTCAGAATTTCTGGAGTTACAGATAGTGAGTTATCTGCGACGCGGCGCACTGCGACGAATTTTCTTTTAGGCCCATTTCCCGTCGCAGTTCCGTCGAAAATTCACTGCGGGCTAACCGGGTGGAATTTTTGGACGATTTTTGCGGCAGCGCGACCGTAAGAGGTAGGGCTTCGATTTCCGTGTTGATCATTTTGCTCCGTTTCGTACTTTTGGCACAGTTTTCAAGTCCTCTTTGACCCCCCTTTTTACTGTGATGGTTTTTGGACAGCACCGACTTCTCCGATTTTTATCTTGACGTAGGAGCATCAGATCGAGGCGTTTAAGAGTCGATTTTGATCTACTCTTCGCGAGGAACGCAACCGTGATTTTTCTGGGATTTTAGGAGCTCATTTTAGAGGTGAAAAATTCCTCTTTTCCCGTGCTGTTTGAAAAACAGCAAATATTGTGCTTTTTGGGGTTTGTATTTATACCGGGAGCATTGATTTGCAGGAATTGAGGACTGCGGACATCCAGGAGACTACCTGGGGTGTTGTTTGAGCTGTTCGAGGTGGGCGGTTGTTGCTTACCTCATTTTTGACAAGCTCACTGGGATTACTAGAAATCCCCTAAAATATGACAATTAACAAGAACAATTGGGACAAAGTAGCATAATGAGACCATTGGGACAACTAACAGGACTACTAACAGGACTACTAACAGGACTACTAACAGGACAATTAATGAGAATCATTGGGACAAATTAATATGACAAATGACAAGGACCGCTGGGACAAACTCCCCTAAAAATTAATATAACCCACAAATAATATGATGGCTTATATTGGGACACTGTGATTGAGACAAAGGCTATGATCTCGCATGCAAATGACTTTTATTCAGTAAATCAATTGTTTTTAAACCTTTGACACTATTTTACAACTTTTAAAAATAAAGACAGTTGCATGCATGCCCGGACATCAGGTAAGGCCACTATTCATTGCTACACTATCATATTGGGATTTGAACATGTTCATTGTTGTCCTTTGCATCCAGAGGTTGTTGCTCAAGTGTGAGCAGGGGTTTGGGATAGTGTAGCCAAGGTTGTGCTAGATTGTGGACTTGTGGGGTATTGCGGTGACCGCGGACAGTAGGCGGTTGACCAGATGCTTGTCCTTGCATCAGATTGGGGTTGAGTTTGTTTATTGCATCAGTTGGGGATTGGGTTTCTATAGTGGATGGAGTTTCCCACTTTGATCATGGTTATGATCCAGTCCTGCTATATTGAGACATGTGCTACAGAGATACTTGTGATACTGATGACAGAGATATTTTACTCGTGTGGGTCGCTCCCCTCGAGTGCCACTCCGGAGGTGTGCTTTCTCGGACCCAGCCGTGTGTGCCGGTCTGATACTTATGTTGGGATGCGAGCCGTGTGAGCCGATCCCGCGGTTTCGAGCCGTGTGTGCAGATTCCGCTGAGCAGGCAGTACCAGTGATTACTGGTGACTAGATTGGGTTTATTCGGACAGATACTATTTCTGATGCATACATACAGTTTTAACAGCATAGTTTTCTGTTTCAGCATCTTTTGTATCTACCACTTCCCTTTTTCCCTTTTTGCCTCTAGTAGTCCTAGTGGGTGCGTCAGAGTTGAGGTTTTTACCCACTAGGGGAGGCTGCTGGTTTATCTGGTAGTTCTCACCCCCATTATTGTTTTTCTGTTTCTTTCTTCTCCTTTATTTTGCAGAGTCATCTGCGGGAGCTGCTAGGCCATCGGCAGCTGATCGAGGTAAGGGGATCGCCGAATAAATAGATCTCCTGGGAGAACTGAGAGCTGTAGATAGACGTTGTACCCCACTCAGACTGTGATATTCTCCTTTTATTTTGGGTCTGGCTTCCGCCAGCTGGATGTACTATTTTGGTGAGCTGGGAGATTATTGTACATATTACAGCTTATTTATAGTTCCAGTCTGAGATACTATGTGGTTCTTCTATTTCAGCTCTGTATTATGCTCTTGAAATCCGAGCAGGTTACCAGCGCTTCGTGTACACGGGAAGTTCCGTGTGCACGGCGGATCTGTAGACGGGCCCGGGGTCTGGTTGCACCCCGGGGCGTGACAGAGGTAACCCCAACTCCTTCCTTTCTTATTTTGCTTACCTCAAGACACATTGCAGTGTTTCCCGGACATCTAGGGCATCACCCTGGTGCAGCCGCGCGACCTGAACATCTCCGGTTAACTAGAGGAGGCTTTGAAGCCGTCGGAACCATAATCTGCCGGCGCTTCATGCGCGTTGTCTACGGTGGGTTTGTGGGTGATCAAGATTGTTGGGCTTCCTCTGTAGGGCCCCAGGAGGCCACCCATGAAGTTTATTTGGAGATCCCTGGTTTAGTGTGGAGGTCGCAAACTGGAACCCTAGTGTTCGGATAAAAAAAAATAAAAAAATAAAAAGGGAAGAAGAAAGAAAAAAAAGAGGAAAGAACAAAAAAAAAAAAGTCCCTTGAATTTGAAACAAAATAAAAGATGGAAAGAAAAAAAAAGAAAGGAATAAAAACAAAGGGCCGGGGAAAGAAATAAAAAAAAGGAGGGAAGAGTTTTTTTAAAAATTTATTTCCAAAAGGAATAAAAGAAAAAAAAAGAGGGAAATAAAATGAAATGTGATTTTGAATTATTTTGAGACTCCTATAAATTGAAAAGAAAAAAAAAGAAAGGAGGGGGGAGTTTTTTCTTTTTAAAAAAGAAAAAAATAAAATAAAAGGAGGAATGCACGACGGTAACGACAGCGGTGACGGCGACGGCGGTCATGATGGCGACGACGACGACGACAATGATGGCCTCTTCTTCCTTCTTCGACGGCGGTCATGATGGCGGCGACAACGACGACGACAACGATGTGCGAGGAGGTCTCATGGCTTCTTCTTCCTTCTTCGACGGTGGCAACAATGGCGGCCACAAGACTAGCCCACTACCAAGATGACGGCGGGTGGGTCGGTGAATGTGCACAAACGACATAGTGGCGATTTTTTTTTGTTGATTTGATTGTGCGGCCATCTTCGTGATAGGCTCGACCGATCAAATCCGGCATTGGATCGTTACTACGTCGTGCGTGCATATTCACTAAACACCCGTCTCCTCAAGATGAGCGCCGAACGACATAACGACGGTTCTCCAACCGGCTTGATCGAGCGGCCATCTTCGCGATAGGCTCGACACGATCAAACCCAACTTTATTTTTTTACCGAGCGGCCATCTTCATGATAGGCTCGACACGGTCGAAACATGATGACTCAAATCAAACCGTCCTTTTGGTGCGATCGAACGACCATCTTCGCGATAGGCTTGACACGATAAAATCCACCAAAAATAATAATAATAAAATAAAATTAAAAATTACAAAAATAAACCGCCATCTTCGTGATAGGCACCGAGCGAGCCAACCGCCATCTTCGTGATAGGCAGGCTCGACTCGATCAAACCGCCATCTTCGTGATAGGCACCGATCGAGCCAACCGCCATCTTCGTGATAGGCACGACTCGACTCGACCAAACTGCCATCTTCGTGATAGGCACCGATCGAGCCAATCGCCATCTTCGTGATAGACACAGCTCGACTCGATCAAACCGTCATCTTCGTGATAGGCACCGATCGAGCCAACCGCCATCTTCGTGATAGGCACGGCTCGACTCGATCAAACCGCCATCTTCGTGATAGGCACGGCTCGACTCGATCAAATCGTCATCTTCGTGATAGGCACCGATCGAATTAATTCGATTTAAATCGAATTGCCAACTGAACCCAATATGTATATGATTTAAAACAAGTACAATTGAGATATATAATTCAAATTGAACCACATGAGGTTCGAGCTGAACCAAACTACAAACCGGTTTGACCTAAACCGAGCCATGAAGGATACACCTTGAACCTAAGCGGATTCAACTTAAACTGAACTGCATGAGGTTCGAACCAAACCGAACCACAAGCCGGCTCGACTTAAACATTCAACTTGTCGGTTCAGCCCAAACGGTGCCGCAGGAGGTCCGAGTCAAGCCGAACCAAACTACAACCCGGTTGAACCAAAACCGAACCACATGAGATTGAAGTCAAACCGAATTACAAGACGATTCTACTTAAACCAAGTCGTAAAAGATTCAACTTGAACTGAAGTCGGTTCCAACCCAAAGCGAACTACAAAAGTTTCGAGCTGAACCGAATCAAACCACAAACCGGTTCGACTTAAACTGAACCATAAAAGATTCAATTTGAACTACAAACCGGTTGAACCCAAACTGAACCACGAGAGGATCAAGACAAGCCAAGCCAAATCATAAGCCAGTTCAACCCAAATCGAATCTGAGTGGAATCATATGAATTGGACCATGCACTAGCTCGAGCCCAAATCAAAGTCAAAGGGTTTTGAGCCAAACCGCAAAGAGGGTGACTCAAACCAAACTCAAAGGCTTCTTGAATCAAACCACAAAGATTCAATCCAAACCAAATGCAATGGAGTTTCAAGTTCAGACGGATCTTGAACCAAACCATAAGGCTATGATCTGAAGCAAACCGAACTACAGAAGGGTCTAAGTTGAGCCGAACTATAAAGGCCCGACCCAAATTGAATTCATAGGGTCTCGAACTATCATAAGGGTTCGACCTAAACTATGTTTCAACGAGTTCTGAACCAAAGTATAGCAGGTTCGACCCAAATCAAATTCAGAAGGGACAAACTGAGCGAAAGCCTAAGGCAGCTCAACCCAAATCAAATACAAAAGGTTCAAACCAGTTCAATTTGAGCCCAACCTAAACAAAGGTTTAAACCAAACTCCAGGGATGAACCGAATCAATTAAATCAACTCCACTTGAACTAAAGATCAAAAGTTCAAACCGAGTTGAATTCAATCGGCTACGTCAATCTCATCGACTCTCGAGCCAAACTGTAGTGACCCAGACTTTGGTGTGGCTTTTTCCTTAGAATCCATGGTGTGAGACACCTATTATTGGTGTGTCGGGCTCGTAACACGTCAAATGGACGTGTTAGATGGACTCAGTGAGGTTTTGGATCAAGCCTGTCTTTCGGCGAGTTTTTTGCCAAATTTTGGGAGTGGTTTTAGGCTGATCGGAGGCCATATTTAGATTCAAAGTGGAAAAACGCTTGAAAACGGCTATTTATTTATATTTTTCTAAGTCCGGATGCCCAAAAACGGACACCCTGAAGTTTTCTGTGTATAATGGTGCACGGGGGGAGTCGTGGACCGGCAGGGACACGTGGCGGCCTCTCATTGGCCGACGAATGCTGCCTGGTCCACAGGAATGTGGCACTGGTGCACGGTGGACCGGCGGGGACAGGTGGCGGCCGCCTATTGACGGGTTCGCGCTGCGTGGTCCACAGGAGCGAGCGGTCGGTGCGTGGACCGGGGCGCGCCACGTGGCGGCCCCGGATAGGCCACCTCACGCATGCGCAGTCCAGCCGGGGCGCGAGGCAGGTGGCCGTACGCTGGCGTGGCTGGCGGTGGCAGGTGGCAGACGGTGTGTGGCAGGGCGGCGGCTGGCGTGGCGGGCACGGCGCACGCGTGCGCCACGTGGCGGCCCGCCATTAGCGGGCGCCACCCACCCTGCCCGTGTGCCAAGGCCACGTGGCGAGCATCAGGCGCCACTGTCCCCTGTTCGGGGATACGCATCGCGCCCGGGTGGATCCGGGCGCTTGTCGTTGGGCCGGACCGGGCGCGGATTCGGCGCCCGAATGATTCGAGCGCCCGAATCTAAGGCCCAAATCCGTTTTTTTGGTAGGCTGGGTTGGCCTATAAATACCCTTCCTCTCTCTCTTTTTGCTTTTTTCGAGCTTTAGAGAGAGATTGAGAGGGAGAGCCCTTTAGGAGAGTTGTTCCCCTTGATATTTTCGATCTCGTGGTGGATCCCCAGGATTTTTGGAGGCTCGGCAGCGGCGATCTTGGTTTTACAGTGCGCCTCGACGTTTCTCTTTTTCGTCCTGTTTTCGTCGCTTTTCAGTCCGAGTAGCCCCCTGTGCAACCCCGAAGGAATTCTTCGACGATTTTTGCGGCGGTGTGTTCCTGAGAGGTAAGGCTTCGTTTTCCGTGTTGGTCGTTTTACCTCATTCTGGATTTTTGGCACGGTTCCTGAGGCACTATTTGACCCTTTTTCTGTGGGGAATTTCTGGACAGCATGGACTTGTTAGATTTATATCTTGGCCTACGAGCATCGGATCAGGGCGTATAATACTCGTTTTGGATCTATTCGTCGCAAGGAACATTGTCGTGATTTTTCTGGAATTTTTGGAGGTTGGCATGAAGGTGAAAATCCTACTTTTTCTGGGTGGATTATTACAGATTTGTATTTTGGGAGTTTCGCGGGTATCGCGGTGTTCATTTTGCATCTTGGCCTACAGGTATCGAATTTGGACGTGCAAGTACTCGTTTCGATCGGCTCGTCGCGAGGATAGCAGCGGTTATTTTTTTGGATTTTTTTGAGTTCTTCTCGCAGGTAAAATTTGGCCATTTTCGGGACTGGTTGTATGGACTGCGGGTTATTGTGCATCCTTAGTTTATTTGGTCGCCGTTTGGGCTACCTTTGCAGTGGGCCGTGTTTACCAGGAGTGAGGGCATCTTTGGGCTGTGCTCCGCGTGCTGTGCGATCGAGGTGGGTGGTTGCTATATCCCTCTATTTCTGACATACTCACTAGGAATATTAGAGAGATCATTTTATTGGACTTATTGATTGATCAACACTCGTGGTTGGGATTATGCATGCGGGTTTGGACATGTGGATTGCTATGTTAGCACTTAACCTTGCATGTGGATTTGATTATAATATTAGGGCCATGTAATTTATTTGGATGGTGGGTACCACTTGGGGATATTTTTGGACATGCATAGGTGGATAGTTATTTGTGGGCGAGTAGCGGTTTATATGATTAATATTTGCTATTCATGTGAGAACGGTTATAGGACTTGGGATATTATGCTATATTGAATGCCAGGAACTGTTATCATGCTAAAACATAAGTCAGAAAATGATATCTGTACTCTTTCTATCTTTCCAGGACTTTTGCATGCTTGTATGGATATCTAGTTAGGCCATTTCTTATCGCTACACTATCATGTTGGAACATGACTTAGGAGAAACCATGCTTGCTTCTTTTCTCCTTATTCTTTAGTTAGGTAATTCTTGTTGCTCGTGTTTGAGCAGGTGTACGGGATAGTGTAGCCGGGACCTTGGGGTCGGGGACATGTGGTACTTGATTATGGGTTGAGAGGTACTGCGTGTCACGCCCCGGGGTCGAAACTGTGACCCGGGCTCGCTAACAGATCCGCCGCCCATACGGTGAACCCCGTATAGACGAAGCATCTAACCTGCAAAAGAAAGATGCTATACTAAACAGATATCAGAGCTGGAAGTAAAAGCTGAAATAAAATATATACAACTCAAAAGCCTCACCAAAAGTACATAAGTCTCTCAGCAAAATAGAAAAGTACAACTCTATACCTCACTACAAGGTCTCTCAACAAGAAACTCTCAAAATATAAAAAGTGGGTACATCTACTCTTTGGACGACGACTGGTAGGGATCTAGCTCGCGACTCCCTTACCTCGATCTGAAGATGCAGCAACTGGAGCAGCAAAAACAGGAGTAGAAATCCCTGGGAAAAAAGACACCACGATGGGTGTGAGAACTACATCCCACAGTAGTTCTCAGTGGGTGCCGCCAACAAAGCCCAACTGTGACGCCCCACTTCCCAGGGGGTCACCCATCCTAGAACTACTCTAGCTCTAGCACGCTTAACTCTCATAACCTCTTGGATCTTGCTACCATCCAAAATGCTATAGCCGGGTTAAGAGATTTAGTCCTATTATATCATTTATATATAGGACTAATCCAAATTCTGGGGGTGTCACATTCTTCCCCCCTTTAAGCCCTGACGTCCGGTCCTCCGGGATGTAACGGCAGTAGGTAGGCGCAGGTTTGACTGGACCCGAGGAGGCAGTCAGGTAGATTGGGTGATCTGAGTTGAGGGATAGTAGATGCACCATGTTATCATCTGTTCCACTTTTTGAGCATCTAGATAGGGGCATAGTAGCTGTAGGGTTATTCATTTCCAGCTCTTTCCTTCAGCATTTCATTTGTTACAGCATGCCTCTAGTAGACTTAGTGGGCAGACCGTTGGGCTTGTTGGCGGCACCCACTGAGAACTACTGTGGGATGTAGTTCTCACACCCGTCGTGGTGTCTTTTTCCCCAGGGACGTCTGCTCCTGTTCCTGCTGCTCCAGTTGCTGCTTCTTCAGATCGAGGTGAGGGAGTCACGAGCTAGATCCCTACCAGTCGTCGTCCAGAGAGTAGATGTATCCTTATTATTTTGAGAGTTTCTTGTTGAGAGATTTTGTAGCGAGGGATAGAGTTGTACTTTCCTTTATTGCTGAGAGAGACTTTTGTATTTTGGTGAGGACTCGGATTGTATCAATTGGACTTGTATTATTTTATTTATTTCAGCTTTTACTTCCGGCTCTGATATCTGTTTAGTATAGCATCTTTCTTTTGCAGGTTAGACGCTTCGTCTATACGGGGTTCACCGTATGGGCGGCGGATCTGTTAGCGAGCCCGGGTCGCAGTTTCGACTCCGGGGCGTGACAGATCGAGGATCTATAATTTTATCTGAGAGGGACGGTGTGAGGACCCAAAATTCCCGTGATAGAATTACTGTTGGATTGGTAGCTTTTGGAGGCCTAGGCTGTGTGTCGGAGGTGTTTGTGCGCATATCGGACCTCAGGATTGGATCCAGCGCAAAATTTGGATTAAGATTACTTAGCTGGGTGCCTTCGACAAATTTTAGAAGTGGAATTGGGCAGAACGGACATCGAATTTGGATTCAGCGCATGAAAACGATGAAAATGAACTATTTATGTAGTACCTCGAACTGTCTTGTGTTCTTTTAATCCTTTTGAATAAATTAGTTGTTGAGAGGTTTATTTAGCGGGGTTTCTTGGGTACCGCGTCGGGACGCGCGGGTATTTTTCGGTGTTAGAGCTTGAAAAACGGGGAACGGCAAAGCGATCGGATCTGGAATCCGATTTGCGGATCTCCCGGAATGGAATTTTGAAGGTTTTGGTACTTTAGGGTGCACCGGAATCCGTGCCGCCTGATCGGCACGCTTTTCGAGGAGATGGAAATCTTTCTATTATATCTGCCAATTAAGGATTTTATTTTGTACGTACGAGAGGGAATTAAAGATTTAATTATTATTTTTCAAGAAAGGAAAGCGGAAACCCTAATCAGAGAGAAAAGAGAGAAAAAGGAAAGCGAAACCTGGACCTTCCTCGATCAACGTGCTGGAAGCCGGGAACGAGACATTACCGTCAACGGGGAGCGGATTCGAATCCTCACTACCGCGAGGAGCGAGATCGGGTTGTCTTCTTCGTTAGATCAAGGTTAGCGGCGTTTATCTCTCGCGTACCGTCGTTTTAGGGTTTAGCGTTTTTGGCTTTTAGGGTTTGGCGTTTTCGGCTTTTAGGGTTTCGCCGATCGTCGCGTCGCCGCTGCCGCCGCACCACCTACGATGCAGGCAGCACGTGTCTGCGCGGGCTGGTGCAGTGCGAGCGCTGCCCACAGGCAACGCACGCCGCGCGGGGAAATCGCCCGCGCAGGGTTGTCAACCTCCGCCGCCCGGTCTCTGTGTCCACCCGTGCGTCTTTTAATTGGTTTATCTACTCGGGTGGTCTGGGTTTTTATGTTAAGTGTTACTGATGTTTTGGTTGGAGACTTATAGGGTCCGGGAATCGTGCAAGGGCGCAAGACGGTTTTAGGTGTTCTGTTCAACGCGATTCGATCAAGATGGGTACCCTTATCGTGCGTTCTTTTTAAAGTGAGGTCTCATTATGTTCTTTGTAAGAGTAAAGTAGATGTGCTAATGGTTTTCAACTAACTCCTTTTCGCATGAGTATCCCTTTGATTACTATCTGTTGCGACTGGCGCCGCGGTGCTCTATATCACGCATGGACTTCGGTCATTATGCTCATGGTTGCTTACGCGCACACTAGCGATTTGGCCACCGCATCGGTGTACTTTTCCGGAGAGGTGGTACGTTGACCCGTGTACCCCACAAGGTGACATAGTGGGGACCCCTCGGGGTTACTTAAGGTGCTGCACAAGTGCCGTGGAGGGGTTGGAGGTAACAAGGTGAGAGCAAGGTGTACTTTTCGCTGGGGGGTCCTTAGACCTTTTGGCAGGTGTTCCGTTCTGACTTACAGGGGTATTGTGGATTCATGAGGGGGAGTTTTGGATGCTCTGGTTTATCGGTTTGCTTTCCGTTCAGTACTTTTAGCATCTTATATGTTTTACTTCTACCTCTTACTCTTTGGTCACTGACTTCCCACACTGTGACAGGTTCGGTCAAGGGTGGGGTCCGGGACGAGTGAGGCCGCGACTCGAGGATCTTAACTCGATTAGGGTCTGGTGACTTTTTCTTTTACCTTCGTTTTGATTATTTTGGTTAGTTAGCTTATGTGCGTGTGATGCATTGTCGTGGATGTTGGGTTTGAACTGTGTTTTATCGTGGATGAACCTTTTCCCTTACTAGTTGTTGTTTCGGCCACTCTTTTCAAATCAAGTAAAAAGATTGCGAAAACGTTTTGAAAAGAATAGGTGTCGTGTGGGCACCGTCTTATAAACCCGTGGATTTATCCTTTCAAAATGTTGATGGCCTCTTTAGTTATTGAATATGATTATCTTCTTCCTCTACTCGACTGATTGACTGGTGTGGTTAAAGTGCAACTTGGGAATTGTGACGCCGTGCATATACAAAGAAGACTCCGTCCTTTCGCGGGGTGAATTTGTATGTGTGGCGGGTCTGCGCACGTGCTTGGCGGGTGTACAAAAAAAAAAAGAGAAAAAAATGTATACATTTTTCGCTTATCTTAAACCCCCGGGGCGTGACAATTTACTTGTATTTTTCGGAGCCCGGATACCAAAATACGGATTTCGAGACATTTGTTACTGTTTCGGCAGGCTAGGGCAGCACCGGCGGCAACGGGCAGCGGCAGAGCATGGCGGCGTGGGCACGGGCAGTAGCGCGGGTGGCTGGTCCACAGGATCTGGCGTGCACCGGGACCAGCGGGCATTATGCGGGACACGTGGCGCGCGTTGATAGGTTGGTCAACGCATGCGAGGTAGCACACCGGGCGCGGCGCACGGTGGACCCGGCAGGCCACGTGTCACTCGCCCATTGGCGGGCGCAGCGACCCGGGTGACTCGGCACGGACCGCGGCGCGTGCACCCCGCCGTGGACCGCGTCGCCACGCGGCGCGCCGCGATTGGCGGGCGCTTGTGCACCGGGCGCGCGGGGCGTAGAGCGGGTTATGTGGCACCCTGAGGGTAATTCGGGAGCACACAGTAACGGGCCGGGCCGGATTTCGGGCGCCCAAATCCGGATCCTCCTGTTTGTGGACTTTGGGCTATAAATAGCCCCTTTGGGCTTCTTTTTGAGGGCTTTCCCGAGCTCATCTTGGGTTGAGGCCTTAAGGAAGGTTGTTCCTCACCTTGTCCTCTACTTCTTGATGGATTCCCAGAATTTTTGGTGGCCGCGGCATCGGCGTTTTCTGCGACGTGGCGCACTTCAACGCTCCGTCGTTTGTGGCTTCTACCGTCGCTTTTCAGTGCGAGAGATCCCCTGAGCTACCCCGATGGACTTTTGAGCTGATTTTTGCGGCAGCATGTTCACGAGAGGTACACCTTCGATTTTTGTGTTGATCACTTCACCTTATTTTGGGTTTTTAGCATGGTTCCTGAGGTATCTTTTGACCCCTTGTACCGCTGTGAGGTATTGGACAGCGGTGGAGTATTGTTGGGATTTCTCGGCCTATGGGCATCGGAACGAGACGTATGAGAACTCGATCGACATCTACGCTTTGAGAGAAACACACCTGTATTTTTATCGAAATTTTTGGAGGTCTTTTCGAAGGTGATGTTTAAGCTTCTTTGGGACTGATTTATGCAGAATGTGAGTTGTGAATTGATTGGCGTACCACGATGTTTAATTTGTATCTTGACCTACAGGTGTCGGAATGAGGTGTATAAATACTCGATTTGGATCTACTCGTCGCGAGGATCGCAACCGTGATTTTTCTAGATTTTTCAGAGGACTGCACGCAGGTGAAAAAGCCCATTCTCTGTGCTATTTTGGGAAAACAACAAGTGATGTTTGGGGTGTTTAGTGGTGTTGATTTATTGTGGTTGTGATGTTAGTTGGAGCAGAGGCTTGCGCGACCGAGTACCAAGGGTGCAGTTTTGGTTGATTTTTGATAGTGAGTGACTGCACACTTCACCGACTTCAGCTTTGCCTGCGGAAAGCGTTTCAGGTGGGTTGCTTCGTCTCCAGAACCGGTGGACGGTTCTCTAACTCTATTTGTTAGTATGCATGCATAGTTTAATGTGCAATTTTGATGATTGTGATCTAAGCATGAGAAATGGTTTGAATGATGGGATTGAGGCTTAGTGGATAAATTATACATGATTTATTTACCCTTATGCATAAGTGAGATTTACAAGATAAAGATGGTTATCCTATACTAGTGGAAAAGCATGCTAGATGATGATGTTCACTTACTTGTTGGAGAATATGATTCATGCATGACTGCTCTATATTGTTTAAGCTTGTGAGCATGTATGACTAGAGTATACTACCTTTGATGGGAAGCAAGCATGTTTTGAATTGTCCCTGTTGTTGGTTCAGTTTTATACTTAACATGATTAGAAGATTATTTATTGATTATTGGAACTTGACCTAGCACCCCGTCATATGATGCATGTTGAAACCAGACTAGAAGAGAACCTTCACTTGGGCTAGGTTCTTTTATGCTTTAGACATCCCACACCTTGCATATTTCTTGGACATAGAGTTTCCTCGCCCGGATAGTGGGCCGAGTGGTCAGGTTATTGTGGGACGTGTGTTGCACTCGTGCCTGGGGGATGAGTGGAGTCTGGTAGCTGAGTTTAGACCAGTGTTGGTGTTGTTGGGAACCGTTTGGGTTGACGGTGGTCCTGGGTCGTTGAGTGTCGTCCGACCAGTGTTGCTAGTCCTGAGTTGTGGGTCGATCCCGGCTGTGGAGTACTTCCAGCCTGTGTGTTTAGCGTGGCGAGTTGAGTGTTTCGTTTCGGGAGACGTAAAGGTCGACGGTGGTCCCGGCTATGGAGTATCTCCAGCCAGTGAGTTTAGCGCCACGAGTTGGTTGAGTTCACTTGTGCCTCGAGATTCGTGAAAGCTGGTTAGCCGAGTCGTTGAGAGTACTTTGATCGTTGTGCGAGATGTTTGAGGATCCTGAGTCCTTCCGTTCTGAGAGTGAGCGTGGATTTTGACTATAGCCTGCATGTGCCACCTTAAGCTCGACAAAGATGCGCGGATACCTTTTTCCCTCGGTGGGGTCGCGCCCCTCGAGTGCCCCGTCCGGAGTGGGCCTATTACTTTCATATCGCGACTTGTCGATGCTGTCCCTCTGGCTGGGCCTTTTTTAGGCAGTCACGGACGTAGTCCTTCTGGCTGGGCCAGTTTTGTTAGTCACGGACGCCCTACGTAAGTTCAGTCCTTCGTGGATGTACTGGCAGTAGGTAGGCGCAGGCTTGATTGGACCCTATGAGGCAGTCAGTTCGATTGGGTCGATTGAGCACCTTGTGTGCGAGTGGTTGCATCTCTCTTCATCTGTATCACCCCTTGAGCATTTAGATAGAGGCATAGTAGCTGTAGAGTTATTTCTTTCGACCTTTCTTTATAGTACAGCATTGGTTACGTTATACCTCTAGTAGACTTAGTGGGCAGACCGTCGGGCCTGGTGGCGATACCCACTGAGAACTACCTGTTGGTGTAGTTCTCACACCCGTTGGGGGTTCTCCCCCTCATCTTTTTCGTTCCTCTCCTTTATTTTTGCAGAGTCATTGCGGGTGTTGCTGATTCTGTTGTTGCTGTTCGAGGCGAGGGAGTATCCCTACCTGTATTTGAAGAGTAGTTGTACCCCCACATTGGAGATTTTGTAGTACAGTCAGTAGATTAGTTTTATTTTCCACTTATGAGGGACTGTTGTATTGTGAGGATCTGACATGTACTGAGAGCCTGTACACTGATGTATTGTTTTAGTTTACCACCTTGTAGAGTTTTGAGTTATTTGTATTAGAGGATTTTGTATATGATCATATTTGGGAGATGGATATTGTATCATTATTTCCAGTTGTGTAGTGTTGGATTAGAGTTTTTCAGCAGTTTATTTTACAGCTCTGATATCTATTTAGCTATAGTTTTATCTTTGCAGGTTGGACGCTTCGCCTATGCGGGGTTTTCCGTATAGGTGGCGGATCTGTTGACGAGCCTGGGTCGCAGTTTCGACCCCGGGGCGTGACAAACGGAGCGCCAGGGACCAGCTCCGGAACATTTCGGGCGTCCAGAACTGTCACGCCCCGGGTGTAAACGAGAACCCGGGCCCGTCTACAGATCCGCCGTGCATGCGGTATTTCCCGCATACACGAAGCGTCGGTAACCTGCTCAGATATAATAGATAATAAAAAAGAGCATAATAATCAGAGCTAAACTAAAACTACTGTATCTCAGACAGAAGCTGGAAGTAAAGAGTACAACTGTAAAATAAATACAACATCTCTCCCAGCTCACCACAAATATACAAAAAGCTGGCAAAAGCCAGACCCAAAAATAAAACCGTCTGAGATAGAATACATAGGAGGTGCAAGTCTAGCTAACTCACTGTCGGGTCCACTGTCTAGCTACTCAGCCGTCCTCTCTCCTCGACCCGCCGCTGTATGCCCAGCAGCACCCGCAGAAGGCTCTGCAAAACAAAGAAGAAGAAAAGAGAAAGAAGAATAGGGGTGAGAACAACTAGTAAACCAGTAGCCTCCCCTAGTGGGTAAAACCTCAAACTCAGACACACCCACTAGGTCTACCAGAGGCAAAAAGAAAAGAAGTGGGGTAAGCAATGATGACCGCTGAAGAAAGAAAACTACCACTACTATGCCTCAAAATACAGTCCTAGACTGGAATAACCGTATGCAACAATGACCAACCATCCCAGATAGACCCAATCTGTACCGCCCTCATCACCGGGCAAGTAAGCCGCGCCGATGTGATAGCGAAGCTCCTGCTGCCGTCCTCACCATCGGGCAAATAAGCCGCGCCGATGGGATATCAACCCTGTCCATAACTGTCTGGCCCCGGCCTCCGGAGGGGAACTCGTGGGGAGCGACCCACACGAGGAAAGCACCACCGGGCAATAACCGCGCCGGTAAAATAAGTACCAAAAGCAGGAGTAGGTCACAACTGTAAAGCCCCAGTGGAACACACCATCCACTAAAAGAAACACAGATCCCCCAATCTGATGCACAAATGAACATCCGGTCGATCGCCCAAAATCCGCGATCACCGCAATACCCCACAATCCAGAACCCGGTCTCACAACCGACCTCCGGTCAACCGCTCTCCTGTCAACCGCCCAAGATCCACGGTCGCCGGAATACCCTCTAGTCCATAACCATATCCTACCACCGATGTCCTATAACCGACATCCGGTCAACCGCCCAAAATCCGCGGTCGCCGCCAAAACCCATAAACCACAATCCAGGCCCCGGCTACACTATCCTCAAACCCCTGCTCAAACCCGAGCAACCTGAACCACCTGACTAACGAAAAGGAGAAAAGAAGCACACAAGGTTTCTCCTAAGTCAAGTTCCAGCATTTCTCTCAAAAAAAAAAAAAAAAAAAGTTCCAGCATGAAAGTGTAGCGATAAAAGATGGCCTATCTAGATGTCCATACAAGCATGTAATTGTCCTCATGTAAAATTAAAAGAAGAATAACTACTAATAGTCCCACATGTGTATTAGATGATAATTCCGCATAGATATAACCATCATGCTAAAGTCATTAAATATTTACACATGTCTAAAATCCACTGACTACCCTCGCATAAACTATCCGCCTATATATGTCCAAAGGAACCCCAAGTAGCACCCACCAACAAGATATAACACACATTGTCCAAACATGCCACTATCCACTACATGTAAGATTATGTACTATTATTAAATCCATGCCAACATGTCTAAGTTCCAAATACGGTCATGGTTCCAACATAGCAGTTTTCTAAAAGCATTCCCGACATGATATGTCTCACATGATAGGCTCATAAGGTTAACAATTATCAATCACAAGGTTCCAATAAATTCTCTGTAATATTCCTAGTGGGTATGTCAGAAAAATGAGGGATATAGCAACCACCCACCTGAAAAGCTGACTGTCCAAAGCTCAACAGCTGAAAATACCAGGAAAAATCCAATCTCCTACTCCAATGAGTCTAGTAGCACCCGCAACTCTCCTGGGCACAATACAAAGTCCACTATTACACATACATTCCAAAATCTGCTCTTACACACACATACAACAACAGTCCCAAAAATGCTTAATTTTCACCTACTAAAAATGCCCAAAAAATTCCCAGAAAAATATCACGGCGATCCTCGCGTCGATACCTTCGAAACTGCTGTCTACAGCCCAAATCTGAGTTCGGTAAGTCAAGATATAAATTCGGCAAGGTGGTATACTCAAACAAAAATCTGTATAAAAGACTGTACACTGTTCACAGGGAAAACAGGGATTTTCACCTTCAAATAAGTCTCTAAAAAATCCACGAAAAATACGAGCGCGTTCCTTGCGATCTGTAGATGAAAAAGTTGTACAAGCACGTTTCCGTCTGACGCTCGTGCGCGAAGATATGGCCAAAATACTCTGCTGCTGTCTCAGAAATCCACACAGAAAATGGGTCACAAAGATGCCTCGGGATTCGTGCCAAAAACTCGAAACGGGAAAGTGCGATCAATACGAAAGATGAAGCCCTACCTCTCGAGAGTGTGTCGGCGCAAGAATCACAGGAAAAGGATCTCGGGGTAGCCCAGGGGGCCATAACACTGCCGCTGCGACGAAGAAGAACACAGGAAAAGCAACGTCGCGCCGCGCCGTAAAATCCAGAACCTCGAGATGCGTGGTCCTAGAAATTCCAAAACTTTGCAGGATGAACAAGCATTCGAAGGTGAACAAATCTTCTTAAAGGTGCTCGGGCAGAGGAGGCTCGAAAATGGGAGAAAAGCCTTCAAGAAGGCAGCTCGGGCAGGTATTTATAGGCTGAAGAAAACATTTGGAAAAATTCCGGATAAGTCCCGAATTTCGGGCGCCCGGTCCAGCCCGCCCGGAATTCGGGCGCGCACAGTGCGGCCCGGCCCACATCTTTCGGGCGCGCACAGTGCGGCCCAGCCCAACCCGCGCGGTCGCACGGGATCGCGCCTCCGTCCGACCCGCCTCGGGGCTTGACACGTGTCCGCCGAACACGGGACAGCCGTGCAAGCCCCGCCAGCGCTCGCCGCGTGGCCCCGCCTGCGGTCAGCGCGGTAGGTGGCGCCCGCGAATCAGCGGGCGCCACGTGGCGATCCCAACTGCCCCGCCTGCCCCCTGCTGTACGGCACCTGCCCCGACACCTGCCCCGCGCGTTCCGTGGACCGCCACCAGTGAGCCGTCCAATGATAAGCCGCCACGTGTCCACTCCGGTCCACCGTACACCACCAGCCTGCTCCGTGCTCCCTGACCACAACACCGACCAGTCAAATCCTGCCACGTGTCCCATCCTCCGGTGCACGCCGGCCGCGTGGACCGCGCACCTGCCCTCGCCCCTGAGCGCCTGCCCGCGGCCGCACGCCGCCTGCCCGAGCCTGCGCCGCCGCCTTCCGCCGCTGCCCGCCGCCGCCGGCCGCCACCGGCGATCGCCGGGAACACTGTTCCGGCAGTGAACAGTAAAAATTACTGTAGCAAGCTCCGAAAAATACAAGTAAATAGCCCATCTTGACCGTTTTCGCGCGCTGAATCCAAATCCGCCATCCGATTTTCCAAATTCCACTCCTAAAAATCACCGAAGGCACCCGGAAAGATATTTCTTCGTCCAAACTTCGCGCTGAGCCCAATTTTAATATCCGTTTCACGCGAAACCACTTCTAAAGATCCGACGGAGTGAACCGATCACCCACGTGATCCATTTAAGCCCAAAGTCCAACACTTGTGTCCAAATTGTGCACAAACACCACCGACACGCAAAACAGGCTCCCAGAAGCCACCAATGACTCCACCACAGCTCTGTAGTGATCCAGGTCATCACATCCTCCCCCACTAAAAGAAAGTTTCGTCCACGAAACTAAATCATTCCTCAATCCGGCACCTCGACCAAGTAAAGAGGGGGTAAATATCCGATCATCCGCTCCTCAAGCTCCCGAGGCTGTCTAATGCCTCCTCCAGAGACGCGCTACAATCCTCGGGTCTCTAACTAGAACAAAACGAAGGCGGGCACTCCAGGAAACCGCACCACCACCACCAAGTACAGCTGGGCTAACCGCTCGAGCTACCAAGTAGTCCGCATCGGTACAAGCATCTGCTCCTCCCAGGGTCTCAGATAATCCAACCACAAGTCCATCGGCACACAAGCTCGATCCAAGTACCTCTGTGCTCCCGAGGTATCCAATATAAGTCCCCCAACTGATCCAGTAGCCTCTGATCTCTAATCCAAGAACCGTCGGGATGTAGAAGCACTTCCCTAACTCTCCGGCATCAACACTCAGCCATATGCAGTCGAGAAAACCATAATACAAATCAATCTTCGAGAAGGTCCAGTACCCTTGCAGCTGGTAAATCAAATCCTCCATGCCCGACAAAAGGGTGCTAGCACCAGATGGTCACTTCATCAAATTCCCGGGGTCCTCACAAAGCCGAAGTGAGCAAACCTTCCACAACTCGAATAGCACCGGCGCCCGCGCGCCGCCGAAGGTCCCTCAACCACACAAGCCAAAAAGGCTACACATCCACTGCGAAACATCCGCCTCACGCACAAAGTCAAAACCATAGAGGCGAAGATAACTCTCAAGCAACCCAGGTACACCAACGCCTCCGGGCCTGGCTCCCCACGAAAACCGTCCTCGCGGCATAATCAACCGCCGCGAAAAGGAGATAACCGAGCCAGCCCAAACCGTCCTAAGTACCAAACCAAGTCCCGCAACTAGGTTAAGACCATTATGGCTACCGGTACTATCGAGGACTCAACAGCACCGGGCAGTACCAACCACACACCCCTACGTGCCAAAGATCGGGAATATGAACCTCCCGAACACTAGGTAACCGTCCTACCCCTAACCCATGCAAAGAAGTACATGCACACCCAACAAAGGACTAGGATGCTCAAGTGCAATACACTGCAAAACCAATGCCGATAAATAAAATAAAATAATACCTGCCACCACAAGGTCGGTTGCTGCAAAGTCCTCCACCTGAGCGGCGTAGACCCGACCACTCTGAGCCGGCGACCGATGATCCGCAGGGTAAAAAGATGGTGAGCCGCCCGCTGGAGCATAAAGCCGCTGAGCTGACAACTGCTGCTGAGGCGGAAAAGGAGCCGATGCTGATGAAGGTGCCGCTGAAGTCGAAAAGGGGCACGAAGCTCGAATGTGGCCTGGCTGTCCACACTTATAACAACGACCCCACCTTGGATCACAGGTGTGCGACAAATGGGGTCCCCCGCAGAAAATACATCTGTCTCTGTCGCGAAGCCGTGGCTGTCCCGACTGATGCTGTCTCTGTGCCTGATGCTGAGACTCCGGCTGCTGCTGCAATGGCCTCTGGGGTCCACTAGGCTCTTGCTGCTCCGCACGCCCACGGCTAGATAACTAAGGCCGCGGTGGTCTCCATGAACTAGCCTGTCCCTCACCCTCGGGTACTGGTCGTTTCCTAACGGAACTCTGTGTAACCATCCCGCCTTGCCTCGCCACCACTGTGTCGCCTCTCTCCACCCATTGGGCAAGGTTGAAGGCCTCCTTAAGAGTCTGGAGTCGCTGTGCATGCACTAGGGTATAAATCTCGCTGCGGAGGCCTGCCTCGAATAACTCGACCTGATGTGGCCCATCTCGGGCGACATAGGGCACACAGTTAAACAACTGCATAAACTCCTGGTGGTAATCCTGAACCGACCGGTCGCCCTGCTGAAGGTTCTTCAAATCATCCTCCAGCTTCCTCTTCACGCTGGTCGAAAAATAGGTATCCAAAATCATGCGCCGAAACTCGGACCAGGGTAACTGTCGAGAAATCTGAAACTCCCGTGGCTCCACCCGATGCCACCAAGTATCTGCATCTCCATCTAGGCAATGTACCGCCATATGAACTCTGTACCTCGGGTCGATGAAGAAATCCCTGAAAATCTTCTCCATCGCTGATAACCATGTCCCAACCTCCCCCGGCTGCATATCCCGCCCCGAGAATCTTGTGGTCTGTGCTGACAAAACTTAACCAGTTTGTCAGCGATGTCCTGCTCCTCGGCCGGGGTCAAAGGCTGGGCCACTCCCCGGGCCCCGCTACTCGATGATGGCGCCGTCGGCACAAGTGGTTCCACAGGTGGTGCCGGGGTCTCCAAAACTGCCGGAGGTGGCGCCTCTCTCAGTGCCAGTAGCTGCTAAATCCGCTGCTCCTGCCGGCGGTTGCTCTCCGCCAATTGGGCTACCAAGGCCCTCAACTCAGCAATCTCAAAAGGTCCAGCCTGTCCTGGCTCAACTGGGGGTGTAGGGGCACCTCGGGTAGGAATCCGACGTCGGGGAGGCATCTGCCACAAGAAACCACAAGTCAGCCACACAACCACACACGACCCAATCTAGCGAAAGTCAAAAGACATCCCCCTATTTCTATAACCTTATGTTGTCTGCAGCCAACAGAATGGTCCAACAGAAATAGACTATGTCAATCCCTCTTCACTCACAGGAAGAGTCAACTATAAAAATCAACGACTTTCGCAAAATGTCACGCCACTCACGCCCTATCATCCTAGGGTTGTCCAAAAGCCTAGGGTTTCCTAAGTCCCAACTGACCTATCCCTAAGCTCTGATACCAACTTAATCTGTCACGCCCCGGGTGTAAACCAGAACCCGGGCCCGTCTACAGATCCGCCATGCATGCGGTATTTCCTGCATACACGAAGCGTCGGTAACCTGCTCAGATATAATAGATAATAAAAAAGAGCATAATAATCAGAGCTAAACTAAAACTACTGTATCTCAGACAGAAGCTGGAAGTAAAGAGTACAACTGTAAAATAAATACAACATCTCTCCCAGCTCACCACAAATATACAAAAAGCTGGCAAAAGCCAGACCCAAAAATGAAACCGTCTGAGATAGAATACATAGGAGGTGCAAATCTAGCTAACTCACTGTCGGGTCCACTGTCTAGCTACTCAGCCGTCCTCTCTCCTTGACCCGCCGCTGTATGCCCAGCAGCACCCGCAGAAGGCTCTGCAAAACAAAGGAGAAGAAAAGAGAAAGAAGAATGAGGGTGAGAACTACTAGTAAACCAGTAGCCTCCCCTAGTGGGTAAAACCTCAAACTCAGACACACCCACTAGGTCTACCAGAGGCAAAAAGAAAAGAAGTGGGGTAAGCAATGATGACCGCTGAAGAAAGAAAACTACCACTACTATGCCTCAAAATACAGTCCTAGACTGGAATAACCGTATGCAACAATGACCAACCATCCCAGATGGACCCAATCTGTACCGCCCTCATCACCGGGCAAGTAAGCCGCGCCGATGTGATAGCGAAGCTCCTGCTGCCGTCCTCACCATCGGGCAAATAAGCCGCGCCGATGGGATATCAACCCTGTCCATAACTGTCTGGCCCCGGCCTCCGGAGGGGAACTCGTGGGGAGCGACCCACACGAGGAAAGCACCACCGGGCAATAACCGCACCGGTAAAATAAGTACCAAAAGCAGGAGTAGGTCACAACTGTAAAGCCCCAGTGGAACACACCCTCCACTAAAAGAAACACAGATCCCCCAATCTGATGCACAAATGAACATCCGGCCGATCGCCCAAAATCCGCGATCGCCGCAATACCCCACAATCCAGAACCCGGTCTCACAACCGACCTCCGGTCAACCGCTCTCCGGTCAACCGCCCAAGATCCACGGTCGCCGGAATACCCTCTAGTCCATAACCATATCCTACCACCGATGTCCTATGACCGACATCCGGTCAACAGCCCAAAATCTGCGGTCCCCGCCAAAACTCATAAACCACAATCCAGGCCCCGGCTACACTATCCTCAAACCCCTGCTCAAACCCGAGCAACCTGAACCACCTGACTAACGAAAAGGAGAAAAGAAGCACACAAGGTTTCTCCTAAGTCAAGTTCCAGCATGAAAGTGTAGCGATAAAAGATGGCCTATCTAGATGTCCATACAAGCATGTAATTGTCCTCATGTAAAATTGAAAGAAGAATAACAACTAATAGTCCCACATGTGTATTAGATGATAATTCCGCATAGATATAACCATCATGCTAAAGTCATTAAATATTTACACATGTCTAAAATCCACTGACTACCCTCGCATAAACTATCCGCCTATACATGTCCAAAGGAACCCCAAGTAGCACCCACCAACAAGATATAACATACATTGTCCAAACATGCCACTATCCACTACATGTAAGATTATGTACTATTATTAAATCCATGCCAATATGTCTAAGTTTCAAATACGGTCATGGTTCCAACATAGCAGTTTCTAAAGCATTCCGACATGATATGTCTCACATGATAGGCTCATAAGGTTAACAATATCAATCACAAGGTTCCAATAAACTCTGTAATATTCCTAGTGGGTATGTCAGAAAAAGAGGGATATAACAACCACCCACCTGAAAAGCTGACTGTCCAAAGCCCAACAGCTGAAAATACCAGGAAAAATCCAATCTCCTACTCCAATGAGTCTAGTAGCACCCGCAACTCTCCTGGGCACAATACAAAGTCCACCATTACACATACATTCCAAAATCTGATCTTACACACACATACAACAACAGTCCCAAAAATGCTTAATTTTCACCTGTTAAAAATGCCCAAAAAATTCCCAGAAATATATCACGGCGATCCTCGCGTCGATACCTTCGAAACGGCTGTCTACACGCCCAAATTTGATTTCGGTAAGTCAAGATATAAA
Organism: Tillandsia fasciculata; assembly: GCA_029168755.2. NCBI lineage: Eukaryota > Viridiplantae > Streptophyta > Magnoliopsida > Poales > Bromeliaceae > Tillandsia > Tillandsia fasciculata. The sequence goes on along the minus strand of CM054938.1, from coordinate 3,716,052 downwards.
TTCGGCAAGGTGGTATACTCAAACAAAAATCTGTATAAAAGACTGTACACTGTTCACAGGGAAAACAGGGATTTTCACCTTCAAATAAGTCTCTAAAAAATCCACGAAAAATACGAGCGCGTTCCTTGCGATCTGTAGATGAAAAAGTTGTATAAGCACGTTTCCGTCTGACGCTCGTGCGCCTTGGCCAAAATACTCTGCTGCTGTCTCAGAAATCCACACAGAAAATGGGTCACAAAGATGCCTCGGGATTCGTGCCAAAAACTCGAAACGGGAAAGTGCGATCAATACAAAAGATGAAGCCCTACCTCTCGAGAGTGTGTCGGCGCAAGAATTACAGGAAAAGGATCTCGGGGTAGCCCAGGGGAGCCATAACACTGCCACTGCGATGAAGAAGAACACAGGAAAAGCAACGTCGCGCCGCGCCGTAAAATCCAGAACCTCGGGATGCGTGCTCCTAGAAATTCTAAAACTTTGCAGGATGAACAAGCATTCGAAGGTGAACAAATCTTCTTAAAGGTGCTCGAGCAGAGAAGGCTCGAAAATGGGAGAAAAGCCTTCAAGAAGGCAGCTCGGGCAGGTATTTATAGGCTGAAGAAAACATTTGGAAAAATTCCGGATAAGTCCCGAATTTCGGGCGCCCGGTCCGGCCCGCCCGGAATTCGGGCGCGCACAGTGCGGCCCGGCCCACATCTTTCGGGCGCGCACAGTGCGGCCCAGCCCAACCCGCGCGGTCGCACGGGATCGCGCCTCCGTCCGACCCGCCTCGGGGCTTGACACGTGTCCGCCGAACACGGGACAGCCGTGCAAGCCCCGCCAGTGCTCGCCGCGTGGCCCCGCCTGCGGTCAGCGCGGTAGGTGGCGCCCGCGAATCAGCGGGCGCCACGTGGCGCTCCCAACTGCCCCGCCTACCCCCTGCTGTACGGCATCTGCCCCGATACCTGCCCCGCGCGTTCCGTGGACCGCGACCAGTGAGCCGTCCAATGATAAGCCGCCACGTGTCCACTCCGGTCCACCGTACACCACCAGCCTGCTCCGTGCTCCCCGACCACAACACCGACCAATCAAATCCTGCCTCGTGTCCCATCCTCCGGTGCACGCCGGCCGCGTGGACCGCGCACCTGCCCGCGCCCCTGCGCGCCTGCCTGCGCCCCTGAGCGCCTGCCCGCGGCCGCACGCCGCCTGCCCGAGCCTGCGCCGCCGCCTTCCGCCGCCTGCCCGAGCCTGCGCCGCCGCCTTCCGCCGCTGCCCGCCGCCGCCGGCGATCGCCGGGAACACTGTTCCGGCAGTGAACAGTAAAAATTACTGTAGCAAGCTCCGAAAAATACAAGTAAATAGCCCATGTTGACCGTTTTCGCGCGCTGAATCCAAATCCGCCATCCGATTTTCCAAAGTCCACTCCTAAAAATCGCCGAAGGCACCCGGAAAGATATTTCTTCGTCCAAACTTCGCGCTGAGCCCAATTTTAATATTCGTTTCACGCGAAACCACTTCTAAAGATCCGACGGAGTCAACCGATCACCCACGTGATCCATTTAAGCCCAAAGTCCAACACTTGTGTCCAAATTGTGCACAAACACCACCGACACGCAAAACAGGCTCCCAGAAGCCACCAATGACTCCACCACAGCTCTGCAGAGATCCAGGTCATCACAAGAACTATTTCGGGCGCCCTCCCTGAGATCCGCAAGTGCGCAACTATTTCAGGCGTTCGGAACATTTCCAAGGGCGCGTAAAATCACTGAAACATACAGTTTCTTGCAGTTTGAGGTCCTGAGTCCGTTTTTCACGCCATTTACGCATCCAACGACACTCACATGATCTGAGTCTCTCCAGATTCTCACGATGACACAACAGAATAGTTACTGAGCCCTGGTACTCTACACCAATAGTCCCACATCGGATGGGAATTGAGTTGTGATTGAGCATATAAGAGACATGGTGTGACACCCCAATAGTCCCATATCGGATAGGAATAGAGTTGTGCTTGGGTATATATGGGACATGAACACTAGTAATAATAACTGGGCTTAAGCATTTTGGACTGTGGTTTGGGTCCAACGAGTTATTATTGTTAGTGGGTCGGGTCATTACATTTGGTATCAGAGCCAATCACCAACTGGAAGTGTGCGACGAGTCTCGACTGAGCTTGGGTATAGATGACAAGGCTAGCGAGACAAGTTTCACATCGCATGGTGATCTTGGGTTGTGTGTGTTTGGGCTGACGAGAACGTCAGGCCTAAACGAGGGGAGTCTATGACACCCCAATAGTCCCACATCGCATCGAAATGGGTTGTGATTGGGTATATAAGCATCTGGATGCTAATAATAATAACTGGACTTATATATTTTGGGCTGTGGTTTGGACCCAACGAGTTATTATTGCTAGTGGGCCGGGTCGTTACACATGGACACTAATAATAATAGCTGGGCTTAAGCATTATGGGTTGTGGTTTGAGCCCAATGAATTATTATTTTGTCCGCTCTTTCGACAATACGTTGTTTGAAACCAACATGCCTATCAAAACAAAAGTGAAATATTATAGATCTGTCGCCAACATCTAGTTGGAGACATAATTTTCACCGGAATCCAACAGAAGGTATCACAAGTACCTTACAACGCCAATCTCTATACTGATACTGAAAACCAATATCAAGTGTCACTACCGCATCGTGGTCATAAGAGCCACTACGGCTACTCACAGGAAATCTAGAACCATATTTCAGTGTTCACTAACACCTCGAATTAATCACTGCTTGCTAACATAGTTCTAGCGATACCAGTCGCAACTCAAATGTCAACGAGGGTGATCGCAACCTCTCAAGCAATGCATATGCAATGTGCGAATCAAACGCTATTTGAGCCCATTAAGAACTAATATCGAATCCTCAAGCTATCATCATCACACAGTACATCAGACTCTCAAGTCCTAGTGCACTATCAATACTACCTAACCAAGGTAGCAGCCACAACAGCTACAATTGCTGTGTACTCATAGGAGAATCTGTGACGACCCACGAAATCCGTGCAAGATGTGCGGCCTGAATCTGAATCCAACCCAAATCAGGGTTACAATTAGGCCCATAGGCCACCGAAACCGGTCAGTACAACAACCATGCCAGCACCAGTGCGCTCACTGCCACCACCAACTCTGCTGGAATAATCGTGACTCTCAAGCTGTGTCACACATATCAGGATTAGGACACAACTCGATCAACCACACAATACTAGAGCTCCTAACCCAGCATATCCTGCAATCTCGAGTATAAGAATCACATAGGTCATCTTAGTGTTCAATGCTAACCATTCTAGTCATCTTAACCTAGCTCTGATACTAAATGTAACGATCCGACCCACTAGCAATAATAACTCGTTGAGCTCAAACCACAGCCCAAAATGTTTAAGCCCAGTTATTATTACTAATGTCCATGTCTCTTATATACTCAATCACAAGTCAATTCCCATCCGATGTGGGACTATTAGGGTGTCACTCACACACACACACACACACAAACACACACACACACACACACATAGTAGAGCTTATTCAAAAGCGCAAGGCCAACTACACTTGTGAATTTTTTTACCATTGGATTTGTATTGAGATTTGTGCTATTGTAAAGTCAACTACAGAGAGAGAAAGAGAAAGTATAATAGTACAAATCTCAATGCAAATTCAATGGTAAAAACTTCACAAGCGTAATTGGGCTTGTACTTTTGAAAGTATGTAAGCTCATATATATATATATATATATATATATATATATATATATATATATATATATAGAGAGAGAGAGAGAGAGAGAGAGAGAGAGAGAGAGAGAGAGAGGGAGAGAGAGTTGAGAGAGTTGAGCTGGAATAATATCAATAGCAAACGGGCTCCGTTGCCACCCATTTATTTTTGATGATTGACCTTTCAAATTGATGATCGATATCGTTAAATATGATCTAGACCATTTAAACTATATAGAAATTAAATTTTAAATATTTTCGACAACGTTGACCTAATGATCAAAGAGTTATAAAATTTATAATTTTAATAGTAGATATAAGCGTTTTGCTAGTTTAACGGTGTAAAGAATTCTAAATTAATTAATTTTTGGTTAGAAATTTTTTTAGACTATTTAAAATAAGATCTATACTTTTGATCTTGATTACAATACTCCTATCATTACTTTATGAAAAGTATTTATTTTCAGCATTTATTTTTGTACCCACTTTATGGATAAGAAAAGAATATCAAAAAATCATCAAATTTAATTTTCAAATAGTTTAAATAGTCTGGATTATATTTAACAGTACCAGTCGTCATTTTGAAAGTTCCATCGTTAAAAACAAATGGTGGCAATGAAGCCTTTTTGCTATGATAGCATTCCAGCTCAACTCTCTCTCTCTCTCTCTCTCTCTCTCTCTCTCTCTCTCTCTCTCTATATATATATATATATATATATATATAAAGCATGTTTTGTGTTTAGCTTTGTAGAATTGACACTCTAGGGAACTAAAGTGAGAATTTGTATTCTTTTCCTTTAAATTTCACTGTAGAGTGAGCAGAGGAGACATGAGTTAACGTTTTGTGGGGTTTCTTATACTTTCACCAATTCTTATTTTAGAGAGAGATGAGGACTTTAAGAGCAACAAATATAACAAGAAGATTCGCATTCTAGATTTTTTTTTTTGCTTTAATATTGATATGTTTTGTTATTCTTTTATGGATACACTATACCAATTTATATTTATCAAATTTGTATTTGTATAAATTAATCTTTGTTTGATACTTAAAAAATAAAATAGTTTTTTTTTATATCTCAAAATTTTTTAAATTACGTGTAAGACATGTCGCGAGAACAACGGTTCAATTAGTAATTTTGCTTAAAAAAAAAACGAACTATATTTAAACCACAAACTGTTTAAAATAGTATATATTTGTATATTTGTATATTTGTATATTTCTATGAAGTAAAACTTTAGATATCCTTATGAGTACTTTGAGAACAATTAATATATTGGTCTATATTTGTATAAATTAATTTATGTATGACATTTCACCAAACTAGCATTTTAACATCTTTTCAATAGACTAAAATGAGTACTCTCAATAATAATTTTTTTATATTAATTTTTATGTTCACATGCTTGAAATAAAAATTTGAAATAACCACAAGTGGACATTGAGCAAAAAAAAGTGGACTACAAAGCAAGGAGACAATCTCCATAAAACAATAAACATTGTTGGTGATAGAAAAAGAAGGAGCAAAAATTTGACTATAAGGATTCAAGGAGAGAAGTTCTCTATAAAGTAATAGATCTCTCTCTTTCCTTTTTCTTTTTCTTTTTTTTTTCTTTTTCTGTCCCCTGTCCTTTCTTTTTTCTTCAGCATGAAGTTGAGTATATATTTGGGGGAAAAAAAAAGAAAAAAGAAAAAGGAAAAAAGAAAAAAGAAGAGCTAGTGTAGCAACTTGGTTTCTAGAGTGAGTGAAACAAACATTGTCAAAGTCATTTTGCAAATAATTTTATATCTACTTAATTTGCATGCACACTCTATGACATGCTAGCTTAAGTTAATCATACATTTTTAATAAGAGATTAAGGAATAAATGAATTAAGGTATATATTCACTATAACAAAATTATACTATAGCGACATTTTTAAGTGTTTCTAAAATTTTAAAAAAGTGTCGCTAACAAAAATACTGACACTTATAATTAGTGTCGCTATATGTGCAGTCGGTAGGATATATAACGACATATTATTATAATATATCCTAAAAATATATTCCTATAATCTAATTTTGGATATAGATGAAATATAAATAGGACACTTATACAAAAGTATCACAAAGATATGTCTCTATAATCTAATTTTATTGTAGTAATTAGTTATTTTGAATCTTTTGTCACATTTAATTTGTCAATGATGACAAATAAGATGTTAATTAAAAGATCAGGTGTTACTTGTATATGTTCATGGTCCTCAAATCGCAAAACACATTTCATGATTAGTAATTAAATTTATTAAATTTAGTCATTAATTTGCTGATTAAATTTGACTAGATTTAGGTTTTGTTTGGATGCATTAACTTCTTGTTCATCGTATTTTTTTGATTTCACTACAATGAAATTATGCTATAGTGACACTTTCAAGTATTTTAGTGACACTTTCAAGTATTTTGTTCACCGTATTTCTTTGATTTCACAACAATGAAATTATGCTATAGTGACACTTTCAAATATTTCTTTGATTTCACTATAATGAAATTATGCTATAGTGACACTTTCAAGTATTCTAAAAACTAAAAAAAGTATTGTTGGCAAAAATGCCGACACTTATTATTAGTGTCGCTATATATACAGTCGGTAGGGTGTATAACGACACATTATTATAATATATCTAAAAAATGTGTTATTATAATCTAAATTTGGATATATATATATATATATATATATATATATATATATATATATATATATATATATATATATATATATATATGTATGTATGACCCTTGTACAAAAGTGTCACAAAAATATATCTCTATACCCTAATTTTGTTATAGTATTTACTCAAAAAAAAAATTATAATATTTGGAAGATGAGAAGTATGATCAAATATCTAGATAAATATATCATATTTATTTTTTCTGAATAAAATAAATTACTTCGTATATGAAATATATTATCCTATAAAATTATAAATATCAAAATCTTATAAGTAGCCAAAATAAATAAAAAAAAATTAAGTCTTAATTATGTTGGGGAGAGGAGAGGAGTATATATTATAGAGAGGTGCTATGACAAACTAAAAGTTTTATTATTCGTAACCTGAATTTAGTGATGAATATTATTCCATACGTTTACCGCAGATATATATAGCTTTTAATATAAAATAAAAAAATCCTAATAACAATCCTTTAACAAAATTTTAATTTATATCTAACGTCTAACCAAGTGATATTAAGAGATATATTTGATAAATTTAAATTTATCAAAAATATTGAATTACTTATCAACAAAATTGCTTATAATCTCTTTACTCAATGCATTTGTTGGAAACAAAAAAAAAGAAAAGTTGGAAGTAATATTTTTTGTGGCTTCTTTGTTTTTCTTTTTTTATTTTTGAAATAGTTCACATCCCTGCGGGGTGCATTCTAAGCTACAGCACATACAATTAGATAGTTTTGCTCAAACAAATAATAATAATAATAATAATAATAATAATAATAATACTGCTAGAAAAAAATAGCAGTATTATTGAATAATTTGTTCTGATGTTCAGAATTTGATCTATTTATTCTTAAAATCTAAAAAAAAAAATATTTATATACCCTTTCAAACTTCTGAAATATTTGATATATCTTTAATTTTTTTTTGTTTTAAATATTTCCCTCGTATATATTTTTTTATTTAAAAATATTCTGTTATTAGTAGTACCGATTAAATCGTCTCTGATTGAACCCAGATTAAATTTTTATCAAAGTTAAAAAAAAATGAAAATATCTCTTTTGCTTCTAAATTAAGAGCAAATAAGAATAGTTGGGGCGGTAGAATGGTATGTTGGAAAAAAAAAATATATTAAAATATTTTTTTAAATATATTTGAAAAAATAAAATAATAATTTATCGTGATATATTTTCTGTAAGCAATAGTTCCTAAAATCTATTATGTTAATGTTTTCCCTCTAATATTTCTACATGGGAAATGATTTGAAAAAGAAACATGTGAGAGACATTTCTGAGAGTGGAACTTGAGAATGGTGATACCAATCAATACCAATCAAATCATGCAGGTTAATGGCCCAACATTGCAGGTTCTTTATTGTTATCTTCTTCACTTTGTTAGTGGAATGTCTCTCCAATAATTCCCAATGTCATAAATATCTTACTGCAGATGTTTGGAGAACTTAGCATCTCCTTGTAAGAATTTCTGACTGAAAAAAAAAAAAAAAAGGTAATGAGAGAACATTCTTCTCATAATCTTGGAATCTCTCTTTCCTTTGCAGCCATCTTTTCAAAGCCAATAATACTGTGCAAATATCATATTGAATACAAATTAGAACTTTAGTATGTATATAATGTAAGTGATTTGTGAGAATATGGTAGTTGTGAAACGTTTGCTCAAATTCCAGCGTCACCTTTTGAGGACGTAAATCACAATCAGAAATTTTTATGGATAATTTTTTAAAATTATAGAATGATAAAATATAATGTCTCGGTCCATTCGCAATAATAATTTATTGGGCACAACCCACAGCCTAATATATTTAAGTCCAGTTATTATTAATAGTATCAATGTCTCTTATATACTCAATTACAATTCTATTTCTATTCGATGAAAAATTATTAGGGTGTCACAGACTACCCGCCCAATATCACACCGTTATTATTAATAGTGTCAATGTCTCTTATATATTCAATCACAACTCCATTTCATGAGAAATTATTGCGGTGTCACAGACTCTCTGCCCAAGATCACCAGACAATGTGAGACGCATCACATATTTTCGACTAGTGATTAGGTCGATACCAAATATAACCCACTAGCAATAATAATTTATTGGATCCAAACCACAACCCAAAATACTTAAATTTATTTTTTATTAATAATATTTATGTCTCTAATATTCTCAATTATTATTTTATTTTCATCTAAAAAATTATTGGACTGGTCACACAAATTGAAAATACATGAGCCAAAAGAAAGAACGGGAATTGAAGTTTATCCTGTTCCCAAGTTACCTCTCTTATCTATTTGGGATATATAGGCTTACACCTAAAAAGAGTTCCTATAACCTAGAACTAATTATTAATGCCCATAAAGATTGTAGCAATAACTAAGATTTAAATTTTAAAGATGTGGATAAGTGGTGGGCATCATCAATCAGTTTGGTTCAGGTTAGAAGGCTTTCTTTTCAAGCCAAATTAAACCATAGGATAATGATAAATCAGTCCATAACCATCCGATCCACTAGCATTGAGTGTAAATTATTGATCTAAAATACTTAAGTCTAATTATTATTATTATGATATATAATTTTTTATATTTAAATTTTTTTTTTTTTTTTCATCTGATATAAAATTCGATGTGGAACTATTAGAGTATTATAGATTTTTTCCGTTTAGACCCTAATGTTCACATCAGACCCAAACCGATTCAACCGATTCACAAGATCATCAGACAATCGATGTGACTGACCCAAACCAATTCAACCGATTCACAAGATCATCAAGCGATCGATGTGGTGTCACTGACTCTTCCGTTTAGGCCTGACGTCCTCATTAGCCTAAATACCAGACTTTTTCCGTTTAGGCCTGATGTCCTTGTTAGTCCAAACACACATAGTTCAATATCACAAGGCGATGTGAGATTTATCTCGCTAGACTTGTCATGTATATCCAGACTCAGCCAAGACTCGTCACATACTTCCGGCTAGTGATTGACTCTAGTACCAAATGTAACAGTCCGGCCCACTAGCAATAATAACTCGTTAGGCCCAAATCACAGCCCAAAATACTTAAACCCACTTATTATTATTAGTGTACATGTCTCTTATACATCTAATCATAACTCTATTTTCATCCGATAGGAGATTATTAAGGTGTCACAAAATTTTCAATAGTAAACTGTAGAAATATAAGAATATTTTAATTTTTTTTAAAAAATAATAAAAATATTTTTCTCAATCAAAAATATATTAAATATTTTAAAATTTTAGAAAGTATATTAGATATTATTCTAATAAAATAAAAAAGAAAAATAAAACAAAAGAGAAATAGAGTCGGAAAATTTGATGAGATCAAAACATCTAACAATTCTATTTGCAGAGCACCCTAAGGACACGAACATCTCTCAAAATAGTATTGGTGCTGCGTCTAAATTTATCTAGAGTAATGCTATTCATACATCATCAAAGGAGTATATGATTTATATTTATTCATTTAATGAGTAGGAGTTATTCACTAGTCACTCGATTTGACTAGTGATAATCTTATTCATTGAATGATTGTGGTGTAAGATGTATATTTTAAAATAAAAAAATGTATAAATAGTTTTTCCCAATTTATCGAGCTGCCCTCCATAGCCAATTTTGACATTAATTGATTGGGATATAACGGGGAATAAGTTATTTTTTTTATCTTATATCTAAACATTATTTTAGAGTAGCTAGGAAGAATAGTAGTTCTTCTCTTTTGAGAATAAGCTAATATAATTTTGGAATAACTGTTTCACATGTCTTTCTGAAGCAAACTTGTTCCAACTTGAGAACAACTTTAATTAAATTTTAATTATTGTATTACCTTATTAATTAATTTAATTAATATATTTAAGTAATTATCTATTGCTTAAATAGTTAAGTAATTAATTAATTTATTATTTATAGTTAATTGGTTCATTAAAACTAATTATTTAATGTGTTTATGTAATAAATAATATTTATATCGATCAATTAATTAATATTTTGACTAATAAAATTAATTTCTTAAATAATCATCTAACTAATTAGATAATTTACAAATTAATTAAAAAGTTAAGTTGTATTTTATAATTAATTAATATAATTTTCTATTATCTTATACAATATTCGTGTCTAATAAATTTATTAATATTACATTAAATTATTTTTAATTCATATTTTGATGTAACTTAATTAGATAAAATATTTTTAATTTAAAATTATAATTATTTTTATTTCCGCTATTCTAATCTTACAATCCAAATACTATTTATCTTATTCTCATAAACAACCAATTTTCATGTGAACCAAAAATTAGTGTTACTCCTATTTATTTCCAAAGTTGTACATATTTTAGGAATAAGCAATTCCCATTTATTCCTAAACCAAACTAATTTGTAAATTCAGTTAAATTGGTTCATTCAGTTTATTTAACTCTCAATTTATAAAATAAAGCTAAATCTAAGTATTGTTCATGAGTTGGTTCAACTTAGTAATATAATTTTGAATAGGATGGTGCTCACTCCTATCAAGAAAATAAGCCAACATATTGGTCATTACCAATTATTAATCCAAAACCCCAGTTAAAACCCCTCAAACCAAAGTGCTAGAAATTTTGTTTTTTAGTTAATGGTAAATAGTTAAACACAATCCCTTTATGTGAAAATTTAGTATTTGTTTGGTTAGGGCTTCCACGGCTCAAAAATTAGAGCTACGGTGACGATTATTCTATGTAAAGAAGCCTTGGATCTCCTTACTTATGTAAAAGTGAAGCCAAACAGATCCTTATTAGGGCCTGTTTGGATTCGGTATAAAACCGGGAATATGAGGGATATTCTTTTTGTTCTTCCAAACGCACCAGTAATCAATTGGTATAGCTTGTTCTGACACAACTAGAATAAGTGAGAATTACTGTTCTCACTCTTCCCAACCACCCTCTTACGTTTTTTTAAAATATCCTCCTACGTCTACCGAGCCACCATCTCTCACCTCATTATTACATAATAAAGTTTGAGGATAAAAAGGTAATTTATCCTAATTAAAACTCTTTATTCCTCTTATTCCTCATTTTCATACCAAACACAAAATCTTTTATCCCTGAAACCATCCAAAACGTTTTTTTACACTAGTTCCGTAATTTATACTTATCTCTGAAATAACTAGTTCTGTCTTATCCCATTACCAAACGGGCCCTAACGACTAATGAAAAGGTTTCATGGATAGAGTGCCAATGGATCGGGTTCGATTGGAAGTCGAGTAGACTGAAACTCAGGCCCGACAAATTGAAGAGCGACATACTGTGCCTATGCTGTAATTAGGCCCCATGTTGGTCTAGGTTGGGCTTGGTCTCGGCCTAAACAGATTCGACTTAATTAACTTTTATGTGTTTCCGATGATAGGACTAAAATATGATGTATTTTTTATATTTTTATATTTAATATTTTTTTTTTTTATGTTTGAATATAAATTTTTTTTACAGATTCAAAACATAAATTAAAATTAAATAAAAATAAATAAATAATGCCGGGAGCTTAGCGGAACTTGAACTTGGACTCATTTGGGCTGGGCTGAGCTTAGGCTTGGCCTAAACAAATCCACTTAATTAACTTTTAAGTGTTTCCTATGATAGGACTAAAAATATGATGTATATTTTGTATTTGGGGCTTTTGTTTATATATCCCGGACTATACAAAATTTTCGAATTTATACTTTTATATCCAAAATACCTTTTTAAACTACAAATTTTATTAGTAAATCATAGGGATTTGGAATATTTGAAGAAAGTTTTGAAAATCAATGAGAGCATTTTGATCAATTAAAAATATATTAGATATTTTAAAATTTTGAGGAGTATTACTAGATATTATTATTTTTATATTTTTATATTCAATAATTTTTTTCTCCTAAGCTTGAAACATTTTATAGACGTGACTCAGTTGGGCTGGGCTGGGCTTGGAACAATTAAAATATGTTGTATTTTTTATTTGGGCTCGAAAGTGTTTGATAGGAGCAAGACGCAAACTTAAATTAAATATAAAAAAAATAAAATAATTATTATTATCTAAAAACTAAATTTACTAAACAATAATATTTTTATTATTGTTTTTGGCAAAATGTTCGAGACCTGACGGAATAGGGTATAAAATCAATAATATTTTTATATTTTAATATTCAGCGACGGAGATGATGAAAACTATTTTTTTTTTTCTAGTTATAATTTTGGAGTTTGATTATAATTTCTTAAAAGATTTTAAGAGCCATGGGTTGATTGAACAGTATAATTTACTTACAAAATAATTTATTTTATTGAGCAAAAATAATATACAGGCAAAATGAATACTATAAATATTTTAAATAGATGGCAGAGATGTATTGAATAAGATTTTCACACATCCATATGAAGGTAGTTACACCAACAAGCACCAAACACCTTTTTTTTTTTTTTTTTTTTTTTTTTTTTTTTTTTTTTTTTTTTTGTTATGGAAGCTAAAAATTTGGTAGGTACAACAGAAAACATTAGCTTAGAAGCTACTCAAGAGAATCACTTTCACACATTTGAAAACCAAAAAAAGAGTTAATTCTAGGCTAAATTACAGAAAACCTCCCTGTAATATTCCGCTTTTCCACTTTGACCCCTGTCTTTTAAAAGCCTACATTTTGCCCCCTCGTAATTACCGAATTGTCTTTAGGGGGCAACGGCGTTAACGGATGAGGTAAATTGACAAAAATGTCCTTACTTTATATTGGAGAGAATAAGTTTTAGCTTATTTTCCGCCATTTTTAAAGAGTATTTTGGATATATCTAATAATATTTTTTAAAAAATTGACGGTTCACTCACGGAATGGTGACGGCGGACAAAATGTAGGTTTTTAAAAGACAGGAGGGTAAAGTGAAAAAACAAAATATTACAGAAAAATTTTCTGTAATTTAGCCATAATTCTATTCTCCATTGGCAAGCAAAACTTCTTCACTCTGCCAAGCAAAACTTCTTTACTTTCACACAGTCCACCAAACATGCCATAGAGTTAACTGCTGGCATGTTTGGCCAGACTGTTAAATATAGTGCTGTTGAGAAAATATGGTAAAAGATAATACTGTACTGTGAAGAAAAGTTATGAAGTATTTGGCTGATTCTGTTTTAAAATTTTATTTCTTATAAAAAGCTGTGTGGTAAAATTTTTATTCAAATTTTATTAGATGTTGTAAATTGTATGAAAAAGTAAAATTTGAATCGTCCCTTCTTAACTATTAATTTGTTAGAATGAAGTGATTTTAGCTTTTTTTTTTTTAAAAAAAGCGAGAGATTCGAGAGATTCTCTCGGACTGATGGATTATTTTTAAGTTATAAAAGTAATAATTTTTAACCTAACTAATTATAAAAATTCAAATAAAAAAATTAACAGTCTAGGAGTCTCAATAAAAAAAAGCATAAAATTTGAGAGTCTATTTAAGAATGGCCAATAGTTGAGGGGATCTCCATACATTTTTACCTTTAAAAAAAAAAATTATAAAATTTAATAATTTTATTTTACTATAATAAAATTAGATTATAGGGACATATGTTTATAACACTTTTTTTGCAAGTGTCACATTTATAGTCCATCTATATCCAAAATTAGATTATAGGGACACATTATAGTAATGTGTCGCTATACACTCTAGCGACGGCACATATAGCGACACTAATGACAAGTGTCGGTATTTTTTTTCAATAGTATTTTTTTAAAATTTTTAGTAACACTTAAAAGTATTGCTATAGCAAAATTTTGTTGTAGTATTTGTTACTGACCTTTATTGATCTATTTTTATTGATTAGAAAATAAATACAGTTTTTAAGTTTCATAAATTTTTTAATATATTTAATAAAAATTTTAATTTATTTAATTAAAAATTATTTAATTTTAAAAATTTAAAGTGGAGAGAGAATGAGAAAAAATATATGTAGTTTGGACATGAGATAATATTATAATTTATTCAAGAATAAACATGTTAGTTTTAAAAATAAGTTAAAAGAGGAAAAGTATTTAGACAACTAAAAAAACTCTACGACACAGCAGTATTTAGAATACTCTGATATATAAGATTCATAAGGACTAATTCTTTTAATTCAATTATAGTATTTTGGACAATAGTTAGATCCAAGAAATTAAGATGGTTAAATATGATAAAGTTAGAGATGTTTTAAGATAGGTGAGATCATGGGAAGTGGGATATCACAGTTAATATCAGAGTCAATCACCAGCCAAAAGTATGAGATAAATCTCGACTAAGATAGGATCATACAGTGGGTAGACTAGTAGAGTGCAGCTCCTCGGTTGACGTTTGTTGTGGGTGGAGCTTGGCCCTGTACGAGATTGGCTAAGGGCTAGCGAGAAGACTTTCACATCGCCTGATACTAACGAGTCTGTCTGAGCTTGACAAAAACGTCAGAGCTTAAAAGAGAAAGGAATGTGACATCCATTGATTTGGTATAGTCTTAATCTTTTAACCCAGCTATAATTTTTTGAGCAATAGTTTTTTTTTTTTTTTTTTTTTTGAGGGAGAGAGAAAGGTAGCATGTTATTAATTTTGTTTATTTTGAAATAAATTTAGCTGAAAATATAAAGAAACTACGCTTCGAACACAGAACCTCGGATATCAATCACTACGCCATTTTGATCAATAGTTACATCCAAAAAATTAAAAAAATTAAACATATTAAAATTAGAATAGTTCTAAAATAAATAATTTCATGTGCAATTGTAAATAGATTTAGTCAAACAACGTTTGGTAGCTCAATCTAATATTTGGCTCAACAGAAACTAATATGTGTAGAAAAAAGTATGATAAAAAAATATTTTATTTATTTTTATAAATAAATGAATACTGTACGAAATATAATGAATAGCCCTCTTAGCTGTAGGCCATTCTAAAGTAGCATTCTCAGTTTTTTTTTTTTTTTTTTAATTATATATATATATATATATATATATATATATATATATATATATATATATATATATATATATATATATTTGAAGTGTAAATCTTACAACTTACAACTTACCTGTGGATCTTTCTAATAATCACATCAAGGCGATTGGAGCGTAAACCCCACCCATGGTACAAATATATTAATTTTTTTTTATTTAACTATTCACTTTTTTAATATTTTAACTTTAATATCTAATTTTTTAATTTAAATAATTTAATAATTTTTCAGATACAAAATTTAAATTAATTACTTGCATAAAATTTATTATATAAATATGTAAAAATAAACTATATGTTCAAAAATTTATAAAGTTTAGATAGTAAAGTTCAAATAGATGATAGCTAAATTAAATTATATATTTTTTACTATAAAAATTTATTTAATATTTTAGACGATAATTAAAATCTTTAATATTATTTTCCTATTTATGTTTGACATATTATTAATACATACCATAGAGCCCAAGATGACACTTTAGTGGTTGGATACGCTTATGGACATTGAATGAAGATGTATGCTACTGTACATGCTTATACAACTACTAGCAATAATAATTTCTGGGTTCAAATCATTAATTTAAAATATTTAAATTTAATTATTATTAATAGCGTGTGTAATTTTTTATATTTTTAATTATAATTTTTTTTCATCTAATATGAAATTATTAGGGCATTACAGATTCTTCCTAATTAGATCGTGATGTTTTCGTTAGGTCCAAACCCGATCGCAGGCATAAACTAGAATTATTCGGCGATATGAGTACGTAGAGATGGCTCTTGCGGGTTCAAAAGATGACTTTCACCAAATTCGGGGTATAAAACTTTGTCCCGCATAATACTCAACTCTCAAACTTCCAACTGGTATTCGGTTATGATACCAAATGTAACGACTAGACCAACTAGCAATAATAACTCATTGTATCCAAACTACTGGCAAAAAATATTTAGATCCAATTATTATTATCAGTGGGTCGAGTCGTTATATTTGGTATCAGAAATGAATACCAATCGAAAGTGTGAGGACTAAGTATTACGCAGAACAAAGTGTTACATGCACCACGGATTTGGTGAAAGTCATCTCTTAAAATCCGTAAGAGACATCTCTAGATTTTTATATTGCTTAATAATTTTGATATATATCTGTGATTGAATTTGGACATGATGAAAACGATAGAATTTAAACAAAAAAATTTTGTAACACTTCAATATTAGTATATTGAATGAAAAAAAAATTTTGATTAAAAATATAAATAATTACGCATACTATTAATAATAATTAAATTTAAATATTTTAAATTAATAATTTAAATTTAATAAATTATTATTATTATTAGTGAATCAAACTGTGATATTTGATGTGTACACATGCACTGCATGTGTACACATTAATACTGTAATAATTGGTTGAGGTAAAATGTACGATACGCGCTAACAAAAAAAAATTATAATGAAGTAGAGCTCTCCACTATACTTTTATATATATATATATATATATATATATATATATATATATATGATGGATACATTCTTAAGTTAAATATTTCTGAAATTGAGTGATTTTCACTCTGATTAGTTCTTATATAAGTTAGCATATTTTTATTTTTTTATTTTATGGTTTAAAAAGTTTGGCTTAGATATCTTTACTTTACCGTATTATCTTATCATTAAATTAAATAATAAATGATATGTTTTTCAACCCATACTGCGGCTCACCGGAGTGTTGGTTGAATGTAAAAATTTGTGAAAAATAATTTTTCGTAATATTTTGGAGTGCTTTGTTTGTAGAAAAAAAAAAAAATTATTAATATATATTTGGTTGGAAAAAAAAAATCACATTTATTTAGTTCAATAAAAAAAATAAATTATAGACGATAACTTATTTTAGACGATAATTTATTTTAAAAAAAAAAATTAAAAAGCAAAAAAAAAAAAAAAAAAAAATGCTCCAAAGTATTTATTCTATACTACTTCACGTTTAAATTTATTAAAAAAAAAACAATAATACCGGATAAGGAACTAACTTTTTATTTTTTTTTACTGAAAATTAATTATTTTAAATGTAAAAATCTCAAGGAATATACATTCCCGCCTATACTATCTCACTTAAAAATTATATTTAAAAATTAAAAAAATAACAACACTATTTATTATTATTATTATTATTATTATTATTATTAATTAATTTTTTCATAAATAACTTTTTAGGTCAGTGAGGTGGTCTCCACGCGCAAGCACACCCGAGCAGAAGAAGAGAGAGAGAACAATTACCAGGAGCCCCAAGATTCCATCTTCATTGCTTAGGAGTTAGGTCCCCCTCCCCACACTTCTCCTTCTCTCTTTCCCCATTTTTGGATGGATTTTTTTTTATGGGTAGTTGGTATCTGGGCGTTCTCTCCCCTTTCTGTTTCTGGGTTCTGTTCCCCATCTGAAAATTTGGGGCATTTTGGTGTTCTTGAGGCTTAACTTGGTTGAAATGGGGATCTGGGGAGAGATTTTGGGTGGTGGGTTCCTTCAAGGAGGGATTTTTATTTCCGAAGTTGCTATTTTTGTGCAGTAATTTGGTCCGCTCATTTGTTGGTGGTTTGGTGTTGCCTCCCTTTCCTGTTCCATTTGCAAATTTGGAGCATTTTGGTGTTCTTGAGGCTTCCTGGTTGAAATGGGGATCTAGGGAGAGTTTTTGGGTGTTGGGTTCCTCCAAGGAGGGATTTTTATTGCCATAGTTGCAATTTTTATGAAGAAATTTGACCCACTTGTTTGTTCCCTTTCCTAATTTGTTCAATTTGGTTATCTTTATCTATGTTCTTGATTAAGCACTTGTGTGGTTGTTAATGCTTTTCCCCTTTTTCTCATGATCGCAACCTGTTTGTTTCTTTTCCTCAACTAATTTGCTTTACCATTCTTTTCGGGTTGGGGCAATTAATGTTCTGTGGTTGTTTAAGTAGGCATTTTTATTGCTGGATTTCTTTCCAAAAGTAAAAAAAAAAAAAAAAAAATGGCTGATAGAAGCCCTCAGCATTCGGGTTTCCGATGCCGGAAATCCCTCTTCTGTTGGTTCGCCCTCGCGGTCCTCCTCGTCATGTCGTCGATGATCTTCTTGAATCCCACGGGCCGGCCGCATTTCGTCGACCGCAATCTCTTGCCCACCGACAAGGTCTTCTCGGTGATCGAGAAAGCAAACAACCCGCCCCGCCTCCCGATCAAAGAACAGGTAGTGAATGAGGAGCAAGCTCTCTTTGATGAGGTTGAGATTAGACAAAAAGAAAAGGTTCGCAATAAGTGTGATCCAAGCAATGCAATTCTCAAAGTTTATATGTATGATATGCCCCCCGAATTCCATTTCGGCCTTCTAGATTGGAAGCCCGACGGCAAGAGCGTTTGGCCGGATATCCGTGCTAATATTCCGAGCTATCCCGGCGGGTTGAATCTCCAGCACAGCATAGAGTATTGGCTCACATTGGATCTATTATCCTCGAATTTTCCCGACCGAGATGGCCCGTGTAATGCTATTAGAGTTGAGAACTCTCGTGAGGCCGATGTTATATTCGTGCCGTTCTTTTCGTCATTGAGCTATAATAGGTACTCGAAAATTATCCCACCGGAAAACGTTAGCAGGAATAAGTTGCTGCAGCAGAAGCTGCTGAGGTATTTAGCTTCTCAACAAGAGTGGAAGAGATCTGGGGGAAAAGATCATGTAATAGTAGCTCACCATCCGAATAGTATGTTGGATGCGAGGTCGGCGATGTTTCCGTGTGTGTTTATATTATCGGATTTTGGAAGGTATAACCCGAAATTGGCTAACTTGGAGAAGGACCTTATTGCTCCCTACAAACATTTGGCCAAGACCTGTGTGAATGATTCAGCTGGGTTCGATGATCGGCCGACTTTGCTATACTTTCGAGGAGCCATCTATAGAAAAGAGGTAAGAGTTGGTTAAGTTATTTGAGTTTGACATTTATTTATTTTTCCCTTCATGATATGCCTTATGAACTACCATGGCCATGAATGAAAAAAAAAATGCAACTAGTGGCAGAAGTGTTTTTGCTATGATAATATTCATGTCAGGCACATTACATTTGTTACATCTGACTTGTTCTTCCATTTTGGTTAGGATATCAATCTTTGTCTGAGAATCGCCAACCTCCTAACTTTGTTGACTCTTTTTTTTATTTGGAAAAAAATTGTTGTTATTTATTGCTTAAGTGTCTTTTCGTTAAGTAAATTAACGGAGAAAGAGTTATAGTGGTGATTGACCGTAGAATCTGTCCGTCAGCTTTGTCAACGTGTAGTTACATGTCCTAATTGCTTTTGACAGTTTTCTTACGTCCGCTTAAGTTTTGTACGGTGGTAGTTGGTATATTTATTTTTTGACATGCTAATGGTATCTTTTCTTCATTTTTTTCAATGATCTTAAATAGTTTAAGAATAGTATATGAAGAGATTGGCCGATAAAAGTATCTTATGCAAGTTTTTTAGCTTAAATTTATAAAATGTTTTTCTCGTTATCAGAGTGCCAAGACGAAGTAGTAAGTTAAATTCATAATTGAATTTAGAAACTGCACAGGAAAGATATTTTTGAAATTCTATACAGTGGTTACCTACCAAAAATGATTTGCTATCATAGAGAGCATCTTTATTACGTTTTTCTGAATAAAATCATGTTCCGACATAACAAAATATACAAAAGTAATAAATCTGTTTGGGCATGAAAAAGGGGGATTACTCTTTCGTCTGCTTGGAAATTATATCTAGGCGTGATATAGATGGACTGGGCAACTGTATATGTTTTGACACTTTTGTCTTAGAACTACGTATCCAAGTACATTCAGTTTATAAACTTTACCCTTTTTTTTTTTAGGTCATTTCTTGTATTCTGCATTTTGTTGTGTTGATCTTATTGTAATGTATCCTTATAGAGTTTCCTTTCAAAATTGTACCCTTATATTTAGAATAAGTTGATATTGACATTTCTCAGACTAGGCGGATGTCACTTCTGAGAAAATTTAGGGTAAATCCTAGAAACAAATACTAACTCACGGAATGTGGGTGGAATTAAACATTCTGAAGTCAGAAATGAGGAAATCATATCCTTAGAAAAGAGGAAATTATAGGACTATCCTGTAAATAATATCGTTATCTTTATATCCTGCAGCTTGGTAATCCTAAACTGGAGTAATCTATTTATGCAATTATCAATTAGAATTAAATCAGGACTATTTCATCAGTTAAATGTACATTTTTATTTTGTCAACCAGTATTATACATAAAAATGGTTATTTGATCTTAGTAGATGGCTTGTATGTCTTTTAATTGTATTGTGCAGAGCGTCTCTACTTGTTCATAACTTTTCAAATCATTATAGAAGTCTAGGTGGTCTAGTATGATCCATCATATTATAGAAATGCGGCATTCTTTTGAAAAGTTGGTATGCTTCTGACATTCGCACATATGTTAAGAAATATGAACTCCATGAAGGTTCTCAGCTAGCCAAACTGAGTTTGAAAGTAAAGATATTTTTCTTCTCTGAGTTGGTCGCGATAAATCTTGCGAGATTTTGACTATAGAGTCTAGAAAAGAGTTACATAATTTTCCAGCTAAGCATTTAAAAAGCTAATTCTTGAGATTTGGTAGTCTCATAAAGTTTCTATGGTTTTCATTTATCATTGCTATCAATCTTTAAAACAATTATACATAAAAGCATAAAAAATAGTGAGCGCCCACACTTTTATAAAAAATCACTCTTGTAAATTGTTGATGTTTTGATATGGCTTTTGTGAACTTCTCCTTACTTACCTTTGTGTCTATTCTACTATAGTGATCTTTAGGACTATTCTTTCAATTGACAATCTATATATATATATATATATATATATATGTAAGAAGCAACAAAGAATTATGTGTAGTTCCTAACACTTCAATACAATTTCGATTGAGATCAAGTTTCTGATAATTCGAATGCATATGTGAGGAGTTATTTATGATAATAGTAAACTACAACATTCTTTTGTCTCATTTTTACAGGGTGGAAACATCCGCCAGGAGCTCTACTACCTTCTACGAAATGAGAAGGACGTCTACTTCTCCTTCGGTAGTATCCAAGCAAACGGGATCAACAAAGCGAGCCAGGGCATGCAATCGTCTAAATTTTGCCTCAACATCGCCGGCGACACTCCGTCCTCCAATCGACTGTTTGATGCCATCACGAGCCACTGCGTTCCCGTGATCATCAGCGACGAGATCGAGCTGCCGTTCGAGGATGTCCTCGACTACTCCGAGTTCTGCATCTTTGTCCGCTCGGCGGATGCCATAAAGGAGGGCTTCTTGATGAAGCTAATCAGAGGGGTAGGGCGGGAGGAGTGGACGCGGATGTGGGATCGGCTTAAGGAGGTCGATCGGTACATTGAGTACCAGCACCCGTCGCGGGAGGATGATGCGGTGCAGATGATCTGGCAGGCTTTGGCGCGGAAAGTGCCGGTGATACGACAGAAGGTGCATAGATCAAGGCGGTTTTTGCGGTTGCCAACTAGAAAGTAGAATTTGCAGCATCTCAAATTTACAATTCTTGTTGTTTGTCCTACCGTTGACCATTATTTCAAGCTCCATTTTTTCTGTAACGGGAAGTAAAATAAGTTGATCGAAGACTCGATTCTTTTCTAGGTTGATTGTGTAAAGTTGCAGGTAGTGTAGGTTGCAGATTTATTTTTACTTCGTAGAGCGGTCTAATATATGTATTATTATTGTTATTGTTATTATTATTATAGTATTAAGCTATTTTTCAAGCAAGAGAAACTGGTATTTTATGATTCTTGTTGGATTTTTTTTTTTTTTTTTTTTTTTTTTTTTTTTTTTTTTTTTTTTTTGTTATATCTGGATCAGTTTGCTCTTTGCTATTATTCTATGAATCACCATTTAATTTAGTTAGAGCTGAACCAACCTGTTTGGCCTAAATTTTGAAAAATAATTTCTCAGTATTAATTTTGGCTGAAAAAATTAATTTTTGTTAAAAAGCTATAGATTGTTTGGCTGAGTTTAAATGAAATTAATTTTTTTGAAGTGATTTTTCGAAATCTCTTTGACAAAAATTTTTCTTTGTTTATAAATAATAATTTTTTAAAATTTTATTTTAAAATAATTTAAAATTTGAAGCTGAATTTAAATTTAAAATTTTAAATTTGTACAAAAATTTTAAAATTTGATATTTTAATTTAAAATATAAATTTAAAATTTAAAAATTTAAATTTTGAATTTTTAAATCAAAATTAAAATTTTAAATTTTAAATTTAAAATCTAAATTTAAAATTTAAATTTAAAATTTGAAATTTTATATTCTATATTTTAAATATTTATATTTTAAAACTTATCTTTTTTTCATTTGTTTTCTATTGATTTTGGAGTGCATAAAAATTGAAATTTAAAACTGCCAAAGAGCAAATTTTAAGTTAAGAATTTATCCATGATTTTGTTATACAATTTGATTTTTTTTTTTCTTTTTCCTCACACTAGAAAACTTATATCTTCATACGACTCTAGAGAATTGGTGATAGTGCATAAACATTTCTTAAAAAAATGTTTCTCATACAAGTTGATTATTAGACTTCATTAGGATGCTAGGATTTCCATATATGTGGCATAATTAATTATATTTAAATTTGGATTTACTATAGATAAGGTCAATCGTAAAAGATATAGAATTACTTGATATGGTATATCTTATCCCTTTCCTATCCATTTAAATTAAATAGAATCCTAACCGACTTTGATGGGAAGTCGATCTGGAATCTATATAAAGGGGTACTGGTCCTGCCACCTACTGGAATCTATATAAAGGGGTACTGGTCCTGCCACCTACTCATGTGCATTCTGGTAAGATTATCCATTAAATCCACACCATACGAAAGAATGCCTGAGAAAGGAGGAGAAACCAGATTACCTAGTTCGGTTGGTAATATTTAGTATTGCAACCGAATTTTTGCTTCCGCTGTTTAATCAAGAATTTTTCTCGATGGCAATCTGTAAGTTATTTTACAATTTTATTTATGATTCTGAATATTGGTATTTATTGGTTTAATATTTTATGCCATATAAATTCTATCATAAGAGGCTTCAATTCTAAAGCGTGTTTAACCACCATATTGGAAACTAACTTCATTTTCTTTTCATTACAAAAAGCCATCCAAAAAGGCCAAAATCAAATATTTTACAAACTGACAAAGTAAAACTAAAAGTTTTGAATGTTTGACCTAACTTATGAAAAGTAATTTTGGATCTAAAAATAATTTTTGACTTAATAAAGCGTTTGGCAACATCATTATCAAAATGTGATTCTAATTTTTGGAATTTATTTTTGATTTTCTAGATCCAAACTTAGAAGCAGCTAAAAGAAATCTGGTTTTGATTTTGAACAAAATTTTTAATTTTTAATTTAAATTTTATGTGACACCCATTGTCCCACATCTCGTCTAGTCCCACATTGAATAGGATATATAAAAGACAATGGACACTAGTAATAATAATTGGGCTTAAACATTTTAGATTGTGGTTTTGGCTAAACGAGTTATTATTGCTAGTGGGCCGGATCATTACAATTTGGTATTAGAGCCAACCACCAGCTGAAAATGTGTGACGAAACTCGAATGAACTTGAGTCTAAATGACAAGGCGGTGCTAATCCGTAGGTGACGAGTCTCGGTTGAGCCTGGGTCTAAATGATAAGGCGGTGCTAATCCGCAGACGTATGTGACTGTAAGCTAGCTCTGTGGCGATCATAATGCTAATGTTGAACGTCGTGGTCCAAAGATCGAGTAATCGTCTAAATGACAAGGCGGTGCTAATCCGCAGGCGACGAGTCTCGGCTGAGCCTGGGTCTAAATGATAAGGCGGTGCTAATCCGTAGACGTATGTGACTGTAAGCTGGCTTTGTGGCGATCATAATGCTAATGCTAAACCTCGTGGTCCGAAGACCGAGTAATCGGCGATAAGCCGGAAAGTCTCCAAAGACCGGGTAATCGGCGATAAGCCGGAAACTTCCCAACAGGATAACTAATGGCTCTGTGGCAATGCTGGACCGCTGAACCTCGCGGTCCAAATACCAAGTAATCGACGATAATCCAAAAACTCCCCAGCATAATATATGTCATGATAGTATATCTCCGATTACTCCACAATGAGATAACTAATGGCCAATCAAACATGGTATATGTTATGATAGTAAGTAAGTGAGCAGGTAGATAATTGAATAAGTGCTAGCATGAATCACAGGGTCTTCCCGAATACGATACCCAATCAGGTGATAAGTTGTTAAAGTCCGAACCGAAGTACCCACCTCCGTGTAGGTGATACTGATTATAGAATACCCGGAGAAGGAAGGAGAATTAGAGAATGAAGAGGAAGGAGAAGTCGGCATGTCTGTTCATGCATTAAATGCTGAGAACATGCAAGATACCATCAAGATCCAAGGACGGGCAGGGAGCAAGGCGCTAACCATACTTATCGACACCGGGAGTACCCATAGATTCATGGATATCGGGGTTGCCAAGGAGACCCATGCAAACATATCAGTAACCACTCCTCTATTAGTTACTATAGCCAACGGACAAAAAGTGTTGAGCAAGCTCAAGTGCACGGACTTTACTTGGGAAATGCAGGAAGGAAGATATTCGGCGGACCTGCGAATTATAAGGCTTGATGGGCCGAGCATGATACTGGGAATCGATTGGTTGAAGGCTCATGGCCCCGTTACCTTTGATTACTACAACAACACAGTAACCATCACCAAGGAAGGCCAGCAAGTTCATCTTAAGGGAATGGCAGACAGAGCGAGGCTAAAAGATGTCACGGCCAAGCAATTGCAACAGGAGTTTAGGCAAGGGAGTTGTTATGCGCTGGCTCAGTGACTACCTGACAAGGAGGAAAAGAAGGGTGAAGTGCCCGAACCGATACAGAGGGTGCTATAAAAGTACACAGAAGTCTTCCAAGAGCCCAGGGTCTACCCCCACCAAGGCCATAGGACCATCGAATTCCGTTGATGCACGGTTCTCAACCTGTGAACATTAGACCCTATCGATACACGCACGAACAAAAGAATGAGATGGAGAGACTCATCAAGGAGATGTTAACTTCGGGGATTATTCAACCGAGCCACATCCCTTATGCATCGCCGGTATTGCTGGTAAAGAAGAAGGACGGGAGTTGGCAGTTTTGTGTAGATTACCGGCAACTAAATCGACTCACTGTCAAGGACAAATATCCTATTCTGATCATTGACGATTTATTGGATGAGCTGTGAGGGGTCGGGAACTTCTCTAAGATAGACTTAAGGTCCGGATATCATCAGATCCGAATGCAGCCAGAGGACGTGCCGAAGACAGCCTTCAAAACCCACATCGGACACTATGAGTTTCGGGTTATGCCATTTGGACTTACAAACGCATCCGCAACTTTTCAAGCCATAATGAATGAGGTATTTGCCCTGTTGCTCAGAAAATATGTGCTAGTATTTTTTGACGATATTTTGGTGTATAGCAAAAGTATCGAGGAGCACGTAAGGCACCTCGAGGAGGTGTTAAGCATCTTGAAGGTCAACCAACTCTATGCAAAGCGAACTAAATATTTTTTTGGGCAGGTGGACTACCTGGGGTTTGTCATCACAGACAGAGGGGTGTCCACTGACCCTGGTAAGATAGAGTCTATGCTGCAATAGCCCACTCAGAGATCAGTCAAGGGGGTGAGAGGCTTCCTCGGGCTGATCAGATATTACCGCAAGTTCGTCAAGGGGTATGGTGTAATTAGCAAGCCGCTCACTGAGTTGTTAAAAAAAGAGGGCTTCCACTGGAGCACAGAGACTCAAGAGGCGTTCGAGAAGTTAAAAAAGGTGATGACTGAAGCTCCCGTGCTGGCTATGCCAGATTACTAGAAGGAATTTGTGATAGAAGTAGACGCTTGCAGCCAAGGAATCGGGGCAGTTTTGACCCAAGAGGGTAGACCTATTGCGTATCTGAGTAAGGCAATTAGCAAGAAGAATTTGGGGCTCTCCACCTACGAGAAAGAATTCCTCGCAATTCTGATGGCGGTGTCCAAGTGGAGGCACTATCTCAGCTTGAGGCGGTTTGTGATCAAGACAGACCACGAGAGCTTAAAATACCTACTCGAGCATAGGATTGTCACGCCCCGAGTATAAAATCCAGCCTAATTTTTTTTTATTTTTTATTTTTTATTTTAGTCAGAGTTACAAATACCGGGCGTAACAGATAGCCACAAGCATAATAAATCCTCTATCCAAACCGGCAGAGTCTCTCCTATACATGCACGGCTAGGCAAGTACAATATCATACAATCAGAGATCAAGTACATCTTTTAACTAAACCAAAACTAAAACATGATAATAGTAACTACTTAACATCAGTTTTAAACATCATAATGAAAGCCAAAACTAAAGTACTAAGATGTCATAATCAACTGCTAATAATCACAATCTCAAAATCTCAGATAGACCATCAGGGGGACAGCTCTATCGTGACAGCCTCACTCGTACGTCCCGACATCCCTCCACCCGACGGACCTGAAAAATGGTCACCCATGGGGTGTGAGATACAACGACAGTGTATCCCAGTGGGCACGACGAGTCGAGAAATAGCTAATCGTACCTACTGGGTACTAAAATCTGCGGATAGTAACTGGTCAGTGGATAAAAGCTGAATAACCAAATAACAGGTCTACTGATAGTCAAGTATATTGAACAGAAGCTGAAAAATCAGACAATAGGTCTACTGATAATCAAGTATACTGATCACAAGATGAAATAAGTAGAAATGTCTACTGCAGATAATCAAGCATGATGATAGGAGTATAACTGCAGATATCAATAAATGCTGGTAATCATGATATGACTGTAAATAATCAAGCAATAAGCTGAGCATATAGGGTACAAAATAAATAGCTACATGTGACAGAGCATGATAATAACAGTTATGCATCAAGAACAGAAACTCAAGTACCCAATCACATGCCACTTTCGGTCTCACAGAACCTCAGGCAATGCCATTGATCCTCACCACATCGGCTGACATAACCCTGCACTCACAGATGCAATCGGGGGCTCACGGGTCCTTCCTCTAGACCACTTTACCGGTAAAGAACACTATGACGGTGGCCAAACCGTCAGTGTACGTGAAGTACAGCAGTGCGTGGCGATCATAATGCTATGCTCAAGCTCGCGGTCCAACAACCGGGTAGTCGGCAACAAGCCGAGATCCCAACAGGGAAACAGATGTCTGTATATATCAATCATAGGTCTATCATGCATATCTGGAATGTAAAAGCAAGTATCTCTGGATATAAATGCAGTATAACAAGGTAACAGATATGATAATCAAAATGTGATAAACAATCAACAGGCATGATCAGACCATAAAATCAACTGTACCGAGATATATGAACTGCTGAATAGATATACAGAAAATGTCCAAGTAAATGTCTATCATCTAGGAATATAAGACATGTAGGCATAATCAGGGCTAGATCAAGAACAAGTGTCCGACTGGACTAAAACAACCAGAGGGCCGAAAAGATAAAGCCCGGACCGAAGATAAACCCACCTCAATGTAGGCCGATCCCGACTCCCGTAGACTACT
The DNA here is from genome assembly GCA_029168755.2 of Tillandsia fasciculata. Classification (NCBI taxonomy): domain Eukaryota; kingdom Viridiplantae; phylum Streptophyta; class Magnoliopsida; order Poales; family Bromeliaceae; genus Tillandsia; species Tillandsia fasciculata. The sequence continues at coordinate 3,688,002 of CM054938.1, read as the reverse complement.
AGGAGGCTGGTGCTGAACTGCTGGGCCCTGAACAAAAACTGTAATCAGAAACAGACTCGCTCATACCTATCCCGACAACACTATAATAATATGACGCTAACACGGAGGAACTTAGCCGAAACCAGGCTTATACCGGAATTCCCGAAAATCCAGTGAACCTCAAATCATGACCCACCAATGGTCTAAAAATATCCAAATACCACCCAACTACACCTGCTGACCCTAAACATCATAATTTTTGATGTTTGGCGGACATGGACCAAAACGTAAATATTTGTGCTGAAATGTTGCCATAACTACTAGCGAGACTCCCGGAAAGTCCATTTTGGCTTCGGATGTGACACCCCCAGAATTTGGATTAGTCCTATATATAAATGATATAATAGGTCTAAATCTCTCAACCCGGTTATAGCATTTTGGATGGTAGCAAGATCCAAGAGGTTGTGAGAGTTAAGCGTGCTAGAGCTAGAGCAGTTCTAGGATGGGTGGCCCCTTAGGAAGTGGGGCGTTACAGTTGGTATCGGAGCCATTCACCAGCCGGAAATGTGAGGTGAGTCTCGGCTGAGCCAGGGTTATATAGCGGGTAGAGCGAGGCTCCCCGGCTAATGACCGTTGTGAGTGGAGTGCAGCTCCTCATAATGTCGGCTAAGGCTAGCGAGATGAGTCTCACATCGCCTGGTGCTTGTGAGTGTGCTTGAGCCTGACGTGGACGTCAGGGCTTAAAGGGGGGAAGAATGTGACACCCCCGGAATTTGGATTAGTTCTATATATAAATGATATAATAGGTCTAAATCTCTCAACCCGGCTATAGCATTTTGGATGGTAGCAAGATCCAAGAGGTTGTGAGAGTTAAGCGTGCTAGAGCTAGAGTAGTTCTAGGATGGGTGACCCCCTGGGAAGTGGGGCGTTACATCGGAACTCCCGACAAAAAACTAAAATTACTGGACCGGCCAGGACAACGTCGTAACTTACAGTACGTAGTTCTCGACACGACAAAGCTCGTGCTCACAAGTTTGGGCTGGCACGAGGCCCGAGGGCAAAGTTGGCCCAAAAACACTAAGTCCTCAATAACATAGTTGGCTAATACAATTAAACTATACATGCAACCTTGGATTTAATATGATCACCATGATTTGGATGAGTCACTGAGTCGAGGGCTCACCTTTGGCACGTCGGAGACTGGCCGGAGAGCACGCCGGAGCAAGGTGGTGCAACCACGAATTAAGCTAGAGCTCGGATTAAGCCAAAGCTTGAACAAACTAAGGTCAGGCTACAATCAAAGGTGAGCACTAGTTAGAACACCCTCACAGAGGAAGTTTGGTCACGCCCAGGCTTGGTGCCGGCGGCCGGAGGCGGCGGTTGACCGGAAAAACCCAACACAAACACTTAAAAGTAAGGTTGGGAAAACTTATTTTTCAGAGGCTTTCGGCCTAAACTAACTTGATGGAATTTGTCCAAATGGTGTTTAAGGCTTACCTGGTTGGTTGGCCGGCGACCAAAGGCGACGGTGACGGCCGGAGACCGAGCTCGGCAACACCCTAGTGCAACTACAGAGGTAAGCATACTTCACGTAAAACCCTTCATGCAATTGCATGAGAAACTTCTAAACAACCCTACGAACTCACCTGAGCCACCAGACGGCGACTGGGAGCGGCGGCGATGGCCGAAGCACAAGCTCGGGCAAACCTTGAAGTGCTCTAATGGCGAAATCCAACCCGAGGCTCTTGAGGTCTTGCAACTTGGACCAAATGGGTCCCCTCGGTGCCGTGAAGCTTTCCAAGACGATGGCCGGCGGCGTGGGGGAGCGACGGCGCCGGGCGCCGAAGCTTGGTCGTGAGGAAGACAACCCGAAAGCTAGGGCACGGCTGCAAGACTTCGATCCTCAACCGATCGCGCTCAAACTTTGTGGAGGCTTCCCTGGAGACCAACAGAGGATTTCCAACGTAGCCGATCTTAGTTTCGACGGTCGGATGGAGCCCGCGCGCAGATCTGGCCGGAACTTGGTTTCCAGCTGCTTGGTTGCTCCCGCCGGTTAACCGGAGCACGGGAGGGCCCGAAGCTTCACAAGGATGATCTTATTAATGTCAGAAGATGATTGGATGGGTCCAAGGTCCATCAAAAACAAAGGAAAAAGGAAGCTTACCTCGTCGAAAAGAAGAAGAAGAGAAAAATCCCCGCCGGCGGCGCGCGGCAGTGCAGGACGTCGAGCACTCCTCGGCTGAGTCTCAAAGGCACATAGAAGGTTACAGAAGATACTAGGAGCAACCAGAAACCTTCTGGCTACAAACTTCTTCACCCAACCCGAGATCAAGCCTTCCCTTAACTTCTTCTTCTTCTTCGGCGACGGAATGGCGGCAGCCCGCGGCGTACGCTCGTGGAGAGATGCAGAGGGAGATGAAGGGGTCTGTGCTGTGTGGCTAGGGATAGGGCTTTAAGATTAGGGTTGCAAAAGAAAAACCCTAATGCAAACTTATATAAATGCAACAAAATGCATTTTTGGTCCCTCTACACAGGATATTTAGACCTAGGTCCCTCACAGCAGCTGTGTCTCACACTTAAGTCCTTCTCCGTGAAGTAGCACGAATTTCGGAGCATAAAATATAGGGGTCTTTATGCAAAATACAATATTTTTTGCTATTTTCACATTTTTCGAGGCATAAGAGTCGCCAAACGAAAAAACTGACTTTGCCACGACGTCCGGCTCGACGAAACCTATCAGGTAGCGATTCTGGTTCGATAAATTTGAGCTTCATAAATTTTAAAATCCATATTATACTGTAAATTATACAATTCGGCACGCTTTGCGATGCTTTAGGCTCGTCAAACGCAGATTTCGTCAGCGCCACTGCGCTCAGAACGATGACGCCATTGATTGGCACAATTCACTTAAGTCACAGTTCCCACCCGCTTTTTCGCTGATTTCTTTACGATCCGACCGTCGGATCAAAAATCAGTTTATATCATTCTCTATCGATTCGACGAGACGGTCGCATTGACGATTTCGGATTTTCGAGATCAGACTCAGATCTAAAAGGCTGAAATAGTGCTTCGAAAACTGTGCAACTTGCACACCGGTATATGGCCATTTAGGTTATTTTTGTATTTCCTTATTCACATTCACATTTGAATTCTATTTTTTCTTTTTATTTTATTAACTTTTACAACTCGAATTTCTCGAGTATTACAAGGATAACCACAGCCCTCCAACAAAAAGAAATGCTTAAACTAATGGGCCTGGACTACACCATACAATACAAGAAAGGAAGAGAGAACAAGGCCGCGGATGCCCTATCCCGCCGAGGGATGGAGGAAGGAACTACATTAGCCATAACCGGGCTCGTTCCAGAATGGATAACGGAGGTGGTATTGAGTTACAAGGGGGACAAGGAATGTGAGAAGCTCATCACCAGCCTTACCCTGCGACCCTCGAGTGGAGGACCTTATACCTATGACTGAGAATTACTGAGGCAAAAGGGTAGGTTGTACATAGGAGCAGGAAATGCAGTAAGACAAAGAATACTAGCCCAGATGCACGACTCATCACTTGGAGGGCATTCAGGGCAGCAACACACTTACCGAAGGATCAAGAAGATATTCTATTGGCCTGGACTTAAATCCGACGTGAGGGAGATGGTGAAAGGCTGCACAGTGTGTATTAAAAACAAAGTCGATAACCAACCCTATGCAGGTCTACTCCAACCTCTGCCTGTTCCGACACACATATGGAAGGAAGTAATTATGAACTTCATTGAAGGGCTCCCGAGATCAGAAGGGAAAGACTCCATCTTGGTGGTGATCGATAGACTTTCTAAGTATGGTCACTTCCTGGCCTTGGCGCACCCATACACAGCAATGGAGGTTGCCCGAATTTTTTTTGACACCATCTATAGGCTACACGGGCTACTGGAAAAGATTGTGTCGGATTGGGATAAGATCTTTACAAGTCAGATGTGGCAGGAGCTTTTTAGATTATTGGGAACCAAGCTCCACATGAGCTCCGCTTACCATCCACAATCTAATGGACAAACAGAGAGATTGAACAAGTGTCAGGAGACTTACCTGAGATGCCTCTATTTCCAACATCCGCACAAGTGGCACCAGTGGCTTACCCATGCGGAATGGTGGTATAACACCAACTTCCATACTTCTTTGGGAACCACTCCTTACCAAGCTCTCTATGGGCAACCTCCATCTAACTATCTGGTCGCCAACCTGGGAGAGGGGGCAACTGGGGTGATGAAGGACTGGGTTCAGGAAAGAGAAAGGGTCACGAGGGACCTCAGGGACTATCTACACAAGGCGCAGCATAGGATGAAGCAGCTTGCCGATAAGAAGAGAGTAGACAGGGAGTTTAAAGTTGGCGACTGGGTGTACCTCAAATTGCAACCTTACCGGCAACTTACCGTCGCGGTTCGAAAGAACCTGAAGCTGTCGTCGCGGTACTACAGGTCCTTCAAGGTGGAGGAAAAGATCGGAGCGGTGGAATACAGGCTGCGGTTACCCGAAGGCTCAAAGATCCATCATGTTTTTCACATATCGATCCTCAAGAAGAGTCCGGCCAATCAGAGGTTGATCACCCCCACGGTACCGTTGGTCGGGGAGGAGGGGCAGCTGCTAGCCGAGTCGGAGAAGATCTTGGATCGCCGGCTGACTCCACGGTACCGTTGGTCGGGGAGGAGGGCAGCTGCTAGCCGAGCCGGAGAAGATCTTGGATCGCCGGCTGACTCCGCGTAGCAACATGGCGGTAACGCAGGTGCTGGTGAAGTGGAGCAACAAGCCAGAGGATGCTGCGACATGGGAGGACTATTAGTTCCTCAAGTCGCAGTTCCCTTCGTTTGATGCTTAAGGACAAACATCATCTCAAGGGGACGGGATTGTAATGGCAAGGATCAAGAGAAGCGCCCCAGAGAGGATTAGGGCAGAGAGGGGAAAGGTAGTATGGGGGACTGTGGCGAGAACAGTGGCAGAGGAGCATCAGTAAGCAGGGAAGTAGTTGAACTTGAGGGTCGGGTTGTCAGAGCGGCGAACTCGGAGGTTGCCCCATCCAGAGAGGGGAACGCCCGAATCCGTTAGGAGCCCATCGATGGTCCGGGCCGGAGCAGTGGAGAGGAATTTCCCCTGCGGAAAAGAGATTCATCTCAGCTGTAATGGCCCACCTCAGGTGTGTGGCGGCCCGTTTAAATAAAGCTTTTGAAGCCTAGGCCCAGTAAATAATTTCTTGCATTTTAGATCCAGATGTAGAAGGGTATAAATAGATGTTTCTTACTTGTAAAAGGGGACATGATATGAAATACTAATTCTTGTCCCAATTATTCTCCTTCCCTGCTCCTCACATCTCCCCTCTACTCTCTCCTCTCTTCCTCCCTCACTCCCCATCTCCCTCTATCACTACTGCTTCTTAACCGGCCCAATTTGATAGCGGCAATTGCCATCATCTCCAATCGGACCCTCACTGCGGAGGTCCCAATTGGATCAGGTAGCTATCTTCCATCATTTCCCCAAAGCCATATCCTCAAGGTATCATCGGATTGCTCTTGAGGATCAGGTTCATTACATTAACTTGGTTAGAGATTGTTAATTAATCTTTAGCATAATCAACGACTTCAGTGAATAGTTATCAGATTCAATCTCTTTTTATAAAATTTAACCTTTACAAAAACATTGAATAAAGTTAATAATATTAACAAACATAAATTTACTATGCTCATAGCACATTTAATATATTTCATTGTAATCATATTATTTATATAATTCATTTATTTTCTATTAATTTTAGAGTGTAGAAAATTTGAAAATTGAAGTTGCCAAAAAGCGAAGTTAAGATATTTACACTACACGCTTTATTCATCGGGAAATTGAATTAGGCAAACAAAATGAAACAATTAGGTCTCCTTTAAAAAAAAAACAAAAAACAAAAAAAAAACAAAACCGATCACGAAGGGTCGACGGGTAACGTTCTTCGAGCAAGCATCGCACCCACCAGTGTGTCCCACGACCATCCCCCGCTGCGTAGTTAGGCTATTGACCCAATTAACGGCAATTAGGGGTCAATAACTATATTTACTCTTAATTGGCTAGATCGTCCACCATATAGTCGATAGGCGGATCAAATTCACGTTTATCGATCAGGATCCATTTCGAATCATCCATTTTTTTCATAAGCATTTTACATCGTCGCCCATGTCCTCATTGCTCAAGTCATCCGACGCCTTCCACGTCACAAATCTAGTGTATATGTATTCCGTAAAAAAATGATCAACGATTTCAGGATTAGTGCCACAGAGCACACAAAGTGTGTTCCCCTGCCTTCCTCTTTTAAGTAGGTTGTCGGCCGTCAAAAATCATTTTTTAAAAACCAGCCCCACAAAGATGTGAATTTTAGTCCGCAGTCTGCCAGTCCGTATCCATTAAATTTTTTTTTCCAAGTCAAAACACTCACACATATTTAACATTTTCTTCTCAGTTCTGTGTTTCACATCAGGGAACAGGTACCAAATCCATCCATTGCGGACAAAGCAACGATATTGTCCATGATATTTTCTCTTTTCCTCATTTAAAAAAGTTGGTATCTTCAAGCAATTGGTACGGATTAGTTGTACTTTAAAAACATTTCTTCAAAAAAAAATTGCAATTCAAAAAAATAAATATGCAGATTATGGAGTCTCTAAAGAATTAAAACAAGTGTATTTAACCACACAGCATTCCCAAACTAAAAATTGTGTAACATTCATTTCCTTTTCATTACTTGAGCGATACGCCACAAAAGTATCAAACTGACAAAGTAAAACTAAAATTAATCTAAAGCCCATCAGCAGCTAAGACATCAGAGATAAATAAAAAATGTAAACATCTGCTTCACATTGATACAAAACTCTTATAATTAGAAGAAGCAAAGCATGTTTACACTGTTTACTGCCCAAACATTAGCCCAAACATTGGAGTATCCAACTCCAACAATTGATTACATACACAACCAACCTCATGAATCATTAACTAACCAAATATGATACATTAATGTCTTGGAGTGATCATTTGGAGTGATCATTCTGCTTCCAGTTGTAAATTTTGGTAGTGCCTTTGGTCTTTCATTATCGTCAGCTTAACTTTAACTATCAAGTAATCTGTAACTGTCGGGTAACCTAATTCGAATATCCAACATCTTATCTACCTCTTCTTTAGCTTGCAGGCGCCGAGCAAATGCAACATATACCTGAAATTGAAAGAGATAGCAAACCAATACAGCCACTATATGTGTCATCAACATACAGTGGTAGCCACTAAATGTATTACATAGTTCTGATAAAAAAGGTTATTATTTCTCCATCCGCTTTTCTTTTCTGAATCATGGTTAGTATGCTTATGCTTTTGGATTGCCTTTACAATAGTACAAAAGACACAGCTCCACATCCGCGAATCTCTAGCTGGTTCAGTGGCGGTGTGCACAGTCACGCGCATCTAGCACATATATAGTTACTTGTGCTGCATTTTGGTGGTATGGCACCTGGTATGCAGGTTGGATCTGCACCGCGCACTAATAGTAGCTTAACATTCGGTTGTGAAATTGTGCTGTACATGGATTTGTGCCACGCATTAACGGCAGTTTAATACGCAATAGTGTGATCGCGTTGGCGCTTTTGGGTTTGGATTCAAGCCCTTTAGCACAACAATGACATGAAAGACAAATTAGCATCCCCTAATTGCATTAGTTCAAGAAGAGTAAAAAATAATAGTGTTATATTGAATAGAGAAAAGAATCATGAACCTGTGTATAATGCGGAGGAGATAGGTTTTTGGGTGAGATTCGAGCCCTTTAACGAAGCCTTTTTCATAAAGTTTACGTCTAATGATCTGCATTCAAACTACACCGAATCAAATGTCAGTCGAAATAAACAACTAAAAAAAAAAGAAAATACAAAAATTAGAAAAAATAAATGTTGCAAATAAGAAATGAAAATAGTAAATAATAACAGCAAACTATAATCAGAGAAATAAATAACAACTACCAGCAAAAATAACCAAAAAACAAAACCGATCTAAAATTTTTTAAAAAAATAGGAAGAAAACAAAAAAAAAGGGAAAATGAGGAGGGTTTTGGGGGGAGCCCGCGCGGCCATCATCGCACACCCTAGGGTTTTTTCGTGCTCCGACCGCGAGCAGTCGTCATCGCGGGGGCGCCGCGGTGGCGGCGGAGCACCGCCGCCGCGCTCGCTCTCGCCGCTCCCCGCGCCGAGACGCCGCAAAAGGGCGCCCGCGGGATCGCTCGCCGCGGGGGCAACGAGCTCGGCGGGGAGAAGGAGCGGCGGAGAGAGAGAGAGAGAGAGCACGGTGGTCGGCGCCAACGCCGCCGCCACAGCGTACCGCTCGGATAAGATCAAGTAGTTGTTATGGAGAAAACCCTAGCTAGGGTTTTACGGGCCTTTTATTGATAGCGGAAAGGGCTGGTTTGCTGCACTTTCAATTACCGTTTAATTAATATAATAATAATAATAATAATAATAATAATAATAATAAAAAGAAAAAACGTTACTTTGTACACGCTTCGAGCGTGCATATCTTATATTTTACCTATAAAATGTTTTTATTAGTCACGTTAAATAATTAATAAATAATTTTTATTATATATATATATTTTGTGTAAAATTAGAAATAATAAAAACTTAGTTTTTAAAATATGATTTTAATTTTGGACTTAAATTTATAATTTTTATATTCAAATTTTAATTTTAAAATTTAAATTTTATATTTAAATATTTTTAATTTCAAATTTTAATTTTTAAAATTTAAATTTAGATATTAAATTTTAATTTAGTTTTAAAAATTAAAATGAAAAATATAAATTTAGAATTAAAAATTTAAAATTTAAAATTTTGAATTATAAATTATTTAAAAGTAAAATTCAGTAAAAATAATTTATTATTTGCAAACAGCAAAAATTTTTTTTGTCAATACAGCTTTACAAAACTATTTAAAAAAAAAATACTTTTTCTCTAAACTGATCCAAATACTTTATAATTTTTAATCAAAATTAAACTTTTAAACTAAAATTGTTTCTTCTAAAATTAATTTTTTTAGAATTTAAATCAATAGGACCTACAATATAATTATCATGTCCAGTACTCTATTTGGATGGGCGCAAATCCAAACGTGAGATTAATTTGTTATGTCTACATTAGGAGTGATTAATGCTAGATCTACACCGTATATCTTACGCTTATTTTATTTTAAAATAAGATAAATTTTATTCATCACATTAATATAATGAGTGAATAAATATTTATTTTAAAATAAAATAGAGGTAAAATATATATCGGGGTCTACACGCATTCGATGACACAGATTAATTTTATTTTTGGCAGTGGTGAGCTGTCAGAAATAGTGGACCAGTCGAATCGTCTCCTTGTGGGCCCAGCACGCAAAATATACGTTGGATGGGACCCACTCCCCCACAACACTCCAAATCCAATCCCCTCCTTCATCTCTCTATTTTGGGATTTTATTTGCATTTATAATTTTTAAAACTTTTTGTTAAAAATAAGTTTAGCAAATTTATAATTGTATAAATGATTCTTCTTTGGGTAAATATAAGTGTATATCTTACATCTCACTCCATTTGAGATGGGATGAATTTTACTAGTTACATCCAAATGACCCGTGGAGGAAGCCCCATCCCAGAATAAAGTGGAGTGTAGAATGTACACTCCTTATGGGATGTACACCTAGCATCTCTCATGATAAAATTTAAAGAAATACAATAAAAAATATAAAAAAATAATAATTATTGTGTTCAAATTAAAAACACCCACATATCCCTCGCTCCCTGTCCAAAATAACGCTCGCGTGATAAAAAAAGAAATTATTTATACAATTATAAATTTATCACTAGTTATATATATATATATATATATATATATATATATATATATATATATATATATATATATATATATATATATATATATATTCTTTTGAGGGAACAAGAAGAAAAAGAAAAAAATCATTTGTTTGGATAGTTTTATAGATGTATAATCAAAATATAAAATTTCTAAAATTTATCTAACTATACGTCAATTTGATTCAATTATCTAAATTTTTAAATTTTTAATTTTAATATTTAATATTTCAATTTGCTTGATTTATTTTATTTGATTATTTTTTTAACATAAAATTTAAACTTATTGTCTACTTTAATAAATTTTAAGTTTTATAAATTATATAAAATATATTAATTAAATATATAATAATAAACGACATATAATAAACTAAAATTTGATATTAAGGTTTCTATCAGCATTTAGGAATATAGGTGTAGTGCACGGGATGAGTTAAAAATTTATTATTGATGTATGTATATTTTTATTTTTAATTTTTTTTATTTTTTTTTGGGCACTAAATCTTGATTGGATGGCCCGGTCCATTGATATAGGTTAAAAAAATAATTATTCAAATAAATCGGTGCTCATGTTTTTCTCACCTTATTTGTACCCTTCTATTCGGGGTGTAAATTTTACAATCCAAATAGGGATTATTGGGATCACTTCTTTATTTTTTCACACATTATTTTCATCCACATCTTTTATAAGGTCCTATTTTGTTGTGGGATAAAAAAAGAATAATTTTTTTTATCCCACTATTCTTGCCAAACGAGAGTAAAAAATGATTAGGGATACAAGTTTAAAATAATTCTTGCTTAACGGGTTATTCTGAAATAACCCGTTAAGAAATATTTCAATCCCTGGAATAGGGTTTATACCTTAGGGGCAGTGAATGATTTTTTTTTTTTTTTTTTTTTTTTTTTTTACATTAGCTTACCTTTTCATTTGACACTATATGAACATGAGACTATATAATCTACGGTTATATAATTATTTTTATTTACTAATTATTATTCACTAAAATATACTATAAAATATAAAAAACTATTTTGTTTACTAATTATTATTTACTAAAAATACTATAAAATATAAAAAATTATTTTGTTTACGTGAGATATAATTTATTATTTACAATTAAATTGTCATTTTAATTAATTTATAATAATTAAAATTAATATATATATATATATATATATATAAGGTAAAGGCAAAGTTGGTATTTTGATAAAAAATCTATCATCTTTTTTTCACTATTCTCTATTATTCCATAATTTTAGCCAAACACAATTTTTTTTTTTATTTCAGAGAATATCAACTTTTGAACCAAACGCAATTTAACTTTTATACTTGATTATTCTGGAATAACAAGCTATCGCAGGTATAAAAAAATTTATACCTCTTAAATTTATACCCGAACCAAACGGGGCCTAAGCGGTTCCATTTTCATCCACTCTGTCGCTCACCTTTTCTTTTTTTGCTCGTCTCTTCCCTCTTATTTGCTGCTTTCGCCTTTCATTTCTCTCATTTGCTACTTTGCTCACTTGCTACTACTCATTTCTTGCTTGCTACCTCTTGCTCTTCTCTCTCTTACTTCTTGTCTTTTTTCTCTCGTTGGCAGTCTTGCTCACCAGTTGCTGCTGCTCAACTCTTACTTAAAATTGCTGGCATCTCGTTCATCACTCTCTTTGCTCGCTGCTATCATTCTTTACATTCTCCGTCGTCCCTCTTCTCTGTCGCCACATTTGCCTTTGTCATCCTTTTTCCTCACTATCGTCTTCGTCAAAGAAAACTTTCCTTCTACTCATGGCAAAAGTTTTGAAAAGTTATCTTAATATCTTTATAATTTTTTTTTTATTATGTAGTTTTATGTAATTTTATCATTCAAATGTTAGGTTTAAGATTTATTAAAACTTCTGGAAATTTTAGAGTTTGAAGTTAATTTTATTATAATTACCTTGTATTGAAGTATAAGGTTTGTACTACTAAATGATACTTTTTATTTAGTGTACTACTAGTTAAAGACCCGCGCTTCGTGGCGGACGAATATATTTACAGTAACTTAATATTAATAATTAATAATTATTAAGTAATGAATAATAAATTATTTATAAAGATAGAAATATTTTATATATTATAAGATTTTCAACTTTATAAGTCAGAAAAAAGAATGAGCACAAAAGTACAATTAATACATATACCAATTGTTCATTAACAAATAGCATCACTTCAACTTTAAATCCAAAAAGATGCATGATTAATACGTAAAGCGGTCTGATTATTTGTTGTTAGTAGAAAAAGGCTAATTATTTGTTGCTGGTGGATGCCCCCTCATCTTCTGCGAGCCTGCAATGTCAATAGATGGAAAGTTAAGAAAAAATAAAAGATTTCTTGATGAAAAGCTCCCTCAAAGGGAGGTTCGTACAACAAAATTACCTAAAACGTTTTCTTTCCTTGTTCTTCAATATCTGAAGCTAATTTTGCAACATGTTTAGACAATCTGATAAAAGCCAACGCAATACATTAGTAACTGAAACATAGTATTTCATACATGCAAGATCATGTAGAGAAAAAAAAGAAATTAGCTATACCTAAAATGATTAGATCCTCGCCTTATTAGATAGCCGACCTTCAGGAAAAAGCAAGCAAAGAGTTTGTGAAAGAGAGAGTGCTTACGTTTGGTTTATTTTTAGTTGCCACCATACTTGCAACTCTTCCTTCACTTTGACCGAGTGTTCATTTACAACATGAGAATTTTGTTTCATGACACTTTGATCTTCTTATTACTACATTATGGGTGGTGGACAAATAAAGTTCCCTGGAAATCAAAAACCTGATAAATTTTTGCAAAACAAATAACATCAACAATGTAAAGCAAAAGAAATTTACTCATTACCTATTACAGAAAGAGAAGAACTCAACAATAAAGAGAACAGGATCTCAGGAAGTGATGCTAAATGGCAGGAGTCGTGCTCCCCCACGTGCGACCAAACTTTAAGAAATGGAATTCAAGAAATTAGAAAGAAGAGAAGAAGGAGAAACATTTCCTAGCAAGTGCAATTTCAGTGATTAAGATCAGTAACCCATATCAGAATGAATATATAGAGGAATGAGTATATATCAACGATCAGTGTTTAAAACATAGCAGGCAAGAAACCTGAGCAGGACTAGACAACATAGCTCTGTCCGATTTCAATACTAAGCACAAGAAAAATTATACCAGAAACACCTCCCAGATTTAAAGAGAAAAATATTTTGTTGAAATGGGATTTAAGGAACAATACATCCAGAGAAGGATGGCAAAAATAAATAGAGACTCAAATTACTCTTTAAGTGTGAAAATTCAGTTCCCAAAGCTGGTATTTTAGGATTATTACCGCAGTGCCTTTTGGCCAATTCCTTGTGCTGACATTATGGCCAATTGTAGAGCTCCTAACACATCTGCCACGAACTACAGCTTGGAACTTTATGATTGCCTGCATAGTTCGAAGAGTTGCAACAGCTTGCCGCCTTACAAGCTGCCCCCGGATTAAAGCCTTATGATAACTTTCAACACTCGAAATGCCCTCCGCGCCTGCACCCAGAGCATACATAAATCAGAAACAGACTACTGACCGACACATAATACCCAAAGGTCTATGGCAAAAAAAAACTTATAAAAGTGTACACAAAGAACACATATGTAGGAATAGTAAGAAAAACCCTTCGCAGCGAGAGAGAGAGAGAGAGAGAGAGAGAGAGAGAGAGAGAGAGAGAGAGAGAAGAAGAAGAAGAAGAAAGAAAGAGTTGGTGGGAGATGGAGACTACGGCGGAGTTGGTGGGAGATGGAGACATTTCCGCGGCAGAGTCGGTGAGAGAGTACGGGTTAGAGAGCAGGGCAGGGCGATCAGATCTGCGGCGGAGAGGGCACCAACTCCGCGTCGGCAACAGGACAGGGCTCTTAGATTCGCGGCGGCAATAAATGGCACGTCGTGGCAAACGTACCAGACGGCGCCGAGAGAGAGAAAGAGAAGAAAGGGAGAAGAAATGGAGTTGGTGGGAGATAGGACATTTCCGCCGACGAGTTGGTGAAAAAGTACAGCAAAACGTGCAAAATGCAAAGCATCAGCCAGCATCAGCACGAACGCAAGGGTTGGTGAGCAGAGATGGTGTGTGTGGGGGGAGAGGAGGGAGAGGAAGGGAGTGGCGGGGGAGGGAGCGCCGTCACCGAGCTGCGAAAAGACTATTCTATGGCGGCATTAAATGCTCGGATCTGTAATAGGTATGGACATATGGTGCAGATCAAATGCAAAGAGGGAATGAGAGAAAAAAAGAGAGGGGTGAAGAGGAAAAAAAAGAGAAAAGGTGAGAGGCCCACAAATGAAGAAAAGAAAAAAAATGAAGGACCTGGAACCTACATCCCGAAATTAAGGAGAGGCCGTTGAGAATTCCCCATTTAATGTAATTGTATTGATTACATTCAAGTATGGAACATGCACATGAGGGTGAACGTAACATTAAATTTTCTAATAAAATATTAAAATTAATGCTAGTCTTTAGATTTAAGAAATGTCAGATGTACGCTTCAAATTGTAGTGTATAGATAGCACTATTTTTTTTTTTGTAATTAAGCCTTAATATAAAAGACCACACTTATAATTATTGTAAGTAAAAAAAAAAAGAAAAAAGATGAAAGGCTCTTTTTGCATAAAAAATCCATCGGTTTAGCGTTGTTTGCAAAATCGAACCAGCTTTTTAATTTTGCAGATTTGAGCTAGATTTTTTAAAAATATAACCAAAATGCCTTTCTATTCTCTCTCCTTCCTCTTTCTCGTCTCTCTGTTTTCTTTGTCGTGACACCGTCGATGTTGTCATTGTTACTTTCATCTCCTTCCTTATTCTCCACTACCTTTTGCCCTTTTTTCTCTGATCTTTTTCTCCATCACCATCGTCATGGATTCAAAACACAAATGCAAGCGCGGTGATCGATTTCGAAGGAGTTATTCTTGACAACGGTAGGGAGAAGGTCAAGGAGGCCGAGGCACACCTCCATGTGAAACTCAAAGGCTTAGGCGGCCGCAAAGTCGAGAGCCTAGAAGCACATTGTCTCAATGGTAGCAAATAGCGACAACGCTAGTGGCGAGGAGCAAGGGTAAGGAGAGGGTGCTGATGACGAAGGAAGAGGAAAAGGGAGAGGAAAGGGACATCAATATGCTCCTTTTTTTTTCTTCTGTTTTTTTTTTCTTCATTACAAAGAATAATAATATTGTATTACTTGAATACATTACACTACTAAATAAGTGTAAAAGATAGTAAAATAGTGCAACAAATAATAAAAGTAGTTCAACATTAAAAAAATGTTATATCACTTGACTATATGTTATACTATTTTTACAGTTTATTGCACTAATCAAATAATGCAAAATATAGTCTATAATGAAAAAAAAATATAAACAATAAAAAAAAAAAAAAGGAAGGAGGAGGACATGGACTTCTCCTTCGTTCTCATTCTCTTTCTTCCTCTCCCTCCCTCATCCTGGTACTTTAACTTCGACACCGTTTCATGTCCGCTGTCTCAAACTGTACCACTATCCACACCCTTACCTTTACAATTCGTGCTATGTTTGAGCTCTCACTGTCGTTGTCAGCAACAACAAAAATATAGGCGAGGTAGGGAGAAAAGTGCATTGGCAACCTACACGCTGTGGAGGAGGAGGAGAAGGGAGAAAAACCTAAAAAAAAAAAAAGAAGGAGAGAGAATAGGATCATTTTAATTAGTTTCTAAAAAAATTCAACCTAAATATGAAAAGGATTAATAAAATACATAAAGTTTTCAATATAATTACTTTTTTTTTTTTTTTGACTTTCAAAAATTTATATTTTATTTTTTCAAAATTTTAAAAATATTTTCAAACGATTACGATATTAATAAAAATGGTGAAATGAGAAAATTGTCATTACTTATTCAATGGAAAAAGATAATTTTTTATTATATTTATGTTATTTTCAAAAATATTTTTAGTATAAATTATAAAAATGATTAGTGATAAAATCTGACGAGGAAAGTTAAATATATCAAATTTAAAATTTTAAGAAAGTAAAATATAAATTTTTAAAAATCACAAATAAAAATAAAAGTATTTACATGAGTTTTTTTGTATTTTAGTTTCGTAAATTTAAAAGGGTTAATTTCATACAGCTCTATATAAACGTATCGAATAACCAATAGTTTAACTATTCATATTTATCTCTTCAAAAATTATAAGTTATTCATATATGGGATTTGTTACCGTTAGTTTAAGATTTATTTTTTTAACATAATATAAGTGAAATATTAATTTTGCCATTGCAAATATATTTATTCAAAAGTTTAACGGTTAAAAAGTATATTTATAGCTAAATATGATATTTAAAAGGATAAAAAAGTAAATTTACTTTATTCATTAATTAAGTATTTAATTTATGGTTAAATATGTTTTTCTAATTCACTTATCAATATTTAATTTATGATTAATTATATTTTTCTAACGGTAAGTGTATATATATATATATAATTTAAATTTTTAAAAATATAAATATAAAAAATTAAATTTTTTAGAAATATATATCCATATATTAACCCAAATTAAAAAAGTGTGGCGATTTTGCAAATACATAGAAAAAAAAAAAAAAAAAAAAAAAAAACGCTGGAAAAAGAAAGGAAAAAAAAAAACAATAATAATAACCCCCTGCGGTTTTGGCTTCCTCCCAGCCTTCCAAACCTTCCTTCGTTGGCGAATGGCGAGGAAGAAGACGCCATTAAAGTTCCAGAGAAAAAGAAAAAGCTTCATCACATAACATGTAAATTACACGGAGGGAATCGTCTTCCTCTCTCTCACCCCCAAATTTTCTCGCTCGAGCTCGAGCTCTCTTTGATTTATAATGTGCTGGTGCTTCTCGTTGCTTGGATCGCGGATTCGCTCGTTCCTGCGTGATTACGATAGCCTCCAATCGCTCGCTGTCGACCTCATCTACATCCAAGTGAGTGCGCATCTTTTTCCCCCTCAAATCTCCATTTTTAGAGTATTTTCCCTCTATTTCCCGCCTAAAATCGGTTCTTTGATCCGTTTTAGGTAGAATTTAGATTGAAATGCGGGTTGATTGGCTAAAGTTGAGATCTTTGTGGCAAATTTTGGTGTAGATTGGTTGTGCCCTGATTGGATCACTGGGGGCGCTGTTCAATGGGATTCTACTGATCAATCTGGTTGTGGCCCTCTTTGCCCTAGTGGCGATCGAGAGCAGTAGCCAGCGCCTCGGGAGGACGTATGCCGTGCTCCTCTTCTGCGCGATTCTGCTCGATGTCGCGTGGTTTATACTCTTCTCGGGAACAATATGGTATGCCCCACTCATATCTGTAACTTTAAAATTTGTATTTCAACGAAATGAGTGTTTTTTATGCTTGAATTGAAAGAAAGTAAAAAAATTATCTGCTTGATGGAACAAATTTAGGGAACTTTCAGATGAGGTTATAGTTGCAAATGTTTGAAATTTATGTCATTGGAATTATGATGAGATATTTTTCGAATTAAGAAGATATGTGAACTCAAATTTATTTAAGATGTTGAACCTTTGCTACAAATATTTACAACCAATTGAGACCCCATCACTTTTGCTAATTTTTGTTGAAATGAGCTGTGTTACCTTAATTTGTTGAAAAGATTTTTGGAGAAAACTTATATTACTTCATTTTTATCAGAGATATAGATGTGCTTTGGGATCCGATTTTTAGATTGATGAAATTTGAAACATTGCTTTGTCTTCTAGAAACTTAGTAGGATATGACGGGTAAGCAAGACATTAGGGTGAGGCAGATACGTTCATATAAACAATTTATCGTTCATTCGATTGATGTGATGAATAAAATATATGTTAATTCCATTGGAAGTTCAGTACGTGGAATGGCTTGAGGAGAATTTGTGTTATTAAATGTTTTTTTAATTTTACACTATCGAGGAGGACTAAGACCTTGTATATTTTCTTTTATTGCTGAGTAAGCGACAGGATGGGGGGACCGAAACATGTTAAGTAGTTAGTCGACTAGTCTAAAGAGAGGACACAGTAGGACTGTGCTGTTGTCACGCTGAGATGATATTAGGCAAATGTTGGACAGGACGGTTTATATTTAAGAATTGTATAATTTTATTTAGTTTGGGATAGGAAATAAATGTTTCAAAGTTGTGATGACCATCTGACCTTGGAGAAGACTCTCAGAAACTATATGGTGTAACAATTTATTGAAAAGATATTACTAGTATTGTTTGATCTGATATGACGCAACTTTTACTTCAGATTGAGGCGAGAGGGATTTGAAGTTTAATTGTTCTTTCCTCAGAAAAGATCTCCTGAAATGAAATAATTGATGAACCATAGATGGACAAAGTGAATTTTGACTCAAATATTTTGTTGCAATGGTTTTGATCTAGGTAGTGCATTAATCTAATCTGACTTTGACAGCCAGATTAATTCAGTTATAGCAAAATTTTGTCCGGTTAAAGAAATTCAGTTTTGCTTTCAATTTCGGAGAACAGCAGCCAAATGAACCTAATTACTTTTTAAATGTAGCTTTAGTATTATGAACTCTCATTATGCATTAAGAAATTTATGGACATATGTAGCTAGAGGTAGGTAATTGATTACCTAACGTGACTGGTAGATAGTAATGTGATGGTTGTAGTACTAAAACGTTACAGCCATTAGATTGAAGACTTAGCTTTTAAGAGTTAAGTCGGAATAGAATTTAAGCCTGATATAAGTTTAGACTCTTTTTCCATCTTTGGAGTGAATAATTAGCATGATGGCCTCAGCCCAAAGCTAACACATTACGGCAGTTTGTTCTTCAATTGAAGTTCTATAGGTTTTTCGTAAGCTTTTCCTCTTATATTATATTTTATTTTATACATCAGTTATATCTAAAGACAGCCTTGTTAATGCGTATTCTTTTCTGTGCAGGAACATTGCTCCTGATGAGAAGTATGGGCCGCTCTTTGCTTTCTCACTCAGGCTTGCTTTGTGGATGCAAATTACTGGGTTTTCTGTTAGATTTTTGTCATCATTTTTATGGTATCAAATGTATAAATTGGGGGTTTCATCCAATGGCGCAGCTTATCATGAGGGAGATTATGATGCAAGAAATAGTTTCTTAAATCCCTCTAGTCAAGTAGTTGGTAGGCAGAACTCCATTTCTGATGACATCTTAGGGGGTTCCATCTATGATCCAGCTTATTACTCTTCTCTTTTTGAAGATGTTCGAGATAACGGAATCATTCATGAGGTACTCATGTATCCAACTCATGGTAGTTATATTTTTGTAAAGTAGGCTATTGCTACATGTCTGGTTACATACTTTCATGTACATTTTCAGTGCATCAACTTACATGAAAAGGATTGAAAATGGACATTTTGTGATCATACTCTCAATTATGTAGGAACTTTTACCCTTTTAGTCAAGTAGATTAACCTAATTAATAATATTTCATATGTTTATTGTAGTAGCTTTGTCAAGCACATCTCATCTTTGTCTCACAAGTTGTAGAAGGTGTCTAGACTGAAGAGGCTACTAGATAAGTTGTCTTTGTACATTTTCTTTATGTACTTGATGAAGGCGCCTTGCAAATTTGATGGGAGGCTCATTTTGATTTCTCTTCTAAACCTTTAATGTCGTTTTGGGAGCTTATATCTGGAAGTTTACATTTTAATTCCCTTTCAAAGTCAATAGTTATATACTTCTGTTTAATTTGAATATGAACTGGTGTGTAGAGTCTGTAGACGCATAATTTTTGTTTTATTTGATGTATCTTTTAAAGGGCAGAAATAGCTTACCTTCTTTTTTAGGGCGACAAACAAATTATTGATCATGATGGGGGGTCTACATCGACAGTTGAATCTCCTCAACTTAAATCATGTGTCAGTAGATCTTTTCAGGTCGTCGATGTAAGTACTATTCCTATCATCTGGCAACATTTTCAATTGAAGATTTTAGCACTGTTTTATGCTTGCTTCCATCTGTTAACAAAGGCTTATGCAATCTGCAACTCTCTGCCTTTGGGGGTTGGGTTCAATGCTGACCTTTACTTTCATGAATCCCTGCTATCACTGTCAGTTAATGGCTTCTTTGCTGGTCTCAAAGAAGGATGCCGCAGTGAACAAGGCACCTGAAATATGGATTATAGGGAGGGATTATTATTATTTTTTTTTTGGAAGAGGAAAGGTAGCATGCTACCTGCTTTGTTCATTTTTTGTAGAAATGAACTAGTTGGAAATGTGAAGCAACTGGGCTTTGAACTTGGGACCTTGGATATCAACCATCGAGTCATTTGCTACTTGTCCTAGGGACGGAAATTTTACTGAGCATTGCTTCTATTAGTATAGACTAGCATACAGGGGTTTCTCATGACTTTTAGTAGACTAGCATACAGGGTTTTCTCATGACTTGCGCCATGAGGGTGCATAGTACAAGGATTACTCGTCAGAGGAAGTGGCACCCTCCATTTTCAGATTGGTTTCTGATGTATAATTTGGATGAGTAACTATGTTATTGAGTCAAAGTGGTTGCGTCTGTCTTTCTCGCAAAAGATTAAGGATAACCATTGTTCCTGATCATAATATACTCGTAACCTTATATTTTTTCTTTTCAGTTCTCTCCTCAATTTGATATTTGATCATACTTCATTTGATTTTGCTTGTTACCCTGAAAGTTGTGCGCTAATATTGCAACTTGCTTCATTATGAAATTTTGTGTGTTCACTTGTTGTGTATTTATGTATTACAATAGTTCGCAATTTTGTCTTATGTAATTATTTTTTGTGAATTAAGGTACATCCTATTGATTGATAGATGATATTGGCTTTCTTTCTTAGCTGATCAACATTGAAATGAGAAAATAAGAATTGCATGTGTCAGTCAGAGCAGTGGGCAGATGTCAATAATTTATAGAACATACTATTTTTTCTGATTTTTTTTTGTAATTTTTTGTGCTAGCATGTATCTAAAAACGAATAATTACAATTCATGATCCCTTCCATATGTAATAATCCTACTTTACTCTTCATACCATTGGCAGTACAATTCTGTTTTCGACTACATTTATTTTAATTGCCTCAGCGGGTAAAGCCTTAATAGAATCACATACTGTAACTATCAGTTTTAAATGGTCAAAAAAAAAAAAAAGAAAAGAACATTTCCATTGATTCAGTTCTGCAACTGAGCATATGATTGTTCATCCTTTTCAGTAGCCTATATATTAATAGAAATACTTACGAAGAAACCTTCGGGTTGTTGAATGTATAGTAAGAGTTTTGGGCCTATATTAACTTGGTTGTAGAACCATTACCATGCGGTTTCGTTTCTTTTAATGAATAAGCCCTTATTTTGTGTTTTTCTAATGATATTCTAATCTCAAGAGATACAATATCGCAGGTTGAGAACGCATTAAGAAAGCCCCTGAGCTTGTAATCTGAGGCTGTGGCGGACTATCGTTCAGGCATCTACTAGTTTTCTCCTGTATGATATTTCTGAGCTCCTCTTCGGCCATTCTTTGTAGGGTTATGAGCTCTGTACAGCTCCTAATCTTACTCTTCAGCAGATAGGGATTCCCAATTTGCTATCGGTGGCAAGTGGAGTTCATCATGATCGATGCTACATTGACAAATTCATGGCACCTGGAGGAGGCTTTTGTCAGAAATTGCTCGATTTCGTCTACGGAGCTCAGGAGTTTTGATTGTTCCCACTGGGCATTTTGATCGCCATATCTTTGAAGCACTTGGAATCTTCATGGTGGCAATATAACAAGGATTCGGAAGAACTTATTGTAAGGGGTCAGCTAGATTAGAAATCCAAACTTATAGTTGATTTTGGACCCTGTTCAAAGTTCTCTTTTTATATCTGTGATTGACAATGAACTGCTTTTATCAGTGATAGAAATCTAAATTTTTTCATCTACTTGTGTTTGTTAAAGTTGGTCATTGTGCATTTTGTACAGGTGCAATCATTATGTTGCAGCTAAAAAGGAGTTTCCAAGTTGCTTTATCCATCTTACACTAGGGGGAAGCATATGATTTCTCATGAAGTTTCTGATTGGTCAAAACTAAGAATTTAAGTGACGCGGTACAGGATTGTGCTCAAAATTTATTTGTACGGTATGTGTCATGCTGCGTCGATACGTAGGGGTCGCGAATTATATCTCTGTACCAACACATAATAGCATACAATATTTATTTTCTTTGACATCAATATATTCTAATTGTTTATTATATATTTTTGTTGAAATTCTTTGCTTAACTATTGAGCTAATTTTTTTTTTTTAAAAAAAGATTTTGAGTTGTTTCATTTGCATGCGGATTGGTTTGGCCGATATTTTGTTGGCATAATATGACACAGTGGACATAATTCATATTGACTAGCATCAGTTTAAACAATCAGAAGTAACTGCAAGTTTTTTTTTTTTTTTTTTCAACCCACTAGTTTCATATTATTATGTTTCGTGAATCTGATTCTACAAATTGACATTTTTAGAGTGAAGTTTGCGGAAAACTTGTGTTCTTGTAAGTCATTTACTAAGCCAGCAGGTATGCAGCAGCAATTCTTGATTTATGAATTGTTGGCTAGCCTCCTCCCCTTTTTCATTTCTGCTTTTTCTACCTTAACATATATACGTGATCGAATGTGCCGGTGGTTTAGCTTTTTCTATGACTAACCTGCAATTGCACCTGATTGGATGCACCTGATTGGATGTGAATGAAAAAGAAAAATGAGGTGACTAATTGTCCCATTTTGGTTTCTTTTTATTTTTATTTTTTGATTTTTTGTTGCCAAATGTAGCTCCCACAAATGTTTAGATGGTAAAAAAATGGTCTATTATCTGCATAGAATATGAGCTGGAAATATAGTGGATCTGTGACCTCGTTGTTATTGTCTCAAGGGCCGTTTGGTAAAGTATATAAAGATATACTTTTTATTATTATTATTTTTCGATAAAATAATAAAAAATATATTATAATCAGTTTATTGTGATATGTTTCTCACAATAAACTGATTATAGTGGAGTGTGATGAAAGATCACTTCAAGTAACCCATAAAAGATACCCCCACTCTTAAATGTGTGGGGGTGTGAAATGTACACTGAGAGTGCACATATAACATTTTTCTTATTGTGATACATTTCTCTATTTTTTTTTTGATTGAATGAGCTTCACTGCACATAATGTTGTCACGTTGCAATTCAAAAGGAAACTTTAGTTGCCATTGAAAACCTACCTAACTAGCCGTAGCTTGTATGGGTACTATTGATTTCTCCAAGTTTTGATTTTACTGCTTAATTTTTTGATTCATTTGATTTTATTTAAAAATTTAAATGTTCCAGATTTAATTAGAGTAATTGGATGATCATGTTTTTATTAAAGCAAGCATAGCAATCATATTTTTTTGCAGCAGCAGAGTCATTAAGGACTCAAATCTAATTAATTGGAAGTTTTATTATTATTATTATTATTATTATTATTATTATTATTATTATCGTCGGATCAAAATGAACCAATAAATTAAAAATTTTATAAAACTCCTTGTGCGCAAGTGGCTACCGAATATTTGGTAATTTTTAAAATATAAAATGTACATTTTATTTAAAATGTACCAAAAATATTTTTAATTTTATTTTCACTTAAAAATAACTATCCACAACAACTACCTTTTGCACTTGCAGTTCAAGCGTATAAATCTTTAACATGAACGTCGGGGGTTTAATTGTGCCATTGATCCCCAACCTTTTCTGATTTTTTTTTATCCTACTCTCCAACATTTTTTTTTTTTTTTTTTTTTACTTCGTGCAATTAGGTCACTACTCTTTAGTATTATTTTCAATTAATTCGTTGCGTTAACAATATCCTTAATTCTAGTAAAAATTATCACATGATAAAATTTGGTGCTGACGCAACTATTTATCAAAATTAATTTCAACAACATACTTGACTAAAATAAAAAAACATAAAGATTAGAGACCGAATTACTAAAAGAAAAAGGTTGGGGACCGAAATGATAAATTAGAAAAAGACAATGGTGCAATCAACAGATTCTACCATTTTTTTCTTTTTTTTCTCATATTAACACTTTGATTTTTATTTTTGGAGCTTTTGCTTATTTACTACCGACTATTATTCAAAATTTTTAAATTTATTCTAAAATTTTCAAAATATCTTTCTAAACCTCAATTTCTAAAAAATTAAAAATATTTGAAGAAATTTTTTAAAAAATCAGTAAGAACATGTTAATCAATCAATCAATCAGGAGTATATTAAATATTTGTAAAATTTTAGAGGATATATTAGATATTATCAATTTATTTTTTATTAGCAAAAACAGCAAATCTTCGACTTAAACATTCATCTCAATTCTTATTAAAAACAAAATTTCATAGACTTTGGCTTTAATCATTAAAAAGCAAAACAGCCAAGGAAACTCAATACAAGTTACTCAGCTTCATCTCCTAAAAACTATCTTTAATTTCCTCGAATAATAAAAAAAGGAAAAAAGGAAAAACTATCTTTAATAAGTTAAGCTTTCATTGGAACAACAAAAGTGCACTTTCTATAAACTAAATTAGCAAAGCATAACAAAACGAACATTGGCATCAGATCCAGATCTGGAGATGGCTTCTTCTGAAGCATCTAATGAACAGTACCAATCACTTAGTCCGAGAACACAACATAGTTAATTGCAATTTAAGCATATACTCATGAAAAGTGCTTCCGAACAAAAAGCAGAAGATGGGCTTCTGAAGCACCTATTCTTTCACTTGAGCAAGGATGTGTTAACAACCAGATGTGTACAAAAGGACCCACCACCACCACAAACGAAACAATGGAATCCACCAAACATTATGCAACAAGCGGCAAAAGCTTAATAAAAGAATTATGCTTACAAATTGCGAGAGAATATATCCCGTAGAGATAGCATAAGTAGGAGAATAGATCCTCATCAAAATGGTGGATTTAGTCAAAGGGAGTAGTAGTAGTAGAACACAAGTATTTTACTCAATTGGGTATGATTGACTGCAACTGGGAATAAGCTACCAAATATTGAGGGGATTTTGGATGGTTAGGAAAGGGGGACTACTCTTTGGCTACAATGGCTTTTTTCTTTGAAGCACAAGTTAATTGGGATGCATGGTAAAAAATTCTTAAAAAGATATCATCTATGAGATAATCTACTAGTTAAGCTATATATATTCTACCATCTATGAGAACATTAGGATGCTTAGGAAGAATCCGATGATGGGTTAGCATCTAGATTAAAATAACAGCAGTATAAATCCTGCGCTGTCACAATGGTAACAGCACAAATAAGT
This sequence comes from Tillandsia fasciculata, assembly GCA_029168755.2. Lineage (NCBI taxonomy): Eukaryota > Viridiplantae > Streptophyta > Magnoliopsida > Poales > Bromeliaceae > Tillandsia > Tillandsia fasciculata. The sequence goes on along the minus strand of CM054938.1, from coordinate 3,662,778 downwards.
TCTCAGCCTGGAATAGATTCAGTCATTGAAATGAAGCTTCGAGATCACAGAAGATAGAAAAATGGAGCAAATATAAAAAAAAAGGAGGACAAATAGGGATCGGAGAGAATGCATGACAAGATGACATAAACTCAGCAGAGGTATCTTCAACTTAGACATGTTCCTACTATGTGAGAAAAAAAATAATTTATGCATGATAAATTTGATCCAGGAGATTTCATTTATCTAAGAGGTTAATCACAAAAGTGAGATCATTAAGGGACTGCAAGCATCAATATTTAGACTGAAATATTTTGTGAAAAAAGAGAGATCAAACGACAATGTATCCATCTTAAGAATTATAAGTACATAATCCTCATGAGCAGGAAGAAGTAACCTTATCAGAACTTTGGTGCATTTATTATGCTGTCCTCCTCAGCCTTTCAATCAGTACAAGTTTATGTAACGCACCTTTCAAGAAAGGTATTGAAACAACACCGTTGTAGGAGATCGAACGAAATCTACTCAATAATATTCCCACAAAAAAGTAGGGTCAGCTATATGAATTCCCAAAAGAGCTAATGAGGACCCAATGTATACATCCTCTTTCACCATGTATCTTTATCTAGCACATTAGCAAAGCAGTCCAATCATTTTCTAATCGCAACAAAAATTCGGATGACGGGGCAGTAAGAGAGAAAAGAAAAAAAAGAAAAGAAAAATGCCTTCCAAATTAAGGTTTGAAGATCTAAATTCTCAAATTACATGGTCTAAATACATATATAGCCCACTCTGCAACCCTGGCAGAGCAAATAAAGTTTGACTTAAGATAAAAACTTGCCTTGTTTCCCAGTTGAGATAAAAGAATCCAAACATATTTTAACTACTCTTTCCATTCATTAGTCGAAATTAGTAAAATCACCTATCAACCCGAAAAAGCAGCATATATTTCTTCTTTGAAAGTGAAAAAAACAGCAGTATACTGAATTTGGAGTTCACAATAGGACAGATTAAAGACGAATCTATCATAGAAGTAAGCAGTTTCAAATGTTCTCTCAGGTATTACCATTATGAAAAGGTCTTTCGCGATTATTTGAATGCTAAAATGGATCCAGTTTGCCGCTGCCAGACTTCAAAGTGGTAGTCATATAACTATCAGTCATGATCAATTGATTAATCAGAAGAAAAGAGAAGATATATTCCTTCTAGTTCTTGCCCTAAAGTATTCGGATTCTCTCAATTTGCACGACTTTTGATTATTCTCTCAGGCGGGTCCACGTGTCAATGTATGCCATAATGTGTGTCCCTAATAGTTAACTTCTCAAACTTTGATGTTACCTATCTAAAGAAATTCTTGTTAATAGAAATTCCCCCTCAAGTGTGGTAACAATATAAAAACTGGTAATCGTGAAGCATAATCTTGTACTTCGAAACAAATCTCCAGAATCATATCTGACTAAGTAAAGAAAAAATTGTTTAAGAACAGTTATCTTACATAAACCGGTGGAGCAGATCATTAGCATCATGTCAATATATATTTTATCTTAGTGCTTAAATGATGCTTTCTTCTAGAGAATGAAAGGGTTATCATGTTTGTAAACCCTTTTAAATAAGCCATGCGATCAAAACATAGAGACCTTTTGTTGCTTCTTTCATCTGATACTTAGTCTGTGGACCAAGTACATACTATCGGGCATCTAGCTATGAAAATTAAACAACGAAATGCACTCAAGAGGTCATAAATTATTCAACTTAAGGAGATTATGCATGCATTTAGAACAAGATATTTATCATGACTTACTAATAGAAGAGGCACTTCCCCTTGCATAGCTTTTCCGGTATATAACCATTGACCACAAGAAACTTCTACATCTAAACATGATACAATAAATCAAAGCAGCAACAAAAAACAAAAAAAATTCATGTTTCAACAATAAAATATATAAATGTAATAGATCAGCGCTACAAAGGTAAGAGAAACCAAGATATATAGAATAATAGATGAATGTAACCTGAGTTACAGAAGCAGGTGCACAGGAACATGAGACGCATAACTGCAAATTTCTAGTTACAATCTAAATGTGAAGGATACATTAAAGCCAACCTTATTTCCTGCACAAGCCAAACAGTGGAAATAAGTGGATGCAATGATCAGAAGCAAATGTTGGCAAATATGTATAATTTGGTACAAAAAGATGAGCATAAATTCACTCATAAAAAGTTGATTAAAATAAAACAGGTTCATGAATTAGTCTTTCCATGGAATTACATAATGTATACACGAAAATATACATTTTTGAATATCTATTATCACTTAGATTTCACAGAATGACAGAATTCAGATGCAAGTATACAACAAGTACCTGATTGCAGCCTCCATACAAAGTTTTTTTTTTTTTTTTTTTTTGAGAGAAAGTAGCATGCTACCGCTTCGTTTATTTTTGAAATAAACTTAGCTGGAAATGCGAAGCAACTAAGCTTCGAACTCGGGTCTCGAGTATCAACCACCAAGTGTTTTGCCACTTGCATTAGACACGGTTGATAGCCTCCATACAAAGTTATTAGAGGACCCTTTGCCTCTTCACTTTTTCTGCTACGCACGGAATAAGCACCAATCTTAACAAAGGAGATGGGAATTTCATGTTTGTTCTATATTCCAAACCTCGCTTTCAGGTAGTACGTAGAGCACTAAGTAATAGTACCAGCTATGAATCTCAAAATAATACTACAGACTGCTTGTCAAGGGCATCAGTCAAAAGAATCATAAAAGCTTCTATCATTAACAAATAAGTAATACAACAGTTTCCCCTATTCCACATGTCATGGTCATCGATGTGAATCTATACCATTTGCAGTACATTTCATCGCGAAGGACATTTGCTGGAATCCTTATCAGCCAACCACCAATCATGGCCCTTCAAGTTCCCAGAGGGAAGAGAATCTCACATGAAGTGGGACTGAAGAACTGGATCACCATACATGATTTGGACCACTATAACATAAAGTTGCCATTCAAAGAAAAAAGGAAAAAGAAATTTCTACTGTTTGATATATAGTAGATGGATTATGAAGGGTAAATTCTTCGACATATGTCATAAGAAAAAGTCGACAAGTGAAAAGTGTTAGCTAGTGCAGAATTTCAGTCGAACAGTGGGCTTGAGAATTGACAAAAAAAGCTGCAGAGATGGGTCCATAAATAACAAAGGACTACCTAGTGTTAGTTATCCTAATGATGGAATTGGCACAAATTCCATATTCTGTTTTGCCTTATAAGGAGCTCCTCGAGGGCACTCCTTATCATTGTAAGGAGGATCAAGAAGCTCCAGCTTATTCCCAGAAGCTGGGACTTCAAAGACCAGTTCCTGTTTTTCCAAAAAAGTCTAGAAGACAGAAAGTTTTCACATGCATAATAGGAAATAACAGGAGACAGAGAGGAAAACAGGTAATGAGTTATAGATTAAGATAAAGGAGTTCTATCCATCATTTTTTTTTTCTTTTTTGATAATTTTCATTCTGATATCAACTGAATTTAGCAGAAAATGTATCATCAACACCAAGGTCATAGTGACCTGTTCTCTCCAAGAGCAGCTTATCCACAAGATCGGCATCTGTTTCTGCAAGGCGGAAATGTTACAGGGGAGTCAGGGCTGGTTCTCTCTACTGATGCCAAGCCTCGATTGAAATGGACTCCTGAGCTCCATCAGCGTTTCATAGAAGCGGTTAACCAACTAGGAGGTGCAGAAAGTGAGTACAAAATTAAAAAAAACAAAAACAATAACTATAAATATATATTTTTGAGTAGATTATATATTCTGACAATATCGCTATAGTAAATATAAGTATCTGACAAATTTTTAGAGGCAACTCCCAAGACAGTCATGAGGCTTATGGGCATTCCAGGACTCACCTTATATCATCTAAAAAGCCATCTTCAGGTACCCATGAACTTATTTATTTAATTATTTTCACTAGAAATGCTAAATTTTCGTGAATGGAGAAAAGGCTGTTTCCCTTTTTGTTTTTGTTTTTGTTTTTTTTTCTCAGAAGTACAGGCTGAGTAAAAATCTCTTTTTTCTCAGAAGTACAGGCTGAGTAAAAATCTCCAAGCTCAAGCTAATATGGCAGCAACAAAAAATGGTAAGATTGAAGGCTAAATGTAGCCATCTTCACAGCTTGCTATGTTAATTGATGTAAATGCTCATCATTTTCTTCCCCCTTAGTTATAGGATGTGTAACAGAAGCTGATAGAATGCCTGGACAAAGTGGATCCTTAGTGAACAATACAAGTGCCACAAGTGAAGCTGAGAAGTAAGAGCTGCACAAGAAAATTTAAAATCATTTTGCATGTAAATTATTTTGTATTGATAAATTTGTTGCTGAATTTCAGGACCATGCAGATAAGCAAAGCACTTCAGATGCAAATTGACGTGCAAAGACAGCTGCATGAACAACTTGAGGTAGGAATGACAAGCATTGGTCCTTAGCAATAACATAGTTTGACTCATAGCTCTTTCAGAAATGATAAATAATGCAGTAAGTTCAGAAACAAAATGTCCAAAAATTTTGTGAACTGCATGTGCGAATCATTTGAGGCATAGTTGCACCAAAATACCCTGTAAATTGCAGTACAACCATTTGAAAAGCAAAATAACACAAAAGCATGCATGTCGGAGCAAATGCAAAAACACAATTAAATTAAAAATAATTAGAAGCTCATAATTTCATCATATTGGCAAAGCTAATCAAGGAAAGAAATTAAATATAAGGCTAAAGATCACAGGAATTGCAACAGAAAAATAGATGATGTGGTACCATTTTAAAACTCTGAAGAATCCACCAAATGCTGCAATATTGATTTTTTATAAAGAAGAGAGGTATTCTGTCGTTTAAATACTATTAGATGAAACCATGATTTTTTTCCCCCTTATGTGAAGTTTTGTGAAAATGAAATAGGTACAACGACACTTACAGCTCCGGATTGAGGCGCAGGGGAAGTATCTACAAGCAGTTCTGGAAAAGGCACAGGAGACTCTTGGCAAGCAGAACCTAACCTCTTCAGGTCTTGAAGCAGCCAAAATAAAGCTTGCTGAGCAGGTGCCTAAAGTTTCAAATGAATTTCTCAATAACAGATTTCCAAACTCAGAAGAAATTGCCAATATAAGCATCCTGGGAGCACAAGTGATCCAACTTGCTGACTGTTCGCCTAGGGATTTTGTTTATCAAACAGTGAAGTTCGAGAGAGACACAAATATTCTACCGGTACACCTTAAAGGTCAAACAGAAAATGTTGGGAACAAAAATAATTCTCAGTCAAAACAAAAAGAGAGGGAAAATGAAAAGTTTTATCTTGAACAACAGCCAAACTACAGGAGACCAGCAGCCCAACATATGGCAGGAAATGGGTCAAATGATTTTGGACTCACATGTTTTGGTACACAGCTGGATTTAAATGCCCATGATAACAATGACAGTGATTCGAGTAACAAAGAGTTTGACTTAAATGGTTTAAGCTGGAGCTGAGAATTGTATGCATGCTGATTAGCATAAAAGGATGAGCACAACTAATACTAGCATTCTCAAGCATTATAAACATTTTATCATAGTACAAATGTCATTCAACAAGAGCTAAGAATTCAAAATTTGACAGAAGCAAAGAAATCTGTGAGAATTTGGGGAATACCGGTAGTTGGTGATTAGCATAAATAATCAAGCACAAGGTTAAGTATATGTGCATATGTACAAGAGTATTGTCAGAATAATACAATAAAATGGCGTGCTACATTGTGCTTGATTGGAGGTAGTAGAAAGTAGCTGATTTTAAAATATGCTCGTGTAAGAATATGATATTTCATGTTCTAAATTTCATTTTGCCAACAGAGACCGAAGCAGCCCATTTCAATATAACTATGGATGAATGGGAAAGGAAGATCTTCAACACAATGCCTTATTCTCTCTCTCTTTTAGTTGGTCAAGCCAATCAGGAGAGTGTGATAGAACAAGACCGGAAGGACTCTTAACCAAATAAGCAAGACGAGATCCTAAGAGGAAAGAAAAGGCCCATCTATAAATTTTTATTTCCAATGGTATCTCTACATGTCCTTAGCAATATCATCACCAGTTCCTTCGTTATTGTTCCTACGAGTACTGCAGATCAAAATCTTTCAATCAGAAAGCTTCAAACTTCTTGTCTGAACACATTTACCATTGTAGTATATCATTCTGTTCAAGTTTTAGTCCGTTCCTTCTCCATCTTTACAATTCTCAAAATATTCATTCAATTGTCTAGAACTGCAATGAAGGTCATAATAGGCAAAGAGAAACATAGTTCTCCCAAAAGAATGAATGTAGGCAGGTATAATTACAAAAGTTAAAAAAATATTGAGAGATGACTAACACAGGCGGAATGATAAGATATGGTACATAAAAGGTTTGGATTGAAGAATAAAGGTAAAACAGAACATATCTTAATATATTACTATCTTTATAACTTCAAATGAGAAGAACTTGCATTACGACTTACCAAACAATCAAAATACAATCATGGGGACCTTCAATGTGAGAGAGAGTTTCAAATGAGAAGAACCTGCACTTATAATTACCAATCAATCAAAATACAATCATGAAGCACCTGCACTTAGAAGAACCCGCACTAAGACTAATGCATATAGACAGAACGGTTGACATGCATTTGAGAAAAGAAACTAGCACTTTCACAGATGACTCAGATTAACATTTTGTGTCAATACTATAGCTAATAATGGTTGAGTTCGTAGAGGCAGTTACATTTCATTCAGCAACAAATTTATCTAAATATGACAAAGGGCCAAATGTGCTTTTTATCTATTCTGGTCAACATATAAACCAAACTGTACTCGGATTCTATACAACAAAATGAAAAAGAGCTCAAATGAGACATCACAGACATTTCTTTCTTCCATTTTAATTTGTAAGTGACTGGATCCTTGCATCACTATGTATTTCTGCTGAATTCCGACAGCACGGACATTCAGCAGGATGCAAAACGCAATACTGATTCATCCTTGACTAGAAAGTAATCCTCAAATTTGTTCCTTTGATTTCCTGTGTATCACTTATCCACTCAAGGAGATACATTCGTACACCTAGGCTTCTAGCCATTGTTGCAACAAAAGTTACAATAAATAACACAATAGAATGACAAATCACACAAGGTAAATTTCAAAGTTTACAAAATTACACCAGAATGTAAGGCCAAGCTTCCTAATAATTCCTATCAGTGAACATATTAAAAACCTGCATGTTTATTGAAAAAGGAGAACTGCACAAGCATTAATATAACCCCAGAAATACAGGAAGCTATAACAAGCCTTCTACATATTTCGGTTCTAGTGAAATAAACACAGAAGTTTGTTTGAAAGAACCAGACAAAGTATTTTCTAAACAACAAGGCTAATATTTACAAAAAGATAGTGCATGCAGTATCTATGGGCCAAAAAAAAAAAAAAAAAAATTCAGACTTCTCGTTTAATATAGCACAGTTAAAAGGGATTTGCTGTGTCTGAAAGACTGAAACATTGGCAGTCATAAGTAGTAAGTTCAGAACTTCCTAGGTACTTGAGGATAAGTTGATGCCCAACAAACAACACCCAACAGCTTCCAATGTGAACTGAACTTTACTTCAGCTTGCTCTAAAGGGCATGCTACACTGAATTATTTAAGTTTTTTGTGCTTTTTTCTGGAGTATTTTTAAATTTTAATTTTTAATATTTACTTTTTAATTTAATTTAATTTAATTTTATTTGTTGCTATTGAGTCGGATGAAAACTCCAAGAGGCAGTTCAGTTTTATGATGTTCAATATTACAAATGTTTACCATGAATCAAAATAATACAAACTTTTTCCCATGAACTTTTCTTTGGACAAAAGCAGTCAGAATAATACAAACTTTTCAACTAAGGGCACAAACTGGAGATAATAAATGTTTTGCCATGAATCAGAACACAATATAATCACCTTATGCAATCAAAGTGAACTGCATACTTAAGTGAGCTTCAAGAAAGGGTTATCAAAAAGATAAAGCTGCATTTGGAATCAAAATGATCAATCTCAAGCAGCAAAAGCAGTAGATACAGGCAGGCCAGAGAATAACTCAGGGTATACTGGTACTTGCTAAGGGCCAACAATCAAAGTAAATAGTCAAATAATTAAGACTATTTTTTAAAAGAGATGACAAAAAATTACAAATAATAATCAGAATTTTTGCCCAACAACATGAAGAGGCCAAGTAAACTTCATTTCATAGGAAAAATTCATTTTGCAATGAGCAGAGGAATTAGGAAAATAGTACGTCGAACATAATATCATCCACACAAGTTTGTTATCTCTAATTACCAGAAAATTTTATTTTGCTCAACAACATGAGCAGACCGAGTAAACTTCATTTCACAGAAGAAAATGTGTGGAGGAACTACGAAAACAGTAGCTAGGGAATAATAAAATCCACAGTAATTCATAGGTTTTAATTACCTATTAGAAAATATAGCCCTCTGTGATGACAAATTTACAAAAAGACAGCAAAAGATTATATCATACATACAGAAGCATAAAGAGGGATAAGGTATCTGATAAATTGTACTGTTTTACTGAGTTTTACTAATTCTTGAGCAGCACACAGAGGATCAAACAGGTCCCTTTATATTATATATGTACCTAAGAGCATTTATTGGATAAAGAACGAACATGGATCGCCCGATCGATCTGATTATGCTATTGTCTGTTCTCTCTACCTTATTTCTATCAAAGAACTACATAACCAGTAATATTTAGATATTTGCTTAAACTACTTCTTAATCCTGCGAACTTTCTTATTCCCCCAAACCTCCATTCTCCCCTTGGGGCATCCGCACGGCGCGCGGAAGATGAGTACGGTCCGGCCGTTTATCGGGGCCATCTTCTTGAGCTCCGCCTCGAGCTCCTTATGGTCTTCCCCGAGCTCAAGCGGGTGGGTCCCGAATGCATCCCTGGGGACCGGCGGCAGGTACTTCACGCACTCCTCCGATTCAAGCTGGATATCAAATTCGACGGCCTTGCGGAGCCCTTTACAGTACGGATTGCCGCATTTCCTGAATTGGTAATTGACGAACTCCCACGCGGCGATGGCGGCTGCGAACATGACCACAAACCCGGCTGCGTAGGCGATGGGGGCGTGGTACAGGACGTCGCCCGCCAGCTGCGCAGCGGCAGGGAGGAGCTCGTAGGCCTCGAGGTAGACGAGCTTGAAGTAGGGGATGGCGAGGAAGCCGAGGGCGCCGAGGACGAGGACAAGGATGACGGCGTCAATGGCGGCGAAGGGGGAGTGCTCGCAGAAGGGGTGGGCGAGGGGGTTCAGGGACTTGCTCCGGCGCTCCCGGGAGAGGCCGGACGACGCCTGCGAGTTGGCCACGAGCCGGTGCTGCTCGAAAGCCCTGCAAAACTCGATCAGGCTCCGGCAATCCACCATTATTGCTCAACAAAATCAACGTTCCGACGATCCTCAACAGCGATATGCCAATCCTAAGCTTATCTCGACGATCAATCGAGAATCAATTTCCGATCAAATCAACAGATCCAATACCCTGATGCACCAATCCTCAAACGATTCTCAACAGCGACAGAGCAAATTCGGCACTTATCTCGACGATTCAGAGGCGATTTCCGATCAAATCAACAGATCTAAACGTAAGATGAATCAATTCTCCAACGAAGGAGATTACCGATCAAATTCTAAGGCAAAAATTCACGAAATTCTCACCGATCGGAGATCGAGAACTCTCCGATTTCGAGATCCGGTCACGGGGTTGCAGCTGCAATCCGATCGATCACGATCGGATTGGGAAAACCGATCGGCGATCGAGGAGTTGGGACCTGCGAAGCGATTGGGAGCCGACTCGATCGGGATCGAACCCTAGGGAGCGAGAGAGAACGAGGAGGGAGGGGAAGAGAGGGGAATGGAGAAGAAAGAGAGGAAGACGATGGAAGAAGGTATTTATAGTGAGGGGAGGAGGTGTGGACTGAAGATTCCTCAATGCGGATCGAGAGGTCCCTCAGTTGCACGCCATCCAAGCGGACCGACGAAAAGTTTTTTTTTTTTTTTTTTTTTTTTTTTTTTTTTTCTGAATTTTTTTTTTTTGTAAAAGGTTTTATGGGGTTGATATTTTATTTTATTTTTTTATTTATTTTTTATTGTTTTCAGCGTTTTAAAATTCAGAATTAATTACCATATGAAAATATTGCTAAATAATTTGATTAGCATTAGTATACCATCATAAATACTTAATTATTATATATATAAATATATAATAATTAAAAATAATTTATATTTAGTATAAAATTTATAATTCTAAAAAAATTGATCACAGATTTAAAAATTTTATAATTAAAAATAATTTGAAAATAGGAAAAGCTCTGTATTGTTAAAGGCATACCGGTCTAATTCTATAATTAAACATATATATAGAATGTAGATGATTAGAAAACTAATACTGTTTTCAGTTAATTATTCAAATATAAAATAAAAGAAATATGAGTCATTTTTGTAAATTCTGATGATTGACGGGTCCAAATGAATTTTAAGTCAGTCTAATTTTATAGGTTGAACCGAATTAATTTGGACATTGGGTCATGATCTGATCGATTCGATCCATCAGATCAACCTGAATTTGAAAGATTGAATTTATTTTGAAATGTTGAATACTTAAGATCATATCTCAGATGCGGTGATTTGGAATCTAATAAAATAATACAATTATTGTGTCATGGGAAAGAGCTTGGAGAGAGACTCTTGTAATATAATCTACTCCTCCCATTGTTGTGTTGTGAATTAATCAAAAAAATATGTTGAGAAAATCTTACTCGTGGATGTAGATCGATATATGATATATCGTTCGTTGAACCATATAAATTTATTGTATTTTTATTTTTTTTTTTGTTTTTATTATTACTTTATTATTTTCATGCTTATTATCTATAATTATTTTTATTATTTTTTATTTACATAAAATTTAATTTTTAGTGTATTCGTGTGTTGTGAGGGTTTGAGGTATGTCCAATAACCCATTGCCCGGTCTCTTCACAAATATTTGGTTGGATATTTAGTTATATTTGTCAAAAAAAAAAAAAAAAAAAAAAAAAAAACTAGTGACTAGTTTAACAAACATCCTGTGCATAACAATAAATTTCCAACTATAGATCAATAAATATTATAAGATGATTTTTTTGTAATTGGATATTCGAATATACAATCAACACGGTTAGACATGATTTAAAATATTTAAATTTTTTGAAATTGAATAATTTGATTTCATTATGTTATTCACCAAGTAATATCAAGTGGCCTTAAATACACCTTGCTGTTAAAAATTGTGTCATGGAGACCAATTAAATTTTTGATAAATAATATAAATTGGTTTTTTAAAATATTTAAATATCGTAGTTCATGTCGATAGTTTGCGCTAATCATTAAATCTAGAAGCTCGAACTATTAGATAGATACAACCAATTCAATTAAGACGTACAAATATAGCGCTCGCTGATCTTTATTGCGACTCGGTCCGACCAGTCTCACGCCATTTCGAAAATAACTCAATCTAACACAATCTCCCACCATTTCGAACCTAATTCGGCCTAACTTGATCTCCAGTCACAGAATAAGATGTTGGTCCTTTTAAGTGCTTGTTGTTGATTTGAATTTTTTATTATTAAATATGAGGTGAAAGAAAAAACCACTTTTACTTCTGACAATTTTCTAGTCGAGCATCTTATAATTCAATGTCTATTTATTGCTTAGACATGAAGGCAAACTGTCCAAATTTAACTTTAATTGAAGACTTTGACAAGTTTTTTCTTGGGTCAATTCGTTGCTCTTGCAGGCGAATCAGATTACAAGAAATATAGTTCACTATTTTATCTTAATTACATAGAATAATTTAATATAACTAAGGGGCTCTTATAGGTCTCCTAAGAGGCCCTTTGAAAAGTGTGATTTTTTTTTTTTTTTTCCAAAATTAAGTGTTCTATAGAAAACTTTTTTTCTTTTATTTTATTTTATTTTTTTTACCGGTTGCAAGAAAAATTAGCTTTTGTGAAAAAAAAAAAATTCTAAATTTTATGAAAAATTAATATTTATATTTTTCTAAAAATATTCTGAAAATAAAAATACTAGATTCTATAAAATTTGAAAAATAATTTTCTAAAAAAATAATTTTCTTTAGAGCCAAACGGGTAGAAAACTGAAAAAAGATTTTACTTGAAAAAAATTAATTTTCGCACTTTTTCGACGAACTAAACAACCCCTAACTGTTTAATATTAAAAATATATATACAAATATGAGAGGAGGAGAAAAAATGTTTATTATTCCTCTAAGCAAATTGGATCTAATAACCATCTTTCCAAATTTTATAAAAAGCTAGCGTTTTTGCTTTCCTAAAAGTAAAAGCAGAAAATAAAAATATTAATTTGTCATGAAATTTGAATAACTTTCCAAATTTTATAAAAAGCTAGCATTTTTGTTTTCCTAAAAATAAAATCAAAAAACAAAAATATTAATTTGTCATCAAATTTTAATAATAAATTTCTAAAAATACTATTTTTTTTTTTTAAACTAAACAGACGAAAAATTGAAATAAAAATTTTCCAATTTTTTTTTCTCGAAAGACTTTTTTTTTTTTTTTTTTTTGACTATCCAACCCCCCAAAATAAACAGAGCTGGAGTTTTGAATCCTCAACTTTTGACACACGCAATAAGAAGTAGCAGTTGCTATAACAAAATTGAGCTTATAATTAGTTCAACAAAACCTCCATGGTTTGGTCAGTGTATTAAGTTGATGCCTATCAAATCTACTAAAAAAAATAGTAGATAGAAATTTATGTAGTTAAATGTGTTAAATCTAAAAATATAAAAATACTATTTTCTATTTGCTTAATTTTTTAGAAAATAATAATTATTTCACGTAGTTTAATATAATATCAGAACAGTTGATTCTGAATTCGAGTAATATCAGACTCTTAATATAATTAATTTTATTGTCTTATCAAAAAATCTCCTAATATAATTGATTTTATAGGCCTATCAAAATACTTGCTTCTTAGTTTGAGTCATGCCAGACTCCTACAGCCCTGTTTGGTTGTGGACTTTATCCTACTATTCTTGTCAAACGGGGGTAAAAAATGACTGCAGATAAAAGTTTAAAATAATTCTTACTTAACGGATTATTATGAGATAACCCGTTAAGAAATATTCCAACCCCCTAGAGGATTTATATCATAGGGACAGTGAAAGAATTTTTTTTTTTTTTTTTTTTTTTTTTTTTTTTTTTTTTTTTTTTATTAGCTTATCGTCCAATTTGAGACTATATGAATATGAGGCTATCTAATCTGCGATTATGCAATTATTTTTGTTTACTAATTATTATTTACTAAAATATATTATAAAATATAAAAAATTATTTTGTTTACTAATTATTATTTACTAAAATAGACTATAAAATATAAAAAATTATTTTATTTGAGATCTAATATTATTTAATTGTCATTTTAATTAATTTATATAATTAAATTAATGTATATATATATATATTAATATATATATATATATATATATATATATATATATATATATATATATATATATATATATATATATATATATATAAGGTAAGAGTAAAGTTGGTATTTTGATAAAAAATCTATTATCTTTTTTCACTATTTTCTACTATTCCATAATTTTAGCCACACACAATTTTTTCTATTCTAGAAAATACCAACTTTTGAACCAAACGCAATTTAACTTTTATACTTGATTATTCCAGAATAGCAAGCTATCCCAGGTATAAAAAAATTTATACCTCTTAAATTTATATTCGAACCAAACGGGGCCTAATATAACTGATTTCCTCCTCTTTAATTTCAACTCATGTTATAGACATATCAAAAAGTCTTTCTATTTAATTTCAATCCACGTCACAGGTTTATCAAAAAAATTTTAAATCCAGACGTAAGAAAAAATATTAAATATATAAATCTAAAAATACGGTTCTCTATTAGATTAAGTTTTTATGGTGATGTGAGAATTAAACCTAGCTAATTCTCTTGGAACTGAGGCGCCTTAGGGTTAACTTTAAACCGAGATTATCCAAAAGAATAATTTGATAAGAGAAAGCTTGTTAAAACTTTCAATCTCTAAAATTTTCAAAATAAAATGGTAATATGAAAATTAAACTGATTCTCTTGGAACTAAGAGACAGTAGGGTTAACTTTAAAAATCAGATTACGCAAAAGAACAATTTGATAAGCGAATGGTTGCTAAAACTTTCAATTTCTAAATTTTCTGAAATGCCAAATTATGATGAAAAATAGTTGCCCAAGGTCTTGGAGACTCCAAGTACAATGGAAGTCAATTGATGTGGAAACAAATTGTTCAACTAGTCATTTAGGACTACTTAGTTAGAATGAAAGTACCTTATTTTTATTTTTTCCTCATTCTCTATTGTTTTTAGCATAGAATTTCAATCACAAAAGACAAAGAGTAGATTGATTGTGAGATGGAGAAGGAATAGTTCAAGAGTAGAAGACACTAGTAGCTTCATATATGTGGTCCACAATTCTATCCTTAAGTAGAACACTTCAACAAATTGATACCGTCAATAAACCATTATTAATGTTATACTAGTATAGGACCCGCTCTTCGCGACGAATAAATAATATTTTAATCAATCAATATATATAATTATTAAAATTTTAAAATTAAAAAAATTATAATAAAATTTTTTAAAAATATATAAAATTGGTATAATCTTTTATACATTATAAAAATTATTTTTTTATTAATAATTTTTAACTTTCATTATTTGCATTATAATAACTTTACTTAAATATTCAATTAAACTTAATAGTTAAAAATTTTTATAAATAAATTTTTTAATTATAAAGCTAAAATTAGAAAACTTATTTTAAATTGTCAAATATATAAAAATGTCTTTATTTTGTTAAAAGTGATTGAAAAAAAATAAATTATTATATGCACCTAGTGTATATTAACACACCATATACTGCAGTTTATATTAAAGAAATAATTTCTTATATCAAAATTTAATTAAATATATTTTATTTATAAAATCTAATAATTTAATAATATTTACTGAATTAAATTTTAAAATCTCTATTTTAGGTTTTAAGTATATAGTGTATGTATTTATATACGCCCACTATAGAGAATAGTTAATAGAATGCTCTTATAATTTAAAGAAAGTGAGAAATTTTTTTTTACTTGCACCTAATATATACTAATGTTTCATACACCGCAAAGTATATTAGAAAATTAATAAAATATATGATACTTAATATTCTAAAGTAAAATATGATATATTATATATAATATAAAATATTTAAATATTTTATAACTGTTTTACTGTACACCGGGTGCGTCCAATACTTTTTTTTTTAACGTGTTGAGTACCCTCGTTGGCTCATTTCTTAAAGATCAACGTGGCTCAATATGAAGACAAATAGTGACGTGGCTCTATATAGGATCGTTATAGAACTCTCGAAATATGTATCTTATAGATATGTTTAATTTGGAAGAGATTGTTGTTTGGACCAATTCGCCACATCAGCCGTAGACCATCCAATTTTTGAGTCTCTATTTCTTCTATATTTTTAATCTTTGTCCAGCTCAACATTGGTTTTTGTTGAATATAAAATTTATAAATATTTTTTTTTAATCACTTAAACTTTTGGAGTACAATAATTGTTTCATATAATTTCACATGGTATCAGAACAGAAAGTTCTGAGTTGGAGTCCCACTAGGCTTCTAGTATTATGTAGGGAATTGGGGCTCTTTTGACTAGCCGAGTAGGATCAACCGATGCTTGTAGTGAAACCTAGATGAGAGCCGGCTGGAGTGGGTTTGAATCCCGGAGTTTGATGTCATGATGGGCAATCAAGTGTTGCTGTGACACTCCCGGAATTTGGATTAGTCATATACATAAATGATATAATAGAACTAAATCTCTTAACCTGGCTATAGCATTTTGGATGGTAGTTAGACCCAAGAGGTTAAGAGGGTTAAGCGTGTTAGAGTTAGAGTAGTTCTAGGATCGGTGACCTCCTGGAAAGTTGGGGCGTCACAGTTGGTATCAGAGCCAATCACCAACCGGAAATGTGAGATGAGTCTCGGCTGAGCCAGGGTTATATA
The DNA here is from genome assembly GCA_029168755.2 of Tillandsia fasciculata. Taxonomy (NCBI): domain Eukaryota; kingdom Viridiplantae; phylum Streptophyta; class Magnoliopsida; order Poales; family Bromeliaceae; genus Tillandsia; species Tillandsia fasciculata. The sequence goes on along the minus strand of CM054938.1, from coordinate 3,646,590 downwards.
GCGAGTAGAGAGTGGCTCCCCGGCTAATGACCGTTGTGGGTGGAGTGCAGCTCCCCACAAGATCGACTAATTAGACTAGCGAGACGGGTCTCATATCGCCTGGTACTTGTGAGTGTGCTTGAGCCTGACGTGGACGTCAGGGCTTAAAGGAGGGAAGAATGTGACATCCCGAAATTTGGATTAGTGCTATATATAAATGATATAATAGGACTAAATCTCTTAACCCGACTATAGCATTTAGGGTGATATCTAGACCCAAGAGGTTAAGAAGGTTAAGCGTGCTAGAGCTATAGTAGTTCTAAGATGGGTGACCCCTGGGAAGTTGGGGCGTCACAATTGTGATTTGGGCTATCGATAGCAGTCTGGTTTTGGGTCTCGGATTTGGCTGACTAGATGACGAGCCGAGTGATACAGCCGAAATGTTTTAGCCGAGCTGAGAGATTACTATAGCACAGACAACCGAAGGCGTGGTAGCATCGGGCAATCAGTCGAGTGGAGTTGAGCCCAGAGAGTGATCAGCCGAGTGGTTACTGTAGCTGCATCAACCGATGGGACTGGCAGAGTCGTTGGGAATAGTGCCGTGGCAGACTAGTGTCAGAGAATGAGTAGATTCTGAGGAACTGGTTGGAGACTAAGTTGTGGTAAGGTGGCAGATGTCAGTCGGCGGAGTTTGACTTTTGCCCCTTAGTGTCCCTATTTATTGCACTCCATCATCTGAGGGATAGCAGAAGCCTTTGAGACTCCTCATTTTTCCTTCTTCTTCTTCCCTATGGTGGAGTTTGCTGATGGTGTAGCCGAGGGAAGGTGGACTTTCTTGAGCAAGCTAGAGTTGAACCGGGAGTTGGACTCAGACCTCCTTCCTTCCATCCAAGTTTGGTTTAGTTTCATCTTGAAGTTTTGCTTGGGTTTTGGTAGTTACCTCATGATTTCCTTATCTGAGCTTTAGATTTGTGGGTTCTTCATCTTTTCTTCTTTTGGGAAGATCTTGGGATTTGGAGGTTGGCATGTGCCGCGGCCGAACTGAGTGGAGCAGGGTGAGTCGTTCTCGGGCAGCTTGGAGGTGCTTACGGAGAAGCCGAGTGAGGGCCTGAGCTGTGAGCCGAGCCTGCTGGGCTACTCTGCACCGATTTTATGCCGTGGTTGGATTAGCGTACCAAGTGGGTTAATTTTGATTGAAGCCGACGAGTTCCGTTCTATGTCTAGCTTTACAGTATGCTTGTATTGATGGGTTACTTGTGATATTATATTGTTTGTCTGTTTGGGTGTCCCATGAGATTTTAGCTTGCGTTGGGAATATGATCTCTTTATGTTTACTGTTTACACCACCATTCTGTCATTTTCCGTTATTTCCATGATCGGCAGTTACTTGTGTATTGAGGTGGTGTAGTGATCAGTTGATCTATTGTGCTCATGCCGAGGAGCCGAGCCGAGTTTTTCTTGGGTTTTCGATTGATTGTGTGGCTTTGTGAGCAACTGAGCCTGGTAGGGTGTATTCGGCTGATTAGAGCGATTTTGGGGAACCGATTCCAGATATGTTGTGGACTAGTGATGTGTGAGTTGTGGATCTAATTGATTATATGATTTGGACTATAGCCTGCATGAGCCGTATTAAGCTCGATTGAGATGCGCAGCTTTTCTCGGTGGGGTCGCGCTCCTCGAGTACCGCTCCAGAGCTGGGCTGTGCAGCCCGGTTGGATGCCCTACGTAATTTCAGTCATTCGTGGATATAATGGTAGTAGGTGAGCGCAGGTTTAACTGTACCCGATGTGGCAGTGAGTAAGATTGGGTGGACCCTGGGGTATCCTGAGTGTGAGTTGATGCATATGGTTACTTCTGTTGCTTTCCTTGAGCATTGTTGTTAGAGACATGATAGTTGTAGTTTTCATTTCAGCTTCTTCATTTTTTGTTATCTTATAGTTGAGTTATTTATATCTCTAGTAGACTTGGTGGGTAGATTGTTAGTCTTGATGAAGGTATCCACTGAGGACTATGTGAATTCAAGTTCTTAATCCCGTTGTTGGCGACTTTTTTGCAGAGATTTTTGCACCCGTTCCTTCGCCGGTAGTTGTTCTTGATCGAGATAAGGAAGTCGCGAGTTAGATCCCAACCCGAAAGTTTTGGACTTAGAGTCGACCCCCTTTAGATGATTATTTTTGGGTTGTAGTTCTGTACGGTCTGATGGCTGTACTTATATCTTTATTTCTGCTTTATGAAAGATGGCGTCGCATTTTAGTTGTCTTGATCGAGATAAGGAAGTCGCGATTAGATCCCAACCCGAAAGTTTTGGACTTAGAGTCGACCCCCTTTAGATGATTATTTTTGGGTTGTAGTTCTGTATGGTCTGATGGCTGTACTTATATCTTTATTTCTGCTTTATGAAAGATGGCGTCGCATTTTGGTTGTATATCAGACGTACACTAGATATTGTTTGGGTTATGATAGTTTTATTTCGGCTCTGCTGTAATTATTTAGTATTTGTAGATGTTGTTTTTTTACAGATTTGACGCTTCGTCTATACGAAATTTTTTATATAGATGTCGGCTCTGTTGGCAAGCCCGACTCACCATTCGATCCCGGACGTGACACATTATTTAATTTTCTTCAAGTCTAGATGTAAGGGTGGGTTGAATATAAAATATATAAATATTATTCTTTAACAGCTTAAATTTTTGGAATATAATTTTATCTCCAACCATGCTTGCCTTATTGCCATGTCCATCTTTCTAGGTGTCGATGGAAAGTATTTAGAGAGTAAAAACTAAAATTTGTTAGAAACTTCAGAAGTAAAAAAAGTTTTTAATCCTAAATAAGGAAATATTTTATATTACATATACTATACCATATTTTATTTTAGAATATTAATTATAGATATTCTATGAATTTTCTAATATACTTTAGAAATATTAGTATATATTGGGTGCATGAAATTTTTTTTTTCTTTAAATTATAAAGGTATATTTTCTACACCGGGTGTATATAAGTATATGCACCACATACTTAAAATCTTTAATAAAAATTTTAAAATCTATCTATATATAGATATACTATTTGGCAGTTCGGAGGGTTTTCTCTAAGAGAGTCACATTGTCACTAAAGGCACAATCCAATAAAAATTTACGCGTATTAATAACAAAATTTAGATACTCCTGTTGTATCATATACTAAGTTTGAAATATGTACCTAAAATAAATTTTTATAATACAATAAATTATTTAGATATTTTATATTATATATATTATATCATATTTTATTTTATAATATTAATTATTAAATATTCTATTTATTATCTAATATTATATGCGGTGTATAAAATATTGGTATACATGTGCAAATAAAAATTTCTTATTTCTTTCGAAATTATGAGTAAATCCTGGCCTATTGAACATTCTCTTCGCCAAGTATATATATTTGTATATACAACACAGGCCTAAAATTCATTAATAAAATTTTTAAAATTAATTCATTAAATATAATTTAAATTATTAGATTTTGTATATCATATATATTTAATTAAAATTTGATATTGGAATATTAATTATTTAATATAAGTTGTGGTGTATGAAGTATTAATATACACTAGGTGTATATAATAGTTTCTTAGTCTCTCATCAATTTTAACAAAGTAAAGATATCCTCACTAATTTTTAAATTTGAAATAAATTTTCTAACTTTAACTTTTTAGTTAAAAAATTATTATATACATTAATTTTTTTTTTTTTTTTTATAAAATAGCTATCAAAACTAAAAATTTGATTGAATTTTAAAATAAAATTATTAATATAATTTACCTTTAAAAGTTAATAAAATATTAATAAAAATATGTATATAAAACTACTTTATCATTATTTTTTTATATTTTTTTAATTATAAATTTTTTAATTTTAAATTTTAATAATTAGATATTTAAATTGTCTTAAATATTATTTACCTTAGCGTAGCGCGGGTTCTATACTAGTGTAATATAATCTATTTGATGATGATTCTATCAAGAAACTTACTAATATCTAAATGACTCTAAACAAAAAAAAAAATCTATCTGAACCGTTGGGGCTCGGTCAAAACCAAATCGGATGAATCCATCATTGGACTAATCCGAGTTGTTTACTTGGACTAAATTTAATATTACTTTTAATAGAAAAATTAATTAGAGAGATTTTCAAATCATACTAAGACAACAAATTATATATCGACTCGGCCTAATATTTTATTTTCCTTTTAGGATATTGGAAACCCTATAAATATTTAAGTGGTTTTCTTATGAAAATATGTGAGAAAGAAACGACAAGAGAGATGCGTTATATTCTTATGCAAATTAATATAAAATAATTTAAAAAATATATGTAAATTATTAGATAATCGTTAATTTATTTGAAAATATTATGAACGCTTACCAGAATTTATGTCCGATGAATAAAATTGCTTGGATTGAGTGTTTTTAAGTCTAAATTCGTCGTCTAATTAATATTTTCTGAATAGAGCAGGACAAATAACGAAAGGAATCCGACTCGAAACGATAATCCTATTATATTCGTTATATACTACGTTTAATTAGGATCTCATAAATTCTGGATTTCTATATATTAATAGCTCATGCCTAATAAATATTTTCAGAGTATTAAATATATAATTTGTAATATAATTATAAATTTATATATTAGTCGATATGTAGAAAAGAATTAAATCCAACAAAAGGGGCAAAGGAACAAAAAACCCAGAAAATCAAGAAAAAAATTAGTGAAAAATTTGTGTGCCTTCTTGAGAGAGAGATTCTATTGACTCGGGTCTTGAATGGTAGGTTATAGGTCTAGCTAACATATTTTTTTTTTGATTAAACAGGGATTAACCCTATTTTGAAAATACAAGGGAAAGATTGCAGACCCAAATAACAAAAGTTGTGTCCGCGCCCCAACACAGAGCTGAGCCTGGCATCAGGAAGCAAGAAAAAATTGGGCAGCCCCCTCCCGTAATACTACCGCTAGCAGCCCAATACAAAACAAAAGGGGAAACAAAATAACCCGAAATTACATCAGAGCATCGAAAAAACATTAGTAGATGAGAGGTTGCTCTCGTGGATGAGCCTGGCACTGCAGACTTGGTTCAGCAAACAAAAAACTGCAACTATGTAGCTACCTCCAGAGGATGAACAACTACTAGAATCGACTCATAACCCAGCCAAGAACCTCCTGTGTTAGTGGCCCCCTCCCCCCTTCGCCTAACCCCTCCTTCAGCCGCAACGAGCCGTGTTGATCGCTCAAATCTGGAACTCTGCCAATTTTGTCGTTCCCTGCCAGTTTCCTCCCCCAGCTAGCTTACTCTTCCACTGCGCTGCTCCAAGCCTTAATTAGCGTTACGATTCTCCTGCCACAGTCCTCCCAGTTTGTGAGGCGGTCTTCGAAAATCCGGTGGTTCCGCTCCATCCATAGTTCCCAACAGGTGGCCGCTAAGCATATGTCAAAGGTTAAACGGTCGCCCCCCTCTAAAGTCTGTCTTGATCGTCTCCATCTGGTTGCGAGATCCCCTGCTCCATCAAGGAGTAGTGCGCGTACATGTTGATAGCCGTGCAGGATCCAATTCCAAATGGATCGAGCGTACGGGCAACTGAATAGGAGATGATCCAAGAATTCTTCATTGCCGCTGCAAAGGATGCAGATCGACGGACGACCCACCCCCGTTTGATCAAAAGATCCACCGTTAGCAGTTTGTTTCTTGCAGCTAGCCACAGAAAAAATTTTATACGGAGCGGGATCTTGATAGACCAGAGGTGGGGGATTCTCCGGTCGTCGACTCCATCAAAGACGAGGAAGTTATAAGCGCTCTGTGCACTGAAGCTTCCGTTGCTATTCCATCTCCAGCCGCAGACATCTGAGCTGGTTGTCAGAAGCAAGTTTCTCACAACAAGTTTCAGCTGGTCCAGTTCGGGCAGCAGCACTGCTGCGGATTGATCATCAAAACCGAGGCATCGTTGAGGTGCGAAGCGGTCCAACCAATGCTTCACCGACAGATGCTTGTGAGTGGCCACTGCGAACAGTGAAGGGAAGCGGTTGCGCAGCAGCGATTCCTCAGACCACCTCGCATGCCAAAACGACGTTGCCGCCACGTTGCCGTTGCCGATTCCTCAGACCACCTAGCTAACATATTTGTATCTTATTTTGCTACGGGTTTGGAGCATTCAAAGACCTTCGAGACGATTCAAAAATACGTGAATCAACCTTTATAATCTGGGACTGATTGTATTCGAAAAAAAAAATAATGTGACTTATTTCTGTTCAAAAGATATGATCAAATACCACTACAAAAAAATTATTGTATAGCGATATTTTTAAGTGTTTCTAAAATTTAAAAAAAATGTTACTGGCAAAAATACCGACACTTATTATTAGTGTTGCTATATGTGCCGTCGCTAGGGTGTATAGCAACATATTTTTATAATATGTTCCAAAAATGTGTCCCTATAACTTAATTTTGGATATAGATGGAATATAGATAGGACACTTATATAAAAGTGTCACAAATATGTGTCTCTATAACCTAATTTGTTGTAGTGTACTTTTGTTGTATTCTACATGGATAAAAATCTTGATGAGAATCATCTACTAGTAAGAAAAACTGGATCACAAATTTCTAGATCTGTCTTGACTAATAGAACAATAACTCTACAATGAGAAGCAACTATAAAATCTAGTAAACAAAAGAGCTTAGAATTTTGACCAGATGAAATGCTAAACATTATACCAACACTGAAAATAGAAGTTTAATATATAATTATTTTAACTTCTGTTGTAGGAGAATGTTATCTAAAAATTTTAACGAAGAAGTTAATCGTTGGTGCTACGCTATTCTTGCAGTGTTAAAAGGTTTCATTTACTCAAACTTATCACTATAGGGTGGACAAAATAGGTAAATTTATTCATCCCACTATATTTTAAAAATGGGTAAATTTATTCATCCCACTATATTTTAGCATATTTCTATTTTGACATTCTAAGATTTAAAAAATTATACTTAACAATTCTATTTTTTTATTTTTTGCTCCTAAAGATTTATTGTTAAATAAGGTAACAGTTTTATTTTTGTTAGGGTTCCAAAAGGTTTTTTTTTTTTTTTTTTTTTTTTTTTTTTTTTTTTTTTTTGTTTCTAAAGATTTATACCACAATTTTATTTTTGATTCTAAAGATTTATTGTTAAATAGGGTATCATGCTAGTAATAATAATTCGTTGAATCCAAACCATCGACCCAAAATACTTAAACTCAGTTATTATTATTAAAGTCCATAATATCTTATATATCGAATCACAATTTCATTTACATCTGATATGAAAATATTAGCATCCGACATATATGGCACTATTAGGGTTTCATAGACTTTCACTATTTAGGTTCTGACATTCTCGTCAATTTAATTACACACAGAATTTAAGATTATCAGGTGATATGAGATCTATCTCATATTTTCGAGTAGTGAATCGGTTATGATATTGAATGTAACGATTCGATTTGCTAGTAAGAATAATCCGTTGAATTTAATCATCGCTCAATATGCAATAGCTGAATTTTAAGCTTTAATCCTACTATATGTATATATATATATATATATATATATATATATATATATATATATATATATATATATAATAGAACTTATATATTTTTAAAAGTAGAAGTTCATTCATAATTATAAATTTTTTACCATAGAATTTGTATTGGGATCCGTATATTATTGTAAAGGCAATTAAGAAGAGAGAGAGTGAAAGTACAATTGCATAAATCTCAATACAAATTCTTTGGTAAAAAATTCACAAGTATGGATGAGCTTATACTTTTGAAAGCATATAAGCTCTATTGTGAGGACCCGAATCCCCGCAAGAGGATTAGTGTTGGATCAGCAGCTTCTGGAGGCCCGTGTTGTGTGTCGGAGGTATTTGTGCGCATATCGGACCCAAGAATGGACTCAGTGCATAGAATGGATCACGAGTGTATTCGGATGCCCCCGTCGAATTTTACAAGTGGATCCGCGTGAAACGGACATCGGATTTGGATTCAGCGCGAAAAAATGATGGAAATTGACTACTTGGTTGTATTTTTCTGAGTCCGGACGCCCGAAAACGGACACCCGAAAGTTTCAGTGTTTTCGGGTGAATGGTGGACCGGTGGACCGAGGGCTGTGCCACGTGGCGGCTTCCTATTAGTGCCGTACGCCACATGGCGGAGCAGGAGGCGCGGTGCAGTGGGCTCGGCCCATGGGAGCTGGCACGGGCAATGCGTGGACCGGGCAGGCACGGCGCAGCTAGGGCGGTGTGCCACGTGGCAGCTTCCCATTGAGCGCTTTGGACACATGGCAGCATAGGATTGGCTGGCGCACCAGGTGTGGTCCACAGAGCAGGTACGGCAGGCGCCTCGGGATGCGTGCGCGGCGTGGGCGCCGGCAGTGCGGTAGCGCGCATGTGGGCGCGGCGACCGACGCGTTGACGCGCGGGAGGCGGGCCCGTAGGCGTGCCACGCGTCGGCGCGTGGTTGGCTGGCGCCAACCACCCGCGCGGTGGGCGCGGGCCACGTGTTGATAGCGGGTAGGCCCGTTTCGCTGTTTGCTGTGCGGGGCCACGTGGCGCGATGAGGGAGTTCCGGGCGCTGGGTGTTTGGAGTACATTCTGGGGTACTGTTTGCGCCCGGAAGTTCAGGCCACCCGGAAAGTGCACCCCGAAGTGTATTTTTCACCTGGATTTCGGCTTATAAATATGCTTTGGGTGGCTCATTTCGGGATTTTGGAGATTTCTGGGAGCCTCCCTTCAGTAGAGCTCTCCTACACTTTGTCCTCTACTCTCCGATGGATCTTGGGTATTTTTGGAGGCCATGCCATCGGCATTTTCTGCGACGCGGCGCACTTCGACGCTCCTTCGTTTGTGGCTTCTACTGTCGCATTTCAGTGCGCGAGGGCCCCTGAGCTACCCCGATGAAGTTTTGAGCCAATTTTTGTGGCAATGCGTTCACGAGAGGTACGCCTTCAATTTCCGTATTGATCACGTTGCTCCGTTTCGAGTTTTTGGTGGTGTTCCTGAGGTATCTTTTGGCCCCCTTGTACTGCTGCGAGGTATAGGACAGCGGTGGAGTATTATTGGGATTTCTCGGCCTATGGGCATCAGAACGGGACGTTTGAGGAATCGATCGACATCTAAGCTTCGAGAGGAACGCGACCGTATTTTTATCGGAATTTTCGGAGGACCTTTCAAAGGTGATATTTAAGCTTCTTCGTGACTGATTTCCGCAGATATGCGAGTTGTGGATTGATTGGCTTACCGTGATGTTCGATTTGTATCTTGGCCTACAGGTGTCGGAACGAGAAATATAAATATTCGATTTGGATCTACTCATCGCGAGGATCGCAGCTGTGATTTTTCTAGATTTTTCGGAGGACCGCACGCAGGTGAAAATCCCCTTTTTCTGTACTCGTTTGTAAAAATAGCAAGTGCTGTTTGGGGTGTGTTTGTGGTGTTGTTTGATTGTTGGCTGTGTTGTTGGTTTGAGCAGAGGCTTGTGCGACTGAATACCGAGGGTACGGTTTCGGCGGATTTTGGTAGTGAGTGACTTCGCACTTCACCGACTTTGGCGTTGCCTGCGGAAAGCGATTCAGGTGGGTTGCTTCGTCTCCAGAACCGGTGGACGGTTCTCTAATTCTATCTGTTAGAATGCATGCCTGTTTAGTGTACAATGAGTGATTGAGGGGTAAGCTTAGTAATGATAATTGTTTGAGAATTGCAAGATAAATATCCATGTTATATCTTATGAGAAATTGCAATATGGGATATCCATGATAGTGGTTGATGAAAGCTTACCTAAGGGAATCATTACACTATGTGATTGATAGCATGCATAATTTAATGTACAACCTATAGGATTGAGATGTAAGCATAAGAAATGATCTAGTTCATGTGGATTGAGGCTTACATGACTTATTATACATGTTGGGTACCTTCGAGATCTATTATATATATTGAAATGGTTGTATTCACCTTATGCTATTTGAGAGCATGTTGAGGGAAATGAGGGTTATTTTGATGGATTTTGTGATCATGTCTATTAATGTTCCCTATGTTAGGATTCAGTTTATTTAAATGCTATTATTGGAACATGACCTAGCACCCCGTCATATATTGCATGTTTAACCAGACTAGTAGAGAACCTTCACTTGGGCTAGGTTCTTTTATGCTTTAGACATCCCACACTTTGTATATTTTTCTGGACATAGAGTTTCCTCGCCCGGATAGTGGGCCGAGAGGTCAGGTTATTGAGTGGAGTCTGGTAGCTGAGTTTAGACCAGTGTTGGTGTTGTTGGGAGCCGTTGGGTGATCCCGGACCGTTGAATATCTTCCGGTCAGTGTTGTCAGGAACCGTTTGGGTAGGCGGTGGTCCCGGGTCGTTGAGTGTTGTCCGACTAGTTTTGTTAGCCCTGAGTTGTGGGTCGATTCCGGCTGTGGAGTACCTCCAGCCTGTGTGGTTAGCGTGGCGAGTTGGGTGTTTCGTTTTGGGAGCCGTTTAGGGTCGACGGTGGTCCCGGCTGTGGAGTATCTTCAGCCAGTGAGTTTAGTGCCACGAGTTGGTTGAGTTCGCTAGTGTCTCAAGATTCGTGAGAGCTGGTTAGCTGAGTCGTTGAGAGTACTCCGACCGTCGTGCGAGATGTTTGAGGATCTTGAGTCATTTTGTTCTGAGAGTGAGCGTGGATTTTGACTATAGCCTGCATGAGCCACTTTGAGCTTGACAGAGATGTGCAGATACTTTCCTCGGTGGGGTCGTGCCCCTCGAGTGCCACTCCGGAGCAGAGCCTGATACTTTACTATTGCCACTCCGGAGCAGAGCCTGTTACTTTCGTATCGCGACTTGTCGATGCTGTCCCTCTGGCTGGGCCTTTTTTATGCAGTCACAGACGCAGTCCTTCTGGCTGGGCCAATTTTGGCAGTCACGGATGCCCAACGTAAGTCCAGCCCTCTGTGGATGTAATGGCAGTAGGTAGGCGCAGGCTTGACTGGACCCTATGAGGCAATCAGTTCGATTGGGTCGATTGAGCACCTTGGGTGCGAGTGGTTGCATATCTTTTCATTTGTATCACCCATTGAGCATTTAGATAGATGCATGGTAGCTGTAGAGTATCTCCAGCTTTTCTTGTTCAGTTTTTACTGCATTGTTATCTTATACCTCTTGTAGACTTAGTGGGCAGACCGTCGGGCTTGGTGGCGGTACCCACTGAGAACTACTTGTTGGTGTAGTTCTCACACCCGTTGGGGGTTCTCCCCCTTATCTTTTTCTTTCCTCTTCTTTGTTTTGCAGAGTCATTGCGGGTGCTGCTGATTCTGCTGTTGTTGTTCGAGGCGAGGAAGTCGCAAGCTAGATCCTACCTGTCTTTGGAGAGTAGCTGTACCCCCACATTGGAGATTTGTAGTACAGTCAGTAGATTATTTTATTTTCACTTTTGAGAGATTGTTGTATTGTGAGGATCTGACTTGTACTGAGAGCCTGTACACTGATGTATTATTATTTTAGTTTATCTTCCCGTTTGGGTTCTTGGATGTTGTATCAGAGGTTATTGTATGATTCTATTTTTGGAAGATTGATATTGTATCATTTTTTCAGTTGTACAGTGTTAGATTTGAGTTTTATAGCTTTTTATTTCACAGCTCTGATAGCTGTTTAGCTGTAGTAGATTTTTCTTTGCAGGTTGGACGCTTCGCCTATGCGAGGTTTTCGTATAGGTGGCGGATCTATTGGCGAGCCCGGGTCACAGTTTCGACCCCGGAGCGTGACATCTACTCTCTCTCTCTCTCTCTCTCTCTCTCTCTCTCTCTCTCTCTCTCTCTCTCTCTCTCTCTATATATATATATATATATATATATATATATATATATATATATATAGTCCGGCTACTATACTATCGATAGTACCAAGCATTTGGTGCTATCAAGTTTTCTACCCTTAGATCAACTTCTTCAATTATTTTCATCCGTTAGATTTTACCATTTTCCCAACTTGGTACTATTAATAGTATTTCAGCCTAGCTATATATATATATATATATATATATATATATATATATATATATATATATATATATATATATATATATATATATATATATATATATATATACCTAGCTAGGTTATTATGTTATTAATAGCATCAAGTCATTGTTGCTATTACGTTTTTGACGTTGGATGAAGAGATGTGCGGTTATAATAATAGTGAGTCTCTAGAATTTAGTGGATGATTGAGAAAATAGTATAATTTAAGACATAAAAATAATCAAAGGAATAAATCTAACGGTGAAAAATTTGGTAGTACCAAGTATTTGGTGTTATCGATAGGATAATAGCAGGACTATATATATATATATATATATATATATATATATATATATATATATATATATATATATATATATATAGTAATTTAAATTCTGAAATGACACAAAAAAACCCAAAACTACTGGAAGGCAAATTGAAATTTACCTTTTAAAAAACTTAAACTTCCCTAATCCTTAGCATTGCATGGTGAGAGCCATATATTCGTGGCAGTTAAAATCGTTAAGAACGTTCTCTAACTAATTGGCTCCACCACACTGAATATATTCTCGAATATTTAGAGGGTCCACATGTAACGCGTTACGGGGCCCTCTTTTAATTACCAACATCATCATGATCATACGTGCGAAATTATTTTTTTATTTTTTTTTTTTCTTAATAACTCCTGCTAACAAATTTTCCTTTTTACCTGAGTCCCATCAACCAATAATAATAGTTGTAGCAAGATTCTAGAGATGCTATATATATATTTTTTATATAATATTTGAATTGCTAGTCCGGTTGATACAAATATTTATGTAAGGAATATATATGTGCTTGGTTTGATCTGAGAGCCTTTTGTGAGCTTTTGTTTGGAGGAAGATATAAATCTAAAAACTTAAGGAACTGTTTGAATTGGTTTCCTAAAAAGGATGAAAATATTTTTTGAGAAAAAAAATTGTTTATAAAATATATTTTTAAAATTTTTCGTTCGTTTGATTTTTGTTTAAAAAAACTAGTTTTTTTTAAAAAAGATTTATCACAATATTTTATAGAAATCTAGTATTTTTGTTAAGCTAATTTTTTTTGTGACCAAATAGACGAATTTTTTTTTAAAAAAAAATCATAATTTTTTTTTATTACTTTTTTTATATGTATTTGTTCAAGGAACCAAATATTATTAGCAAAATTTATGTCACGCCTCGAGTTTCAAAACAGCGGTCTAATTTTTTTTTTTTTTTTTTTTGTTTTTAAACATTAGAGTTCAAACTTTAAAACTCAGAACGTGAGCAGGCCGTCACATGCATAGAAAATCTTTATGTCCATGCCGACAGAGTCTCCTTTATACATGCTCGGCTAGGCATGTACAATAATACAATCAGAGAGCAACAATCACTTAACTAAACATAAGTATAAACTTCTACACTAAATACATCCACAAATCCATCACAAACATAATAACTCCAAATACACTGTAAATATAAAAAGGCTAGGAAACGATGGTCGATATCAGGATCGACTCTACCGTGAGAGCTCACTGGATTGTTCCAAACTCTCAGCAACCGACTGACCTGAAAAATGGTCACCCAGGGAGTATGAGATACACTATACATGTATCTCAATGGGCACGACGGGCCGAGCATTAGCAAGTCGTACCTACCGGATACCATAATAAGCGGATAACGAAAGCAGGTATAAGAAGCTGAATAACTGAATGCTGAATAATAAGCATGCTGAGCAATAAACAGAAAGGAAAGCAGGGTACTCATGACTGAAGCTAGCAAATATGATAACTAAGCTGATCAGGCTATAAACAAAGCTGGTATATAACAATGCTGTAAACCGAAAATGCTGAATAACAATAACTGTAAGTACCCAATCTATGCCACTATTGGTCACTGGGACCTCAGGCTAAATACCACTTGTAGACCAATCTGCTGTCATAACCCTCTGGGCTCACGGGTCGCCACTGCTGACCACTTTACCTGTAAAGTACACCACTGCAGGGGATCAGCCCGCTAGTGTACGTGAATGAACAGCTGGCTCTGTGGCGATCATAATGCTGATGCTCAAGCTTATGGTCTAAAGACCAACACACGGCATAAAGCCGAAAAATCCCTATCGGGATGCTGAAGGCTGTAATAATCATGAATGCTGTATAAACGAATCTGAACAACAGTAGCTGAATATCTGAGTTGTAACTGAAACTGAATAGCAGGACTGTACTCCTATTCTATCATGCAATATAGAATAGAAAATGCTAACATAACTAGGCTGATGACAAAGCAAACATGGCATATGTCAAGCTGTATATATAGATATACTAAATACTGAACATGAAAATCATAGCGAGAACTAGACTGCAAGATCGATGCTACATAGCTATACACAATGAATGCCGGAATATAAGCAAATAGGAAGCTTAATTGAAGGATCATAGTTAAAAACAAACACAGGGGTCCGACCTACCACGGTACCCCCATAGAGCCGATAACCAGCCGGAAGTGTGAGATGAGTCCCGGCTGAGCCTGGGTCTAGATGACAGGGCTAGCGAGACAAGTCTCACATCGCCTGGTGATCTTGGGTTGCTGTGTGCGTGTTTGGGCTGACGAGGACGTCAGGCCTAAAACGAGGGAAGTCTGTGACACCATAATAGTCCCACATCGGATAGGAGTGTGGGTGTGTTTGGGTATATATAAGACATGGACACTAGTAATAATAACTGGGCTTAAACATTTTGGGCTGTGGTTTGGACCCAATGAGTTATTATTACTAAGGGGTCGGATTGTTATAATTTACTTTTGTAACATTTTCAAGTTGAATACACATAATTTCTCGAGAAAGAGTTTCAGTAAGTGGGAGTTTTTGAGATTTTCAATCTCACTCTATTTAGACCCTTTTGGTGGTTAATTATAAAAAGTTAAAAATTTAGATGGTAAATTAATATAAAAATTAAAAATTCGGATGTTTGTTTGTAACACTACAACAAAATTATGCTATAGCGACATTTTTAAATATTTTTAAAATCTAAAAAAAGTGTCGCTGGCAAAAATACCGACACTTATTATAAGTGTTGCTATATGTGCCGTCGCTAGGGTGTATAACGACATATTTTTTTAATGTGTCCCAAAAATATGTCCCTATAATCTAATTTTGGATATAGATGGAATATAGATAGTACACTTATACAAAAGTGTCACAAACATGTGTCCCTATAACCTAATTTTATTGTAGTGTAAACGGCCAAAAGTTTACATGATCGGTACATTTAATCTTAGTATAAATATGAATATGGTTGTTAAAATGACATCAATTCAGAAATTGTATTTATTTAATATGAATAAGAATACAAAAAACATATCAAATTTATATCTATACTAAATTAAAATATATATTAATTCAATATATGGAAGAACCATATTTAAACATATGTACATAAAATATATATATAGTCCGGCTACTATTGTGACGATCCGGATCTCCACGGCGATTATGCGGTGTGATCAGTGGCTTTTGGAGGCGTATGATGTGTGATGGAGATAGTTGCGCGTAGACCGGACTTCAGGATTGAACCCGGCGCGAAATTTGGATTAAGATTACCTAATCGGATGCCTTCGACAAATTTTAGAAGTGGATTTCGGCAAAACGGACATTGGATTTGGACTCAGCGCACGAAAACGATGAAAAGCGGCTATTTACTTGTAATTTTCTGAGTCCGAACGCACGAAAATGGGCAACCGGAAGTTTCTGGTGTTTTCGGGTGCATTGGGGAGCCGTGGACCGACGGGCCACGTGGCGGCTTCCCATTGGGCGCTGTGGACGTGTAGCGGCACCAGATTGGCGAGCGCATCGGACGCGGTCACGCGGGCGGCGCAGGCAGGTGTGCGGGCAAGCGCGAATAGCCCGGGCAGCCGGGCGGGCGCGGGCGCGGGTGCGGGCGACGTGCGGAAAGGCCCGCCACGTGTCGCGTTCCCGTTGGCTGGTGCGACCGCCTGTCGGGAACCGACACGTGGCGGCGATCCCGCGACTGGGCAGTTTGGCGCGGCCGTCGGATGCGCGTCGCGTGGCGGCCCACAGTGCGCCCGCGGGCTGGGCCCAACACTGTAGCAACATAAGTCTTCTTCTTCTTCTTCTTCTTCTTCTTCTTCTTGGTTTTTTAAGGGGTTTTCTTCTCCACTTTGAGCTCTTTTGGAGGTGCGTTTTTCAGAGAAATTTTCACCAGATCTCCCTCTGCAACTTCACTACAATACTTGATTTTTTTGGAAATTTTTGATCATCTTCTTCATCAACCTTTGAGGACATCACCATTGCTGCATTCACAGCACACTCCGTCACGTTTTGGTGCAAAAATTTTACAGAGCTAACCAGAGGGAGTTTTGACCTGATTTTTGATTCTCCATTTTCACAAGAGGTAGGCATACAACTTTGGTATTCAACTCTCCCCTTAGATCAAGAGATTTTACAGAGTTTTTATGCCATCTTTGGGACCCTTTGTTTCAGCCTGGGAAAGTAAGTAGTTTTAAAAGAGTGGCTAACGCCTTCATTTCTCAATCATGTCCTCCTCAGAATTCCAAGTTCAAACGCTCCTTCGAGATAAAATGCATACCCAAACCTGTAATTCATACTTTTTAGTTGGGTATGCGTTTTAACTTGATAGAGCGTTTGAACCTGGAATTCTGAGGAGGACATGATTGAGAAATGAAGGCATTGGGAAAGGTTGATAGACTCATTCAAGCAGATATAGTTGGTTCTTTTTATCATCTTCATGATCATATTAGAATTTCAACATGTTGAGCGCATATTGGGCAAGGTAATAATGCCTTCTGTAATCTGATTGAAGCTAGTGATATCAAAGAGTTGAATCGAACACTAGGGAATTGGCTAACGCCAGACTGGGCTACAGGATCCCAAGGGGAAAGCCCTTGGAGAACCCCCAACTCTTTCTCAATGACCCATACTTAATCAAGCGATAAATTGAAGAGCACCGCAGCAGGAACTCCCCGGACCTTTTGGGCCTCTATGCAATGATATTTATGCTGATTGAAATAGGGTATCAACCCCAATCAAATCTGGTCGAAGTTTTAAACGAAATCGAGCTGTAATGCACGATTGAGGACAGAAATAGGTGATAACCAATTTTGTGATGACCCGGATCTCCGCAGAGCTGCTACAGTGCGTTGGGGTGGCTGTTGGAGGCCTACATGGTGTGTTGGAGGTGTTTGGGGCATAATTGGCACAAGTGTTGGACTTCGGGCTCAAATGGATCATGTGAGTGATCGGAGGACCCCGTGGAGGGTTTAGAAGTGGTTTCGCGCGAATCGGATATTTAAATTGGGCTCCGCGCGAAGTTTGGACTAAGAACACATTTCCGGGTGCCTTCGGCAATTTTTAGAGTTGGAATTTGGCAAAACGGACGTCAAATTCGGATTCAGCGCGCGAAAACGGTCAAAATGGACTACCCACTTGATGTTTTTGAGCACGGGTTACTGTTCACCGCCGGAACAGTGATTCCGGCCGCCGGCGGCGGCGGCGGCGGCGGCGGGCAGCGGCGGAGCGCGGCGGCGCGGCTCGGGCAGGCGGCGGAGCGGCCGCGGGCAGCGCGCGGGCGCGGGCAGGCGCGCGGCGTGCGCGGGGCAGGTGCGGCGGTCCCAGGGCCGGCGTGCCCGGAGACGGTACACGTGGCCTCGCGAGGTTGTCGGTCCAGTGGACTCGGTTCACGGAGTGGTGCGCGGTGCATGGACCGGGGTGGACACGTGGCGGCCCGGATTGGTTGGTCTTCGTGCACGCGGTGTGCACGCTGGAGCCGCGGTGTACTTGCCTGTACTGCACGTGGGCCTTGGGCGCGCGGCGGCGGGGGGCAGGCGGCCGACCGCCGGTCGGCGGGGCGACGCACGTGCGCCACCACGTGGCGCGCGCACCATTGGCGGCGCCACCCACGCCGCCGGTGATTGCGGGGCCGCGTGGGCGCGCACGGTTGGCCAGCCGTCGCTGTCCCCTGTTCGGTGGACACGTGTCGCACGCGGAGCGGTCGGACGGCTGTGGCGTGCGGCCGGATCGGGTGCGTGGAGCGGGCTTGGGCCGGGCCGACTGTTGCGCCCGGAAACGGCTGGGCCGGGCCGCACTGTGCGCGCCCGAATTGGGCCGGCCGCACTGTTTGCGCCCGAACCGGGGACAAAGTGGAATTATCCCAATTGTTTTGTTGGGCCTATATATAAAGGCCTCCCCTCCCTCTTTTTCTCTTTTTTCGAGCTTTAGAGAGAGAATGAGAGGGAGACCATTAAGAGAAGTTGTTCCCCTTGGTGCCTATCTCGTGGTGGTTCTCAGATTTTCTGGAAGCTCGGCAACGGCGATAACATTTTTACAGTTCGCCTCGGTTTTTCCCCCATTTCGGCCCATTACCGTCGCAGTTCAGTCAGAAATTCGCTGTGAGCAAACCAGGAGGAGTTTTTGGACGATTTCTTCGACAGCGTGTTCCTAAGAGGTAAGGCTTCGATTTTCGTGTTGATCGCTTCGCTCCGTTTCGCACTTTTGGCACGTTTCCCGAGGCATCTTTGACCCCCATTTTTCTGTGGTGGATTTTGGACAGCACCAACTTGCCGATTTTATATCTCAGCCTAGGAACATCGGATCGAGGCGATTCAGGAGTCGATTTTGATCTACTCGTCGCGAGGAACACAGTGGTGATTTTTCTGGGATTTTGGAAATTGTTTCGAAGGTGAAAATTACTGTTTTCTCAGTGTACAGTGTGCAGTTTTTTACAGTTTGATGTTTGGATTACCACCTTGCCGAATTTATAACTTGACTTACCGAACTCGGATTTGGGCGTGCAAGGTACCGTTTCGAAGCTATCGACGCGAGGATCGCTGTGATATTTTTCTGGGAATTTTCTGGGCAGTTTCTGCAGGTGATAATTTAACAGTTCTGGGACTGTTGTTGTATGTATTTGTAAGAGCACTATTTGGGAGCCTAAGTGTATTTAGTGGACTTTGTGTTGTGCCAGGAGTGTTTCGGGTGTACTGTTCTTGTTGGAGCGCAGGATTGGAGTTTTTGGTATTTTCAGCTGTACGGACCCGGACAGTTAGCGCTTCAGGTGGGTGGTTGTTGCTGCCTCTATATCTGACTTACTCACTAAGTTTATTAGAAAACCCCCATTGAGCATATTGATTGATTAATATGCATGATTGACTGATATACATGTGAGCCTATCATCTGAGATTAATTTTGTGGATATAGCATGTTGGGGATATTATTGGGATAATATTGCTGTTGGAACATGATCTTTGGAATAATTTAATAAGTGATGATTAACATGCCTACATTAGCACCTAGATTGTATGAAAGTGGATTAAATGGATTAACTGTTGGGACATAATGATATATCAATGTGCGGGTTTCACTCTGAGATTTATTATGGATCAGGGATATTTACATGTGTAGTTGACTGATGATTTTAGCCTGATGGTTATATTTATGTGGATATTATTATTGTTACACCTGCAAAACTGTTATTTGCTATTCTCCTTCACATTGCTGAGGACTTTTGCATGCTTATTTGGACATCTAGATAGGCCACTATTTTATTGCTACACTATCATATTGGGATTTGACTTAGGAGAAACCATGATTGCTTTCTTTCTCCTTCTTATTTAGACTTTTGAGTCATGTTGCTCGAGTTCGAGCAGAGGTTTGGGATAGTGTAGCCGGGACCTGAGGGTCAGTGACAGGGTGTACTTGATGTTGGATTGTGGGTTATTGCGGCAACCGCGGACAGTAGGCGGTTGACCGGATCTTGATTATTTTACCCAATTGTGGGTTGTGGGTTATTGCGGTGACCGCGGACTTTGGGCGGTTGACCGGATGTTTACTATTGCATCAGATTGGGTATCAGATTTCTCTAGTGGATGGTATTTCCCACTTTTGAGTATTATTGCATCGATCGGGGTTTCATTAGTGGACGGAGTTTCCCACTTTGATCATAGTCATGATCCAGTCCTGCTATTATGAGACAGTGGTTACAGAGATGCTTGATACAGTGATACTTTACTCGTGTGGGTCGCTCCCCTCGAGTGCCACTCCGGAGTAGGCTTTAGACCGTGTTGAGCGCCGGTCACTTGGGTTCCGAGTTATGCTGGTACTGAGTTCTTGAGTTCGACAGCAGAGCAGGCAGTACCAGTTTTACTGGTGGCACTAGATTGGGTCTATTTGGTCAGATCTGTTTTTCCTGATGCATTCATACCGTCATTTCCTTCGGTATTGCATTTAGAGGCATACTTGTTGTGGTTTCCCCTTTTATTCAGTAGTTCTGTTTACAGCTTTACCCCCTTGCCCTTTTCTTGCCTCTAGTAGACTTAGTGGGTACGCCGGAGCTTGAGGCTTTACCCACAGGGGGAGGCTACTGGTTTACTAGTGGTTCTCACCCCCACTGTTGTTTCCTCTTCTTTTCCCCCCTGTTTTGCAGAGTCCTCTCATTGGAGTTGCTGATCTTCGGTCGTTGTTCGGGGCGAGGGAGTCACGAGCTAGATCGTTACCACCCGAGGAGTGTAGCTGTATCCCCTGGTTGGAGATTCCTCGTAGCTGTTGGCTGGCTTTTACTGTTTTATCTGGAGGAGAGAGATCTTTTGTATTTGGAGAGACTGATGTACTATAGTTTTAGTTTATCTCCTTTTATAGTCGAGAGATGCTGTACTGAGGACATTGTATGATGATTATCTGTATTTGAGGGAATGGATATTGTACTCTATTTCATGATGTATAGTAATTGGATTTTATTTTACAGCATTTTATTTCAGCTCTGATATTTGTGTAGCTATAGTACTATCTTTTGCAGGTTAGACGCTTCGCCTATGCGGGTTTTGGCATAGGTGGCGGATCTGTTGGCGAGCCCGGGTCGCAGTTTCGACCCCGGGGCGTGACAGATTAAGTTGGTATCAGAGCTTAGGGATAGGTCAATTGGGACTGTAGAAACCCTAGGCTTATGGTTGGACCCTAGATGACTTCGTGAGAGTCGTGAGTTTTGGCGAGAGTCCTGATTGAGTTTTATACCTCTCCCAAGTGATGGGATGGTGATTGGCATGTTTATTCTCCTAAGCAATTATGTTGGCTGCAGACAACATAATGCGGCGGAACGGTTGACATGCTCTAGACTCTCGCCAGGATTGGGTCGAGTTTGTTTGTGCTGTGGTGCAGTTGGTCGGGATTGAGCGCTGTCATCCCCGACGCGTTTGTGCGGATTGGTGTGCACTCGTCGCAGCGGTGGAGCTTGAGCGGATTGTTTTGGGGCCGGATATCCGGATTGAGGTTAGAGAGCTTCAGGCCCCGATGGCAGGATTGTCTGAGGTATATCAGCGTAGAGTGATCCGCTGGTCTGGCGTGACACAGCTGTCG
>CM054938.1:3597994-3625061 GCA_029168755.2 Tillandsia fasciculata | reverse complement strand
TGAGAGCCATATATTCGTGGCAGTTAAAATCGTTAAGAACGTTCTCTAACTAATTGGCTCCACCACACTGAATATATTCTCGAATATTTAGAGGGTCCACATGTAACGCGTTACGGGGCCCTCTTTTAATTACCAACATCATCATGATCATACGTGCGAAATTATTTTTTTATTTTTTTTTTTTTCTTAATAACTCCTGCTAACAAATTTTCCTTTTTACCTGAGTCCCATCAACCAATAATAATAGTTGTAGCAAGATTCTAGAGATGCTATATATATATTTTTATATAATATTTGAATTGCTAGTCCGGTTGATACAAATATTTATGTAAGGAATATATATGTGCTTGGTTTGATCTGAGAGCCTTTTGTGAGCTTTTGTTTGGAGGAAGATATAAATCTAAAAACTTAAGGAACTGTTTGAATTGGTTTCCTAAAAAGGATGAAAATATTTTTTGAGAAAAAAAATTGTTTATAAAATATATTTTTAAAATTTTTCGTTCGTTTGATTTTTGTTTAAAAAACTAGTTTTTTTTAAAAAAAGATTTATCACAATATTTTATAGAAATCTAGTATTTTTGTTAAGCTAATTTTTTTGTGACCAAATAGACGAATTTTTTTAAAAAAAAATCATAATTTTTTTTTATACTTTTTTTATATGTATTTGTTCAAGGAACCAAATATTATTAGCAAAATTTATGTCACGCCTCGAGTTTCAAAACAGCGGTCTAATTTTTTTTTTTTTTTTTTTTTTGTTTTTAAACATTAGAGTTCAAACTTTAAAACTCAGAACGTGAGCAGGCCGTCACATGCATAGAAAATCTTTATGTCCATGCCGACAGAGTCTCCTTTATACATGCTCGGCTAGGCATGTACAATAATACAATCAGAGAGCAACAATCACTTAACTAAACATAAGTATAAACTTCTACACTAAATACATCCACAAATCCATCACAAACATAATAACTCCAAAATACACTGTAAATATAAAAAGGCTAGGAAACGATGGTCGATATCAGGATCGACTCTACCGTGAGAGCTCACTGGATTGTTCCAAACTCTCAGCAACCGACTGACCTGAAAAATGGTCACCCAGGGAGTATGAGATACACTATACATGTATCTCAATGGGCACGACGGGCCGAGCATTAGCAAGTCGTACCTACCGGATACCATAATAAGCGGATAACGAAAGCAGGTATAAGAAGCTGAATAACTGAATGCTGAATAATAAGCATGCTGAGCAATAAACAGAAAGGAAAGCAGGGTACTCATGACTGAAGCTAGCAAATATGATAACTAAGCTGATCAGGCTATAAACAAAGCTGGTATATAACAATGCTGTAAACCGAAAATGCTGAATAACAATAACTGTAAGTACCCAATCTATGCCACTATTGGTCACTGGGACCTCAGGCTAAATACCACTTGTAGACCAATCTGCTGTCATAACCCTCTGGGCTCACGGGTCGCCACTGCTGACCACTTTACCTGTAAAGTACACCACTGCAGGGGATCAGCCCGCTAGTGTACGTGAATGAACAGCTGGCTCTGTGGCGATCATAATGCTGATGCTCAAGCTTATGGTCTAAAGACCAAACACACGGCATAAAGCCGAAAAATCCCTATCGGGATGCTGAAGGCTGTAATAATCATGAATGCTGTATAAACGAATCTGAACAACAGTAGCTGAATATCTGAGTTGTAACTGAAACTGAATAGCAGGACTGTACTCCTATTCTATCATGCAATATAGAATAGAAAATGCTAACATAACTAGGCTGATGACAAAGCAAACATGGCATATGTCAAGCTGTATATATAGATATACTAAATACTGAACATGAAAATCATAGCGAGAACTAGACTGCAAGATCGATGCTACATAGCTATACACAATGAATGCCGGAATATAAGCAAATAGGAAGCTTAATTGAAGGATCATAGTTAAAAACAAACACAGGGGTCCGACCTACCACGGTACCCCCCATAGAGCCGATAACCAGCCGGAAGTGTGAGATGAGTCCCGGCTGCTGCCTGGGTCTAGATGACAGGGCTAGCGAGACAAGTCTCACATCGCCTGGTGATCTGGGTTGCTGTGTGCGTGTTTGGGCTGACGAGGACGTCAGGCCTAAAACGAGGGAAGTCTGTGACACCATAATAGTCCCACTCGATAGGAGTGTGGGTGTGTTTGGGTATATATAAGACATGGACACTAGTAATAATAACTGGGCTTAAACATTTGGGCTGTGGTTTGGACCCAATGAGTTATTATTACTAAGGGGTCGGATTGTTATATTTACTTTTGTAACATTTTCAAGTTGAATACACATAATTTCTCGAGAAAGAGTTTCAGTAAGTGGGAGTTTTTGAGATTTTCAATCTCACTCTATTTAGACCCTTTTGGTGGTTAATTATAAAAAGTTAAAAAATTTAGATGGTAAATAATATAAAAATTAAAAATTCGGATGTTTGTTTGTAACACTACAACAAAATTATGCTATAGCGACATTTTTTTTAAATATTTTTAAAATCTAAAAAAAGTGTCGCTGGCAAAAATACCGACACTTATTATAAGTGTTGCTATATGTGCCGTCGCTAGGGGTTATAACGACATATTTTTTTTTAATGTGTCCCAAAAATATGTCCCTATAATCTAATTTTGGATATAGATGGAATATAGATAGTACACTTATACAAAAGTGTCACAAACATGTGTCCCTATAACCTAATTTTATTGTAGTGTAAACGGCCAAAAGTTTACATGATCGGTACATTTAATCTTAGTATAAATATGAATATGGTTGTTAAAATGACATCAATTCAGAAATTGTATTTATTTAATATGAATAAGAATACAAAAAACATATCAAATTTATATCTATACTAAATTAAAATATATATTAATTCAATATATGGAAGAACCATATTTAAACATATGTACATAAAATATATATATAGTCCGGCTACTATTGTGACGATCCGGATCTCCACGGCGATTATGCGGTGTGATCAGTGGCTTTTGGAGGCGTATGATGTGTGATGGAGATAGTTGCGCGTAGACCGGACTTCAGGATTGAACCCGGCGCGAATTTGGATTAAGATTACCTAATCGGATGCCTTCGACAAATTTTAGAAGTGGATTTCGGCAAAACGGACATTGGATTTGGACTCAGCGCACGAAAACGATGAAAAGCGGCTATTTACTTGTAATTTTCTGAGTCCGAACGCACGAAAATGGGCAACGGAAGTTTCTGGTGTTTTCGGGTGCATTGGGGAGCCGTGGACCGACGGGCCACGTGGCGGCTTCCCATTGGGCGCTGTGGACGTGTAGCGGCACCAGATTGGCGAGCGCATCGGACGCGGTCACGCGGGCGGCGCAGGCAGGTGTGCGGGCAAGCGCGAATAGCCCGGGCAGCCGGGCGGGCGCGCGGGCGCGGGTGCGGCGACGTGCGGAAAGGCCCGCCACGTGTCGCGTTCCCGTTGGCTGGTGCGACCGCCTGTCGGGAACCGACACGTGGCGGCGATCCCGCGACTGGGCAGTTTGGCGCGGCCGTCGGATGCGCGTCGCGTGGCGGCCCACAGTGCGCCCGCGGGCTGGGCCCAACACTGTAGCAACATAATCTTCTTCTTCTTCTTCTTCTTCATTCTTCTTCTTCTTGGTTTTTTAAGGGGTTTTTCTTCTCCACTTTGAGCTCTTTTGGAGGTGCGTTTTTCAGAGAAATTTTCACCAGATCTCCCTCTGCAACTTCACTACAATACTTGATTTTTTTGGAAATTTTTGATCATCTTCTTCATCAACCTTTGAGGACATCACCATTGCTGCATTCACAGCACACTCCGTCACGTTTTGGTGCAAAAATTTTACAGAGCTAACCAGAGGGAGTTTTGACCTGATTTTTGATTCTCCATTTTCACAAGAGGTAGGCATACAACTTTGGTATTCAACTCTCCCCTTAGATCAAGAGATTTTACAGAGTTTTTATGCCATCTTTGGGACCCTTTGTTTCAGCCTGGGAAAGTAAGTAGTTTTAAAAGAGTGGCTAACGCCTTCATTTCTCAATCAGGTCCTCCTCAGAATTCCAAGTTCAAACGCTCCTTCGAGATAAAATGCATACCCAAACCTGTAATTCATACTTTTTAGTTGGGTATGCGTTTTAACTTGATGGAGCGTTTGAACCTGGAATTCTGAGGAGGACATGATTGAGAAATGAAGGCATTGGGAAAGGTTGATAGACTCATTCAAGCAGATATAGTTGGTTCTTTTTATCATCTTCATGATCATATTAGAATTTCAACATGTTGAGCGCATATTGGGCAAGGTAATAATGCCTTCTGTAATCTGATTGAAGCTAGTGATATCAAAGAGTTGAATCGAACACTAGGGAATTGGCTAACGCCAGACTGGGCTACAGGATCCCAAGGGGAAAGCCCTTGGAGAACCCCCAAACTTCTTTCTCAATGACCCATACTTAATCAAGCGATAAATTGAAGAGCACCGCAGCAGGAACTCCCCGGACCTTTTGGGCCTCTATGCAATGATATTTATGCTGATTGAAATAGGGGTATCAACCCCAATCAAATCTGGTCGAAGTTTTAAACGAAATCGAGCTGTAATGCACGATTGAGGACAGAAATAGGTGATAACCAATTTCATGAATTTTATGCATGTTATAGCTCATGTTTGTTTAGGACATAGCATGTCTCATGTTCTCCTCCCCAAGAGGAGATAAAGGCAGGGAAGGTTGCTCCCCCAAGAGACCAGTGGGCTATTAAGCCCGAACTTGTCAAGGCGTGCGTGCACCCAAGTGTACGCGCGTCGAAGGCAACTTTCACGACTTCTGCCTTCTCAGGATCTGCTAAGCTAACTCAGTAACAAAGAAGAAGCGAGGGCGAGCTTAGGCTACCGGTGGATCACTTGCTTCTAAAATGCCCGGTTCACCTCTAGAATTGGGTTGTACTCGACTCAATCCTGGTCTGGTCGACCTAACCTTGATAGAAGCTTCTTCTGGACTGCGACAGGGGTACCCATTATCCCCGTACCTTTGAACTCTGGTTATGGAAGGTTTCGCAGCTCTCGTGGAGTATGCCTCTCTGTGTAAACAGATAAAACTGATGAATAATGGTGGCCCGTTCAGCATCTCGCACCTAATATTTGCTGATGACCTTCTGGTCTTCACAAATGGAGATGCTAGATCACTGAAATAACCAGAAAAAGTCTAAAAGGAAATTGCTACTCTCGAAAAATCAAAATATAAAGGAATGCTTCGAGAACAAGTACACAGGGATTATGTCACGCCCCGGGGTCGAAACTGCGACCCGGGCCCGCCAACAGATCCGCCGCTCATACGGAAAGCCCCGTATAAACGAAGCGTCTAACCTGCAAAAGATAATACTACAGCTATACAGATATCAGAGCTGAAAAGTATACTACAAAAATAAGAAATAATACAATTCCAAAAGTACAAGTCTGAACCTCACTTCAAAAGTCTCTCAAAAAGTAAAACTCTCAAAAATAACTAACAACAATAATCCAGCAGACTGTACTACTAAGCTCCAAAAAGGGGTACAGCTATACACCAAGGATGGGTAGGGAACTAACTCGCGACTCCCTCACATTGATCAGCAACAGAAGGGTTAGCAACAGGAGCAGCAGGAACTAGAAAAGGGATCCCTGAAAAAAATCACCACAGCGGGTGTGAGAACTACATCCCACAGTAGTTCTCTGTGGGTACCGCCACCAAGCCCGACGGTCTGCCCACTAAGTCTACTAGAGGCATAAGATAGCAGGAAAACTGTAATAATGAAAAGATAAGCTGAAAAGAAATCTACAGCTATCATGCCTCTATCTACAATGATCAAAGGGTGATACAGATGAAAATGACGCATCGACTCTAACCCAAATACTCAATCAACCCAATCACAGTGACTGCCACATGGGGTCCAGTCAAACCTGCGCCTACTTACTACCATTACATCCACGGAGGATTGGACTTACATAGGGCGTCCGTGACTGCCAAAACTGGCCCAGCCAGAGGGACTACGTCGACAAGTCGCGATAGCAAAGTAACAGGCCTAGTTCCGGAGTGGCACTCGAGGGGCGCGACCCCACCGAGGAAAGTATCTGCGCATCTCTGTCGAGCTCAATATGGCTCATGCAGGCTATAATCCAAATCAATGATCAACAAGATCAACCGTGCCCAAATCACATCTCTAACTCACTAACAGGGAATACCCGAACAGTCAGGACCGCTGTCAACCCAACGGCTCCCTAAATAGGACATCAACTCAACATGCAAACTCACTAGCTGGGTATACTCCACAGCCGACAACAATGAATGGTCCGGGAACCCCGAAAGACTAGAACTTACAACCCAAATCAAACAAGAACAGGCTCTAGGCATAGCCTCTCGTTGTTCTCGACCCAAAGAAAAGGCAGCCTTTAGAACCCAGACCACTCGAATCCTCTCGAGTGAGGAACTTTACAGAAAAAATGTGACATTTATTACTGAAAACTATTTTAATTTGAGGAAAACCCATTTTTAATTATTTTTAGTTCTTTTAGAAAAAATAGTTAGAAAACAAGTTTTATTCCCAAACCTCGAAGGCTAATGCCTTCGTCCAATCAGACAAGAACAGACTCCGGCGGCCCTTCGATGTTTGGAAGAAAAATATTGGTCGACTAAAATCATGTGTGTCCAAAAAGGTTCTGGGTTCAAGGTCCTGCTATCACTAACACACCACTGCTGCGAACACAGTGGAGACACATAAAACAAAGAAACACGACATCCCGGGACCACCGTTTACCCAAACGGCTCCCGCCACAGATATAAGGCCAGCTACATCTACCAGACTCCACTTTGCCCCCAAGCACGAGTGTAACATGCATCCCACACTAAAAATAAATCCCGACCACTTGGCCTACTACCCGGGCGAGGAAAAACACTATGTCCAGGAATAGAATACGAATTGTGAATGTCTAGAGCATAAATGAATCTGGCCCAAGTGAGGGTTTTCTACTAGTCTGATTACATATGCAACATATGACAGGGTGCTAGGTCAAGTTCCAATAGTGGTACTTAAGTTAACGCAGATAGGAAGCATACATCAACATGATCATAAAACAACACGAGAACATCCTCTCTATATCTAACATGCTTCCTAACACATCTAACAATCATGTATGATTTACTACACGATAGAATTAATGAATAGTCCACCGATTTTGGAGACGAAGCAACCCACCTGAAGCGCGCGTCAACCAAGATCCAAAAATAGGCTGAAACTGAATAGGGACAATTCTCGGATTCCCACGATTCCAACGAGTTCAAAAACACTAGAAAACTACTCCTGGGTACAAAGATATAGTCCAAATACCACAATAAGCAATATTTCCCACAAACACATGCTGCTGTAAAAACAGTCCAGAAAATGCTTAAATACCACCCATGAGATAATCTTCAAAAATTCCAATAAAAATACGACGGCGATCCTTGCAAAGAGTAGATATCGATCGAGTCCTCACATGTCGAAATCCGATACCCGAGCGTAGAGATAAAAATCTGACAAGCCTCCGTTGTCGAGGAAAACCACCAGCAGGAATGGGGTTCAAAGATGTTCCAGAAACCTTAATAAAAACCCAAAACTGAGAGGAGAAAAAAACATGAAAAACGGAGATCTACCTCTCATGAAACCGAGGCCGCAAAAAGCATCCAAAAATTCCTTCGGGGTAGCTCTGTGGGCCTCGTGGACCGAAACACGACGAAAATGGGCCACCTTAGAAGAAACGTCGCACTGCGCCGAATCGCCGAAGCCGTCGATGCCGCGCCCTCCAAAAATTCCGAAACCTCGAGAGATGCAGCACAAGATGAGGAACAAAGTTGCTTGAGGGCTCAGTCGCAGAGGAGCTCGGGAAAGCCCTCAAAAAGAAGCCCAAAGGGGCGATTTATAGCCCAGCCCACCAAAGAAGAGGAAACCGGATTTGGGCGCCCGAAATTGGGCCCGGCCCGTTACTATGCGCGCCCGAATCCATCTTGGTCCGCCACGTCGCCCGCTCCGCACCCCGCGCGCCCGACGCATGCGCGCCCGCGCCCGCCAATCGCGGCACGCCGCGTGGCGACGCGGTCCACGGCGGGGACCGTAGGCTGCGGTTCACGGCGGGCCGCCCGGGTCACTGTGCCCGCCAATGAGCGGCGACACGTGGCCCGGCAAGGTCCACCGTGCGCCGCCCCCGGCGCGAGCCGCGCGCTGTCGCGCGTGCGTTGACCCGCCAATCAGCGCGTGACACGTGGCATGCCCTTCGTTGGCTGGTCCCGGTGCACGCCAAAACCTGTGGACAGGCCGGCCCGCTGCCGCGCACGCGGCTGCCCGCGCCCGCTCCGCCGCTGCCCATCGCCGCGGGCGCTGCCTTGGCCTGCCGGAATAGTAACAAATGCCTCGAAATCCGTATTTTGGCATCCGGACTCCGAAAAATACAAGTAAATAGTTTATTTTCATCGTTTTCGTGCGCTGAGTCCAAATCCGATGTCCGTTTTGCTAAATTCCACTTCTAAAATTTGTCAAAGGCATCGGGATAGGTATTCTTAATTCAAATTTCGTGCTGGATCTAATTTTGAGGTCCGATTTGCGCGCAACCATCTCCAACACACATCAAAGGCCTCCAGAAGCCACAATTCACTCCGTAAGACCTTCACGGAGATTCGGGTCATCACAGATTACATGCTTCAACTTTAAGACATAGAGTTCCCTTCCACAAGGCAAGGTAGTCCCATTCATCTCTGACTACTTCAAAGAAAGAAGTAGGAATGTGGAGCCCAGTGATTGAAGAATTTGAAGGTATTGGGGATTTCACTTGCAATTACGTACTACGGCTCCATTGCGTGTTCTCGGGGTAGAAGTTTTGTATAAATGTATCGCCATATTATTAAGTATTTTGCTTTAAGTTGTAGTGGCCCTAGTTCCCATGCAGTGTTTTTCCGATGAATCCACTGTTGGAACACCTAGTATTGGTGTATCTGGCCCACCGTGCATCAATCGGATGCCACTGATGGACCATGTGTGCTTTGATTTGCAGCTTTGGCCTTCGGCTGGGTTTGCCGAAATTTTTGAAAAGATTTAGGCCAAATGGAGGTCGTAGATGGATTCAGCACGGAAAAACGCTTGAAAACGACTATTTATTTGCTTAATTTGGAGTCCAGATGCCCAAAAACGGACACCCGGAAGTTTTTAGTGGAAAATGGTGCATGGGAGGGGCCGTAGACCGCCGGAATGCCACGTGGCGGCCTGTCATTGGCCGGTTCAGGATGCGCGGTCCACAGAGCTGCGCGGCGGGGTGCACAGACCCGGCGTATGGACACGTGGCACCGCCTGATTGGCGGGCCCAGGGCGCGCGGTCTACCGGGTGGTGCGCGGCGGTGCATGGACCAGGCGGGGGACACGTGGCAGTCACCGGTTGGTTGGTGCACGCGGCGCGGTCCACGGAATTCCTGTCTTAGGCGTGGACCGGGTGCAGGGGACACGTGTCACTCCCTCATTGGCGGGTGCAGCACACGCGGTGCACGGAACGCCCGAGGTCGGTACCTCGGGAAGCGTGCCCATGTGCGACCCACGTCGCGCGACCGGCGCGCACGTCGCGCGGTCGGCGGTCAACAGGGAGGACACGTGGCGCCCGCTCATTGGCGGGCGCCACCGCCTTACTGTGCGGGAGGACGGACACGTGGCGGGCGGTGTGTGGTCCTCTTCGGTGTTCGCTGTTCGGGCGACACGTGGCAGGCTCAGAGGCGGGTCGGACGGATCATGGATCCCGTCCGACGGCGTGTATTGGGCCGGGCCGCACTGTGCGCGCCCGAAAATCTTGGGCCGGGCCGCACTGTGCGCGCCCGGAAATTTCCGGGCGCCCGAAAAGTTGGGACCGAGCCCAATTGACTTGTTTTTTTTGGGCTTTTTCCTTTGAGGCCTATATATAGACCGGCTTGGGGTGGATTTTTCCACCATTTCTCGTGGGTTTCAGCTCTTGTGCCTTATACAAAAGTTCTTCCTCTCCCTCTTGCCAATCTTCTGGTGAAGTTTCAGATTTTTTGGAAGCCGCGACGACAGCTTTTTCTGCCTCGTAGTGCGGAGCGACAGTTTACTGTTGGAGGCCCATTTCCGTCGCAGTTTAGTCTGGGAGACCTGCAGAGCTACCCCGGCCTCATTTTTGGACGATTTCTGCGACAGCGGTTGCACGAGAGGTACATCTACGTTTTCCGTGTTGACCATATTTTCCAAAAATGAGCTTTTATAAGGGTTTGGGGTACATTTTCACACCTCTTTGTAACAGTGTGGAATCCTGACAGCAGCAACTTCGCAGAATTTTATCTTCACTTCTGGATATCGGATTTCGACGATTCAAGAGCCTATCGACATCTACACTTCGCGAAGATCGTCGTGATATTTTTATTGGAATTTCTGGAAAATTATTTTCAGGTGAAATTCGCGTGTGAACAGTAGCCTTGTTTGCAGGGTTTTGAATAGTAATTTTGTGTGTATGTGAATTGTGTATAATTGGGAAGTGTTGTTGTACCCAGGTTTGTAAGAGCACTTTTTCTGTGCTCTCTGCTCTGTGGATCTGGGAAATTGTCGATTTCTGGACTGTTTATCTGTACCGTCCCGGACAGTTAGCGTGTTCAGGTGGGTGATCCTGCTTTCAATATCTATGGACTGCACTCTAATTCTGCAATTATAAATGCATGCATGTTAGTATTTGAACTGATTAATCCGTGCAAACTGTATGTTAGTAACCACAGTTGATAATTGCTAAATTTGATAATCCTATTGGAACTCTTGCCACATATGAATCACTTTAATCTGAGTACTTGTCTTAGCACATCTATTATGCATTCTATATCATACTCAGACGACTACAGTTAGATTTATGCATTGCTTTAGGTCTCCCACTTTGCTTGTTACACCTGTCACTTTGGACATAGTAGTTTTCCCCTGAGTCATGGGTTGGGAGGTCTAGTAGCTGTGGATGCATTGTACTCGCGTCTGGGGACCGAGTAGAGTTGGTAGCAGTCTGTAGATTGTTTATCATTGAGATAGTGACATGTTGGATCTGGGATCTTTGGGAGATGATCATAGAGACAGTGTGGATTCTTAGTTAGAGAGTGAGACAGAGATTTGATCTTAGCCTGCAGGAGCCTTACTTGAGATCGACAGAGATGCGCGGATACTTTGCTCGGTGGGGTCGCTACCCACGAGTGCCACTCCGGAGTTAGGCTTGCTACTTCTATCGCGGCTTGTCGATGTTGGTGTCCCTCTGGCTGAG
This sequence comes from Tillandsia fasciculata, assembly GCA_029168755.2. Taxonomy (NCBI): domain Eukaryota; kingdom Viridiplantae; phylum Streptophyta; class Magnoliopsida; order Poales; family Bromeliaceae; genus Tillandsia; species Tillandsia fasciculata. The sequence goes on along the minus strand of CM054938.1, from coordinate 3,613,750 downwards.
CCAGTTTTGGCAGTCATGGACATCGTCCCTCTGGCTGAGCCAGTTTTGGCAGCTACGGACATACCTACAGCAGTAGGTAGGCGCAGGTTTGCCTGGACCATTGAGGCAGTCAGTCTGGATTGGGTATTTTGAGTCGAGCAGCAGTAGAGACATATTGATCTTCGGTCCTTTTTCTTTGAGCATTTGGTTAGAGGCATAGTAGCAGTAGATGTTTTACCTTCCAGCTTTTCTATACTGTATTTCCCTTTTGTTACTTTATGCCTCTTGTAGACTTAGTGGGCAGGCCGTCGGGCTTGTTGGCGGCACCCACTGAGAACTACTGTGGGAGGTAGTTCTCACACCCGTTGTGGTGTCTTTTTGTAATGTACCGAATTTTTGGCACATAAATAAATGTAAATAAAGGTGGTATGAAATACTAGTGTTATGAAAATTGGGGAAGTAAAGAATATTTGGAAGCGAGTTGGGCCCAAATCGGAATTAAAATAAGAGTTCTGGAATTTTATTCGAGAAAGGGGGGCCCAGATTTTTAGTGCAAAATTCACAGTGTCGGAAAATTCCGAGAAAATTTCGGGAGCCCCGTAAATATGTTTTAAGGCCACAGAAAAAGTTTCGCGTTGATCGGAGGCCGGATAGTGGGAACGGGCTCCGCCAACAGTGTCAAAAAATTTTGAGAAAATTACGGGAGCTGTGTAATTATGTTTTAAGGTCACAGTAAAAATTTCGGGTTGATAGAATACCCGGATTGTGAGAACGGGGTCCGCCAATGACTCTAAATACAGCGAGGCTTTTGGTGGCCCAGAAATGGCCCAAACTGAAAATTTAAATTTTTCTGTGATAAATTTAGCTGAAACGAACCCGCCTGTCAAATTTGGACGGAAACGGACGAAAAATGGACAGAAAATAGACCAAAAACGAATCTCAAGGTGGCGTTGGCGCGCGGCTCGAGGCGCGCTTGCGTGCTGCACAAGCTGCGCGGGTCAGGCCGCACAGGCGCGGGACGAGCGCCACGTGGCGCTGGGGCGCGCGCTGGACCCGGTGCGCGCCCTCTTCATGGTGGACCGCCACACGGCAAATTCTTATTGGGCGGTCCCGTGGACCCAGTCCACGGACCACCCTTCTCCTTTTTCTCCTTCTTTTTCTTTTCTTCTTCTTCCTTCTCCCTCGCAGACCCTTCCTCCTCTCCTTTCTGTTCGTCTTCTCCAACCGAGCTTCGAGGGAGAGAGAGAGAGAGAGAGAGAGAGAGAGAAAGAAAGAAAAAAGAGGAGAAAATTTTGTGAGATGGAACGGCGCGACTGTACGAGGTAAGCCCCGCACATTATTTTTACGATATTTTTGGCACAATATTTATGCCTCCTTTGGGTTTGGATTTGACCCCATTATCGTGTTGCGTGTTAGGAACCGAGTTATACTGCGCCGTTTTGTTGCGCAGACTGTCGGGGACAATTTTGGCGCGCCTCGTTTTGCGTGCCAATCCGAGGTACGTGCTCCGTTTTACGCACAGATTGAGTTGTTGTGCACGATTTTACATGCAGTTTATAATATTATACATCGTTTTTCGTACAGAGATAGAAAAAATATGCACCGTTTTGCGTGCAACCTTACAGTTAAACTTGCACCGTTTTGCGTGCAGATCATTTTATCGCGCACCGTTTTGTGTGCAGTTTATAATATTATACATCATTTTTCGTACAGAGATAAAAAAATATGCACCGTTTTGCGTGCAACCTTACAGTTAAACTTGCACCGTTTTGCGTGCAGATCATTTTATCGCGCACCGTTTTGTGTGCAGTTTATAATATTATACATCATTTTTCGTGCAGAGATAGAAAAAATATGCACCGTTTTGCGTGCAACCTTACAGTTAAACTTGCACCGTTTTGCGTGCAGATTATTTTATCGCGCACCGTTTTGCGTGCAGTTTATAATATTATACATCATTTTTCGTGCAGGGATAGAAAAATATGCACCGTTTTGCGTGCAACCTTACAGTTAAACTTGCACCGTTTTGCGTACAGATCATTTTATCGCGCACCGTTTTGCGTGCAGTTTATAATATTATACATCGTTTTTCGTGCAGGGATAGAAAAATATGCACCATTTTGCGTGCAACCCTATAGTTAAGCGTGCACTGTTTTGCGTACAGAATTGAGGTACGTGCATCGTTTTACGTGCCGACCGTGTTGTCGCACACCGTTTTGCGTGCCGATCCTAATATTATGCATCGTTTCTCGTGCAGGGTTGAAAAAGACGTGCACCGTTTTGCGTGCAGATTTGAGGTACGTGCATCGTTTTGCGTGCCGATTGTGTTGTCGCGCATCGTTTTGCGTGCACTCTCTAATATTATACATCATTTTTCGTACAGGGTTAGAAAAACGTGCACCGTTTTACGTGCAACCCTACGGTAGACCGTGCACCGTTTTGCGTGCAGACTAAAATAACGCACACCGTTTTGCGTGTGGATTTTTAGTAACGTGCATCGTTTTGCGTGCAGGTTTGGTGGACGTGCACCGTTTTGCGTGCTGACTCGAGAGAAGTGCATCGTTTTGCGTGCAAGCTCGAGGAGACAAGTGGAATCGCGCTGAGACCAATTGCAAGTGTCTACAAGCAATTGGGTACACTACAAGGTGGGAAATTCTGCCGAAATTGGGTGACCTCTCCCCTTGCTCCTTTGCTTTTCGATTTGAAGCATGATAGTAGCCTGTTAGAGGCGTTAGGTTGATCATGATTATGATTGTTTGTGTAGATGGATTCAGATGGAATAAGGGCAACTGTTGGTTGCCAGAGATAGAGGAATAGATGTGTGTGTGTGCAAATTGACACAGAGATAAAGTGCAACTGTTGGTTGCCAAAGATACTTGATGAATATGCATGCGTAGAAGTAATTACTATTTGATGAATGAAATGAAATAATTGCATGTATGAGAAAGATTTGTTGATTATGAGTGTGATCATGTTAGGAACTTAGGTAAAGAGAACCTAAGGAATCATGTGGCATTAAGGAAAATGACATGTTGGTAGTAAGACTAGGAGAAAACCTAGATTCAGGGTTTAACGAGTGACATCAAACTTAGGAGTTATCCTAGGGAGGACGAGTGGCATGGTCTTAGGTGATAACCTAAGGACACTGGATAGAGTGATCAACATAGAGTCAGAGAACTCTAGGGTGTATATGGCATGGAACTTAGGTAAAGAGAACCTAAGGAGAATTAGTGTTCAACATAGAGTCAAGGAACTCTAAGATGAGTATGACATGGATCTTAGGTAAAGGAAACCTAAGGTGAATTAGAGGTCAGCATAGAGTCAAGTTGACTCTGGGATTCAGTAAGGAATCAAGAGAATGGAACAATGGATCAAATGTGGAGATATGAAAGGGAAAACAGGAAAGTAGAGTCATGTAATTCTAATATAACAGTGGAACATGCAATTAGAGTCAGTGTAACTCTAAGTTAATAGTGGAACAGGAAAATAGAGTTAAGTTAACTCTAGGATTCAATGAGGAATCAGGAAAATGGGATAAGATCCCAGGGTTAAAGAGTTTAACAAATATAACCCTAGAAAGTCATAGGGTGTCTGGGCAAATGGACAATAACTTTAACTTCAATTTGAGTTAAAGAAATAAAGAGAAATGTTTAAGAGTCCAGGAGACTCTCTAGTTATCCTTATGGCGAGACCTAGGATAAGAGGTAAATTATTGTAAAAAGGCAAAGTTTAAAAGCAAGCTAAAAGTGGCTAAAAAGTATAAAGAGAATGTAAATGGCGCCTTCGAATTTGAGACTCGTCAAGTGGAGCAGGACTCCCTGGGCAGTGACCCGTCGGACGAGGTACTTTCGAAGGGCTAAAAGTGAAAGCAAGGAGCTAAATGCTCGAAGAAAAGAGAAAGTAAATTGCCAGTGGCAAAATGGGAGCTATAAGCTCGAATAAGAAAGGAAAGCAAGTGTTCAAAAGCAAAGAGGCTAAGAACTAAAATAAAAGAGAAAGAAAAAGAAAAGAAAAGAAAGAAAAATTAAAGATAAAACGGGCGTACCTCCGGGGGCGAACGTACAACGGTCAGGAGTTGGACAGGGTCCCTCTCCCGGGCAGCGACCCGTATGACTGGTAGATAGAGTACTCTTGTCAGAGTTGGGCAGTGACCCTATCGGGCAGTGTCCCGTATGACAAGTCCCCCCGGCAGGACGGGGTAACACTTGCGAGTGTTATCGGCAACCTTAGAAATCTTATCTTATGGTAGCAAGACTACCGGGCTCGGGCCCGTTGGATAAGAATTTCCAAGGGTTAACTTGAACTAAAGCACCAGAATCTAAAGAATAAAGAAAAATAGAGTGGCCAGGGTGGCCGGGTTAGTTGAACCCAGTATACAGCGGCATAGTGGCCGAGTTGGTGCTTAGCAGCCTAGTGTGGCTAGACAGAGTAGTGCTGGGTCGATGGTTGTACACAGATAGTGTAGTGATATATTATTGCATAGCTGCATATTGATGTTGAGGATTTTAGTTTCCTAGCACACTATTATTATTGCTTCCATTGGACCAAGTGGTGTAGGACACTCTCTCTCGGTGGTTGAACCCACTGGGAACTCGCTCGTAAGTTCTCACACCCCTTGGGTGACCCCCCACAGGTTCGGGAATGGATGCAGCGGTCGAGACAGATCAGATGCAGACGACAGCGAGGCATACGACAGGGGCAAGGGCCCAGCAGCATAGTGACCTAGAGGGTCTAGCAGAGGTATCCCTTTCTATGTATTTCTTGAGTGAACCTTGTATGGTGAGGAATTATGTAAAAGAATTGTAATAATTTATTTGCAAGTTCAGAAATGTAAAGTGTAATAAGTTTAATTTTGGTTCACTCTTGTATGCTTTCATTTCCGCTTAAACTGGTTGTTATTGAATGAAAGTTTAAATTTATAGTGATTTTTAGTACTCTGATATTGAGCTTCCGCATACACTTGTTGTGTTATTATGGATGTTACCGTTCCTTTCGGGTAGAAAAAGGTCTTACCCGATTGGCGGGTCTGTTGGCGTGCCCGAACCGTACAAATTGGCGGACTCGGGGCGTGACAGATTAGAGTGGTATCAGAGCCTAGGAATAGTCCTAGGTGGTTAGCAACCTTAGGGAGACCCTAGGGATTAGCACGAGAGAGTGCGTGGGTGGTGGCGAAAGTACTTGATTGGTATTGTTGTTCCCAAAAAGGATGTTGGGACTGATCGAGGGCGACGAGCTTTCATTCTTCGGATATTACGTTGGCGGCCGACAACGTAATGTTGGAGATGAAAAGGAGTACCCTCTTATACTTTCGCATGATTGGGTCGACGAGCCTTTTTGTCGGTATATAGACTGCGCGTTGCTCAAATGGCTAAGTTTGGGCTGGTTGTTTCGTTGTGGTGTGCATATTAGCGATGACACCACATAGATAGACGCACCTGTTTGACTCGAGTCACGAGAGGGCTCGGGGTCAAACGAGGTATACGAGCTGCGATAGCAGGTGACCGCACTTGTTGGAGTGGTCCAACAGTAGGTCAGACTTCTTGCCGTCGGCGGAAATTTTCCGCCGACAGGAAGACAGATTTCGACGCCTAAGAGTGGCGTCAGCATGACAGTTGGAGCAGATAGATAGGCTCCAGTGGCTGATAGCGCAGCAGCTGAGGCTGCATAAATGACGCATGAGTATACGGCGTCGCCGCATGTTGGGGCGACAGTAGAGAGGGTGGCAGTGGCCGCCGAGCTTTTGTCAGCGCACCCCGCACCTTCAGCAGGGGTGTTATAAGCTTGTGTCAGCTAGTTTGCTGGCAAAGTGTGGTTAGCGAGGTCCAGTGAGAGACCGACTCACGAAGAAAATGGTGATCGCTATGTTGCGAGAACCAAGTAAGTATGTCCTAAGGGTTAGGGCAAGAAAGATTTACGGGCCTGGCGGCGTGAGTTCGCCCTGATAACGGTAGTGACCGTGTGGCCTATAGTTGTGGCTAAATTGCCGCATTGTGGGTTGGTAAGACCCGGGACAGGTTTCGAGATTCGAAAACCTCGCAAGTGAGCGGGAGTTTTGTGGCGCCGATTTGATGGATCGCTGTAACGGCAAGGATTGCCACCGTAGGATTCGCGTGATAATCACCAGAGTTGGTGGACAGTTATTTGTGGTGCCTCGACCCAGTTGGGAGAGGTGTACAGGAGTCATACGCGTGTTTAAGCAAGTTGCTTGACACTGGATTTTACGAGTTAGCGTGGGGGCGTAGGACGCCCAACTGTTTGGGTGCTCATGGAGCACGAGTATCGTTTAGCCAGAGAGAGCTGATTAGGTGGCGTATTAGCCTTTGCCCAGTGTGGCCAGAGTTGATATAGAGAGTTTGGGTCGTGGATTGACGACTTGTTAGTTGAGTTTGCTCAGTGGAGCATAGTGGTCGCGTGGCGACGATTAGCGGGTTCGCTTGTGGACGATCCGTGCCTGGACCATGTTTGTGGACTGTGGGCCTGTAGCCCAGTGGGCAGGCGCAGTCAGCTGTGAGAGACAGCGGCCCGAGACCTGATGGCGGGGCATGATAGAGATTTGGTCGGGACGGTAGTCCGAGCGATGACCCGGGAACGTGGAATGCCACGTGTGAGCATTGAGGCTAGGTACACTGAGTTAGTACACTGAGAGTGTGATATGACCAGGCCGTAGAGCTAGTGGTGATTGAGGTATTGTAGCTCCTAGTGGGAGTATTGGTGTAGTAATCCTAAGTGAGGATCTACCCGTATGACGATTGGGTCTGTGTGCTAGTGAGAGCCATTATACAGAGTTGGACTAGTTGGGCTATAGGCCCCTATTGGACCGTGGTCTGTGGACCTATTAGTAGTTCGAGATATCGGGTTAGCTGATAACCCGTGGACTTAGAGCGCTAGTAGCGTGTGAGATAGTTGAGGACTTGTGGATTGGCCTTTGCCCTCCACATTAGGCAGCGGAGTGACCGGAAAATGCGATAAATGTAATTAGTTGCAGATGCAACCTCCTTGTGAAAGATAAAATGATCGCGGAATTAAAGTGAAGATTTCGCAAGAAGAGACTTCGCCATTCGTGGCAATTGAGAGAGCAAGTGCTCAACTGTGTCTTTCACCTACTTGGTGAAAGTGGCCAGACACCAGGTCTGAGTTTGTCCCTAAATTGAGATAGGGATCCAGGAATGGGTTGCTCGTGTAATTTCGGCGAGCAGCAGTGTGATGCCGGTCACGAGGTACAGTGAGCCCAGTAGTGAGGGCAAGATTTCCTCCCTCTCGATCAAGTAAGGGTCGAGATGTGATTCAAGTTTCGAGGACGAAACTTATTTTAAGGGGGGTAGAATGTAATGTACCGAATTTTCGGCACATAAATAAATGTAAATAAAGGTGGTATGAAATACTAGTGTTATGAAAGTTGGGGAAGTAAAGAATATTTGGAAGCGAGTTGGGCCCAAATCGGGTTAAAATAAGAGATCTAAAAATTTATTCGAGAAAGGGGGCCCAGATTTTTAGTGAAAAATTCACAGTGTCGGAAAATTCCGAGAAAATTACGGGAGCCCCGTAAATATGTTTTAAGGCCACAGAAAAAGTTTCGTGTTGATCGGAGGCCGGATAGTGGGAACGGGCTCCACCAACAGTGTCGAAAAATTCTGAGAAAATTACGGGAGCTGTGTAATTATGTTTTAAGGTTACAGTAAAAATTTCGGGTTGATAGGATACCCGGATTGTGAGAACGGGGTCCGCCAATGATTCTGGATACAGCGAGGCTTTTGGTGGCCCAGAAATGGCCAAAAGTGAAAATTTAAATTTTTCTGTGATAAATTTAGCTGAAACGAACCCGCCTGTCAAATTTGGACGGAAACGGACGAAAAATGGACAGAAAACGGACCAAAAACGAATCTCAAGGCGGCGTTGGCGCGCGGCTCGAGGCGCGCTTGCGTGCTGCACAAGCTGCGCGGGTCAGGCCGCACAGGCGCGGGACGAGCGCCACGTGGCGCTGGGGCGCGCGCTGGACCCGGTGCGCGCCCTCTTCATGGTGGACCGCCACACGGCAATTCTTATTGGGCGGTCCCGTGGACCCAGTCCACGGACCACCCTTCTCCTTTTTCTCCTTCTTTTTCTTTTCTTCTTCTTCCTTCTCCCTCGCAGACCCTTCCTCCTCTCCTTTCTGTTCGTCTTCTCCAACCGAGCTTCAACCGAGCTTCGAGGGAGAGAGAGAGAGAGAGAGAGAGAGAAAGAAAGAAAGAAAAAGAGGAGGAAATTTTGTGAGATGGAACGGCGCGACTGTACGAGGTAAGCCCCGCACATTATTTTTACGATATTTTTGGCACAATATTTATGCCTCCTTTGGGTTTGGATTTGACCCCATTATCGTGTTGCGTGTTAGGAACCGAGTTATACTGCGCCGTTTTGTTGCGCAGACTGTCGGGGACAATTTTGGCGCGCCTCGTTTTGCGTGCCAATCCGAGGTACGTGCTCCGTTTTACGCACAGATTGAGTTGTTGTGCACGATTTTACATGCAGTTTATAATATTATACATCGTTTTTCGTACAGAGATAGAAAAAATATGCACCGTTTTGCGTGCAACCTTACAGTTAAACTTGCACCGTTTTGCGTGCAGATCATTTTATCGCGCACCGTTTTGTGTGCAGTTTATAATATTATACATCATTTTTCGTATAGAGATAGAAAAATATGCACCGTTTTGCGTGCAACCTTACAGTTAAACTTGCACCGTTTTGCGTGCAGATCATTTTATCGCGCACCGTTTTGTGTGCAGTTTATAATATTATACATCATTTTTCGTGCAGAGATAGAAAAAATATGCACCGTTTTGCGTGCAACCTTACAGTTAAACTTGCACCGTTTTGCGTGCAGATTATTTTATCGCGCACCGTTTTGCGTGCAGTTTATAATATTATACATCATTTTTCGTGCAGGGATAGAAAAATATGCACCGTTTTGCGTGCAACCTTACAGTTAAACTTGCACCGTTTTGCGTGCAGATCATTTTATCGCGCACCGTTTTGCGTGCAGTTTATAATATTATACATCGTTTTTCGTGCAGGGATAGAAAAATATGCACCATTTTGCGTGCAACCCTATAGTTAAGCGTGCACTGTTTTGCGTACAGAATTGAGGTACGTGCATCGTTTTACGTGCCGACCGTGTTGTCGCGCACCGTTTTGCGTGCCGATCCTAATATTATGCATCGTTTCTCGTGCAGGGTTGAAAAAGACGTGCACCGTTTTGCGTGCAGATTTGAGGTACGTGCATCGTTTTGCGTGCCGATTGTGTTGTCGCGCATCGTTTTGCGTGCACTCTCTAATATTATACATCATTTTTCGTACAGGGTTAGAAAAACGTGCACCGTTTTACGTGCAACCCTACGGTAGACGTGCACCGTTTTGCGTGCAGATTCGAGGTACGTGCACCGTTTTGCGTGCCGGTTGATTTAACGCGCACCATTTTGCGTGCAGACTAAAATGACGCACACCGTTTTGCGTGTGGATTTTTAGTAACGTGCATCGTTTTGCGTGCAGGTTTGGTGGACGTGCACCGTTTTGCGTGCTGACTCGAGAGAAGTGCATCGTTTTGCGTGCAAGCTCGAGGAGACAAGTGGAATCGCGCTGAGACCAATTGCAAGTGTCTACAAGCAATTGGGTACACTACAAGGTGGGAAATTCTGCCGAAATTGGGTGACCTCTCCCCTTGCTCCTTTGCTTTTCGATTTGAAGCATGATAGTAGCCTGTTAGAGGCGTTAGGTTGATCATGATTATGATTGTTTGTGTAGATGGATTCAGATGGAATAAGGGCAACTGTTGGTTGCCAGAGATAGAGGAATAGATGTGTGTGTGTGCAAATTGACACAGAGATAAAGTGCAACTGTTGGTTGCCAAAGATACTTGATGAATATGCATGCGTAGAAGTAATTACTATTTGATGAATGAAATGAAATAATTGCATGTATGAGAAAGATTTGTTGATTATGAGTGTGATCATGTTAGGGTATAACCCTAGGAATCATGTGGCATTAAGGAAAATGACATGTTGGTAGTAAGACTAGGAGAAAACCTAGATTCAGGGTTTAACGAGTGACATCAAACTTAGGAGTTATCCTAGGGAGGACGAGTGGCATGGTCTTAGGTGATAACCTAAGGACACTGGATAGAGTGATCAACATAGAGTCAGAGAACTCTAGGGTGTATATGGCATGGAACTTAGGTAAAGAGAACCTAAGGAGAATTAGTGTTCAACATAGAGTCAAGGAACTCTAAGATGAGTATGACATGGATCTTAGGTAAAGGAAACCTAAGGTGAATTAGAGGTCAGCATAGAGTCAAGTTGACTCTGGGATTCAGTAAGGAATCAAGAGAATGGAACAATGGATCAAATGTGGAGATATGAAAGGGAAAACAGGAAAGTAGAGTCATGTAATTCTAATATAACAGTGGAACATGCAATTAGAGTCAGTGTAACTCTAAGTTAATAGTGGAACAGGAAAATAGAGTTAAGTTAACTCTAGGATTCAATGAGGAATCAGGAAAAATGGGATAAGATCCCAGGGTTAAAGAGTTTAACAAATATAACCCTAGAAAGTCATAGGGTGTATGGGCAAATGGACAATAACTTTAACTTCAATTTGAGTTAAATAAATGAAGTGAAATGTTTAAGAGTCCAGGAGACTCTCTAGTTATCCTTATGGCGAGACCTAGGATAAGAGGTAAATTATTGTAAAAAGGCAAAGTTTAAAGAGCAAGCTAAAAGTGGCTAAAAGTATAAAGAGAATGTAAATGGCGCCTTCGAATTTGAGACTCGTCAAGTGGAGCAGGACTCCCTGGGCAGTGACCCGTCGGACGAGGTACTTTCGAAGGGCTAAAAGTGAAAGCAAGGAGCTAAATGCTCGAAGAAAAGAGAAAGTAAATTGCCAGTGGCAAAATGGGAGCTATAAGCTCGAATAAGAAAGGAAAGCAAGTGTTCAAAAGCAAAGAGGCTAAGAACTAAAATAAAAGAGAAAGAAAAAGAAAAGAAAAGAAAGAAAAATTAAAGATAAAACGGGCGTACCTCCGGGGGCGAACGTACAACGGTCAGGAGTTGGACAGGGTCCCTCTCCCGGGCAGCGACCCGTATGACTGGTAGATAGAGTACTCTTGTCAGAGTTGGGCAGTGACCCTATCGGCAGTGTCCCGTATGACAAGTCCCCCCGGCAGGACGGGGTAACACTCGCGAGTGTTATCGGCAACCTTAGAAATCTTATCTTATGGTAGCAAGACTACCGGGCTCGGGCCCGTTGGATAAGAATTTCCAAGGGTTAACTTGAACTAAAGCACCAGAATCTAAAGAATAAAGAAAAATAGAGTGGCCAGGGTGGCCGGGTTAGTTGAACCCAGTATACAGCGGCATAGTGGCCGAGTTGGTGCTTAGCAGCCTAGTGTGGCTAGACAGAGTAGTGCTGGGTCGATGGTTGTACACAGATAGTGTAGTGATATATTATTGCATAGCTGCATATTGATGTTGAGGATTTTAGTTTCCTAGCACACTATTATTATTGCTTCCATTGGACCAAGTGGTGTAGGACACTCTCTCTCGGTGGTTGAACCCACTGGAAACTCGCTCGTAAGTTCTCACACCCCTTGGGTGACCCCCCCACAGGTTCGGGAATGGATGCAGCGGTCGAGACAGATCAGATGCAGTCGACAGCGAGGCATACGACAGGGGCAAGGGCCCAGCAGCATAGTGACCTAGAGGGTCTAGCAGAGGTATCCCTTTCTATGTATTTCTTGAGTGAACCTTGTATGGTGAGGAATTATGTAAAAGAATTGTAATAATTTTATTTGCAAGCTCAGAAATGTAAAGTGTAATAAGTTTTAATATTTGGTTCACTCTTGTATGCTTTCATTTCCGCTTAAACTGGTTGTTTATTGAATGAAAGTTTAAATTTGTAGTGATTTTTAGTACTCTGATATTGAGCTTCCGCATACACTTGTTGTGTTATTATGGATGTTACCGTTCCTTTCGGGTAGAAAAAGGTCTTACCCGATTGGCGGGTCTGTTGGCGTGCTCGAACCGTACAAATTGGCGGACTCGGGGCGTGACACTTTTCCCCAGGGACTTCAGCTCCAGTTCCTGCGGTGCCCGTCGCTGATCCAGCTGCTTCAGACCGAGGTAAGGGAATCGCGAGGTAGATCCTTTTTCCCTTTCAGCAGCAGCGGGAGGTAGAGGTACCCGATGTACTTTTTGGTTGTGTCTGTTAGTTTGAGAGATCTTGTAGTGAGGGATCGAGTTGTACCTTTTTGTTTTCTTTTGAGAGACACTTGTATTCAGGAGAGGTTATCATGTTTATTATGTGAGAGATTATTTTTTTTTCCCCTTTTATAGCTAGTTTTCTTTTACAGCTCTGATATTGTTAGTATATTTGATCTATTTTGCAGGTTAGACGCTACGTCTCTACAGGGCTTCCTGTAGGGGCGGCGGATCTGTTGGCGAGCCCGGGGTACAGTTCTGACCCCGGGGCGTGACAGATTAGAGTGGTATCAGAGCCTAGGATGTAGGTCTTGGAGGACTTAGGAACCCTAGGCTTATGTTTAAACCCTAGGATGACCCACGTGAGAGCCGAGACTTTTAGCGAAAGTCTTGATTGGGTATCTAACTCTCCCGAGTGGATAGGGACGAGTGATAGACATATCTTCCTTTTGTAGCGACTATGTTGGCTGCAGACAACATAGTGCTTCGGAAAGGGGGACATGCCTTTTGACTTTTGCTAGATTGGGTCGAGTGTTGCTTCTGGTCCTGATTGTTTGTTTTGTCCCTCAGGTGGGGATGCCTCCTCGACGTTCGATGGTGACGCGTTCGCAGCCTTCGTCCTCAGAGCCCGAGCAGGAGGACTCGGGGCGAGGACCTCAGGCTGAGATTCTGGAGCTCCGTGCCCAGATGGCACAGATGGCTGAGGCGGCTAGACGCCAGGAGGAGGCAGTGGCGCGGCTGACGCTCTTATTGGAGCAGAGAGCACAGCCGGCAGTGGCACCCCCTGAGGCTTCGCCGGTGCCTTCTTCCCCTGTTGTGGCACCCCCTGTGGTGCAGCCGGCGCCAGCGATTCCTGCTGAGCCGGTTTCGAGTAGGCCACCGGCTGAGGCGACGGGAGGTTGTTGATTTGCTGATGAGATTTCGGCGGTTCGATCCGCCCCGCTTTTCGGGCATGGGTGCTGAGCCTTGGGCAGCCGAGACTTGGATTACCACCATGGAGCGCCACTTTGAGAGCTTATTTGTGGATGAGAGGTATCGGGTTATTCTGGCTACCCATTTTCTGGAGAGCAACGCCGAGGCGTGGTGGCGGCGTTTGCGACCAGCTGGTCCACCGGGGACGCAGCTTCTTTCCTGGGCTGAGTTTCGAAGCATGTTGCTGGGAGCCTTCTTCCCGGAGAGTGTCCGACAACGGCTGGAGGAGCAGTTGAAGAATCTCCGCCAAGGAGATAGACCGGTGCACATGTACATAGCGGAATTCAACCAGCTGTTGGCATGTGTGCCTCATGTGGCCAGAGACGAGAGCCATCGTGTCTACATGTTTGAGAGAGGACTTCGTCGAGACATCTACCAGTTCGTCCGCTCCCGTAGACTGCAGACCGTGGAGGCCTCGATGGAGCAGGCCTTGTATGTGGAGTGTGGAGAGGCCGTGATGGATGAGGTATCTCCGGCCCCTGTAGCGACTTCTGGGGCGAAGCGCCCGGCCCCTGCGGAGGAGGGGCAGTCTAGCAGGCAGGGACCCCCGAGACCTCCGCGTTTCCACCCTCAGGGCCGGGGGCACCAGGGACGCCAGAGGTCTGGGGCGTCTCGGCAGTCACAGCAGCAGCAGCAGCAGCAGCAGCGTCGACCCCCGCGACAGCAGCAGTCCTCACAGCAGTCTTCTCGGCAGCAGCGCTCAGATCGGTGTGTTATTTGTATGGGCCCTCATCCGCCGACTCAGTGCCCGCAGAGACAGGGCCGGTGTTTTCGATGCGGGGAGGCCGGCCATATCGCGAGTGCATGTCCCAGGGCCGGTCATCCAGCTCCTTCTTCTGCATCAGCACCGACCGTTCCTTACCAGCCAGCCGGTCCTTCTGCAGCCTACAGCAGGCCAGATTTTGCCTCCTCTTCTTCTCGGCAGCCAGAGCGACGTCCCCCGGCACCGAGCGGTCGTGTATATGCCGCTCAGATTGAGGAGGCTTTCGCAGCAGAGCAGGTTGTCGCAGGTATTATTCTGATCTCAGCAGTCCGTGCTCGGGCTCTTTTCGATACCGGTGCTTCTCATTCATTCATCAGTAGATCATTCGCATCCTTGCATGGTATAGCGATAGCTTCTTTATCATGTGCATTAGAGGTTGAGATACCGGATCATGTTCTGCATGTTGAGGAGTGCTGTAGAGATTGCCCCATACAGTTGGGATCCTGGATTCTGCCGGCCGACTTGCTTGTCTTACGACAGCTCCAGGATTTCGATGTTGTACTGGGTATGGATTGGTTGTCGAGATATTATGCCACCATTGATTGCCGCGAGAGGACTGTTACTCTTCGTGAGCCGGAGCAGGAGGTGTTTGTCTTCCGGGGCTGTCAGAGTTCGTTTGTTCCCTGACTATTTCTTCGGCGAGGGCCAGGCGGTTGATGAGTAGAGGATGCACCGCATTTCTGGCGACGATTGTAGAGGTGCCCACGGCGGCGCGGGGACTCGAGGATATTCCAGTAGTCCGCGAGTTTCCCGATGTGTTTCCCCCAGAGCTGTCGACCTTGCCGCCAGAGAGGGAGATTGAGTTCGTGATTGATGTGGTACCCGGAACCGCACCAATCTCGAAGGCACCTTACAGGATGGCGCCTGCCGAGCTGAGAGAGTTGAAGGCCCAGCTACAGGATCTTCTGGACAGAGGCTTCATTCGGCCCAGTGTTTCGCCGTGGGGAGCGCCTGTTTTGTTCGTGAAGAAGAAGGATGGGACACTTCGCTTATGTGTGGATTACCGGGAATTGAACAAAGTGACCATCCGGAATAAGTATCCTCTGCCACGGATTGATGACTTGTTTGATCAGCTACAGGGAGCCTCCGTGTTTTCGAAGATTGATCTCCAGTCAGGTTACCACCAGCTGAGGGTGAGGGCCGAGGACATTCCCAAGACGGCGTTAGATCCCGGTATGGACATTACGAGTTTACGGTTATGCCGTTTGGTTTGACCAATGCCCCAGCTGCATTCATGGATCTGATGAACCGGGTTTTTCAGCCGTACTTGGATCGATTTGTGGTTGTGTTCATTGATGACATCCTGATTTACTCCCGGAGCGATGCGGAGCACGAGGAGCACTTGAGGATAGTGCTGCAGCTTCTACGTGATAAGAAGTTGTATGCCAAGCTTAAGAAGTGCGAGTTTTGGCTTCGGGAGGTTGCTTTCTTAGGCCACATTGTTTCAGCCGCTGGAGTGGCGGTCGACCCGACGAAGATTGACACAGTTCGGGATTGGTCGAGGCCGACGACGGTTACTGAGGTACGGAGTTTCTTGGGCCTAGCCGGTTATTATCGTCGGTTCGTGGAGGGCTTTGCGAAGCTCTCTACTCCCCTGACCAATTTGACGAGGAAGGGGACGAGGTTCGTTTGGACCGAGCAGTGTCAGCAGAGTTTCGAGGAACTGAAGAGAAGATTGATCTCCGCACCTGTTCTTGCACTGCCGGTTATGGGAGAGGGTTTCGTGATCTACAGTGACGCCTCGCA
Organism: Tillandsia fasciculata; assembly: GCA_029168755.2. Lineage (NCBI taxonomy): Eukaryota > Viridiplantae > Streptophyta > Magnoliopsida > Poales > Bromeliaceae > Tillandsia > Tillandsia fasciculata. The sequence continues at coordinate 3,598,063 of CM054938.1, read as the reverse complement.
CAGTGGTCTGGGTTGCGTCTTGATGCAGCATGGTAGGGTAATTGCCTATGCTTCACGGCAATTTAAGGA
>CM054938.1:3491734-3597894 GCA_029168755.2 Tillandsia fasciculata | reverse complement strand
ACTTTCCTCGGTTGGAGTCGCTCCCCTCGAGTGCGCCCTCCGGGCTAGCCTGTATTATCTTCGCAGTTGCAAGCCAGTCGAGGGGACCGCTACGTAATTCTCGACCTAATGCGGGTTTATGGTTGTAGGTAGGCGCAGATTTGACTGGACCCTATGTGACAATCAGTATGATTGGGTTGATTCAATATACTGGGATATAGTCGATGCATCGTTTTTATCTGTATCATCCTTTGAGCATAGTAGATAGAGGCATGATAGCTGTAAAATTATTTCCTACCTTTTATTTTTTTTAGTATTTTCGTTATCATATGCCTCTAGTGGACTTAGTAGGCAGACTGTTGGTCCTGGAGACGGTACCCACTGAGAACTACGTGTTGGAGTAGTTCTCACACCCTCTGTCGGTGACAGTTTTTGCAGAGATTTACCCTTCCATTCCTGCTCTAGCTGGCTTGACGGACCAAGGACAGGGAGTCACGAGATAGACCCCTACCAGGGTTGTTCATTTTGATGAGGTTGATGTATCATCCCGGACTATGGGATTTACTGTACACTGTTGTATTTCTTGTTTTTGTTATCTTCCTTTTTGGATTCATAAATGTTGTATAGGAGGATTTTCTTTTTGTACTATTCCTGTGTATCAGATTTGGTATTCTTTTATTTAGGAAATGGACCTTGTATTTATTCCAATTGTACAATGGTTTGGATTTTTTTTTTATATTACAACAGTTTATTTTCCGCTCTGATATCTGTTTAGCTGTAATAGTATCTTTTGCAAGTTAGACGCTTCGTCTATGCGGGACTTCCTGTACGCGTATGGGCGGCGGATCTGTTGGCGAGCCCGGATCGCAGTTTCGACTCCGGGGCGTGACAACTATACTTGTACAAGTACCAAATAATTGGTGCTTTGTAAGTTTTCTACCGTTAGTTTTCTTTTGACTAATGTCATCTTTTAGATTATTCTATTCCACCAACCACTCACTTAATCCAAATGACCCGTTATCATCTTGAATGGTAGGTTATAGGTCTAGCTAACACATTTGTATCTTATTTTGTCACAAGTTTGGAGCATTTGAAGATCTTCATGATGATTTGAAAATACTTGAATTAATCTCTATAATTAATTTGGAACAGATGGTATTCGGAAAAAAGTTAACACGACTTACTTCTGTTCAAAAGATACGATCAAATACTTTGGTTGTATTCTACATGCATAAAAATCTTGATGAGAACCATCTACTAGCTAGTAAGACAAACTGGATCACAAATTTCTATATCTGTCTTGACTAATAGAACAATAACTCTACTATGAGAAGCAACTATAAATCTAGTAAACAAAAGAGCTTAGAATTTTGTCCACGATGAAATGCTAAACATTATACCAACCCCAAAATAGAAGCTTAATATAGAATTATTTTAACTTCTGTTGTAGGAGAAAGTTATCTAAAAATTTTAACAAAAAAGTTAATTGTTGGTGCTACGCTATTCTTGCAGTGTTAAAAAGTTTCATTTACTCGAACTTATCACTATAGGGTGGACTAAATAGCAAAGTGTTAAGAAATCATATTTATTTCTCAAAAAAAAAAAGATGATGGTAATTTATAAAATGGTAAAATTTAACTTATCTCACTATATATATATATATATATATATATATATATATATATATATATATATATATATATATATATATATATATATAGTTCGGCTATGTGACATCCTAATAGTCCCACATCGAATGAGAATGAGTTTGTTATTAAATATATAAGAGACAATGAACATTAGTAATAATAACCGGACTTAAATATTTTGGGTTGTAGTTTGGACCCAACGAGTTATTATTGCTAGTGGGTCGGATCGTTATATTTGATATCAGAGCCAATCACCAACCGAGCCGAGACTGGATCTAGATGACAGGACTAGCGAGACAAGTCTCAGATATTGGGATGTGCGTGTGATACTGGCGGAGTCTATGAGGCCTAAACTGACTACACATTCTTTCATATAAGCAGTAAAAATCTACAAGCACCAATAACTTGGTACTTTTAAAAGCATAGGAGAGTGAGCATAGGAGAGCAAGCATTAAAAATCTGACTACACATTCTTTCATATAAGCAGTAAAAATCTACAAGCACCAATAACTTGGTACTTTTAAAAGCATAGGAGAGCGAGCATAGGAGAGCAAGCATTAAAAATCTACAAAAATCTAGATCTATTCCTTTGACTAATTTCACCCCTTAGATCATGCTATTCTACCAAAGATCATGCTATTCTACCAACCACCCACTAAATCCAATAGGTTCACTATCATCCTAACTGTACATTTTTTCATCCAAGGACTAAAAACCTACCAGCATTAATAACTTGATACTTTTAAAAGCATAGAAACTCAATTTTATATATATATATATATATATATATATATATATATAGTAGGGCTTATATACTTTCAAAAGTACAAGTCCAAATATGCTTGTGAATTTTTTATCATTGAATTTGTATTGAGATTTGTGTTATTTACTTTTTTTTCTCTCTCTTTAGTTGACTTTACAATAGCACAAATCTCAATACAAATCCAATAGTAAAAAATTCACAAGCATAGCTGAGCTTGTACTTTTGAAAGTATATAAACTCTACTCTCTCTCTCTCTCTCTCTCTGTAGATATATATATATATATTATGGCTACTATGCTATCGATAGCACCAAGCACTTGATACTACTAAGTTTTTTGTCGTTAGATTTATCCCTTTGATTATTTACATCTCTCAAATCATGTTATTTCCACAACTATACACTAAATCCTAGAGGCTCACTATTATATTCAAAGGTCAAAAACCTAATAATACCAATGACTTGGTGCAATAATATAATAGTCTAGGTATATATATATATATATATATATATATATATAGAGAGAGAGAGAGAGAGAGAGAGAGAGAGAGAGAGAGAGAGAGAGAGAGTGTGTGTGTGTGTGTGTGTCCGGCTAGTACTATACTATTGATAGCACCAAGCACTTAATACTACCAAGTTTTTAGCTGTTAAATATACCCTTTTCATTATTTTTCTCCGTTAGATTATACTATTCTTTCAACCACTCACTAAATCTTAGGGACCCACTATTATTTTAATCTTATATTTTTTCATCCAAAAATTAAAAACCTTATAACAACACTATTAATAATATAATAACCTAATTTTATACACACACACACACCACAAATTTATTAGTTCTTTAACTATCACGAACTTTCAATTCAAAGGCTAAATTTCTAACTAGAAAATGAAAAAATTTAGCTTAATTAATGGATGGCAGCGATACATGGATATACAAATGCACTCTCGCATATGGGCGCATAATTGGTCATTTAGCTGCATATATTTGGTTCGATATAAATTAGAACTTTTTATCGGTATAAATTCATGAACAAGCATGAATAAGATTAATTTTACGATTGAATAAAATTTAGGTTGTTCTTCGAAATAAAAAAAAAAAAAAAAAAAGCATTTAGATGGTTAGATTGGAATAGTAAAAATAAAAATAATTATAATTTTAAAATAATATATTTTATTTAATAAATAATATAAAAATATTAATTAAATAATAATTTAACTTATTTAATTATGGATAACCCTAATATTAATTGATAAAATAATTAACAATAATAAATATTATTAATAAATAATTTAATTAATTATAAATAATGTAATAAATTAATTAGTTAGTTATCTAATAGTTAGATAATTAATTAATAAAATAATTAAATTAGTTAAAATATTAGATTAATTAAAGAGTTATACAATAATTAAAATTATATTTATTTTAATTAAACTTATTATCAAATGGAAACAAACTTGTTTCAAAAAAAAAAAAAAAAAAAAATCAGAACAGCAGTTTCAGTTTTATAACAGCTTGTTCCAGAAAAACGAAAATTACTATTCTCATTCATAACCAAACACGTTTGAAAAATAAAACTAGAATAAACTCTTATTTTAGGCCTCAAAAGGAATAAAGAGAGAGAGAGAGAGAGAGAGAGAGAAAGAGAGAGTGCATGCGAGTGAGTGAGTGTGAGTTTTGTTGGGCTACTATATCGATAGTAAAGGGCTCGATTTACTACCGATTTAATTTCGATGATAGAGTTTTAAATCAACAATCGGTATCGTTAAAATATTGTTTAAATTATTTGAGCTATCTAAAAATTAAATTTTATATCTTTTCGATATTATTCTTTTATTCATCAAGTGGATAAAAAATGAATGGTTGAAAATAATTTTTTTTCAAAAAATGATGATACAATTTTTACATTCAAGATTTAGAGTTTAGATTTTATTTTAATTAGTATAATTTTTTTTTAATAAAAATTTAGTTGATTGAAACTTTTCAATACTGTTAAATGAGGAAGCACATCATATCGATAATTAAAATTATAAATTTTATAATATTTTAATTATTCGATGATGTTAACAAATATAAAATATAATTTTTAATTAGTTTAAATAATTTAAATTATATACAATAATATTAATTATCAATTTGAAAGTTTTATTATTAAAAATAAATTAATAATAAATGGAGGTGTTTACTAGGGAATGTAGTCCATCAACTCTCTCTCTCTCTCTCTCTCTCTCTCTCTCTCTCTCTCTCTTGCTGTACACACATTTTTTTCTCCTCTCTCTTAATAGAAAAGGTTAATTAATTGTAAATGAGAAAGACATCTTGAATGTTGTGGTTGTTTTATTTCTAGAAATTGTATCCAATCAGCTGTTATTTAATCTAAATCATATTTGAAATGCTCATCTTGTTAGGAAAATAAATCAATTTATGATCAAATCATATACAATTAATTCTGCCTGCGGATTCTGATGCTATCTCAATATTTACTTTATATAGTTGGATATATATATTACTTGGTATAGAAAATTTTAAATACATAATTTTCTATATATAATTGCATCTTAATTTATATATATATAATTTTTTTTTTTGTTTTCTCTAATTGTATAATTTTTTATATAAAAAAATTATTGTTGATAGAATGATACAAAAGGGAAATACTTTTCTCTACATAAAATTATGTGATGTGAGAGTTATAATTAAGATACTTTATTCTTATCATTTTAGTCTCTAATATATTAATTGATGATGGCCCTAGCTAAGTTACTTCCTTGCATTCCAATTGTTCCCTAAAGTACTACTTAGCTTTGTCATTCACCCTCCCATGCATCCTATAGGATCTTCCATGGGGTATTACATGGCTAATACTAACCACAAAAATAAATATAATTATATACTTAATCAAAATGTTCATGAGATTGACCTAATGATTAAATTTTATTATTGTTGTTTTAAAAATAAACTTAACCAGAAATGTGAAGCAATCAAATTTAGAACTCGAAATTTCGAATATCAATTAATTATTAAGTCTTTAGTCAACTGCGCTTAGTATTGGATGTCCCGGCACTCACTGATCAGCCCACGCTGATAGTTGGTTTAATGTGATTGTGACTTGGATCCTACTTGAAATTAATCCCAACCACAAAAACATATATAATTGTATAGTGATCACAACCTTAATTAAGGAGATTGACATAGTGATTATCATTATCAATTATTTCAAGATGATGATCTAAGGATGATGTTCAAGTCCATTGGAATCCAAACCAGAACCCATGTTTTTCATCGATGATCTCATGCCTACTCAATTGATCTTAATTGCTGGTTTAATTTGATCGGGTACTCTTCAAAAATACATGTATTTGGTGAAATAGTGTAACATATATACTATAATCTAATGCCATTATTGAGGATTTTATATGTGACGTCCCTAATACTCCCACATCGGATGTAAATGGAAGACATAGACACTAGTAATAATAACTGGACTTAAGCATTTTGGGCTGTAGTGTGGGTCTAACGAATTATTATTACTAGTGGATCGGATCGTTACATTTGGTATCAGAGTCAATAACGAGCCGGAAGTGTTCGGCGGCGAGTCTCGGCTGAGCCTGAGTCTAGATGACAGGGCTAGCGAGACAAATCTCACATCGCCTGGTGATCTTGGGTTGCTGTGTGTGTGTGTGTTTGGGCTGACGAGAACGTCAGGCCTAAACGGAGGACCGGAGTCTGTGGAGCCTGAGTCTAGATGACAGAGCTAGCTAGACAAATCTCACATCGCCTGATGATTTTGGGTTGTTGTGTGTGTGTTTGGGCTGACGAGTATGTCAGGCCTAAACGGAGGACCGGAGTCTGTGACGTCCCCAATTAGTCCCACATCGGATGTGGATGGAATTGTGATTGGGTTTATATGAGACATGGACACTAATAATAACAACTGAACTTAAGCATTTTGGGCTGTGGTGTGGGCCTAACGAGTTATTATTACTAGTAGATCGGTCGCTATATTATATTCATATGGTATCTAATGTTTCTCAAATGCTTTAATTTGCAAGTACTATAAATATAGTTTTACCAATTATGAGAGAGCCCACATTTTTATTAAGCCCAAACCAAAGGATGGCCTATTAGCCCATTTTGCAATGTAATGCCCAATGAATCTCTCTACAGATTAAGTTGGTTTCCTCAAAAAAATCATTGGGGTAAATGATTCCAATTTCATTTATGAGTTATGTAACCTTCCAAAACATAACTAGGAAGTTCAAACAAAGCCATTTTTTAGCCCCAATAATTCTTAAACTTAAAGTGGATATGTCTAAAAGGGAAACAAAACTTTTGTTAGATTTGAATTTGGTTTTAAATTTTGATCCAATAAGCTTGCCCATCTAACATAGTTAATTGATGATCATGATCTAAACCCCACTCAGCCTTAGTCACCCTTTTGCCTGGTAGAGCTTTTGTACAAAACAAGCAACTAGCAGATGAGATCATTTGATTTGAAATACGCAATCGCTAAATAACGCAAAGAAGAAATTTGCTACTTCGCCCGAAAATCACTCTCCAAATAGTAAAATCTTTTGAAACCTTATGTCATATTTTTGTCTCATTCACTGCAGAATAATTATTCACAAGCTTATTATTACTATTATTATTTGCTATATTTTATTGTTTTGATTTTTATTTGGTTGCAGAAGCCCATGTCATAATCTTTTGCCATTAAAGAAAGCGATTTGTAATGACTTTTTGAGCTTCTGTGGACCAAATGAGCCCAGGTCTTGTCAGTAATTTGTTAGATTCTCCGATCCAAATTTTTGTCCGTTGATTGTGATGGCTCACCAATCGACGGCCATGATACGCATGTTGAATATGAACGTGTGGCCATTAAAAAAAAAAAAAACAAAAAACAAACGTATTGGGCAATTTGTTGTAAATAATAGCACAGGCACATCGACAGGTATACACGAAGAATATACCTCTTTGTTACAATTATTTGGCATGGCACGAAGCCCATAAAATCTATATGAATATGACACAGGCCTAAGTCGTGTCGAGAAAAATCTCTCTCTCTCTCTCTCTCTCTCTCTCTCTCTCTCTCTCTCTCTCTCTCTCTCTATATATATATATGATATATATAAGAATGAAAATAAGAGAAATATAAAGAACATATGTTTTTCAAAAAAAAAAAAAATTATGAATTCTAAAAAAGTAATTATTTTAACTAAACTTTACGTGTGTGTATATATATATATATATATATATATATATATATATATATATATATATATATATATATATATATATATATATATATATATAGAGGATTGATACCTAAATTCTAATAGAATTTAAAGTAATAAATTTTAATATGTTTCTAAGCCTAACTGATCAGGAATAATCAAATAACCGGACTTAAATTACAAAAATACTAAACTTTTATGAAGATAATTAAAAAATGTAGAAACGGAGGCCTAATTAGTTGAATTAAAATTTTAAATTCGGAATATAATATAAATTTTAGACAACTACCTATAAAACTTATTTAAACTATGGATTATTTTAAATCAGGTATCTAAGTTTTTAAAATTTTTCTTCTGTTTTGCATATTTTGACTATAAAATTGAAATGTGTCGTTTATTTTTACAGATTTGATTAGTATATTTTATACAATTATCACAACTATAAATATATTAAAGTAAGTAATTAGCTTGAATTTAAAGTCAAAATATTACTACTAATTAAAATCAAATAAATTAAAGGATTGAATAATAAAAATAAATTTTGAAAGATTGGATTATCAACTCAAGATGGTCAATAAAAGGTGCGGAAAAAAATTCAATAAAAAATTTCTATGGAAACCTTTTTTTTTTCTTTCAGTTTTCCATCTTTTTGTTTCAAAAAAAAAAACTAGCATATTTGAAAACCTGTTTTTTACATTTATAAAAAAATTAGTCTTTAATTTTGTTTTTCAAATATTTTTTAAGAAAAACAAAAACACTAGTTTTTCCATATAATTAGAAAAACAACTTTCAAAAAAAAATTTATTTTTTTTGAAACCAAATAGATGGAACCTTTAAAAAAAAAAAAAAAAAAAAAAAAAAAAAAAAAAAAAATTTATAGAAAATTTTATTTTATTGGATGTCGCTGGTTTGGCTTTGGTTAATTGATCATCCGACCCAATCCAACCCAAACAGCTGGTTTCTTCTGAATAGGCTCGGGCTTAAAATATCCACATAATTTAGGGCCAGGCCAAGTCCGAACCAGTCGAAATCTATACGACCTAGTTGGAAAAAACAAGAGAGAGTAAATTATAGTTTGTTTGGAAATAGTAACCCAAACTTAATCTAAAATTTAGTTAGAGATAGAGTTTATCCTTTAAAAATTTATTTATAATTATTTAAAGTAAAAGTTAGATTTATGATTTGTAATGACTTGATAGATTTATATATATATATATATATATATATATATATATATATATATATATATATATATATATATATATATATATATATAGTTCGGCTAGAATGCTATCGATAACACCAAAGAATTGGTGCTATCAAGTTTTCAGCCGTTGGATGAAAAGATATGCGGTTGGGATTATAGTGGTTCCCTAAGATTTTTACTATTCAACCAACCACCAAGTAAATCCTAGGGGACCACTATAATCCCAACCGCAAAATTTTTCATCCAACGGCTAAAAACTTGATAGCATCAATGGCTTGGTGCTATCAATAGTATTCTAGCCTAATTCTATATTAATTAGATGAATGAGCTATGGTAGACATTTTGGCATAAGGTTAAGAATGTTGTTGAGAGTATAATTGAATATTTCTTGTTCTTTTCCAATGTCTCTTCTTCATATTATTTTATTTTAAAATTTTAGATTTTGGGTTATATAATCGGTATCAGTGTGAATACCGATTCCAATAATTGGTTTCAGAGCTTTTTATGCTTCCAACAATTAGTATCGGAGTCAAAAAGTATTGAATGAATTCTAAGCCAGACGACAACATATTTGAAAAGAATATAGAATCATTGTACCAGATAGCTACATCAAAGTCAAGCGACTCGTAACAGATTGATGAAGGTGACGTTCAGGTGAAACCTAGGCAAAAGAATTGTTTCAAAGAAGTTGGCCTCCGCACAGAAAGTGGTTGTGACACTTGACGAAAAGAGAGCGAGGACAGCCCGTGAAGAGATAAAAAAAAACTTGCCCAAAGAGCTAGTGGGGCTAGACAAGTAGCTGAAAAAAAAAAATCGGCGAGATCTCGATGAAATAAGGACGTCATCCAAACAAGAAGGTACAAACTTAAACTCAGTTTTCGATTTTCTAGTTTTGTTATGAATTTAGATTGGTTTATTCAACCTAGTTTACCAAAGTTCGATGGAACGAACTTTAAACGATGAAATATCATCATTCAATATTTTTTAGAATTCCAAGATTTGTGGATGTTGTAGAGAATAGAAATTATGAAAAAAAATTTGGTAAAAAAGAATTTAAAAAGAGAGACCGAGAAGTTTTGTCAAATATTTTTCACATTTTCAACGACAAAAACAGCACGAGAAACGTGGAGAATGTTAGTGAAAATTAGAGAAGAAGATTTATAAAAAGAGAATGAAATTTAAGAAGAAGAAATTAAATCCAAAGATGAAGATACAGAAATCCCAATTTACAAAAAAATTTGGAAAGAAAAATTTGATCAAAATCATGAAGAAGATCAAATTTGTGAAAAATATGTTGATAATCAAAACAATACAATTCAGACTAACGAAAAAGTTCACAATGATGATATAAGTAAAGAATTTTCTGTTGATGAAGTAATTACGTATCAAGTCAAAGAAATAGTTGACTATTTTTCTAATATTATTGAAAAAAATTTCATATATCAAAACGTGGAAGAAGAAAAGAATGAGGCAGATAAAAATATAGAATTAAAAATAAGAAGTTTTGGTATTGTGCAAAAAGCGCACATTAAAATCAGTAAATCTAAAATATCAGATTCAGAAATTTGCAGAAATTCACAGATTTTTAAGATGATACGAATAACCATGACTATAAGGATGACGTGAATAATTAGAATTACAGGTGGCGAAGATTTCACGCATGGTAACATCATTGGACATGTATCATGCTGCACAACTCGAACACGACGACAGCGACAGCAACGGAGATTGCGGTTTGAAGATGAAGTTTGGATTAAGGGAGGATGCTGGAAATAGTAATCCAAACTTAATCTAAAATTTAGTTAGAGATAGAGTTTATCCTAATTATATTTAAAAGTTTATTTATAATTATCTAAAGTAAAAGTTAGATTTATAATCTGTTACGACTTGATAGCTATATATATCTAGGCATGGGTTTGTTAGATGAATGGGCAATAGTAGAGATTGTCGCATAAGGTTAAGGATGTCGTTGAGAGTATAATTAAATATTTCTAGTTCTTCTCCAATATCTCTTCTTCATATTATTTTATTTTTGAATTTTAGATATTGAATTATATAATTGGTATTAGCGTGAATACCGATTCCAACAATTGGTATAAGAGCTTTTTACGCTTCCAACAATAAGATTTAATTTCTTCTTCTTCTTGAATTTCATTCTCTTTTTGTAAATCTTCTAATCCAAATTTCGCTAACATTCTCCATATCGTACTGTTTTTGTCGTTGAAATTTTTCCAACTAACGACAAATTCACTGCTTGAAAAATATGTCGGATCGTTGGCGCTAACCATTAATCCCAAAAGCTCGAGCTATTAGAAATACGCAACCAATTCACTTAAAGCGTACAGACACAGCGCCCACGAGTCTCGACCGGACTCAACCCACCTGAACGTTGGGTCTATTGTTGGGCCTCTTGCCGTTAGGTCTATTGTGGACCGCAGCCCCACTCAACTTATTAGGCTCACCCAACTCAACCTATTAGTCTCCTGGACCTATTGTCACGAGGCAGGAAGTTGGACCTATTTAATCCATACATAAATAGCCAACAATCCCCCTCCCAACACCTGCACCGTGTGGGAATCGAACCCGTGCCACTGGCTCCGACACCACTTGTCGGATCGTTGGCGCTAACCATTAATCCCAAAAGCTCGAGCTATTAGAAATACGCAACCAATTCACATAAAGCGTACAGACACAGCGCCCACGGGTCTCGACCGGACTCAACCCACCTGGACGTTGGGTCTATTGTTGGGCCTCTTGCCGTTAGGTTTATTGTGGCATTAGCCTGAGGTCCTCATGACCAATAGTGGTATCGATTGGATATTCTATTTATAGTATTAAGGCATAGCTAATCAGTTGTTATTATTGCAGTTATATACAACACTGTGATTTAGCATGATTATCATACTTGCTTGTTTATAGCATGATTAGCTCCTATCATCAGTACCTTATATGCAGTACTGAAATTTATCATGATTATTCTATTTGCCTCTTGATTTAGTATATCTGATATCTTACTATCCGCTATTTATAGTATACAAATAGTTAGACTTACTATTTCTCGGCTCATCATACGCACTGAGATACATTTCAGTTGTATCTCACATCTTTTGGTGATCATTTTTTCAGATCAGCCATATATATAATGGAATGTCGGGACGATCATAAGAGCTTTGTGATAGAGTTGTTCCCTGTTGTCAGCTACAGCTGACCAGTGTCTTTTATTTACAGCTATCTACTACTTATGATCATGATTTATTGTAGTATTAGTTTTATTCATGTCATGTGGATACAGTTGGGCATTTTATTATGATGTTTAATTACTATTGTTTAGTAATTATGAGTATTGGATTATTAGTATAATAAGTTGTAATTCTGAATGTGTATTTTGTACTTATCTAGCTAGTTGTGCATGTATAGAAAAGATTTTATCTGAGTGAACAAAGTATTTTCTATACATGTGATGATCTGTTTATATTCTGATTTTTAAGTTTAAATTTTGATTTATAAAAAAAAATTAAACTCTCAATTTGGAAAAGTACTTTACTGGTGATGGCTAACTTAAATTATTACTGCATACGTTAAGAGATTTGTCCGTGTCTTGACTGTGTGCATGAGTTGGACGGATTTTCAAATATACAAATCAGAAACTCCAATTCGAACTCGATAGGTTTTAAAAATTTATATTCAAAATCGAATCTAATAAAAAATTTGAAACTTGAATGCATAAATCCGAATCCAAAATATTTGTTTATCTTAAAATATATTATGCTAAAATCTAAAATTTTAAAATATAAATTAAAATATAATATCAAATATTCAGATATATTATATAATAATATAAAATTAATTTGGATTCGATCAGGTCGATTTAGGTTCAAGTTAGATAAAGACAAAATTTGTATCTAAATCTGAATCCGTCAAATTTTTATTTGTTTTACTTATATTCAAAGTCATATTCATTTAACATATATAGAATAAATTCTCCCTGGAGTTTCAATTAATTTCGATAAAATTTTTGGTATCTTATCCATGGACATGCTCATGCTCTATGTAAAATTTCAATTTTCTCAGAAGGTATAAATGTGATAAGTTGATTCTACAAATATATAATTTGATTTATTATTTTTTCTTCCAAATATTTCGGTTCCCAGATTCCCAGAGGATCTTAGTAGTTTTATTGCCTTCAATAGTTGGTTTCGAAAAGTGAGTTAATTAATTATTGTTCACCTCATATCAATTAATTTTTGATTGGATTCACACTGATAGACCAGTCAATGCGTATTCCGCGTCTAAGCTATCAGACTAAAAATTGAATCGCACTGTGCTAACTTTTTTTGGTTGGATTCACACCGCAAAGAAATTACTATCACATTGTCTATAGTAGCCTGCAGCTTTCCTTAATTAGATTGCGTTACGAGGTCTAGAATCGGGTCAGAGTTTGAGTAAAAAAATATGCGCGTATGACTTTTGATTGGATTAAATGTCGATTGAACGCAAATGATCGAAGACTTGATAATTGATATTCGAGATTTTGAGTTTAAAATTTAATTGCTTCGTATTTTTAGTTAAATTAATTTTTTAAAAAAATAAACAAAGTTAACAACATATTATCATTCTCTCTCTTAAAAAAAAGAAAAAAAAATTATTGATTAAATTTGGTTTAAATTTTTGTTCTATTCTGAAAACTAATAAATTGAGTTAGATTTAACTCAAAAAATTAAGTAGAGCTGTGATTCAGTAACTAAGTTCTTATGTGCGATTGGTGATCTCTTTTTATCAGCACGTATTTTTAAAACAGTTGATTAACACTAATTATACAATTGGCTAATATCCTCTGGCATGGATCTAAGACCTGACCAAGAACCCAGTAGCACTTTGAGCAAAAAAAAAAAAAAAAAAATGTGGTGGGACTAGCAACTAACTATTTGTTGGATTTACATTTAGACCAAATTATTATCACTGTTTAGACCAGATAGCATGTATACCTTTGAGGCAGGGAGGGCTGTGTTCGTGGGTTGTCAGGTGTCAACCTTTGAAACAATGAGGGCTGTGTTCGTGGGTTGTCAGGTATGGTTGAGGCAGGGAGGAGAAATCTAGAAGAAGATTTTGAGTAGAGTTTTTGAAGACCTTTCCCGATCAATTCCGTCAACCTTCGCTACATGAGTGCCTTTGAGCCTCTCCTTTATGTTTATCAGATACTGCCAACCGACTGGGGCATTGGGTTCGGACATGCCTGCTAATTCTCTTGAATACTGGTGCCAGATTCACTCTACATAATTGCTCTATTCTTTGGTGTAGCCTCTATTTGGGTTAGTTGTCTGTAGAAGCTGGGTTTGGGTTTCATTGCTCGCTTAATGGGGTTTTTGTACTCGCACTCTACTTGCGGCTGCCCCCCCTTTTTTTCTTTGTCAGGTTGGGGGATGGGTCTACATCTTGGACTGCTTGTTAGACTGGGATTTTGTTTTGTTGTCTTTGTTCTGTACCTTTCAAATAGGGTAGATCCCTGTTTAATCAAAAAAAAAAAGATAGCATGTATACATCCTCTGACTTGGCTATGACTCATAGAATATTTGAATCTCAATTTGAACAAAAAATGCAACGTGTGTATGAATTTACATCTAGACCAAATTATTATCACTGTCTAGAATAATTGACATGTATCCTCTGACCTGGCAATGAGTAATGAAATTGACTCTCACTTTGAACAAAAAGTGTGCCTGTGTATGGATCAGTCATTATAGGACAACATATATTTCCATGCAGTTACATTCTCATTAATTCTATTAGCTAATTATGTAGTCTTAATTACGTTTCCAACACGCATTATGGATTATGTATAAGTAGGAATGTAGTTAAATTTATAATCTACACGCTAATTGGTTTATGTTCTTTTGCTTCACAATTAAGATTTTTTTTTTTTTTTTTTTTTACTTGAAATATGTAGAAATGAATGGTGGTTGTTATTACAAAGTAATTAATTTACAAGTTCTCATATTAGAAAATATTTTGTTTTTTCACTTTTGACTTGAGTCTTCTGTTAGAATTAATGCACATTTTTATTATCATAATGAGATATGATACTTGCACTTTTGGCTTAAATATTTTAATCCGGAATTTTCTCAAGTTACATTTTTGTCTCCCTATATATATCTGGGTATATATAAGTATACATTCTTTTTGGAGTGTATATCTTACATCCCACTTCATTCTGGGGTGGGGTAAATTTTACTCATCACATCGAGTGACGAGTACTGAAAATATATCCATTCCAAAATGAAGTGGAATGTAGAATATACACCCCTTTTGGGATGTACACCTAGCATTGCCTTATATATACATATGCATGGTAACGAAACTTACCTCAAAGTGGGTCAAAAGGTTATTTTATGGTAACAAAATTTACCTCAAAGTGGGTCAAAAGGTTATTTTACGACAAAATTTAAACTCTTTTAATGTGTTAGAAACTTAATACAATTTTGGTTTGAGTATTTTTAGCCAGTATTTCGAATAATTAATGATGCTAGTTATAATTTAATATGCTAATCTATTTATATCTATATATTATTTTTTCTAATTTTTACTACGTATCAATATTTCCTTCATTTAGAATGAACTAGGTCAAATTCTTCACATATATTCTTTTTTTATTGAACCGGCTCAAATTTTTCATATATTTTTATTTTCTTTACTTGAACCGAACTGCCTACGATGTATTTCGCTCTTTATTTGATTGAACCAAACAGCCTACGGTGTGTTTCCTTTTTTATTTGATTGAACTGAACCAGATTACACTTCGAATTGACTCAAGTCTTGCACATATTTTCTCTTTCTTTACTTGAATCAAACCGAATTACATGCCAAATTCCCTCTTTCTTTTACTTAACCGAATCGGATCATATATACTACATCATTTTTTCTTTACTTGAACCGAATCGGATTATACTTATGAACTATATTTTTATATTTCTTTATTTGAAGCGAACCGGATCACACCTGCTGCATTGAATCGAATTGACCTAATTACCCCATATATTTTCATCTTACTTTACTTGAACTGAACCACCATTTCTTCATCTTTCTTTCTTTGCCTGAACCGAGCCACCGCATTTTCGTCTTCCTTTCTTTATTTGAATTGAACCACCACTTTTTTATTTTTTTTGGATTGTTACATTTTTTCGCCTCTTTCTCTTCCTTCAGCTATTACTTTTTTTATTTAAAACTTTAATATTATGTATGTAATGAAACTTTCTCAATAACTAATCTAGAAACTAAAAAAAAATTTACACAAATCGAAGATGCCAGATTTCGAAAACTTTTCAGTTTTGGGAATAAAAAGAACAAGAAAAACTAAATCAATCTTATATTTTATTTCGGTTCGATACGTCCACCTATGATACTTATAATTTAGTTTCATTTTAATTTTGGTATGTAAATTTGAGCGTCTTCAGTATATCTTTTATTATTTGTTATCTTTTACTTACAATATTTTAAATATTTTTCAGAATATTTATGAAATAATTTTTCTTCTCATTTAGTTCTTTCTTACTTTCCGATTTTGTTTATTCTTTTTCATTGAGTTATAATTCTATTTAATCTTTAATATGTTTTTCATACTATAAAATCTAATCAAATATGATTATATTTTTCTATTTCTACTTTATATTTATATTTATATTTATATTTATTTATTTATTTAAATCGTCGCATCGCACGGGTATCTATACTAGTTCATATTAAAAATTATTTTCGATCCTAATCTAATCATTGGCACTAACCGTTAATCGCAAAAGCTTATGCTATTAAAAATACGCAACCAATTCATTTAAATCGCACAGACACAGCACTCACGGATCTCGATCGGACTCAATCCATCTCGACATTAGATTTATTGTTGCCCCTCTTGCCGTTAGATTTATTGTAGCTCCACTCAATTTATTAGAAAATGAGTAGAAAGTTGAACATATTTTTAATTTATAAATAAATAGCCAATAATCTCTCCCAACACCTACACCTACCGTGTAGAAATCGAATCCATACAACTGATTCTGATATCACTTATCAGATCGTTGGCGCTAACTATTAATTCCAAAATTAAGCTAGATAAAGTTTTAGAAAAAAATATTAATTAGCATATTTGTATTTATTAGGAATTCACTGTAAATTCGTAATGGATCCGTAAACAGTGACGATGGATTAAGTATGGATATTGGTATTTTATAAAGGATAATTAGTTAGCATTGGTTCCCTATTCAACATATACAGTGTTTGCCCTCTAAACTGGGAGGAGAAATTAAACCTTTTTCAAATAAAATAATATTAAATATTAATTTTGACTGGGTCGTCTCGAGGACTCTTTAATTCAATTTCGACATGGTTTCATTTGTATGACCAGTCGATTGGCCACATCTATCTATTACATTATTACATATTATGAAACTGCAGTTGGAATGCAACGTGGAGACACCTCGTTTCACTCAGTCTCCACGTTGACTTGAAAGTGGATAGATATGGCCATCTTAATTTATACCAGTAAATATCGTAAATTTATAAATATAAATATTAAATTTTTTTTATTTAAAAATTTATGAATAAAATAAATAAATATTTATTAATTATAAATATTCTAAGTAATTTGTGGATAACTACGAGTACATACTCGCATACATAATTTTTTAAATTTTTCCAAAGGTTAATTCATTTGTATGACTTGACCACATCAATCTATTACATTGCCTATTATGAAAGCGCAGCTGGAATGGAGGCTCCACGTCCACTTGGAAGTGAGTAGACTGCCAATTTTAAGGGCAATGCTACTTGTATACGTATACTTTAAAGGGGTGTACATTATATATTTCATCTCATTTAAAAGTGGAGACTAATCTATCGGTCATTTCGAAATGACTGGTAAAATTCACTCCATTCTTGAATGGGTGGGATGTAAGATGTACACTCCACTTGGAAGTGTATACTTATATATACCCTTTAAAATCCATACCAGTAAATATATCGTGCCTCGAAATCTGTAGTCGGTTGGATTATGCGCATAGATTTATCAAACAAATAAATTTTTTTCTATTAGTTAAACACGTCTCACAATTCGAAATATTTTTATTCAAAATTAAATTTATATAAGAATTGAAACAAAAAAATATAAAAAATATAAGTAACTAGTTATTATAAATATTTGTCCTAGATATACGCAGTTTATATTTTTCCTATATTTTTTTTTTACAATCCAAAATATTAATAAAATTTTTATTCTTTTATATATATATATATATATTATTCTTAACTACATACTGACGAGCTAAAGTACTATATCTCGGTCACAAAATAGTAGGGCGCGCCATCTACTGAGCTACTCCCTTGTTGCGATCCACCGTCCCACTTATGGTAGGACTTGTAAAAATATAAGGTGAGAACTATAAAAATAGTCTCTAATGGATATTGCCAGTCAAGTGAGAAGTTTGATTTACCAGATCCGAATGAGACAAAATAAGCATATATATATATATATAGATAATCTGTTGGAATATAAAGTTACTCTATATGTCACATGATTATATACTATGCCTCAATATAAGTGAGATAGTGAAATCTAAGTAAGTAGAAACTACACATTTATTTCTATTTCACTATCTATTTCTATACCACATGTCATGTCTCGAGTCCGCCAATTTGATCGGTTCGGGCACGCCAACAAACCCGCCAAGCGGGCATGACCTTACATACACTCGAAAGGTACGGAACAATCATCTCAAGCAATACAATAAGTATAATGAGGTACAATATTAGAGTGAAACTACTAGACTAAAATATTCAACTTTAAATATAAAAATAATTGAGTAAACCTGAAATGTAAGGCTAGAATGAATATTTGCCGTATAACAATTAGTTATAATTCTTCTTTTATTTTTTCCTCGTCAAAATACAATGTTCACTCTAAATACAAAAAGTAAATGGACCACTAAACCCTCTAGGTCCACTACTCTGCCGGACCCTTGCTCCTGTCGAGTGCCGGCTATATCTGGTCCTACAAAAAGGTGGAAACTATAGAGTGTGAAAATTACGAATAATACCAAGTGGGTTCTTCCACCGAGAAATATGTTTTACATCTCTTAGTCCAATGGAAGCATTAGTAGCAAGATATATATATGAAAAGCTGTAAATACTATACTAGCATGCTGATATGAAAATCGTTATACTACTAGTCTATAACTAATGCCACTATGCTATTATCCCATGCCACACTATGCTACTAAATCATGTCCCGGCCACTATACCGCTACTCGTGAGTTACATATAACCCGACTGCACCCGGTCACTCTAAACATATTATAATTTAGATTTTATGTTGTGCCTTGAAGAGAGTAGTCTCATTCGCGCTCCCTCTCTACACGGCGGTTACTTGGGCCCCTTTAGAGCCATCTTTCCACGGAGCGCCGAGTCTTTCTCGCTCACTCTCCAACTTGTCTCGAATGAGTTTAAGGCATCTTGGCACTCATTCTTACGAGAAGTCGAGTCTTGCTCATACCCTTCCCCCGGGAGTCGAAATATGCTCGTCCCTCCCGTTAGTACTTTTCTCGCACTTTCTTCCGAAAGTTTTACTTGATCTACTTTTAACTTTTATTCTAAGTTAATAACTCTAGGATAGCTATGATGCCCCAAGGACACCAATTTAGATTAGAGTTCTCTTGTTTACTCATTTTGCACGTTCAATCCTAAGTTCTTTACTCTAGAGCTACAAGATGCCCCAAGGACACCAATATACAACATATCACTCTAATCCATAGTTCAATGACTCTATATTGAAAACTCTACATTTCCATCTTAGGTTTTTCCTAACACTCATCTTAACTAGTTTTCTCCCGGGTTCCATGCCACACATATCACATCTTGACCTAGGTTTTCTTCTAAATCCATATTCATGCAAGAACTAGGTTTCTTAACCATTTTCATGCAAAGCTAAATCTTGTACATTTACTCTTTCTTTTCACTTAGGGCTAAACCTTAATTTTTCCAACTATGATGCACTGATGTATCAAACATCACTCAATGCTTTAAACCAAAGAAAAGCAAAGAAAAAAAAGTTGAGATCACCCATTTGGAAGAAACCCCCCACCTTGTTGTCTCTTGTGAAGAGAGGTGTGCTTGATCTCTCAAATTCAAAGAAAAACCCATAAAATAAGGTTTAGAAACAAAAAAAAAGATTATTAGAAACTCTTTTAAGGTTCAAAACTCCGAAAAACCACACATTTCAAAAATCCTAAAGACTTACCTCTTGATTTCTTGCTCAAACGTGGGTGAGAGGGTTTCTTCTTCCTCCCAAGGTCTTCTCCTCGCGATCATCTTCCGTTTCATTGCTTCGGAAGAGATCAAAACCCTCCAAGAGCTCCTCTCCAAGCTAGGGTTTCTCCACCTCTAGGGAGAGAAAGAGAAGAGAGAGAGAGACAGTGAGGGAGAAGAGGCTTACAAGGTTTGGGGGTAGGGGTGAAGCCCATGCCTTTTATAACCCAGCCCTACCACTTATTTACACATATGTCAGTCTTACTGTGCGTTTCAGGGGCGGAAGGTCCGGACTTTTTCCAAAAAGTCCGGAGCCCGAACGTAGGTTTTTCTTGTACGCGCTGACGGTCCGGACTTTTTCCAAAAAGGTCTGGACCCCGAACGTTGGGTCCACAGTGCTCAGTACAAAGTCCGGACCCTTCCTCCAGGGTGGAGACTTTGCTGTCTAGGTTCTGACCCTTGACCTAAGGTCCGGACCCTGAAGGTCATAAGCCAAAAAAATTCTTCGCCTCGAAAAATGTGTTTTCGCTCCACGAAACTCTACTCCCATCTAATCACTCGACGTGCTCGGAATCCATTTCCAATATGCCCACAATCATTTTTGACTGCTTCGGATCTCTTTTAGGCCAAAATTCAATACAAAACTTCATTCAAATTTTGTTTTCGACCCATTTTTGGTCCAAATGTCTTTTGCTCAGAACCAAACTTTTTCTAAAGTCTTTTTAGCATATTTTTAAATACGCTCAAGATGGATTAGCCGCACTTTGCTACTTTAACGAAAGCCGGTGGACCACTCCACAGCTAGCCTAAGGTTCCTTTTACCTTAGCCATAATCCCGACTCGATCTTGAGTGTCATGCCTCAGGACCGATGATTGATCGATTCAGAAGCGCGCACAGACTTCCCACCGAATAGGTAAGCCACGCTCCACCCGAACCGAACGGTCAGTCCCAATCGCGCTTAATTAAAAGGAAGCGAAAGGATGCACAATATCAGAGTATAAGGGATAAAATATCAAAATATAACTTTATTTCATCTATTAGTTCGGTTACAAAAGAAATAAACGACCGAGCCCTCGGCTGAACAAAACAATAACCAAACGACACAGTACAACGAACTGCCGGCTAGACACCTAGCTTTGTTACTCAACCACATTCTTGCCACGATCGCGAGCCTAACCAATCGATCAACACCTGAAAGGATTAAACCATAGAGAGTAAGAACTAATTAAAGTTCTTAATGGATTCAACTACCGAGAAAGAATGTTTTACACTTACTTGGTTTACATGAGGCATCTACAAAATCCAAATAGAGATAAGGCAAGCAAAAAGGAAAAAATAGCAAAAGTTAAAGGAACACCCTAGATGTCTCGCCACACTCAACCAAAACCAAACCCATCAGCTCAGACCTGCCGGGTTCACTTACTTGCGCAATAGCCAAAGGGGGAGTCTTACCTCCCCGATCGGTTGACCTGTACGAGCCTCGAGTGGAGGTCGAATCCTTGAACTACACTCCCCTCGACGACCCGTACATTCATCTGGGGGAGTCGGTTGACCATTCGCTCCCCAGATTGGTCCTAGGCGACAAGTGGGGCGTCAAAGAGTTTCGTACTCGCGCCACCTGGTTAAACAAACCTACCGCCAAGAGAGCCGGGACCCAGCCCACGTTACCCTTAGTGGGTATTCTACCACATGACTGCGCGATGCCTGGAGAACTGGGACCAAACCTACGTCATACTCCAGTGGATCTTTCACCACAATTCACTTGGGAGGCCGGATTACACCCACGTCACCACATCCATCGTTAGCTCTGTACACCTATTTTCAAAGGAGTCGAAAGTATCGACCTTGTCACGCCCCGAGACCGCCTATTGGTCAGTTCAGGCATGCTAACAGACCCGTCAATCAGGCATGACCTCTTTATACCCGAAAGGAACAATCGATCATCTCAACGGCAATTAGCGCAATGAGTCAAACAAGTATATCAGAGTAAAACTTAGTACTAATTAAAACATTCAACTTTAACATGAATACAACTATTAAAGTTGAAATATAACTCGAATGAACATTTAAATCATATAACAAATAGTTACAAATTTTCTTTTCCTCTCAATACAATATTCACTCCAAAAAGGAAACAAAACGGTACTCGATTACTAGACCCGCTAGGTCTACTACTCAGCCTGGCCCTTACCTCTATCGAGTGCCTCGCCGGATGTATCTGGCCCTGTAATGTTGTCATCAAAATATGATATGAGAACCATGAATAGTTCCCAATGGGTTCACCTACCGAGAATAACATGCTCTACACCTCTTAGTTCAATGGAAGCATTAATAGTAAGATATATAAATACAGATATGGAAAGTTGTAAAGCTACACTAGCATGCTGATAATAATAATCACTACACTACTAGTACCATGGATGCTACTAAGCCATACTCATACTCGGCCACTATGTTGCTAAAAGGGATTACATCTAACCCGGCCATTCTTGGCCATTTACTTGCTCACTTTTATCTTTTATACCTTTGGAAGTACCTTGTCCCATTGGTTCCAACCCTAGGAGCCGTATGCGCGCTACCCCTAAACGACGAGTCTTAATCAAGGCGCCACTTGCACTTTAATTGCTCTTTATACCATTCAGAAGTACCTCGCTTGAAAGTGCCCTCTGCCCCGATGAGACGGCTATCGCTCTCATACTCCCGAATACGAGTCCCAAATCCGAAGGTGTCATTTTTTCATTATTCTTTTATCCTAAATTATTTACTCTAAAATAGCTTAGGTGCCTATAGGTCACCACTTTCAGGTTAGAGATTTTCTTGTTATTCACATTACACATTGTTGGGGCTGAAAACGTCAGTCGTCGGTCGGCCACGTCGGTTCGGTTGACCCTCTGAGATGTGATGCGCCGCGTGCCAATGGATCAAGCGATCGAGCCGAGAAGGAATCTGCTCGACCGGATTCTTCTCACTTAAACTCTCGCGACCGTTCGGCTTAGATTAGCCGAATCAGGATATGGAGATAGAGAGAGGCTGAGTCCGGCCTAGAGTAGCCGAACCAGATAGTAGAGACAATAATTTGACATAGCTGATAAACCGATTAGAACTTTGTATTGATTGGAATGGGGATACAAGGAGGAGGAAAGAGAAGAAATTATAAATAAACATTGTCATGCCCCGGCGTCGAAACTGCGACACGGGCTCGCCAACAGATCCGCCGTCCATACGGGAAGCCCCGTATAGACGAAGCGACTAATCTGCAAAAGATCAACTACACTATACAGATATCAGAGCTGAAAAGTAAACTACTGAAATAAATATATACAACTCCTCAAATAGTACATGCTAGGTCCTCACAATACAAAAGTTACTCCAAAACTAAAACTCTCAAAATGTAAAATGTACAAGATACATCCCAAAAATACTGACAGTACTAGAACATCACCAAAAAGGGTACATCTACTCTCACTAAAAGAAGACTGGTAGGGATCTAGCTCGCGACTCCCTTAGATCAGCAGGATCAGCAACTGGAGCAGCAGGAACTGGAGTAGAGGTCCCTGGGAAAAAATCACCACGGCGGGTGTGAGAAATACATCCCACAGTAGTTCTTAGTGGGTACCGCCAACAAGCTCAACGGTCTACCCACTAAGTCTACTAGAGGCATAAAGTAACAAATATAGTACTGAAAGTAAAGGCTGAAAAATAACTCTACAACTACTATGCCTCTATCTAAATGCTCAAGGAGTGGAACAGATGGAAACATGATGCATCTACTATCTCTCAAATACAATCACCCAATCTACACTGGCTGCCACATAGGGTCCAGTCAAACCTGCGCCTACCTACTGCCGTTACATCCAAGGAGGACCGGACTTACGTAGGGCGTCCGTGACTGCCAAAACTGGCCCAGCGAGAGGGACTGCGTCGACAACTCGCGATAGCAAGTAACAGGCCCAACTCCGGAGTGGCACTCGAGGGGCACGACCCCACCGAGGAAAGTATCCGTGCATCTCTGTCGAGCTCAAATGCGGCTCATGCAGGCTATAGTCTAAATCCACGATCAACAAGATCGACAGTAACCAACAATACCAACTCTCACTCACAAGCTGGAAAACCACACAGCCGGGACCCACCGTCGACTCAGACGGCTCCCAGAACAAAATACTGATCTAAACACAGCTACCAGACTCCACTCGGCCCCCAGGCGCGAGTGTAACATGCATCCTACAACAACCCGACTACTCGACCCACTACCCGGGCGAGAAAATTCTAAGTCCAGGTGAAAGAATGAATATAAGTGTGGGAGTGTCTAAAGCATAAATAAACTAGCCCAAGTTGGAGTTTTCTACAAGTATGGTTGACATGCAACATATGACGGGGTGCTAGGTCAAGTTCCAATTATAACATTAATTTAATATATTTAGGGAGCAATAAAACAACCCTAATCATCATAGCAATACAAGGAGTATCAATTTTCTCTTTCTAGCATGCTTCCTAGTACATCACAAAATCATGCATGCGTTAGCACACAACAAGCCCAGATCGAGACGAGCACTTGATAGCGGTCGAATCAAAGGGTTGATGGTTATCGAATCAAGTTGTAGCTCCGGATTGGATCAAGAAGTTGAAGACGATCAAACCAATGACGTGCGTGTGCTTGTATTTATGACCCCTAGACCCCGATTGGGTTTCCGATATTAGAAACTCGAGTCGAATAAATTTGACATATGACAGACGGTAAGGTTTGACGAGCAATTCCATGACCTTCGTCTAGTTGGGACTCCGGATAGAAGGATTGTATCACACGTTAACTGCACCTAGAGGTTCAGTATTCCATTCTACTGGAATGCCACTACATGCTGCTAGGCGTCACTGGTGGATTGTGGGACTCACGAGAATTATCTGGATGATGATCGATAATTCTTATTGGGCTGAGTTTGAATAGTTCTAACCCACTGAAAAGAGTTTCAGTGATATTGTTGATGGTAATCACAATATATCTCACTACCAGATAGAATAGAACCTATGGGGTCACACACATAAGAGGTTATGACTGATCGGATAGTTGGATCGCGATTTTTGAATCGCCTGAGGACTTAATTATCAATATATTGATAATTGGACTAATTTGTAATTGTTACAAATTAAGGATATTAAAGTGCAAATGTTGCAAGAGAGGGCTTACTAATAGTTAGTAAGTTGTGAGAGGACTTAAGTGCTAATGTTGCATTAATGATTTGATTTGATCAAATTAGGATTGAGTTCAAATCGAATTAAATTAGGATTTAATCGATTGAACCAATTAGGGATAAGATAAACTTAAATCTAATTTTAATGTTTATCTTAATAATTATAAATAGGATTATATATCCTCTTTATACGTATGAGTTTTGATTAAGGAAAAAAAAACCTAGCCGTCATCTTTCCTCGTCTTCCTCTTTTCTAAATATCCACATTAAAAGAAAGACGTTCTCTGCAAGGGAGCTAGCACCCCGGTGAGAATTTCGATCAAGTCGACAACCTCGTGTGGATACCCGTAGAGGCCGGACGCGTGTGCGGCTTCAAGAGAACCAAATTCCACGATCATCAAATTGCGGTGTAGATCTCCCCGCGCAAAGGTGAAGATTAGATCTTCCTCTTCCTTTTAATCTTAGATACATGAGGGATCCTGTTTTTGCGTGGTTTTTGAGATCAGATCTCAATTTTTTCATATTTGCCTATTTGATTTCTTTTTCCGCTGCGTTTATTTTTTGCGCAAAACCTAACAGTGGTATCAGAGCCATCCTCATGTTATTTAAGATTAAAATTATAGTTTTGGATATTTTAAATCATTCTTTGTTGATTGAATGATTGTTAAATCGTTTTACCATATTCAAAGAATTATTAAATTTTGATCAATTCGAAATTATTTTGATCCGCAGAATTAAAATAAAATAAAATAAATAAAATAAAATTTTATTTTTGTAAAATTTGATGAGATCAAATTTTGTTTTTAATATTTATATAATTTTGATAAGATCAAAATTTATTTTAAAATTTTATTATATTGATTAGATCAATTTATTTTATCGTAAAATTGATGAGATCAAATTTATATAGTTTTTGTTTTCACATAAGATGTGAATTATTGATGAGATCAATAGATATTTTTGCGGATTAAAATATTGATCAAAATTGTATGAATTAACTGTTTAGTTAAATCAAACGATTGATGAGATCGTATCGTTATGGTGATTTGATCACCTATTTTTCTGGATAATTGGTAAACGGTTAATTAAAATATCCAAAATTAATTATTATGATTGTGATGTATGAGATACATATGGGTGATGATCATGGATAGCAACCGATTTATTTTGTATGGACATGTGATGTATGATATGTATGCGGAATCCTGTAATTTTAAATTTGTTTAAATTAAGGACTCTGTGTTAGGGCTGTTTGGGTGCCTGCGAGCACGAGCCAATTTTATTTAGAGACCTGCGTGTCTCAATAGATTAGAGATAAAAGTTATTTTATTCTTTAATTGGGTTGTATTATGTATGGTTGTACGTCATTGGTTGATTGGTGGGAAGCCGTTAGCACACAACAAGCCCAGATCGAGACGAGCACTTGATAGCGGTCGAATCAAAGGGTTGATGGTTATCGAATCAAGTTGTAGCTCCGGATTGGATCAAGAAGTTGAAGACGATCAAACCAATGACGTGCGTGTGCTTGTATTTATGACCCCTAGACCCCGATTCCAGCTCAGTGGCTCGAGCACGAATCTTCTTTTTAGATCCATGATCATCACCGGTTGCATTATATTTTTATGTGCAGTTTATCTTTATTTGCATGAGATGTAAATAAATAAAATTAAATATGAGACCTAAATACAAATCTCCTCATAAATATTAAGTCGAGCGGTCTTCCACCGTTGTAGAAGTGCGGGCGTCTTTTCTGGTGTTGATTGGCACGGCTGGTTACAGTGGTCAGTTGCATTGGAAAGGCGCAACCACTCTATTAGCATAAGATGCTGCGAAGTAAAGATGGGGTTGGGCCCAATATCTGTCAGGTGAGGGACCCAATGACGGCTTTGCTTACGCGTTTGAACGGTGGGTCTGACTTAACTAAAGAATGAGGCCAATATCTGTCAGGTGAGGCCTACAGGACTTAGAGATCGAATATCGCTGCAATTTGCTTAAGAAGCATTGGACAAGAGTTGTCCACTCATTGGTTTTCGTGTCACCAATATCTGTCAGGTGAGGTGGTGCGGTAAACTGGTGGGACCGTAGTACCCACTTGAAACCCTTATCGCGTTGGGTTTCCGTTTCTCTACCTGAGGAGTGTAAGAGACTCGAGGAAATAGTGGGAGGTTAACGTTTGTTTTTAAAAAAATCCCTAAAACAAAATTATGAAACAAATACAAATATCTAATTTGAATCTTTACTCTCTGCAGAACAAAATGTCCGCTTCCAATCCTCTTTCTCGCATTCTCGAAACTAACCGCTTAACCGGAACAAATTATAAAGATTGGCTTAGGAACTTAAAAATAGTTTTGAGTTCCGAAAAGCTTAGTTATGTTCTCGACCAGAACCCTCCCATGTCACCAAACCATCAAGAAAAATGGATGGATGACGATAATAAAGTAAGGTGCTACGTCCTAGCGTCGATGTCAAATGAACTTCAACGCCAGCATGAGGATATGAAGACTGCTAATGAAATGCTAACTCACCTCAAGGAGTTGTATGGTGAGCAAAGCCGATCAGCACGTTTTGAAGTGTCCAAAAGACTCTTCAAAGCCAAGATGCATGAAGGGCAGTCTGTTCATGATCATTGTTTGACAATGATCAAAGACCTCGAGGAGCTTGAGAAGCTCGGCATGAAAATGGATAAGGAATTGCAAGTTGATATGATTCTGCAATCTCTTCCAGATTCATATGGACAATTTATTGTAAACTACCATATGAATAAAATGGACTGCACCAATGCTGAGTTATTGAACATGTTGGTAACGACTGAGGGAACCTTGAAGAGTTCAAGGGGCTCGGTTTTAGCTGTGGAGCGGGCTTCCTCTTCCAAAAGAAAGTCTAATTGGAAGAAGAAACCCGCGAAGAAACAAAAGACTGAAAACAAGCCCAAAAGGGAAGCTCCTAAGAAGAAGGCCGCTGACAAAGGAAAATGTTTCCAATGCAATGTTGATGGCCACTGGAAGAGGAATTGTCCCGTCTATCTGGAGAGCCTAAAGAACAAAAAGAAAGACACACCTTCGGAAGGTATGTTAGACCTGCTCGTAATAGAAACTAACCTTACGGTTACCTCTACTTCCAGTTGGGTTATAGACTCTGGTTCAAGTTCTCATTTGTGTACTTCAATGCAGGGTCTAAGAGAAATTAGAGGGCTGAGAGAAGGTGAAGTTACCCTACGGGTTGGCAACGGAGCAAGAGTTGCTGCTGTGGCTACTGGCACCTATCCTCTGCGATTACCGTTAGGACATATTTTATTACTTAAAGACTGTTATTATGTGCCTGCTGCTAGCAGGAATTTGATTTCTGTTTCTTCTTTAGCACAGGACGATTATATTTTTAATTTTGATAAAGACTACTGCACAATTTATTTTAGAAATAAAATTGTTGGTCGTGGTTTTATGATAGACAGTCTTTACCATTTACATATGGATGTATCTGTAAATATTTCCGAGCAGGAAGTGAGTGCCGTTGGGTCTAAGAGACCTAGAGAAGAGATAAACCTAAAGTATATGTGGCACCTAAGGCTTGGTCATATTGGAGAGGAAAGGATTAACAGATTGGAGAAAGATGGGCTTCTGGGCCCATTGACTTCTGAGTCTTATCCAGTCTGTGAATCCTGTCTTCATGGAAAAATGACCAAATTACCTTTTGTAGGACAAGGGGAAAGGGCCACTGAGATACTTGCCTTGGTACACACTGATGTGTGTGGCCCATTTGATGTGCAAGCCAGGGGTGGTTATCTCTACTTCATAACTTTTACCGATGATTATTCACGGTATGGATATGTCTATCTTATGAGACACAAATCTGAAGCTTTTGAAAAGTTCAAAGAATTCAGATGTGAAGTAGAGAAGCAAACTGGAAAACCCATCAAGGCTCTTCGATCAGATCGAGGGGGAGAATACCTTAGTGGGGAGTTCCTAAACTATCTCAAAGAAAACGGCATAGTCTCACAATGGACTCCTCCTGGAACACCTCAACTCAACGGAGTGTCAGAACGGAGAAATCGAACTTTATTAGATATGGTTCGATCCATGATGAGTTTCACTGATCTTCCTTTGTTTCTTTGGGGACATACTTTGCTTACCGCAGCCTACCTACTGAATAGGATTCCCTCTAAATCCGTTCTTACCACGCCTTATGAGATGTGGCATGGTAAGAAACCAAGTCTTAGTCATATTAAGATTTGGGGATGTTCGGCCCATGTCAAGCGACTACAGGCGGACAAGTTAGAGGCTAGGTCAGAAAGGGCTCATTTTATAGGGTATCCTAAAGAATCTTTAGGTTACTATTTTTACATCCCAAAGGATCACAATATAGTTGTGAGTCGACACGCTACTTTCTTGGAAAAATAGTTTATTCAAGAAGTAGTAAGTGGGAGAAAAATTGAGCTCGAAGAGAGAGTCTCTGAAGAGCAACGAGTCCCAAAACCTACGGAACCTATTCATGCTGAGCCAGTACATGTAGTACCTAATCCACCTCGAAGATCGAGTAGGATCTCCCTTCCTACTAAAAGATACTTAGGTATTCTTACAGAGGAAGTAGAGGAAATGTTCCTCATAGGAGATAAGGAACATGGAGATGATCCTAAAACCTACAACGAGGCGATGTCTGACATCGACTCCGAGAAGTGGTTGGAAGCCATGAAGTCAGAAATTGACTCAATGTATTCCAACCAAGTCTGGACCTTGGTAGATCCACCAAAAGGTATAGTACCTATCGGGTGTAAGTGGATTTACAAAAGAAAGATAGGTTCGGATGGAAAGGTAGAGACCTATAAAGCAAGGCTGGTGGCGAAAGGCTATAGTCAACGCGAAGGCATTGACTATCAAGAGACCTTTTCGCCTGTGGCCATGCTTAAGTCCATTCGAACACTACTTGCCATTGCAGCATACCATGATTATGAGATCTGGCAGATGGATGTGAAAACTGCTTTCCTAAATGGATTTCTTGAGGAAGATATTTATATGGAGCAGCCTTTGGGTTTCACTTCCAGTGACGAAAGTCACAAAGTATGTAAGCTGCAAAGGTCCATATATGGGCTTAAGCAAGCATCTCGGACTTGGAATACTCGTTTTAATGACGTAATCAAATCGTTTGATTTCGTTAAGAATGAGGAGGAACCATGTGTTTATAAGAAAGTTAGTGGGAGTGCTATTACATTCCTCGTATTGTACGTGGACGACATTCTCCTAATTGGAAATGATATTCCAATGCTGACTTCGGTTAAGATATGGTTATCTAAGAAATTCTCTATGAAAGACCTAGGGGAAGCATCCTATATTTTGGGGATTAAAGTCTATAGAGATAGACCTAAGAGGATGCTAGGCCTCTCACAGAAAATGTACATAGAGCAGGTGCTGAAGAAGTTCAGCATGGAAAACTCTAAGAGGGGACTTCTACCCCTTAGGCATGGAATTTATCTCTCCAAGAAAATGTGTCCCAATACATCTGAAGAGATTCAACGAATGAGCCAGATCCCTTATGCTTCAGCTATAGGGAGCCTCATGTATGCCATGCTATGTACACGACCTGATATTGCACTTGCTGTGAGTGTCACAAGCAGATATCAGTCCAATCCAGGTGAGGAGCACTGGACTGCTGTGAAAAACATACTCAAGTACTTAAGAAGGACTAAAGATATGTTTTTGGTCTTTGGAGGAGGAGAACTGAAAGTACAAGTATATACTGATTCAGACTTCATGTCTGATGTTGACGATAGAAAGTCTACGTCAGGATACGTGTTCTTGTGCAATGGTGGTTCGGTGTGTTGGAAGAGTTCCAAACAACCAATCATCGCTGACTCTACTATGGAAGCAGAGTATATCGCCGCATCTGAGGCTGCAAAGGAGGCCTTTTGGTTCAAGAAATTTGTTACGGAACTAGGTGTGATGCCATCAGATGCCATTCCACTTTACTGCGACAACAATGGCGCCATAGCCCTAGCTAAGGAGCCAAGGTCTCATCAAAGGTCCAAGCATATAGAGCGACGATTTCATATTATACGCGAATATCTCGAAAAGAAATTTATCGAGGTGCAGAGAGTAGACTCCACGGATAACGTGGCAGACCCACTGACTAAGCAGCTGAGCCAGCAGAAGACTGAAGCCCACCTTGAGAAGATGGGGCTTAGGTATATGGCTAATTGGCTTTAGTGCAAGTGGGAGATTGTTAGATGTATGCCCTAGAAGCCAACTTGGCCGACACATATATTTCTTTCTAGGATATAAATTTGTATTTGACATTTTACATTATGAATGTTATTGGGTTTTTATTTCCATTCGTGTTGTGTATGTGTCCATGAATTGTCCAAGGAGTTAATAAGATGATGATACGTATTCTCAAGAGTTGAGAATTTGAGACATGTATCATTAGTGATTAATTCCTAAATGCTCCCGATCGATGGATCATCACGGGGACAGTGATTGATCCGGTGAGATTGGTGCACAGTCGCTTCCCTTTTAGGGTAGACGAGTCTCGAGTCAACAGTGTGGGGACACTGGAGCGAATGTGCAGGTGGTTGTTGGAGAACAAGGGTACCGAGCGTGATCATCACGAGAAGTCACTTGGATGTCTACTCACTCGTCAGTGACTTACTCGATGTTGCAGTAGTGTGACTGGTCCTTTGACCTGCGGTGTCTCGGCTATTCACAATGGGGTTACTGTAGTTTGACTGTACATACACTTGGTCCCTAGCCATTTGGGTCCTTGTAGTGGGTGCATGTTGGCTACAGTAGGTTCGTTGTAGGAATAGGGTGTACACCTATATGGAATCTATCGCCCTTAGTAGAGAAGGGAGTTAGTCCTATGTGATTTATGAGACCGAGTTTAGAAGACCTTGGCCAAGGCGTAGTAAATAACG
Source organism: Tillandsia fasciculata (assembly GCA_029168755.2). Classification (NCBI taxonomy): domain Eukaryota; kingdom Viridiplantae; phylum Streptophyta; class Magnoliopsida; order Poales; family Bromeliaceae; genus Tillandsia; species Tillandsia fasciculata. Next base: position 3,565,686 of record CM054938.1, on the reverse strand, counting down.
GAAAGGGTTTCCGATATTAGAAACTCGAGTCGAATAAATTTGACATATGACAGACGGTAAGGTTTGACGAGCAATTCCATGACCTTCGTCTAGTTGGGACTCCGGATAGAAGGATTGTATCACACGTTAACTGCACCTAGAGGTTCAGTATTCCATTCTACTGGAATGCCACTACATGCTGCTAGGCGTCACTGGTGGATTGTGGGACTCACGAGAATTATCTGGATGATGATCGATAATTCTTATTGGGCTGAGTTTGAATAGTTCTAACCCACTGAAAAGAGTTTCAGTGATATTGTTGATGGTAATCACAATATATCTCACTACCAGATAGAATAGAACCTATGGGGTCACACACATAAGAGGTTATGACTGATCGGATAGTTGGATCGCGATTTTTGAATCGCCTGAGGACTTAATTATCAATATATTGATAATTGGACTAATTTGTAATTATTACAAATTAAGGATATTAAAGTGCAAATGTTGCAAGAGAGGGCTTACTAATAGTTAGTAAGTTGTGAGAGGACTTAAGTGCTAATGTTGCATTAATGATTTGATTTGATCAAATTAGGATTGAGTTCAAATCGAATTAAATTAGGATTTAATCGATTGAACCAATTAGGGATAAGATAAACTTAAATCTAATTTTAATGTTTATCTTAATAATTATAAATAGGATTATATATCCTCTTTATACGTATGAGTTTTGATTAAGGAAAAAAAAACCTAGCCGTCATCTTTCCTCGTCTTCCTCTTTTCTAAATATCCACATTAAAAGAAAGACGTTCTCTGCAAGGGAGCTAGCACCCCGGTGAGAATTTCGATCAAGTCGACAACCTCGTGTGGATACCCGTAGAGGCCGGACGCGTGTGCGGCTTCAAGAGAACCAAATTCCACGATCATCAAATTGCGGTGTAGATCTCCCCGCGCAAAGGTGAAGATTAGATCTTCCTCTTCCTTTTAATCTTAGATACATGAGGGATCCTGTTTTTGCGTGGTTTTTGAGATCAGATCTCAATTTTTTCATATTTGCCTATTTGATTTCTTTTTCCGCTGCGTTTATTTTTTGCGCAAAACCTAACAGCATGTTCCCTCCTCAATAGAGCTAACGAACTGTCCATTGGTTTTGAAGACGAAGCAACCCACCTGGAAGTGCAAATTGATCCAAAGTCCAAAAAGGCTGAAACTGCACGGGAGCAATCCTCAGATTCCCACGTTTCCAACGGGGCCAAAATCATCCAAAAACACTTCCTGGGTACAAAGATATGGTCCAAACATTACAATTAATACAAAATTTCCAAGTTTACAATTGCTGAAAAAAATTAGTCCTGATGATGCTCAAATACCACCTGTGAGATAAACTCCAAAAATTCCAATAAAAATACATCGGCGATCCTCGCGAAGCGTAGATGTTGATCGAGTCCTTATACCTCGAAATCCGATAATCGAGTGCAGAGATAAAGATCCAATAATGCGCTGCTGTCCAGGAAAACCACCAGCAAAATAGGGGTTTAAAGATGTACCAGGAACCCCAATAAAAGCTCAAATCTGGGAGGAGTGGAAAATACAAAAATCGTAGATTTACCTCTCATGAATCCGACTCTATGAAAATCATCCAAAAATTCCATCGGAGTAGCTCCGTGGACCTCGTGGACCGAAACGCGACGGAAATGGGCCACCGACCGAAAGCCGAAGTCGGTAAAGTGCGCCGTCACCACAATCGAAAACCGCTGAAACTGCACCCTCGGTACTCGGTCGCACAAGCCTCTTCTCAAACCAACATCACAGTCAACAACACAATCAATACCCCAAACAGCATTTGCTGTTTTGCAAGCCAGCACAGAAAAGGGGATTTTCATCTGCTTGCAGTCCTCTGAAAAATCTAAAAAAATCACAGTTGCAATCCTCACGACGAGTAGATGCAAATTAAGTATTTATACTCCTCGTTTCGACACCTGTAGGCCAAGATACAAATAGAACATCGCTGTACGCCAATCAATTCACAACTCACATTTCTTCAGAAATCAGTCCCAAAGAAGCTTAAACATCACCTTTGAAAAGACCTCCAAAAATTCCCATAAAAATACGGGTGTGTTCCTCTCGAAGCGTAGATGTCGATCGAGTCCTCAAACGTCTCGTTCTGATGCCCGTAGGTCAAGAAATCCCAACAATACTCCACCGCTGTCCAAAACATTGCAGCGGTACAAGGGGTCAAAAGATACCTCGGGAACCATACCAAAAATCCAAAATGAGGTAAAGTGATCAACATAAAAATTGAAGATGTACCTCTCGTGAACGCGCTGCCACAAAAATTAGTTCAAAAATCCATTGGGGTAGTCCAGGGGCCCTGGCACACTGAAAAGCGACGGAAGGAGCAACAAATGAAGGAGGTCGAAGTGCGCCGCGTCGCAGAAAACGCCGATGCTGCGGCCACCAAAAAATCCGGGAATCCACCACAAGATGAAGAACACAAGGTAGAACAACTTTGCTAAAGACCCCACAGGGAGAGGAGCTCGGGAAAAGAGCCAAAGGAGCTGCGGAAGGGGACTATTTACAGCCAAAACCCAACAAATCGTGAAATGCCGAATGGGTCCCCACATTCGGGCGCCCGAAACAATTCCGGGCGCAAACAGTGCCGCACAGTAGCCCAAAATATACCCCGAACCATCAGCACCCGAATCCACCCGGTTGTGCCACGTGTCCCCGCATAGCAAACAGCGAACACGGCCAACCAGCTCGCGACATGTGGACGCACCCACGCGCCCGCCTCGCCTGCGTCAACGCCTCGGTCGGCGCCCCCACGTGCGCGCGCGTCACGCAGCCGGCGCCCACGTCGCACACGCGTCCCGAGGCACCTGCCGCACCTAGTGCACCAACCAAACCAAAGCTGCCACGTCCTACACCGTGCCAAAAGGATGACGCCACGTGGTACACCACCCTCGCTACACCGCGCCAACTCCGCTCCTCGCGTGGACCGAGCGCATGTGGACCGGCCAACCACCGGCTGCCACGTGGCCCCGCCCTGGTCACGGCTCCCTGCGCTCTTCTGTAAGCCGCGCCTCGTGAGCCGGCCAACCGGGAGCCGCCACGCGTCCTTCCCCCGGTGCACGCCCAGCCTCGTGGACCGAGCAGCCCGCGCCTCTGCCCACGCCACTGCCCGCCATCGCGCCACCGTGCTCCACCGCCTGCCCGTCGCCGCCGGCGCTGCCCCGGCCACCGGAACAGTAACCCATGCCTCGAAATCCATATTAGGGCATCCGGGCTCCGAAAAAATCAAGTAAATAGTCCATTTCCATCATTTTCGCGCGCTGAGTTCAAATTCAATGTCCGTTTTGCCCGATTCCACTTCTAAAATTTGTCAAAGGCATCCGGTTAGGCAAACTTGCTCCCGTTTTCCACACTGAGTCCAATTCTTGGGTCTGATTCACGCACAAACACCTCAAACACATAGCAAAGGCCTCCAGAAGTTGCCAAACACACTGCAAAAGCTCAGTGGAGATCCGGGTCATCACAGTTCCCACAGCCGGTTTGGTCGCAGCTATTGGGCCGTTATGTTATCGTTCCTAGCAACGGCCTCCAACCTCTGCATGCGACGCTTCTGCGACTTCGTCATGACCGGCCCCTGCCAACAGGTCGATCCTTCAGACGTAGACCAATGCTGTGGTGACCCGAATGTAGTGGCCCTAATTCCTATGCAGTGTTTTTCTGATAAATCTACTGTTAGAACACCTAGTATTGGTGTATCTGGCCCACAGTGCATCAATCGGGTGCTACTGATGGACCCTGTGTGATTTTATTTTCAGCTTTGGCCTTCGGCTGGATTTGCCAAAATTTCTGGTTGGAATTAGACCAAACAGAGTTCGTAAATGGATTCAGCACGGAAAAACGTTTGAAAACGACTATTTGTTTGTTTAATTTGGAGTCCGGATGCCCAAAAACGGACCCCCGGAAGTTTTCTGTGATTTTTGGTGCATGGGAGGGGCCGTAGACCGCCGGGACGCCACGTGGCGGCCTGTCATTGGCCGGTTCAGGATACGCGGTCCACCGAGTTGAGCGGCGGGGTGCACAGACCCGGCGCATGGACACGTGGCACCGCGTGATTGGCGGGCCCAGGGCGCGCGGTCTACCGGGTGTGCGCGGCGGTACATGGACCAGGCGGGGGGACACGTGGCAGCCTCCGGTTGGTCGGTGCACGCGGCGCGGTCCACGAAATTCTTGCAGAAAGCGTGGACCGGGTGCAGGCGACACGTGTCACTCCCTCATTGGCGGGGGCAGCACGCGCGGTGCACGGGGCGTGGAGTTGGTGCCTCGGGAAGCGTGCGCACGTGCGGCCCACGTCGCGCGACCGGCGCGCACGTCGCGCGGTCGGCGGTCAACGGGAGGACACGTGGCGCCCGCTCATTGGCGGGCGCCACCGCCTTACTATGCGAGCCGGTGGACACGTGGCGCTCGGTGAGTGGTCCTGCGTCGGTGTTTCCTGTTTGGCGTGACACGTGGCGGCTTCTGGGTGGCCTTGCACCGGTGTTCCCTGTTCGGCGGACACGTGGCGGCACCAGGATGATTCGGGTGTGAACAGTGTTGGGCCCGGGCCCAACACTGTAGGCGCCCGAAAGTTTCCGGGCGCCCGAATGTTGGGCCCGCGCCCAATAGTTGGGTTTTTTCGGGCTGTTTCTTTTGGAGGCCTATATATAGGCCGTCTTGAGCCGAGTTTTTCCACCTTTTCTCGGGGGATTTAGCCTTTGCTCCTTTTACAATATTTCTTCCTCTCCCTCTTGCCCATCTCTCGGTGAAATCTCAGATTTTCTGGAGGCCGCGACGACTGTGTTTTCTACCTCGTAGTGCGGAGCGACGTTCTACAGTTAGAGGCCCATTTCCGTCGCATTTTAGTCCGGGAGACCTGCAGAGCTACCCCGACCTCATTTTTGGACGATTTCTTCGACAGCGGATTCACAAGAGGTATATCTACGTTTTCCGTGTTGATCATTTTTCCTGGAAATGCGCTTATTTAGGGGTTTGGGGTATATTCTTACACCCCTTTGTTACTGTTTGGAATTCCTGAAAGCAGCAGCTTCACGGATTTTTATCTCCACTTCTGGGTATCGGATTTAGACGATTCAAGAGCCTATCGACATTTACACTTCGCGAGGATCGTCGTGATATTTTTATTGGAATTTATTGAGGAGTATTTTCAGGTGAAATTTTCGTGTGAACAATGACCTTGCATGCAGATTTTGGAATGTTGATTGTTGTGTGTGAATTGTATGTAATTGAGAATTGTTGTTGAACCCAGGACTTTGTGGGCACCGCTACTGTGCTATTAGCTTAGCGGGTTCGGAGACTTGGCTTTATCTGAGTTTCTTATCTGTACCGTCCCGGACAGTTAGCGCGATCAGGTGGGTGATCCTGCTTTCAAAACTTATGGACTGCACTCTAATTCTATCAATATAGTAGCATGCATGTTGGTATATGAGCTAAATAATCTGCGCAAACTGTATGTTAGTACCCACAGTCGATAATTGCTAAATCTGATGATCTTATTGAAACTCTTGCAATATATGAACCATTATAATCTGAGAACCTGACTTAGCACATTTATTATGCATTGTACATCATACACAGACGACTACAGTAAAGATTTAACCTGGATTAGATATATGCATTGCTTTAGGTCTCCCACATTGCTTGTTACTCTTGTCAGCCTGGACATAGTAGTTTTTTTCCCCGAGTCGTGGGTTAGGAGGTCTAGTAGCTATGGATGCATTGTACTCGCGTCTGTGGACCGAGTAGAGTTGGTAGCAGTCTATAGACTAGTTGTCTTTGAGATAGTGACAGTGTGGACTTTCTGTTAGTCAGACAGTGTTGGATCATAGCCTGCAGGAGCCACATTTGAGCTCGACAGAGATGCGCGGATTCTTTGCTCGGTGGGGTCGCTACCCACGAGTGCCACTCCGGAGTTGGGCCTGATACTTCTATCGCGGCTTGTCAATGCTGGTGTCCCTCTGGCTGAGCCAGTTTTGGCAGTCATGGACACCGTTCCTCTGGCTGAGCCAGTTTTGGCAGCTACGGACATACCTACAGCAGTAGGTAGGCGCAGGTTTGACTGGACCCGTTGCGGCAGTCAGTTTGGATTGGGTGATTTGAGTTGAGTATCAGTAGTGGCATATCGTCCTTCTGTCCTATTCCTTGAGCATTTTTAGATAGAGGCATAGTAGCAGTAGATGTTTTACTTTCCAGCTTTTCTATACTGCATTTTTTTTGTTACTTTATGCCTCTAGTAGACTTAGTGGGCAGACCGTCGGGCTTGTTGGCGGCACCCACTGAGGACTACTGTGGGAGGTAGTTCTCACACCCGTCGTGGTGTCTTTTTCCCAGGAACTTCAGCTCCAGTTCCTGTGGTACCAGTTGCTGATCCTGCTCCTACAGACCGAGGTAAGGGAGTCGCGAGATAGATCCCTTTCCCCTTTCAGCTTCAGCGAGAGATAGAGGTACCCTGATGTTCTTTTTGGTTGTGTCTATGTTTGAGAGATCTTGTAGTGAGGGATCGAGTTGTACTCGTTTATTTCTTTTGAGAGACTCTTGTATTCATGTGAGGATATTATGTATTTTTATGTGAGAGACTGTTCTACTTCTTGTTATTGTTAGTTTTATTTACCACTCTGATATCTGTTAGTGTAGTTGTTCTATATTTTGCAGGTTGGATGCTACGTCTCTACGGGGCTTCCCGTAGGGGCGGCGGATCTGTTGGCGAGCCCGGGGTACAGTTCTGACCCCGGGGCGTGACAGATTAGAGTGGTATCAGAGCCTAGGATGTAGGTCTTTGAGGACTTAGGAACCCTAGGCTTATGGTTAAACCCTAGGATGACCCACGTGAGAGCCGAGATTTTTAGCGAAAGTCTTGATTGGGTTTCTGACTCTTCCGAGTGGATAGGGATGAGTGATAGACATGTCTCCCTTTGGTAGCGACCATGTTGGCTGCAGACAACATAGTACTTCTGAAAGGGGGACATGCCTTTTGACTTTCGCTAGATTGGGTCGAGTATTGTTTCTGGTTCTGATTGTTTGTTTTGTCCCTCAGGTGGGGATGCCTCCTCGACGTTCGATGGTGACGCGCTCGCAGCCTTCGTCCTCTGAGCCTGAGCAGGAGGACTCGGGGCGAGGACCTCAGGCTGAGATTCAGGAGCTCCGTGCCCAGATGGCACAAATGGCGGAGGCGACCCGACGCCAGGAGGAGGCAATGGCGCGGCTGATGCTCATGATGGAGCAGAGAGCACAGCCGGCAGTGGCACCCCCTAAGGCTTCGCCGGTGCCTTCTTCCCCTGTTGTGGCACCCCCTGTAGTGCAGCCTGCACCGGCGGTTCCTGCTGAGCCGGTTTCAAGTAGGCCCCCGGCCAGGGTGACGGGAGCGTTGACTGTGACGGAGCAGCGGGAGGTTGTCGATTTGTTGATGAGATTTCGGCAGTTCGATCCGCCCCGCTTTTCGGGCATGAGTGCTGAGCCCTGGGCAGCCGAGACTTGGATTACCACCATGGAGCGCCACTTCGAGAGCTTATTTGTGGATGAGAGGTTTCGGGTTATTCTGGCTACCCATTTTCTGGAGAGCAACACCGAGGCGTGTTGGCGGCGTGTGCGACCAGCTGGTCCACCTGGGACGCAGCTTCTTTCCTGGACCGAGTTTCGGAGCATGTTGCTGGGAGCCTTCTTTCCTGAGAGTGTCCGACAGCGACTGGAGGAGCAGTTGAAGAATCTCCGCCAGGGAGATAGGCCAGTGCACGTGTACATAGCTGAATTCAACCAGCTATTGGCATGTTTGCCTCATGTGGCCAGAGATGAGAGCCATCGCATCTACATGTTCGAGAGAGGACTTCATCGAGACATCTACCAGTTCGTCCGCTCCCGTAGACTGCAGACCTTGGAGGCCTCGATGGAGCAGCCTTTGTACGTGGAGTGTGGAGAGGCCGTGATGGATGAGGTATCTCCAGCCCCTGTAGCGACTTCTGGGGCGAAGCGCCCGGCGACTGCGGAGGAGGGGCAGTCTAGCAGGCAGGGACCCCCGAGACCTCCGCGTTTCCACCCTCAGGGCCGGGGGTACCAGGGACGCCAGAGATCGGGGGCGTCTCGTCAGACACAGCAGCAGCAGCAGCAGCAGCGTCGACCACCGCGACAGCAGCAGTTATCTCAGCAGACTTCTCGCCAGCAGCGTTCGGATCGGTGAATTATCTGTGGAGGCCCCCATCCGCCGACTCAGTGCCCGCAGAGACAGGGCCGGTGTTTTCGCTGCGGGCAGGCCGGCCATATTGCGAGTGCATGTCCCAGGGCCGGTCATCCAGCTCCTTAATCAGCATCAGCTCCGTCCGTTCCTTACCAGCCAGCCGGTCCTTCTGCAGCCTACAGCAGGCCAGATTTTGCCTCATCCTCTTCTTGGCAGCCAGAGCGACGTCCCCCGGCACCGAGCGGTCGTGTATATGCCGCTCAGGTTGAGGACGCTTCAGCAGTGGAGCAGGTCGTCGCAGGTATTATTCTGATCTCAGCAGTCCGTGCTCGAGCTCTTTTTGATACCGGTGCTTCTCATTCATTCATCAGTAGATCATTCGCATCTCTGCATGGTATAGCGGTAGCTTCTTTATTACATGCTTTAGAGGTTCAGATACCGGATCATGTTCTGCATGTCGAGTAGCACTTGAGGGTAGTGCTGCAGCTTCTACGTGAGAAGAAGTTGTATGCCAAGCTTAAAAAGTGCGAGTTTTGGCTTCGGGAGGTTGCCTTCTTGGGCCATATTATTTCAGCCGCTGGAGTGGTTGTCGACCCGACGAAGATTGACACAGTTCGGGATTGGCCGAGGCCGACGACGGTCACTGAGGTACGGAGTTTCTTAGGCCTGGCTGGCTACTATCGTCGGTTCGTGGAGGGCTTTGCGAAGCTCTCTACTCCCCTGACCAGTCTGACGAGGAAGGGGACGAGGTTCGTCTGGACCGAGCAGTGTCAGCAGAGTTTCGAGGAACTGAAGAGAAGATTGATCTCCGCACCTGTTCTTGCACTGCCGGTTATGGGAGAGGGCTTCGTGATTTACAGTGACGCCTCGCACAGCGGTCTGGATTGCGTCTTGATGCAGCATGGTAGGGTAATTGCCTATGCTTCACGGCAATTAAAGGATTATGAGAAGAATTACCCTACACATGACTTAGAGCTTGCAGCTGTTGTTTTTGCACTGAAGCTGTGGCGGCATTACCTCTATGGTGAGCATTGTGAGATCTATACAGATCATAAGAGCTTAAAGTATCTGTTCACCCAAAAGGAGCTGAACCTTAGGCAACGCCGGTGGTTGGAGCTGTTAAAGGATTACGACCTGAGTATCCTTTATCACCCCGGCAAGGCCAATGTGGTGGCAGATGCTTTGAGCCGGAGGTCAGTGCATAGCTTGAGTTTGATGATTACCCAGCAGGCACAGCTTATAGAGCAGATGAGGCGACTTCAGATTGAGGTAGTATCCCCTGGGGTCTCTGCGAGGCTTATGACTATGGTCTTGCAGCCCACTCTGCTGGACAGGATCAGGGAGACACAGAGTGAGGACCCCCACTTGGAGAGGATCAGGGCACAGATTCAGACAGATCAGAGAGGGGATTTTTTAGTGGACAGCTCGGGAGTACTACGGTACAGGGACCGAGTTTGTGTACCATCGGATTTGGAGATCAGAGATCAGATATTGAGAGTGGCCCATTATACACCTTATACCATCCATCCTGGAGGTACTAAGATGTATAAGGACCTTAAGGCACACTTTTGGTGGTCGGGAATGAAGCGGGATATTGGAAGGTTTGTTGCTCAGTGTTTAACTTGCCAGCAAGTGAAGGCAGAGCATCGTGTTCCTGCTGGCAAGTTGCAGAGCCTTCCAATTCCCGAATGGAAATGGGACCACATCACTATGGATTTTGTGACTGGATTACCGAGATCTCAGAGTGGAGCCGACGCTGTCTGGGTGATTGTTGATAGACTTACCAAGTCAGCTCATTTCCTGCCGGTACAGATAACTTGGTCTTTAGAGCGCCTGGCACAGCTATACTTGGATGAGATCGTGAGGCTGCATGGAGTACCAGCGTCCATTGTTTCAGATCGAGACCCGAGGTTCGTGTCGCGATTTTGGGGGAGCTTACAGTCAGCCTTGGGTACCTAGCTTAGATTCAGCACAGCATTCCACCCACAGACAGATGGTCAGTCAGAGCGCACCATTCAGACTCTTGAGGATATGTTGCGTGCGTGCGTCATGGATTTTGGAGGAGGTTGGCACCGACACTTACCCCTGGTGGAGTTTGCGTACAACAACAGCTTTCAAGCGAGCATACAGATGGCTCCGTTTGAGGCGTTGTGCGGACGCAAGTGTCGGTCGCCCCTGTACTGGAGCGATGTGGGTGAGAGGAGGACGCTGGGGCCAGATTTACTGCTGGAGGCGGAAGAAAAGGTCTGAGTTATTCGTCGGCACTTGGAGACGGACCAGAGTCGCCAGAAGAGTTATGCAGATGTTCGACGGCGAGACCTTGAGTTCCAGGTTGGTGATCATGTCTTCTTGAAGGTCTCGCCCTCGAAAGGGGTCCGGAGGTTTGGAGTGCGTGGGAAGCTTAGTCCCCGTTTCATTGGACCCTTTGAGGTGCTTGAGAGGGTAGGCCATGTGGCTTATAGAGTTGCTCTACTTCCCCGTTTGGCTGGTGTTCATGACGTCTTCCATGTTTCAGCCTTGAAGAGATATGTCTTCGATCCGTCTAATGTGATTGACTTCGCATCCTTGGATATTGGCGAGGACTTGGTTTATGAGGAGCGCCCGCTGCGGATTCTGGCTCGAGAGGTGAGGGAATTGCGCAACCGGGCAATACCTTATGTGAAGATCCTTTGGAGCAACCACGAGGAGCGAGAGGCTACCTGGGAGCTTGAGACGGAGATGCGAGATGCCTACCCTTTTCTGTTCGAGACTTCTGGCTGAGGTACGTTTGTTTTACCCTGTTTCGTTTTGAGGACGAAACTTTCTTTTAGTGGGAGAGGATGTAGTGGCCCTAATTCCCATGCAGTGTTTTTCCGATGAATCCACTGTTAGAACACCTAGTATTGGTGTATCTGGCCCACAGTGCATCAATCGGGTGCTACTGATGGACCCTGTGTGATTTTATTTTCAGCTTTGGCCTTCGTGTAGTGTCCCGGGTTTTTCCCCTGTTTCGGGGTGTAGAACACCTGTTAGTGGTGTGTGGGGCCCCAACATGTCAAAGTGATGTGTTGTTTGGACTTAGAGTGGATTTGGAAGCAAGCCTGACTTTCGGCTGACTTTGCTGAATTTTTGGAGTGGAATCAAGCTAAACGGAGGCCGTATTTGGATTCAGCACGGAAAAACGCTTGAAAACGGCTATTTACTTATTTATTTTGGAGTCCGGATGCCCAAAAACGGACCCCCGGAAGTTTTCTGCGCAAAATGGTGCATGAGGGGGATCTGTGGACCGGCCGGGACACGTGGCGCCTTGTTATTGGGCCGGCGCACGGCTCTTGGTCCACGGAGCGGGCCGCCGATGCACGGTGCACCGGCGGGCCACGTGGCAGGCGTCGGTTGGTCCGGTCTAGGGCGCGCGGCGCACGGGAGGGTGCGCGGGCAGCGCGGGCAGGCCGAGCAGGCACGGTGTGGGGCGCGGTGCACGGTGCACCGGGGCGCGCCACGTGGCGGCCCCGGGTTGGACGGCGCAGGTGCGCGCGGTGCACCCGCAGGCGCGCGTCTGCGACCGTACGCACGCGGCCGTACGCACGCGCGGCGCAGGTGCGCAGGCGGCGCCCGGCGGGCGTGACGGGCGGGGAAGCGCCCGCCACGTGGCGCCCCGCCATTGGCGGGTGCCACCCACCCCGCCGCCCCGCAGGGGGGACGCGTGGCGCCTCCCCGCTGGGCCCGCACGGCTGCCGCCTGTTTGGCGGACGCGTGGCGGGCCCTGGGCCGGGTTGGACAGGCGGTCGGACGGGCGGGGATCCCGTTTGCGGCCCGGGTTGGGCTGGGCCGCACTGTAGCCGCCCGGAAATCCGCGGGCCGGGCCGCACTGTAGCAGCCCGAAAACGGGCCGAGCGCCCGGAAGTGGGGATACAATGGGTATTTTCCCAATTGTTTGGTGGGCCTATAAATAGGCCTCCCCTCCCCTCTTCTCTTGCTTTTTCCGAGAGATAGAGAGAGAATGGGAGGGAGGGACCTTTAGGGAAGTTTTTCCTCTCATATTTTTCTACCTCGTGGTGCGTTCCCAGATTTTCTGGAAGATCGACAGCGGCGTTTCGGATTTTACAGTGTGCCTCGGTTTTCCCCCATTTCGGCCCGTTATCGTCGCATTTCAGTCCGAGGAGTCCTCTGCGCAGTACAGAAGTCCGATTTCGACGATTTCTTCGCCAGTGTGTTCCTAAGAGGTAGGGCTTCGTTTTCCGTGTTGATGGTTTCTCTGGATTCCGATTTCTTGGCACGATTCCCGAGGTGTTTTGACCCCCTATTTTGCTGTTTGGATTTTTGGACAGCGGCGACTTCGACGAATTGTTTCTCAGCGTAGGAATGTCAGATCGAGGTGATTCAAGAGTCGATTTTGGGCTACTTTTCGCGAGGAACGCAACCGTAATTTTTCTGGGATTTTAGGAGCTCGGGACAGAGGTGAAAATTCCTCGTTTTGCGTGCTGATTTTTAAAACAGCAAAAGCTGTTTTGGGAATTGTTATATTTACACCGTGTACACTTGTGTGATGTTGTAGGACATTATTTCAGCTGACGGTGTGCTTAGAGGACAGCGGGTATTTTCTGGGTGATTTGTGCATGCTTTACGAGGTGGGTGGTTGCGTTTTCCTCTTTGTTGACTTGCACACTAGGAATAGAAGAGTTTCCGAATTATACATGTGATAGATAACTTGTGGTATATGAACCTATTGCATTGGGCCCCCTAAATTAATTGATAGCTTCTATGTGATAAATCTGAGACAATAAAGTTGGACAATTGCTATATCTTGAATCGCATGCAAATAAGTAACCCAGTATTATTTTAAAATGATCCTTCATATGAAACCTTGGTCACTTTTTAAATGCTTTTAAAAGAGAACACTTGCATGCTTATTTGGACATCTAGTTAGGCCACTATCTTACTGCAGCACTATATTATGGGACTTGACTTAGGAGAAAATATGTGTTATTGTTATTCTTCTCTATCGATGCATGATGCTCGAGTCTGATCGGGATTTTGAGATAGTGGTGTCTGGACCTTGAGTTTGGGACAGTTGGGATTGTCTTGGGGGATTGTGGGGCATAGTGGCAACCGCGGATATTAGGCGGTTGACCAGATATTTTTATCACATCAGATTGGGGATTAGGGTTGCATTAGTGGATGGAGTATTCCCACTTTGATCATGGTCATGATCCAGTCCTGCTATTGTGAGACATTGGTTACAGAGATGATTGATACAGAGGTACTTTACTCGTGTGGGTCGCTCCCCGCGAGTGCCACTCCGGAGTAGGCTTTTTGACCGTGATGGGTGCCGGTCAGTTGGTGAGTTGTGAGTGATGACAGAGCAGGCAGTGCCAGTATTTTCTGGCCCTATGATTGGGTTCTCTTGGGCAGTTAGCTTTATAGTTGCATGCATACAGTCATCTTTTGGCACTGCATTTAGAGGCATAGTAGTGGTAGTTCCTTTCTCAGCAGTCTTTATAGCATACCACTGTTTCTTCCTTTTTGCCTCTTTATTCCTAGTGGGTGCGTCAGCACTAGAGGTTTTACCCACTAGGGGAGGCTACTGGTTTATCTAGTAGTTCTCACCCCCATTATTGTTGTTTCTTGTCCTTCCCCCCCCTTGTTTTGCAGAGTCGACTGTGGGAGCTGCTGGGCCTTCAGCGGCAGATCGAGGTAAGAGGATCGCCGACTAGCTAGATCGTCTACCCCGAGCGAGAGATTAGCTAGACTTTTACTGTACTCCCCTTTTGTATCTCAGACTATCGTAGTTTACTTTTGGGTCTGGCTTTGGCCAGCTGGTTGTATTATTATGGTGAGCTGGGAGTTTATTGTACTTTTATTTCAGTTTACAGTTTACTTCAGTCTGAGATTACTGTTAGATCTATTAGTTCAGTTCTGTTTATGCTCTTCTATTGTATATTATCTATCTGAGCAGGTTACCAGCGCTTCGTGTACATGGAAAATTCTGTGTGCACGGCGGATCTGTTGGCGGGCCCGGGTTCTGGTTTACACCCGGGGCGTGACAGATTAAGTTGGTATCAGAGCTTAGGGATAGGTCAGTTGGGACTTAGAAAACCCTAGGCTTTTGGCAGACCCTAGGATGATAGGGCGTGAGAGACGAGACACTTTGCGAAAGTCGTTGATTTATTTATTGGACTCTTCTAGTGAGTGAAGAGGGATCGACATACCCAATTTCTGGTGGGCAGTTATGTTGGCTGCAGACAACATAAAACCGCAGAAATAGGGGGATGTCTTGGGCTTTCGCTAGATTGGGTCGTGTGGGGTTATGATACTGATTGTGGGTTCTTGTGACAGGATGCCTCCGCGACACAGGATGTTGACGCGTTCGCAGCCTTCTTCCTCGGAGCCCGAGCAGCAGGAGTCCGGGCAGGGCCAGCAGAGCGAGGTGCAGGAGCTACAGGTATGACGCCCCACTTCCCAGGGGGTCACCCATCCTAGAACTACTCTAGCTCTAGCACGCTTAACTCTCATGTTCCTCTTGGATCTTGCTACCATCCAAAATGCTATAGCCGGGTTAGAGATTTAGTCCTATTATATCATTTATATAGAGGACTAATCCAAATTCCGGGGGTGTCACATTCTTCCCCCCTTTAAGCCCTGACGTCCACGTCAGGCTCAAGCACACTCACAAGCACCAGGCGATGTGAGACTCGTCTCGCTAGCCTTAGCCGACCTTGTGAGGAGCTGCACTCCACTCACAACGGTCATTAGCCGGGGAGCCTCGCTCTACCCGCTATATAACCCTGGCTCAGCCGAGACTCATCTCACATTTCCGGCTGGTGAATGGCTCTGATACCAACTGTGACGCCCCACTTCCCAGGGGGTCACCCATCCTAGAACTACTCTAGCTCTAGCACGCTTAACTCTCATGTTCCTCTTGGATCTTGCTACCATCCAAAATGCTATAGCCGGGTTAGAGATTTAGTCCTATTATATCATTTATATAGAGGACTAATCCAAATTCCGGGGGTGTCACAACAGGCACAGATGGCCCAGATGGCAGAGGTTGTTAGGCGTCAGGAGGAGGCCATGGACCGGCTGACACAGTTGTTGGAGCAGAGGGTGCAGCCAGCTGTAGCACCCCCGGGGAGTTCTCCCGTACCATCTTCCCCTGCTGTGGCTCCCCCAGCTGTACCAGTGACCCCGGCATCCCCTATTGCTCGGGGCACTGGTGGACAGCCCTCTGGATTGATGGGACCACTGACCCCGGCTGAGCAGCGGGAGATGGTAGACTTACTGATGAGGTTCCACCAGTTTGACCCGCCCCGTTTCTCGGGGCAGAGCGCCGAGCCGTGGGAGGCAGAGTCGTGGATCACGGCGATGGAGCGACGCTTTGAGACGCTGTTCATTGAGGAGCGGTACCATGTGTTATTGGCGATGAACTTTTTGGAGCGCAACGCCGAGGCTTGGTGGCGGCGTGTGCGACCGGCTGGTCCGCCTGGGGCTCATCTCTTGTCCTGGGCGGAGTTCCGCAGTCTTCTTCTTGGGGCCTTCTTCCCCGAGAGCGTCCGGCAGAGGCTGGAGGAGCGGTTGAAGAACCTTCGATAGGGCGATCGTCCAGTGCAGGAGTATATTGTGGACTTCAATCAGTTGTTGGCGTGTGTACCACACGTAGCCCGAGACGAGGCGCACAGGATTTACATGTTCGAGCGAGGGTTGCGCCGGGAGATCTTTCAGCTTGTTCGCTCTCGTAGGCTGCAGACCTTGGAGGCCTCGATGGAGCAGGCGCTCTATGTAGAGTGCGGGGAGGTAGTGATGGATGAGGTATCTCCAGCCCCCGAAGTGATCCCGGGGGCGAAGCGACCAGCACCGGAGGCAGGGGGACAGACGAGTTCGTGGAGGCCGCCCCGACCGCCTCAGCCATAGCCTTCTGGCCAGGGACGGTCTGAGCGGCGAGGGCCTGGAGGATCCCAGAGGCCCCAGCAACAGCACCAGCAGCAGCGGAAATCGCAGTCATCGCAGCGTGGATCGCAGCGGCAGTCTCAGCGACAGCGACAGTCTCAGCAGCAGCAGTCCCGACAGTCACGGGCTCCCAGCGGTTGTATCTTCTGTGGAGGCCCGCACTTCCCCGGCACCTGCGACCAGCGGTGGGGTCGTTGCTACGGATGTGGACAGGCAGGGCACATTCGAGCTGCGTGCCCCTTTTCGACCTCAGCCGCCCCTTCTTCAGCATCTGCCCCAGCATCATCGCAGCAGCGGTCGACGGCTCAGCGGCCTTATGCTCCAGCGAGCAGGCCATCTTCTTCCCAACCCACAGATTATCGCCCTCCAGCTCAGAGTGGGCGAGTGTATGTTGCACAGGTAGAGGATTCTTCAGCAGCGGACCACGTGGTGGCAGGTATCACTTTACTCTCTGGCATTAGGACTCGCACCTTATTTGATACTGGAGCATCGCATTCTTTCATTAGTAGATCTTTTGCATCATTACATGGGATAGAGGTAGGACCTTTGCCGCGTGCACGAGAGGTTCAGATTTTCGGTCACACTTTGCATGTGGAGGAGTGTTGTTGGTCCTGCCCGATGCAGATCGAGTCCTGGATTATGCCAGCAGACCTGTTGGTCTTGAGACAGCTGAGGGACTTTGATGTGGTTCTCGGGATGGACTGGCTGGCTCAGTATTTTGCGACTATTGACTGTGCCGAGAGGACTGTCACTTTTAGAGAGCCAGACCAGGAGGTGTTGGTGTACCGGGGATGTCAGAGCGCTTTCTTTGCCTCTATGGTTTCGACTTCCCGAGCGAGACGAATGATTCACCGAGGATGTGTAGCCTTTTTGGCTAGTGTTGTGGAGGGGCCTACAGCGGCACCGGGACTCGGGGATATCCCCATCGTCCGCGAGTTCCCGGATGTGTTTCCACCTGAGCTGACTTGTATGCCGCCCGACAGGGAGATCGAGTTTGTGATTGACGTAGTTCTAGGAACTGCGCCAATTGTTGAGTTATTTAGGATCCACAAGGATCTAAATAGGTACTATCAAACACCTAGAGGGGGGTGAATAGGTGTAATATTATAAAAACCAATCTCAGTGCAAAAATAAAAATTAATGCGGAAAATAAAAATCAACACACCGAGATTTACGTGGAAACTCCAATCCAGGAGAAAAACCACGGGACCAACACGCAATAACAATCCACTAAGAATAGAAGAATAACAAGGTGATTACCGACTCCACGGACTCGACCCCTCCTTCAAGTTCTTCGGACCTTGCGCTCCACCGATTGCACGTCCACTGCACACGTTCGAATCCACGAACGCCACTCGAATCCACGAGCACACGTTTCGAATCCACGAAACGCCTTCAACACACCGAATCCACGGTGCCACGTCGAATCCACGACGCAAACTCAGCCGATAAAGAAATATAGGCTTCGATGGTGATCCTTTGCTTAGATTATCATTGAAGAACCGTAGAAAGAAATTCTAAGCAAAGTTTAGATCAATTCGACAAAAGATAGATCTTAGAAGAACCGTCGAATTGACCTAAAAGAGGCTAAAAAGAAGAACGGTAAAAACCTAGCCTCTAGGGTTGCTCTCGAGTGTTTTCGGTATTGGTCAATTTCGTCGAGAAACCCTAAGTGTCTATTTATAACCCTTGGAAACATATTAGAGTCGGTTTAGGAAACTTTTCCCGAGGTAACATTGTGTACCGGTACCACTTATCATGTTCCGGTACTCAATGGTGCAAAACACAGATTTTTCTATTGTGTTCCGGTACGCGAGTCTGTGTTCCGGTACGCAATACAAATTTCAGAAAATTCTGTGTCGGGTTTGAGGAACTTCAAGTGTGGTTCCGGTACTCAATGTAAAAACTGATTTTTCCAAGATAAATTTTATCCAAAACAAACCAAGTACCGGAATCCAAACTTAAAACAAGTTGTAAGTTAAAACCAAGTTCCTAAAACCAAGTCTAAACCGGTTTTCATTAATTTCCTGTTTCCAATGATTATAAATGAACTTTAATCACCATGATCAATATTTAATCATACCTGAGAGTTGACTTGGGCTCATGTTGAATCTTCAATGAGTCTTCGAAGGCTGATTTGACAATTTGATCCCTTTAAGACTCCGACTCAACTCACTGACTTGACTCACGAAATATGCCAACACCAAAATGCCGTAACAATCTCCCCCTTTGGCAATTTCGTGACAAAACCCAAAAATACATAAAAACTCTCAAGTTACTCATCTTAAACCAAAAAGTCGAAATTCAATGTCATCACCAAAACATTGATTTTCTTTGCGTGAAAGATCCAATAAATACAAAATTACATTTGAACCAAACAGTCCTAGAACATACTCTATGACTTAGGACTTGGAGTCTTAAAGTGATGTAATTCCTGCAAAACAAAACTCCAAACAAATCAAACGTTAGTCGTTAGAAATTAAAATCCTACATTTGATTTGTCCTTTTGGTTCTTTTGTTTTTCCGGCTCTTTCAATCTTTTCTTTATCTCCCCCTATCTTGAGCATCCATCTTTTGAGCTCCATGTTCTCCCCCTTGTGATGCAATCATTATTTTCTGTCTCCCCTTTTTTGTATGATATGTCCATCATTTCCGTTCTCCCCCTTTTTGTCACAAATTGTCAAACAGTTAATAGAAACAAAAAGTAAAAATACTAGGAGGATAAGTTCTTAGTTACAAGACGATTAGAGTACTTGTTCATCACTCATCCTGATCAGAATCATCATCATCCTCATGTGATGTGGGTCCATGTGATGTACTCGGTGCTGTTGCTCCAGTGTCCACATCATCATGTTTGCACCCAAGGATATCGAAGATCTTCTTTAAACCATCCTCAAGTTTCTTGAAGCCTTTTTCCATCCTTTGCTCCATCTTTTGCTTTAGTGAACGAACATCCCGATGCAAGGTTTGAAGAGTTACGACCTCATCTGGTTCTGGAGATTCTTGACGAGGTGGTGCACTCACTGTCGCTTCACTTGCATAGGCTTTTGTATGCCCAAAAGTCTTCAAAGTGCTAATTGACTTGGCTAAAGTGATTCCATCAATTGCCCCCAAGCCATAATCATATTTGGCACAAGAAATGTCCACTCCATGATCTTCCAGAATACGAGTAATCAAGATCGGATACGGTAGAAGGTCACGTTGTCTAGATCCTTCAATGACATGTACCATCTGCTGCCAAATGAGAAATGGAATGTTGGTGTTAATTCCATTTGCACTTTCCGGGTGACCAAGGAAAAAGAGAAGTAACAATCGATCCCATCGAATCCTTTTGGTCCCCAGTGTGGGCAATAGGTTGTAGCATACGATTAAGGACAAAATATGATACTCTGGTTTTAGGTCCTTTGATTCAACATATGATCTGTTCGTGTGCGTCCCTGTCTTGCAAATAGAGTCCACAACCATATCCCAATGGGTATCATGTTGGAAATTACCATCAGTGTAATAAAGACCAGTAATGTCAACAGCTAATCCAAGGTTTGCACCAATTACTGCTGGAGTAATGTCAAACTTGACGCCTCTAACTGTTGTTTCAAAGACGAAGGCCCCGGTGTCATGGTCTTTTTGAAGTATGTTACCTTGCATGTAAAATTCCCTGATGATCTCCACACAAAAACCCATCTTAGGTTGAACTCTGCCAAGTGGCCGAATATGGCTTCGTTCCAAAAGCCTTGCAAAGTCTGGCACCTCACGACATAGCTCGTTAAAGTTCACGTGTCGCTCTCCAATGCATGTGCGGTTTGCAAATCTGGCACGGCGTTTTGCACTCACATGCGGTTCACTTTCATCAACATTTGATCTCCGTTGAGAGCGCTCGCGTATTACCGGTCCACCGGTACTTCTACGCGGAGGAGAATCCGCACCCTTCTTTTTCCTTGGAGCCAAAGGTGCTTTCCCTTTTCCTTGAACTGGTTCCTCTTCATATTCTGAGGAATGTTCAGATTCTGAGCTAGTTGAATCCTCGTTGCGTGATCGTTTGGTAGCCTTTTTCTTTCCAGAACCGTGACCACGTCCACTTCCAGTGGCCATCAGAATCACTAGTGCAAGAAGCCATGAAAATGCCATTTCCTACAAAGAACACAATGCACTATGATTTGATCGTATAGGAAGGCTTAAACATGTCTAAGAAACATTCTAAACATGTCACAATTGATGATTCATCATTTAAAATTAAAAGCCCTAATTCTCAATTTCTTTTATGCTAAGAACATATGAAAATGTTAGATTCAATCAAATAAGCATGGAAACATGAATCTAATTAGATAGAAAGCAACCATATATGTTCTAAACATGAATTAAGAGTGATTTAAGCAAGAGATTTCATTTGGAGTAAGGATCAACTCAAAAATCCCAAAATAAAACATCAAAACCTAAAAACTAGGGTTTTGAAACAAAAGAAAGCAAGATTAATGAAGAAACTTACAAATCAAAGCAACAAATCTCTTGATCTTGATGAAAAACCCTTAGAGATGTTTTAGAGAGAGAGAGGGAGGGTTTTGAAGTGGGAGAGATGAAATAAAAACACATGAATTCCGGAATATAAAGAAATCCAGATCGCGTACCGGTACAAGAAGTCGCGTACCGGTACGCAGTGCAAAAACCGAAAAACCTTCGTTCGGGTTCCGGATTGAAAAACAGGGGGTGATCCGGATCCGCAATGTAGTTCCGGTACTAAAAAGGTAGTACCGGTACGCAAGTGAAAAACAGGGATTTTCATGATTCGGGATCCGGATTGGGTTTTCTGATCCGGATTCTTGGTTCAGGTACTAAAAAGCAGGTACCGGAACAACAGAGCCAAAAAGCAAAAATTTCTTGAAACAAATCCAAATTTTGAAATCTTTTCAAATACCGATTTGTATACCATCAAGAAATCCATTTAAGTGCTTTGAAAAACAATGAATTCACATAGATGTCATTCAATCCAATTAATTATAAAAATTAAAAAGATTTACTCCAAAATCATGAAAAATAAAGGTAAAACATTATAAACCGTTTTTCATGTTATATTCATCAAACACAAGTCATCAAAAATAATCTTGAGATCCAAACTCTATCAAGATGTAACGGATTTACAAAGATGACTTACGGAGATTTTCCAAATGACATCAATCTTGAATTCTACCCTTTCAATTTGAGATAAGCACTAAAATACCTAAGGGTGGCTCTTTGAGCATCTTTTTAACTATCCCACCTTATACCAACCAGGAGATTGTTCAAAATAAGAACTTTGAATTTAAATCTCCGAATGCTTCAACTAAAGATTTTCTCATAAAATATTTTTCAAGCATCTAAAACATGTGGTAGCTCTTTCCAACATGTGGTGGTAGTTTTCACACTCCTTTCGGATGTAACTCTTTCCACATCTTTTGCAACTCATTTATTTACCCTTGTAAGAAGGCAATCTCTTACGTGAAAGAATTAAATCCCAAATTTTAGTCTATCGGTTGTCTCACATTTATCACAATGAATTCACACAACCGAGATAGATTAAGCATCTAAAGATCACACATGATTTCTAAAATTTGATGCTTATAATATCAAAAACTCCTATAATGAAGTATCTTCAAGATTATGATTATGGAGTAAAGTTGATAATCCATATAAAATTAAATTGGAGTGAATGAACGTGAAACCCTTTTTATTCAATGCACTTGTTCGTTAAAACCCTTTTGTTCAAAAACAAAGTATAAAACCAAGAGCATTGAAAACATGTAATGCAAAGATTAAGAAAAATATGAAGGGAAAACCAATCAAAGCATTACATACAGTCATAAGCTATTTAGAACTTAAGACAAGGAAAGATATCACCTTTCCGAATCCAAAATCGCTGGATTTTGGGTTGTCTTGATTCGTTGTGGCCGGGGGTTGTCCGCTTTGACTGTTGATCCACCTTAGGTCTTTGCCTTGCAATGATCCACTTGTATGATTGATGTTGTGGCTCGGACCTTTGGTGGGTTGAGTGAACTCCTTTGACTTGATGTGTCTTTTGATTCCGTTGAGTTCGCTCCGTAGATGAAGTTGCCGAAGGATTTTTCTTTCTCTTTTTCGGGCAATTCTTCACCAAATGTCCTTCAAGTCCACAAAGGTGACAAGTTCTTCCTTTCGATTTCATTGTGGAACTTGAAGCATGCACAGTTTGATCCTTTTTAAATCCCAAACCAACCTTGCTTGTTTGACCTAATCCGGACATACTTTCTAGTTTCTTGGAACCGGTTGAAAGCCTTTGTATGTCGGATTTGAGTTGATGAACTTGCTTGGTCAAAGCTTGGTTGGTGACATGAATCTCTCAAACTGCTTTTCAAGAAAACCAATCTTGTCCATATATGATTTAGCGTTTGTCTCCGATTGGTTTAGCTTTTCTTGGAGGATTTTATTGTTATCCAATAACCGTCCATGTTCCTCCTCGAGATCATGAAGTTTGATCTTTAAAGCTTGATTCTCGTCTTGAACTTCAAGTCGTTGCTTCCTCAACTTCTTGTTAAGTTTGGCCATCTTCTTTGATTCCGCAAGAAGTTGTTGGTATGCCTCAACGAGTTCTTCTTCGTCCGACTCCCCCTCACTTGATGACTCTCCTCCGGATGTTGATGTTTCATGCAAAATCAAAGGAATAGAGTCAGTGACTAAAGATGATAAGCACAAATTAGAAGAGGGAATTTGAGAGGCATGAAAAGCAACAATTTTTCTTTTTCCTCTTCACTTGAGGTCGATTCATCGAAACTAGAATCGTCCCAAGTTTTTGCTTGCAAAGCCTTCTTTTTGTATGATTTCTTAGAAGGACAATCCGTTGAAATATGGCCGTAGCCTTTGCATCGATAACATCGGATTTCCCCTTCGAAATCATCTTTTTCTTTTTCTTTAGAAGGTTTTGCAACGCCTTTGAGTTTAGAGGATTTAGAACCCGATGATCCTTTAGATGATTTCGTGGATGAAGATCCATCGGTTCGATTCTTCCAAAATTTCTGACGAAATTTCTTTGTGATCCGCGCCAATTGTTCTTCAAAATCGGCAAGAGAGATTTCATCGTCGGAACTCGATTCGTCATCTTCTTCCTTTGTTGATTTGAATGCAATACCTGTAAGCTTAGAAGAAGACTTGGAAGAAATTTGATTAGTAGGAAAAGTCATCTCATAAGTTTGCAAAGCACCTACTAATTCCTCTACACTCATCTCATCCGGATGACTAACGGTTTCAATGGCGGTAACCTTTGCCCTAAACCGTTCCGGAAGAGTCCGAAGAATCTTTCTTACAATTTTCGACTCCGGGATCTTTTCTCCTAAATTAGCACATGTATTAATTACATCTTGAAGTCTAGTGTAATAATCTGTAAACAATTCATGCTCTTCCATATGAATAGAGTCAAATTGACTTGTAAGCATCTGGAGCTTTTGAATTTTTACAAGATTAGTACCCTCATGTGTAATTTTGAGAATATCCCAAATTTCCTTCGCGGTTTCACACGCGGAAATTCGTGTAAACTCAGTCGAGGAAAGAGAATTATATAAAGCGTTCATACCTTTCCCATTGTAAGAAGATCTTTCGATTTCCTCTTTAGACCATCTAGAGCGAGGTTTTGGGGTAGTAGAATTTCCTACTTCCTCAACCGGATGCACCCAACCGTATTCCACGGTTTGCCATACCCGCTCATCAATAGAGATGAGAAAAGCTCTCATCCGCACTTTCCAATATGCATAATTGGTCCCATCAAAAAGAGGAGGTCTAAAAATATTACCACTTTCACCCATCATGATAGATAAACCTAAAACCCGCTCTGATACCAATTGTAGAGTTATTTAGGATCCACAAGGATCTAAATAGGTACTATCAAACACCTAGAGGGGGGTGAATAGGTGTAATATTATAAAAACCAATCTCAGTGCAAAAATAAAAACCAATGCGGAAAATAAAAATCAACACACCGAGATTTACGTGGAAACTCCAATCCAGGAGAAAAACCACGGGACCAACACGCAATAACAATCCACTAAGAATAGAAGAATAACAAGGTGATTACCGACTCCACGGACTCGACCCCTCCTTCAAGTTCTTCGGACCTTGCGCTCCACCGATTGCACGTCCACTGCACACGTTCGAATCCACGAACGCCACTCGAATCCACGAGCACACGTTTCGAATCCACGAAACGCCTTCAACACACCGAATCCACGGTGCCACGTCGAATCCACGACGCAAACTCAGCCGATAAGAATATAGGCTTCGATGGTGATCCTTTGCTTAGATTATCATTGAAGAACCGTAGAAAGAAATTCTAAGCAAAGATTAGATCAATTCGACAAAAGATAGATCTTGGAAGAACCGTCGAATTGACCTAAAAGAGGCTAAAAAGAAGAACGGTAAAAACCTAGCCTCTAGGGTTGCTCTCGAGTGTTTTCGGTATTGTCAATTTCGTCGAGAAACCCTAAGTGTCTATTTATAGCCCTTGGAAACATATTAGAGTCGGTTTAGGAAACTTTTCCCGAGGTAACATTGTGTACCGGTACCACTTATCATGTTCCGGTACTCAATGGTGCAAAACACAGATTTTTCTATTGTGTTCCGGTACGCGAGTCTGTGTTCCGGTACGCAATACAAATTTCAGAAAATTCTGTGTCGGGTTTGAGGAACTTCAAGTGTGGTTCCGGTACTCAATGTTAAAAACTGATTTTTCCAAGATAAACTTTATCCAAAACAGACCAAGTACCGGAATCCAAACTTAAAACAAGTTGTAAGTTAAAACCAAGTTCCTAAAACCAAGTCTAAACCGGTTTTCATTAATTTCCTGTTTCCAATGATTATAAATGAACTTAAATCACCATGATCTATATTTAATCATACCTGAGAGTTGACTTGGGCTCATGTTGAATCTTCAATGAGTCTTCTAAGGCTGATTTGACAATTTGATCCCTTTAAGACTCCGACTCAACTCACTGACTTGACTCACGAAATATGCCAACACCAAAATGCCGTAACACCAATCTCTAAGGCTCCTTACCGGATGGCGCCGGCTGAGCTGCGAGAGCTTAAAGCACAGTTGCAAGATTTGATGGATAAGGGTTTTATTAGACCCAGTGTGTCGCCTTGGGGAGCGCCGGTGCTATTCGTGAAGAAGAAAGATGGGTCACTTAGACTGTGTGTGGACTACAGGGAGCTGAATAAGGTGACCATCAAGAACAAGTACCCTCTGCCGCGCATCGACGATCTCTTTGATCAGCTGCAAGGGTCTTGTGTAGTTTCCAAGATTGATCTACAGTCTGGTTACCACCAATTAAAGGTGAAAGCCGAGGATATTCCTAAGACTGCATTCAGATCACGTTACGGGCATTATGAGTTTACAGTTATGCCATTTGGATTGACTAATGCCCCTGCCGCCTTTATGGACTTGATGAACAGGATATTTCGGCCATTTCTGGATCGCTTTGTGGTGGTGTTCATTGATGATATCCTGGTTTACTCCCGGAGCGAGGCCGAGCATATGGAGCACTTGAGGACTGTGCTACAACTTCTACGGGAGAAGAAGTTGTACGCCAAGTTGACAAAGTGTGAGTTTTGGCTTCGGGAGGTAGCTTTCTTGGGCCATGTGATTTCCGCCGCCGGTGTAGCTGTAGACCCGGCAAAGATTGAGGCAGTTCGAGATTGGCCCCGACCGACGACTGTATCTGAGGTGCGCAGCTTCATGGGGTTAGCTGGTTATTATCGTCGGTTTGTGGAAGGCTTTGCGAAGCTTTCCACACCCCTCACTCGGTTGACGCGGAAAGGGGTTAAGTTTACCTGGAGTGAGGACTGCCAGAAGAGCTTCGAGGAGCTGAAGGATAGACTGATGACTGCTCCTATCCTTTCCCTCCCTGTTATGGGGAAAGGATATGTGATCTACAGTGACGCATCGCACAGTGGACTCGGTTGCGTGTTGATGCAGGATGGGAGGGTAATTGCTTATGCATCGAGACAGCTCAAGGATTACGAGAAGAATTACCCTACCCACGACTTAGAGCTTGCTGCCGTGGTGTTTGCGCTGAAGCTCTGGCGCCATTACCTGTATGGAGAGCATTGTGAGATCTACACCGACCACAAGAGCTTAAAGTATCTGTTCACACAGAAGGAGCTTAATTTGAGGCAGCGCAGGTGGTTAGAGCTACTAAAGGATTATGATGTGGATATCCTTTACCACCCAGGCAAGGCTAATGTGGTCGCTGATGCATTGAGCCGGAGAGCAGTACAGAGTTTGTCTATGTTGATCACAGACCAGGCGCCCCTATTGGAGGAGATGAGACGGCTCGAGATAGAGGTTGTGTCCCCTGGGGTCTCTGCTAGACTGACGTCATTAGTCGTGCAGCCCACTCTGCTGGACAGGATCAGGGAGAAACAGAGTGAGGACCCCCACTTGACCAGGATTCGAGATCAGATTTCGAGTGATCCGTCAGGGGACTTTTCAGTTGATGCTGCGGGAGTACTCAGGTACAGGGACCGAGCATGTGTGCCAGTGGATGCTGAGATCAGAGAGCAGATATTGAGAGAGGCCCATTATACACCTTATACCCTTCATCCTGGGGGGACTAAGATGTATAAGGACCTCAAGGCACATTTCTGGTGGAATGGCATGAAGAGGGATGTCGGGAGATTTGTGGCCCAGTGTTTGACTTGTCAGCAAGTAAAAGCTGAGCATCGGGTGCCAGCTGGCAAGTTACAAAGTCTCCCAATCCCTGAGTGGAAATGGGACCACATTACCATGGACTTCGTGGTCGGATTGCCGAGGGCACAGGGCGGAGCAGATGCTATCTGGGTAGTGGTGGATCGACTTACCAAGTCAGCGCACTTCTTGCCTATGCAGACTACTTGGCCACTCGAGCGACTAGCCCAGCTATACCTTGATGAGATTGTGAGATTACATGGAGTACCCGCCTCCATTGTGTCAGATAGAGATCCGAGGTTTGCCTCGCGTTTTTGGGGGAGTTTGCAGACTGCGATGGGGACTCAGCTCAGATTCAGTACAGCTTTTCATCCTCAGACTGATGGGCAGTCAGAGCGGACCATACAGATCTTGGAGGACATGCTGAGGGCTTGCGTCTTGGACTTCGGCGGAGGTTGGATTCGGCACTTATCCTTGGTTGAGTTTGCGTACAACAACAGCTTTCAAGCGAGCATACAGATGGCTCCGTTTGAAGCGTTGTATGGACGCAGGTGCCGATCACCACTTTATTGGAGTGACGTAGGCGAGAGACGGACCTTGGGGCCAGATATACTGCTGGAGGCAGAGGAGAAGGTCCGGGTGATTCGACAGCATCTCCAGACCGCTCAGAGCCGACAGAGGAGCTATGCTGATGTCCGGCGACGAGACTTGGAGTTTCAGGTTGGAGATCATGTATTTCTGAAAGTCTCGCCGTCCAAGGGGATTAGGAGGTTCGGCATTCGCGGGAAACTCAGCCCCCGATACATTGGGCCTTTTGAGGTGTTGGAGCGTATCGGGCCAGTTGCTTATCGACTTGCACTTCCCCCGAGACTGGCTGGTGTTCACGATGTCTTCCATGTTTCTACTCTGAGGAGGTATGTCTTCGACCCGTCGCACGTCATCGACTTTGCACCACTCGAGATCAGCGAGGATTTGAGGTATGAAGAGCGCCCACTGCGGATTCTTGATCGGGAGGTGAAGGAATTGCGCAATCGGAGCATCCCCTATGTGAAGATCCTCTGGAGCCATCATGGTGAGAGCGAGGCGACGTGGGAGCTCGAGTCAGAGATGATGGACGCCTACCCCTACCTGTTCGAGGCTCGGGATTGAGGTATGATTTTAGTTTCGAGGACGAAACTTTTGTTAGAGGGGGAGGATGTAGTGTCCCGGGTTTTTTCCCTGTTTCGGGGTGTAGAACACCTGTTAGTGGTGTGTGGGGCCCCAACATGTCAAAGTGATGTGTTGTTTGGACTTAGAGTGGATTCGGAAGCAAGCCTGACCTTCGGCTGACTTTGCCAAATTTTTGGAGTGGAATCAGGCTAAACGGAGGCCGTATTTGGATTCAGCGCGGAAAAACGCTTGAAAACGCCTATTTACTTATTTATTTTGGAGTCCGGATGCCCAAAAACGGACCCCCGGATGTTTTCTGCGCAAAATGGTGCATGGGGGGGATCTGTGGACCGGCCGGGACACGTGGCGCCTTGTTATTGGGCCGGCGCACTGCTCTTGGTCCACGGAGCGGGCCGCCGGTGCACGGTGCACCGGCGGGCCACGTGGCAGGCGTCGGTTGGTCCGGTCTAGGGCGCGCGGCGCACGGGAGGGTGCGCGGGCAGCGCGGGCAGGCCGGGCAGGCGTGGTGTGGGGCGCGGTGCACGGTGCACCGGGGCGCGCCACGTGGCGGCCCCGGGTTGGACGGCGCAGGTGCGTGCGGTGCACCCGCAGGCGCGCGTCTGCGACCGTACGCACGCGGCCGTACGCACGCGCGGCGCAGGTGCGCAGGCGGCGCCCGGCGGGCGTGACGGGCGGGGAAGCGCCCGCCACGTGGCGCCCCGCCATTGGCGGGCGCCACCCACCCCGCCGCCCCGCAGGGGGACGCGTGGCGCCTCCCCGCTGGGCCCGCACGGCTGCCGCCTGTTTGGCGGACGCGTGGCGGGCCCTGGGCCGGGTTGGACAGGCGGTCGGACGGGCGGGGATCCCGTGTGCGGCCCGGGTTGGGCTGGGCCGCACTGTAGCCGCCCGGAAATCCGCGGGCCGGGCCGCACTGTAGCAGCCCGAAAACGGGCCGAGCGCCCGGAAGTGGGGACACAATGGGTATTTTCCCAATTGTTTGGTGGGCCTATAAATAGGCCTCCCCTCCCCTCTTCTCTTGCTTTTTCCGAGAGATAGAGAGAGAATGGGAGGGAGGGACCTTTAGAGAAGTTTTCCTCTCATATTTTTCTACCTCGTGGTGCGTTCCCAGATTTTCTGGAAGATCGACAGCGGCGTTTCGGATTTTACAGTGTGCCTCGGTTTTCCCCCATTTCGGCCCGTTATCGTCGCATTTCAGTCCGAGGAGTCCCCTGCGCAGTACAGAAGTCCGATTTCGACGATTTCTTCGCCAGTGTGTTCCTAAGAGGTAGGGCTTCGTTTTCCGTGTTGATGGTTTCTCTGGATTCCGATTTCTTGGCACGATTCCCGAGGTGTTTTGACCCCCTATTTTGCTGTTTGGATTTTTGGACAGCGGCGACTTCGACGAATTGTTTCTCAGCGTAGGAATATCAGATCGAGGCGATTCAAGAGTCGATTTTGGGCTACTTTTCGCGAGGAACGCAACCGTGATTTTTCTGGGATTTTAGGAGCTCGGGACAGAGGTGAAAATTCCTCGTTTTGCGTGCTGATTTTTAAAACAGCAAAAGCTGTTTTGGGAATTGTTATATTTACACCGTGTACACTTGTGTGATGTTGTAGGACATTGTTTTAGCTGACGGTGTGCTTAGAGGACAGCGGGTATTTTCTGGGTGATTTGTGCACGCTTTACGAGGTGGGTGGTTGCGTTTTCCTCTTTGTTGACTTGCACACTAGGAATAGAAGAGTTTCCGAATTATACATGTGATAGATAACTTGTGGTATATGAACCTATTGCATTGGGCCCCCTAAATTAATTGATAGCTTCTATGTGATAAATCTGGGACAATAAAGTTGGACAATTGCTATATCTTGAATCGCATGCAAATAAGTAACCCAGTATTATTTTAAAATGATCCTTCATATGAAACCTTGGTCACTTTTTAAATGCTTTTAAAAGAGAACACTTGCATGCTTATTTGGACATCTAGTTAGGCCACTATCTTACTGCAGCACTATATTATGGGACTTGACTTAGGAGAAAACATGTGTTATTGTTATTCTTCTCTATCGATGCATGATGCTCGAGTCTGATCGGGATTTTGAGATAGTGGTGTCTGGACCTTGAGTTTGGGACAGTTGGGATTGTCTTGGGGGATTGTGGGGCATAGTGGCAACCGCGGATATTAGGCGGTTGACCAGATATTTTTATCACATCAGATTGGGGATTAGGGTTGCATTAGTGGATGGAGTATTCCCACTTTGATCATGGTCATGATCCAGTCCTGCTATTGTGAGACATTGGTTACAGAGATGATTGATACAGAGATACTTTACTCGTGTGGGTCGCTCCCCGCGAGTGCCACTCCGGAGTAGGCTTTTTGACCGTGATGGGTGCCGGTCAGTTGGTGAGTTGTGAGTGATGACAGAGCAGGCAGTGCCAGTATTTCCTGGCCCTATGATTGGGTTCTCTTGAGCAGTTAGCCTCATAGTTGCATGCATACAGATATCTTTTTGGCACTGCATTTAGAGGCATCGTAGTAGCATTCCTTTCTCAGCAGCCTTTATAGCTTACTACTGTTTCCTCATTTTGCCTCTTTATTCCTAGTGGGTGCGTCAGCACTAGAGGTTTTACCCACTAGGGGAGGCTACTGGTTTATCTAGTAGTTCTCACCCCCATTATTGTTGTTTCTTGTCCTTCCCCCCCTTGTTTTGCAGAGTCGACTGTGGGAGCTGCTGGGCCTTCAGCGGCAGATCGACGTAAGAGGATCGCCGACTAGCTAGATCGTCTACCCCGAGCGAGAGATTAGCTAGACTTTTACTGTACTCCCCTTTTGTATCTCAGACTATCGTAGTTTACTTTTGGGTCTGGCTTTGGCCAGCTGGTTGTATTATTATGGTGAGCTGGGAGTTTATTGTACTTTTATTTCAGTTTACAGTTTACTTCAGTCTGAGATTACTGTTAGATCTATTAGTTCAGTTCTGTTTATGCTCTTCTATTGTATATTATCTATCTGAGCAGGTTACCAGCGCTTCGTGTACATGGAAAATTCTGTGTGCATGGCGGATCTGTTGGCGGGCCCGGGTTCTGGTTTACACCCGGGGCGTGACACTTCGGCTGGGTTTGCCAAAATTTCTAGTTGGAATTAGGCCAAACAGAGTTCGTAAATGGATTTAGCACGGAAAAACGTTTGAAAACGACTATTTGTTTGTTTAATTTGGAGTCCGGATGCCCAAAAACGGACCCCCGGAAGTTTTCTGTGATTTTTGGTGCATGGGAGAGGCCGTAGACCGCCGGGACGCCACGTGGCGGCCTGTCATTGGCCGGTTCAGGATACGCGGTCCACCGAGCTGAGCGGCAGGGTGCACAGACCCGGCGCATGGACACGTGGCACCGCCTGATTGGCGGGCCCAGGGCGCGCGGTCTACCGGGTGTGCGCGGCGGTGCATGGACCAGGCGGGGGGACACGTGGCAGCCTTCGGTCGGTCGGTGCACACGGCGCGGTCCACGGAATTCTTGCGGAAAGCGTGGACCGGGTGCAGGCGACACGTGTCACTCCCTCATTGTGGGGTGCAGCACGCGCGGTGCACGGGGCGCGGAGTTGGTGCCTCGGGAAGCGTGCGCACGTGCGGCCCACGTCGCGCGACCGGCGCGCACGTCGCGCGGTCGGCGGTCAACGGGAGGACACGTGGCGCCCGCTCATTGGCGGGCGCCACCGCCTTACTGTGCGAGCCGGTGGACACGTGGCGCTCGGTGAGTGGTCCTGCGTCGGTGTTTCCTGTTTGGCGTGACACGTGGCGGCTTCTGGGTGGCCTTGCACCGGTGTTCCCTGTTCGACGGACACGTGGCGGCACCAGGAAGATTCGGGCGTGAACAGTGTTGGGCCCGGGCCCAACACTGTAGGCGCCCGAAAGTTTCCGGGCGCCCGAATGTTGGGCCCGAGCCCAATAGTTGGGTTTTTTCGGGCTGTTTCTTTTGGAGGCCTATATATAGGCCGTCTTAGGCCGAGTTTTTCCACCTTTTCTCGGGGGATTTAGCCTTTGCTCCTTTTACAAGATTTCTTCCTCTCCCTCTTGCCCATCTCTCGGTGAAATCTCAGATTTTTTGGAGGCCGCGACGACTGTGTTTTCTACCTCGTAGTACGGAGCGACGTTCTACAGTTGGAGGCCCATTTCCGTCGCATTTTAGTCCGGGAGACCTGCAGAGCTACCCCGACTCATTTTTGGACGATTTCTTCGACAGCGAATTCACAAGAGGTATATCTACGTTTTTCGTGTTGATCATTTTTCCTGAAAATGCGCTTATTTAGGGGTTTGGGGTACATTCTTACACCCCTTTGTTACTGTTTGGAATTCCTGATAGCAGCAGCTTCACAGATTTTTATCTCCACTTCTGGGTGTCGGATTTAGACGATTCAAGAGCCTATCGACATCTACACTTCGCAAGGATTGTCGTGATATTTTTATTGGAATTTATTGAGTATTTTCAGGTGAAATTTTTGTGTGAACAGTGACCTTGTATGCAGATTTTGGAATGTTGATTGTTGTGTGTGAATTGTATGTAATTGAGAATTGTTGTTGAACCCAGGACTTTGTGGGCACCGCTACTGTGCTATTAGCTTAGCGGGTTCGGAGACTTGGCTTTATCTGGGTTTCTTATCTGTACCGTCCCGGACAGTTAGCGTGATCAGGTGGGTGATCCTGCTTTCAAAACTTATGGACTGCACTCTAATTCTATCAATATAGTAGCATGCATGTTGGTATATGAGCTAAATAATCTGTGCAAACTGTATGTTAGTACCCACAGTCGATAATTGCTAAATCTGATGATCTTATTGAAACTCTTGCAATATATGAACCATTATAATCAGAGAACCTGACTTAGCACATTTATTATGCATTGTACATCATACACAGACGACTACAGTAAAGATTTAACCTGGATTAGATATATGCATTGCTTTAGGTCTCCCACATTGCTTGTTACTCTTGTCAGCCTGGACATAGTAGTTTTTTTCCCCGAGTCGTGGGTTGGGAGGTCTAGTAGCTATGGATGCATTGTACTCGCGTCTGGGGACCGAGTAGAGCTGGTAGCAGTCTGTAGACTAGTTGTCTTTGAGATAGTGACAGTGTGGACTTTCTGTTAGTCAGACAGTGTTGGATCATAGCCTGCAGGAGCCACATTTGAGCTCGACAGAGATGCGCGGATTCTTTGCTCGGTGGGGTCGCTACCCACGAGTGCCACTCCGGAGTTGGGCCTGATACTTCTATCGCGGCTTGTCGATGCTGGTGTCCCTCTGGCTGAGCCAGTTTTGGCAGTCATGGACACCGTTCCTCTGGCTGAGCCAGTTTTGGCAGCTACGGACATACCTACAGCAGTAGGTAGGCGCAGGTTTGACTGGACCCGTTGCGGCAGTCAGTTTGGATTGGGTGATTTGAGTTGAATATCAGTAGTGGCATATCGTCCTTCTGTCCTATTCCTTGAGCATTTTTAGATAGAGGCATAGTAGCAGTAGATGTTTTACTTTCTAGCTTTTCTATACTGCATTTCTTTTGTTACTTTATGCCTCTAGTAGACTTAGTGGGCAGACCGTCGGGCTTGTTGGTGGCACCCACTGAGGACTACTGTGGGAAGTAGTTCTCACACCCGTCGTGGTGTCTTTTCCCCAGGAACTTCAGCTCCAGTTCCTGCGGTACCAGTTGCAGATCCTGCTCCTACAGACCGAGGTAAGGGAGTCGCGAGATAGATCCCTTTCCCCTTTCAGCTTCAGCGAGAGATAGAGGTACCCTGATGTTCTTTTTGGTTGTGTCTATGTTTGAGAGATCTTGTAGTGAGGGATCGAGTTGTACTCGTTTATTTCTTTTGAGAGACTCTTGTATTCAGGTGAGGATATTATGTATTTTTATGTGAGAGACTGTTCTACTTCCTGTTATAGTTAGTTTTATTTACCGCTCTGATATCTGTTAGTGTAGTTGTTCTATATTTTGCAGGTTAGACGCTACGTCTCTACGGGGCTTCCCGTAGGGGCGGCGGATCTGTTGGCGAGCCCGGGGTACAGTTCTGACCCCGGGGCGTGACACCGGATCTCTGCAGTGCTTCTACAGTGTGACCAGCAGCTTCTGGAGGCCTATGTGGCGTGTCGGCGGTGTTGGTGCACCAATTGGACATAAGTGATGGACTCCGGGTGTTAAATGGATTACGTGGGTAATCAGAGGACCCCGTCGAATGTTTAGAAGTGGTTTCGCATGAAATGGATATCAAAATTGGACTCAGCGCGAAATTTGGATTAATAACACTTATCTGGATGCCTTCGACAAATTTTGGAAAGAAAATTTGGCAAAACGGACAGCGGATTTGGATTTAGCGTGCGAAAACGATCAAAATGGATTATTTACTTGTATTTTTCGGAGCCCAAATGCGAAAACACGATTTTCGAGGCATTGTGCACTGTTCCGGCGACCGGCGGGCAGCGGCGGAGCACAGCGGCGCGGGCTCGGGCAGGCGGTGGAGCGGCCGCGAGCAGGCGCACGGGCGCGCGGGCAGGCGTGCGGTCCACGAGGACGGCATGCACCGGAGGATAGGACACTTGGCGGCTTCGGGTTCGGCGGGTGCTTCAGTTGCGTGCACCGGGCGCAGCGAGTGTTGGTGGTGCCACGTGGCGCGCTGTGATTGGTGGGTCAACGCACGCGCGACCAGGCGCCAGGCGCGACGCACCGTGGACCCCGCGTGGCCACGTGGAGCACGCCCATTGGTGGGCGCACGGACCCGGGTGGCCCGGCGTGAACCGCGGCCCACGGTTCCCGCCGTGGACTGCGGCGCCACACGGCGCGCCGTGTTAGGCGGGCGCACGTGCATCGGGCGTGCGGGGCGCGGTTGGGCCGCGTGGCGGGCCGAGGCTGTTTCGGGCGCGCACAGTAACGGGCCGGGCCCGTTACTGTAGCAACCCGATTTAATCGGGCGCCCGAAACCAGGGACTTGATGGGTATTATTGGATTTGTTGGGTTTTGGCTATAAATTGCCCCCTTTGGCCTACGATTTGGGGCTTTTCCCGAGCTCATCTCCTGCTGAGTCCTGAAACAAAGAAGAACATCATCTTGTGCTCTATCTTCTTAGGAAGTTTCAGAATTTTTGGTGGCATGTACTTCGAGGTTTGCGGCGTTTCGGCGCAGTGCGACTTTCCTTCACCAGTGATCCTCTTCGTCGCATTTCGGTGCGCAGGCTCCCTTGGCTTACTCCGACCATCGTTTTCGACAATTTTTGTGGTAGCGCGTTCACGGGAGGTAAGGCTTCGTTTTCCGTGTTGATCACTTCTCCTCATTTCGAGTTTTTGTCACAGTTTTCGAGGTGTTTTGGTGACCCCTTTTTCCTGCTGTGAGATTTTGGACAGTGGAGGCTTGTCGATTTTCTATCTTCGCGCTCAGGCATCGGATTGTAACACTCGAGAAACTTGAGTTTGTGTAAGGGGTGATTTTCAGGTGTGAATGTGTGCGAGGAAACAAAATTAACCTTAGTGGTGTGTATACCGGGGTGCGAATGGCACAGTTTCCGAGGTACAAATTTTGCCTTTCCGATCCGAGTCTGATCTCGAAAATCTGAGGTCGCCAGTGCAGCCGTCTCATCGAATCGAGTGAAAATGGTACAGACCGTTTGTCGATCCGACGGTCGGATCATCCTGAACTTAGCAAGGAAACTAGTGGGACCCGCGACTTAAGTGAATAGTAACTCCCTGGTTTATTTCCCTCGCTAGCCAACGTCGGCCGATAGACTGTCTAGAGTCCGAATCCGACGATCCAGGTAGTCGATTTGAATGGCGTCGTCGTTCTGAGCGTAGTGGCATTGACCAAATTTTCGTTTGACGAGCCGGAAGCATCGTAAAGCGTGCGGAACTACTCATTTTACCGTATATGATGGATTTTAAAATTATATGGGATCGAATGCGACAAACCAAAATCACTACTTTATAGTTTTCGTCGAGCCGGACGTCGTGGTGGTGTCCGTTTTTCGGTTTGATGACCATGTGGCCTCGAAAAGCATGAAAAGCGGCGAAAAGGGGTGTTTTTGCATACAAGTCCCCGCATTTTATGTGCGGAATCCAATAGGATTCTTGGGAGAGGGGCCAATGTGTGAGTTGAAGTCCCTGCACTAGGACCCGACTCTAGATTAGGTTAGATGAGGGGCTTCTTGGCATTTTATGCAAAAGCATTCAAGTAGATGCCCTAGCTCGGATCCTTCGCACCCAGCCGCAACCAGAGAAAGCTTCTCGGCTTCCCCTGCCCCTGCTCCGACGGCTGCACCCGTAGCGCCGCCGGCCGCCGTGTCCCCTCGCCGGGAAAGGCAAGGAGAAGCAAAAGCAACCTTGCTTTTGGGCTTTGTTGAGGAGGAAACGATCAAGAAGGCTTAGAAACCTTCCAAGTTGCATCTGCAGTCCCTTTTTGTCTCTGGGATCGCGACCTGAGAAGCACTGGCACCCAGCTCCGCCGCGCGCCGCCGGGCCACCATCTCCTTCTCCCACAAGTCCGACGAGTTGAGTCTTCGGGTTCCTTTGTTTTTCCTGCAACCTAGACCCTTGAGTCGGTTACTGACACCAAGAGTATGATCCAGGTCAAGCCCCGAGGTCTGTGGACCTCCGGTTGCCGGCGGGTGGAGAAGGGTCGCTGAAACCCTAGTTTTTGGCCGGGGTTCGCGCGTGCTGCCTCCGGAGCTCCGGCGTTGGATTCAACTTGACCAGATTGTTCTGCTGAGTCCCAAAAGACACCTTGTGAAGTTTGGTGGGCTCTGGTGCAGTGTGGAGTGCGGGGGAGGAAACCCTAGCTTGCGGGTTCTTGGTGTTGGCCGAGCAACGCCGCCCCATCGCCGCTGTCGCTCCTCCGGCGCCGGCCAAGCCTGGTAAGTCTTCTGACACCTTGGGCTTACCTTTGGTCCACTTGCATGCAACCCATGCAGCTCAGTTCTCGTTTTGCCATTAATGGGCTAATTAAGGTTTGTCTCCTTCTTCCTCGAGTTGGGGGGACTCAGGGAGCTCCAAGCTTGCACGGCTGAGGCTCATCCCACCTCTGAGAGTCCCAGGAAGGTGGTGCTCACCTTTGTTTGAAGATTGACCGAGATGAGGATGAGCTCGGCCATTTCGTGCTCCAACAAGAGAGAGTTGGGATCTTTTTGCTCCAGCAACCTCACCAACTGTGCTACGACCTCCCACAGGTGAGCCTCCCCTTCTTCTTGATGTCTTCTAGCTTGTGATCATTTTGGTTAGGGTCTGGAACTTGTGGAATGGTGAGAACCCCAAGATAAGCTCTTTACACATACGAGTTGGGATCGTGTGCCATGGCTGCTTGCTGGGTGGATCTGCAGAGGTCCAGAGGTGAGCCTCTGTACTTTTGGATACCCCTGAGCATGATGCTCACACAAAAACTGGGAATGACTTAATAGAAAATTAGATTAAGCAATTTTGAGCCTTAATGCACTTTAAGAATGGGCCAACTTGTGTTTTATTGGCCGGCTTGCTCTCAAACAGTGAGCACGGGGTCCAGCACGTCAAAATTTAGTTGCAGATAAATTATTTTGGTTTAAAGATTCCCGGATTAAAAGTTGTGGCTTAATTAGTGGGTTTTATATGAATAAAATGCAATTTTTGGCAAAATCCGGGGGTCTAATTGAAATTGTAGCTTGGTAGGCTGTTGGGGACAGCGTTCACATGATATCTGAACCTTTCGTTCGGAATCCATTGACTTTCATTGAACAAATCCTTGCTTTACGATCCGGGAACCGGCAAAATGGTCGGTTGATCGGCGGTTTCGGATGAAACCCGCTTTCATCGAGGAAAATTGGATGGTTATTGATTTGTACTCTCTGGGGACTTCCTTTCAGGTCCGATTGTCGTTCGAGGGCGCGGGACATCCCAGGTGTTTCGTTCGACTTCCTTCGAGGTGGGTACCCCTTGGAACCTCTTTGTGCATGTTGTTGTTATTGTTATGTTTATCATTTTAAGGGCTAATGGGGGTGATGTGGACCTCCGGATTTATGAACGTCGTGCTGGGAGATTGGACGGGCAATTCGCCCTCTCCGAACAACAGTAGGGTTGTTCGGGGCATACCAGCGATGAGAACGGTGATCAGTGCGACCAGTTGGAAGTCGGAAGGTGGGTTCCTCTTTCGACATTTCTTGAGTCGGGAAACGAGGGTAATTGGTAAGAGCAAAGGTTTGACATGTTAAAATATTGCTAACCCCCGTATACGCTTACGTGTTTATTATCAACATATTTATGGCGACTGAGGGTCGTGGTGCTCGATGATACATCATGTTCGGGGTGATTGCCGAGGCAGGTGCTCGGTCTAGTTTACCGAGGTAGGTGCTCGGTCTGGTTGGCCGAGGTTGGTGCTCGGTCGATGCTCGAGGTTGCTACACGCACACTAGCGGTTTGGCCACCGCGAGGGTGTGCTTTTCCAGAAAAATGGTACGTTGACCCGTGTACCCCACGTGTTGGTGACGTAATAGGGGCCCTCATAGGTGAGGGGTATGAGCGGTGGTGTCGAGGCAGGTGCTCGGTGTGGCGCCGAGGCAGGTGCTCGGTGCGGTGGCCGAGGTAGGTGCTCGGTGTGGCGCCGGGGCAGGTGCTCAGTGCGGTGGCCGAGGTAGGGGCTCGGTGTGGTTGCCGGGGCAGGTGCCCGGTTTGGATTGTACAGGGGGAAGGCTTTACTGTCGATTTCACGATGATGAGGGCGGTTGCTCTAGTTTTTCTTACAGTTTGCTTTAGTTATAGCCCTTCATGCTTTTCATACTTTGTATCTTGTGTCGCTGACTCCCCACTCTGTGACAGGTTCAGTCAGGGGTGAGAGCTAGGGCGACGGTGAGGCCGCGATGAGAGGTCTATTAGCCCTTCGAGGCTACAGACTGTGGTTAGTTCTCCTTGTGCTTATTTCATTATCTGTTAGTAGCTATGTGGGTGTGATACTTTTGTGGGGTTGACTTGGATGTTGGGATTATTAAAAAAAACTCTGTGGATGAATGTTTGGTTTACTATCTGCTTGTTGGCCGTTTTCAAACCAAAAAGAAAAAGAAAGAAAACATTGCGAAAACGATTTGAAAAATGTTGGTGTCGAGTGGGCACCATTTTCAAAACCCTGTGGATTTATGGATTTCGAAATAGTTTTGTAAAACCTGGGTGCCGTGTGGGCACCGTTTTCAAAACCCTGTGGATTTATGGATTTCAAAATGACTTTATAAAACTTGGGTGTCGTGTGGACACCGCTTTCAAAACCCTGTGGTTTTATCCTTTCAAAAATAGTCGGCCTCTTTATTACTTATAGAAAATGGTTGTATGTGTTTGACGATTGAACTAGTGTGGTTAAAGGTAGGATGATATGGACTTTGTAGTCAGGACGCCGTGCATATACAAAGGAGACTCTACCCGTTTGCAGAGTGAATTTGTATATGCGGCGGGTCTGGGCACGCACCGGAGAAGATTGATTTCAATATATATATATATATATATATATATATATATATATATATATATATATATATGCCAAATTTGAGAGCTAAACCGTGACGTTTCTTCCGCGTGTTTAAACCCCGGGGCGTGACACGGATGGAGGCGTGCCTGTAGTCGTTTTGCATCTACACATCGCAAGGAACGTCCTCGAATTTTCCTGGATTTTTCTGAGTTTTTTCGAAGGTGAAAAATCCCTTTTTCCAGAGCTAAGTGCTACAGATTTTTGTACAGGATTCTTTTGAGAGGGTCACTTTGTCGGATTTTTATCTTGATGTACGAAACTCGGATTGAGACTTGCAGGTACTCGTTTCGATCGGCTCGACACGACGAACACAGCGGTTATTTTTTCCAAATTTTTTCGAGTTCATCTCGCAGGTTAGATTTAGCCATCTTCAGGGCTGGTTGTGTGGACAGCGGTAGGTTGTATGTTATTTGGGATTGATTGGCTTCCGGCGTTGTTGTATTTGTTTCTTGGCCTACAGGTGTCGGAACGGGACATATAAATACTCGTTTTGGGGCTACTCGTCGCGAAAATCGCAACCGTGAATTTTCTGGAATTTTTGGAGCACTGCTTAGAGGTGAGAAATGCCCTTCTTTGTGCTGTTTGGGAAAAACAACAATGCTGTTGGTGTACTTTTGGGGTATGATTAGTGAGTTATGTTGTGATGTTGTTTGTTGTGGTGTTGCATATTGGGATGATGTTGTTTGGAGCCGAGGCTTGCGCGACATGTACCGAGGATACGGTTTCAGCGATTTTTGTTTGCAAGTGGCCACTCTCTTCACCGACTTCGGCTTTGCCTGCGGAAAGCGTTTCAGGTGGGTGCTTTGTTTCCAGAACCGGTGGACGGTTCTCTAATTCTTTATGTCAGGATGCATGTATGTCTAGGGTACATGGATTGTGATTGAGAGGTAGGTAAGCTTGGTAATGATCGTTGTATAAATAATTGCAAGAATAGTATTTATGATGTATGCTAGGACTTGCATGATTTTGATATCTATGTTGGTGATTAGTGTAAACTTACCTATGATAATGTTATCCTATATGATTATGTAGCATGCCATGTTAGCACATAGCCCTTTATGTGGCTGGTTTATGCGATGGGGCAGGATTATATAGCTATGTGCGGATTTTACTCTAAGGAGTTATTATGGATCGAGGATTATGGACAGGTGTAGGCATTGGTGATTTTGGCATGTGGTTTGCTTTCTTATATCTTTCTTGAGGACAAATGCATGCTTGTATGGACATATAGTTAGGCTACCTTTTACTGCTACACTACTTATTGGAACTTGACTTAGGAGAAACCATGTTATCCTGTTCTCATTCTTTGTTAGTCAGGCGGTCTGTGTTGCTCGGGTGCGAGCAGGGTTCTGGGGTAGTGTAGCCGGGACATTGGTGTCAGGGACGGGTTGTGCTGGATTGCAGTT
The DNA here is from genome assembly GCA_029168755.2 of Tillandsia fasciculata. Taxonomy (NCBI): domain Eukaryota; kingdom Viridiplantae; phylum Streptophyta; class Magnoliopsida; order Poales; family Bromeliaceae; genus Tillandsia; species Tillandsia fasciculata. Next base: position 3,524,810 of record CM054938.1, on the reverse strand, counting down.
GGCAGGGTTTTGCGGTGACCGCGGACTTTGGGCGGTTGACCGGAGGTCGGTTATAGGACTTGATTATAGACGGCAGGGTATTGCGGCAACCGCGGATATTGGGCGGTTGACCGGATATTTATTTATGCACCAGATTGGGTTTCAGATTTCCTCTAGTGGATGGAGTTTCCACTTATCGTTTACTATTGTTTCAGTTTGGGGATCGGGTTTTCCTTTAGTGGATGGGTTTTCCCACTTTGATCAGAGTCGTGATCTAGTCCTGCTTTATAGTGATACTTGTTACAGTGATACTTTACTCGTGCGGGTCGCTTCCCTCGAGTGCCACTCCGGAGTAGGTGATTTACACATCGGCCAGTGAGTGCCAGACTTTGAGTATCGGCCAATGAAAGCCAGACCTTGAGTAACGGTCAGTGAGCACCGATTTGTTAGTAGATACTTGAGACAGTTTGAGCAGGCAGTGCCAGTTTTTACTGGTCCATTGATTGGGTTTATTCTGGCAGATACTTTTATTGTTGCACTCGTGCCTGGGGGCCGAGTGGAGTCTAGTAGTTGTGATTAGACCAGTACTAGTGTCGTTGAGTGCAGTTTGGGTTGACGGGGATCCCGTGTCGTTGAGAGTATTTCGACCATTGTGCGAGATGTTGAGGCTCTTGAGTCTTTCCGTTCTGAGAGAGAGAGCGTGGATTTTGACTATAGCCTGCATGTGCCACTTTTCGATAGCGAGTAAGTCCGATTGGACACCCTATGTTGATATACTAGGGAGGCGCAGCTTGACTGGTCCCGATATGGCAATCAGCTCGATTGGGTCGATTTTGCACCTCGTGTGCGAGTGGTTGCATACCTTTCATTGGTTTCCCCATTTGAGCATTTAGATAGAGACATGGTAGCTGTCGAGTGTCTCCAGCTTCTTGTTCAGTTTTACTGCATTGGTTATCTTATGCCTCTAGTGGACTTAGTGGGCAGATCGTCGGGCCTGGTGGCGGTACCCACTGAGAACTCCCTTTTTAGGTGTAGTTCTCACACCCGTTGGGGGTTTTCCCCCTCCCTTTTTTTTCTCTCCTTTGGTTGCAGAGTCTTAGCGGGTGTTGCTGATTCTGCGGTTGTTGATCGAAGCGAGGGAGTCGCAAGCTAGATCCCTACCCGTCGTTGGAGAGTAGCGATACCCCTTCAGAGGAGATTTTCAGTAGATTAGTTATTTTATTTTTCTCTTTTGAGAGACTGATGTAGTGAGGATATGATATGTATTGAGAGCCTGTACACTGTTGTATTTATTGAAGATACCTCCCTGTTGAGTTCTGAGTTTTGTATCTGAGGATATTGTATAATTATCTTTTTGGGAGATAGACATTATTATATTATTTCTAGTTGTACAGTGGTTGATTTTAGTTTTACAGCAGATTTTTATTTATAGCTCTAATATCTGTTAGTTGTAGTACCTTTTCTTGCAGGTTGGACGCTTCGCCTATACAGGGTTGTGTAGGCGGCGGATCTGTTGGCGAGCCCGAGTCGCAGTTTCGATCCCGGGGCGTGACAAATGCTCCACCGGCACATCTGCTGGTGGGTCTATCTTCCTCAGGTGCTCTCTGAGAATCTCCCTTCTTTGCCACGACATAAGCCATGGCTGGATCCTAAGCTTCTGCGCCAGCTGGATAGCCAGGGCCTTGATTTCTCCCTTAGTGAGCTAAGGAAATTCTGTATCGAGGGCCGAAGGGGTCTCCGGTGCCCATGATGTCCTGTGGTGTGGAGGTCGTGGTGTCGGCCTCCTCCAAGGGTGACTACCTGGGTCCTTTTGTGCCCTCGTCGGCCTGAACCTCTTGCGAGGCTTGATCCGTTCTGGGCGTTGCGAGGGCCCGTGTGCTAGTCTTCCCTCGGCCTGTTAGCCGAAGGGTCTTCGAGGTGTCCTCTGAACCCGGCTTCTTTCATAGCCGTGGCGGGGGCCTCGCTGCTGGTATAGGGCTCGCAGCCCCTCATGGTCGACTGGGGTCGGCATCGACCCCTCTCGACCGTAGAACTCTCGCAATACTCTCTGGATGTAGGGGTCTTGCTCTTCTTTCTTGTTTCTTTTTGGATGACCGCTTGTTAGACCCTTCGGCCGGACTTATGTCCGGCCGGTGGTTGTGGTGACCTGTGCCTTCGTTAAAATCGATGAAGGTGAACCATTTCTTCGCTTTCTCCGGCACGTCGGCAAGGAGGGCATCCCAATCTTTCTCCATCATTTCGGCCTTGCACCGGACGCAAAGCCGAAAAGTGTCCCGGGCCGCTCTCGTTTTCGCAGCGAACTCAATACCTGTATCGGCCTCTTACCCTTGTGGTCGACCATGTTCACCCCTGCTGCATATACTCTGGCATTTTTGGCCGAGAATTCGCCTTCGATTATCACTGGCCGAATCACCGGCCTGGCCTCTATTTCGAGGGTATTGCAGACAATTTCCTCCATAGGGGCTTGGACGCTGGCGAGCCCCACTGGAGGCGCTGGGGCCACCGATTACGCCGGTGGAGGTGGCAACCCGTGTTGCCTGACCCAATTTTGAGGCGGTCCCTAAGGAGGGACCTGCCCGACATTCCTACCCCTAGCTATTTCAGCGAGTCCGTCTTGAGGTACTAGAGCCGCCGGCTGCGCCGAAGGAGGTGGCGGCCCGCAGTAGCCAGCCTGAAGTTGAGACGGTCCCTGCCGAGGGACCTACCTGACATACCTACCCCCAGTTATTTCGGCGAGTTCGGCTTGAGGTACCGAAGTCGCCGGCTGCGCCGAAGGATGTGGCAGCCCGTATAGGCCATCCCAATGCTGAAACGGTCCCTATGGAAGGACATGCCCGCCGATCCTGCCCCCATCCTGAGGCTAGACAACCGGCGATGGGGGAGGCAGAGGAACCCCCTAGTAGCTTTCTTGTTGATGGGCTATGTTCTGCCCCATCGGCCCTGTTCTCGTCTGGTACGGGAACTCTTGCAGCTGTACTGCCCCCAATGGCTGTGCCGTTGTAAGGGACGCAACCTGCTATGCCGCCATTCTTACCGGCGTCATCATAATTGTCTGTGTTGACATTGGCAGTGGGAGAGCTGGTGGAGATCCCAATAGACCTCCGTGGCATGGCTCGCTTCGGGCTAAAAATTGCCCGAGCCGAGAAAGGCCTTTATCTGAGGCCGTGATGTCGACCGTCGTGTCCAAAGCTTGGGCGCTCCTTTTGAGAGACAGTTGTGTTTTCTCGAGAGATCTCATCATTCAGGCCATTTGCCCGAATAGTTGCGACATGGTCAGCTCTAGTAGTGCCGACCTCCCGCTAATTTCGGGAGTCTCCGACATACTTAAGGTAGGAAGGTAAGAGTTACCTGAGTATCCCATCAGGCGTGCCAAAAGGTTGTTGGGGCCGAAAATGTCGGTCGTCGGCCGGTCCCGTTGGTTCGGTTGACCCTCTGAGATGTGATGCGATGTGTGCCAATGGATCAAGCGATCGGACCGAGGAGGGATCTGCTCGGTTGGGCTATTCTTACTTAAACTCTCGCGACTGTCTGACTTAGATTAACCGAATCGGGATATAAAAATAGAGAGAGGCTGAGTCAGGCCTAGAGTAGCCAACCAGGTAGTAGAGACAATAATTTGACACGGCTGATAAGCCGATTAGAACTTTATATTGCTTGAAAAGGAGATACAAGGAGGAGAAAAGGGAAGAAATTATAAGTAAGCCTACTCCTAAAAAATACGGTAAATGTAGATATGAAAGATATGAAAAGTAGAGGGGTAGTCCTGACTTACGAGGTTGTAGGACCTCTTATTCTTCGATGGTTCAAATATTTATACAATTTTCGAACCATGCGTATAATTGCCAATTTGAAATAATCGGCGTGATTTTTGGGAAGTTATCGGGAAATCCTCAATCACTTCCTTTTGAGTCGAATTTCCTCGAATAGGATGGTAGCCTTTTTTCCATCCAAGTTCATCCCTTTATTACCACGCCAGAGTATGGTCTTCGGCGCTTTTCAATGCTGGACGCCGCATAAAAGGAAAGAGTACGAGATTTAGGCACGAATCTCGTAACAGCCTCCAGAACGGTAAGCGGAAGAGATTTCGGATTTTTGTTACTTCGTATTTTTGAGGCAAATCGAATCAAGCGGCTAATGAAGTTTTAGACTTTCTATTAAGGTCTTTCCTTTTGCGGCTTGGTCAACCGAGAACTAACATTGACTCCGCCTTTTCGTCGCTTGACCAAAGTGACCAGGTGTTTACCTTCGGCCGAGGTCGGTCCTAGATGACAATAATTCTCTTGCTGGTCGCTCTTTCTATCGGCTGATGCTTTAGCCGATGACACTTGTCGCGTGTCCCATCCTCACGCAACTAAGATCGGTTTCAACTAGGATGCGAGTTCCTCTCTTTAAACTTATTTCTTCTATCGACTGATGTCCTCAACCGATAGTATATGCCACGTGTCACCTTCTAGGGTGATAGAAAATTTAGGTCTCAACACACATTAAACCCTAAGTTCATACTCTAGGGTTGCCAAATGTCTCTAGGATATCAACTCTTCTCTCCAATCTTTGAGTTCTTAACTCTACATTTATTCCTTAGGTTATTTTCTAAATTAGATGCCACTCAATCAACCTAGATATTTTCCTAGGTTATATGCCACACTTGTCCCCTTACTTGACCTAGGTTTTCTCCTAAGTCAAATTCATACTATAAACCTACAATTATGTTATATTCATTAATAACTAAGCTAAATCTTAAAAATACACTTTTCCTCTTAGGGCTAAAACCCTAATTTTTCATTCTCGAGTAATATTGTGATTCCTACACAAATCTACTCTTACAACAATACTTCAAATCTTAAAAGCAAAGGAAAAGAGATGAAATCACCCATTTTCGGTGAAATCCCCCACCTCTTATGTATTCTTGCAAAGATGAAGGCTTGATCTCTTACTCTTCAAGAAAAAAAATCTAAAATATGGGTTAAAAACCAAAAGAAATCATTCGAAACCTCTTTGGAGCTCAAAAATTCAAAACCCTAAGAACTCACATCTTGATTACTTACTCAAGAGAGGTTGGGAGAGGTTCTTCTTCCTCCTAGAGCTCTTCTCCTATGATCCTCTTCTGATCCGTGGCTTCGAAAGATATCACAACTTTCCAATTCACGTGGTCTTCCTACCACTTATATTTCACGACCTACGTTCAATGACACTAAATCTAATGTCCTTGGCACGTAGGTTCACACGACTCTGAGGTTCACTTCCAATCTATGTTTAATAACACTAGATTCTATATTTAGTTTATCCAGGTGATCAACCTACCACTATATTATTCCATCCTAAGCTTGATGGCACAATATTTACTAGTTTCAAGTTGAGTTCTCTAAACCCTAAAGCAAGTGAACCTACTTTACTAGTCCATACGTAATCTATATATCTATCTTAACCTAGGCATACATATATATATATATATATATATATATATATATATATATATATATATATATATATATATATATATATATATATATATATATGTATGCCTATATTTCATGTCCACTGATAGTTAATTTACCCTATGTAGCATACATTTTATGCCTAAATAATTTACCAAATTAATCTATCATTAGATATATCTATAAAATAATATTAAATTTACCGACTCTACTCTAAAGATATGAGAGGCGACCAAATCGCTTCGGTAGAGTACTAACCCACCTGTTGCATTCCTGATTGTTTGTAGACAGATACAATTAGACTCCCGTGACCAACGACTAACTCGCGAAGATCACACGGTCGAAACGACCGATTTTTCATCGATTTTCGTCGTTACGCAAAATTGCTCGCCGACACACGTCTCTTCTCAAATCAAAATTGCCTGATACTCCTCTCTAACCTTCAATTAGAGAATAATCCAATCAATTTGGGTCTAAAGTCATAAAAATCTAAATGTCCCAAAACTAACCCTAAAATTTCTTTTCCTAAAAATTCTCCAAATTTTTTGGAGAATCTTTGAGCAAATAGACGTAAAAGTCTCTAGTGAACACGAGAATATAAATTTTAAAGAATTTAATAAGAATCCTTACTGTTTGTCGAAAATCCTAATCGACCGTGAGCTCCAGGAGCTCCCACGCACACCAAAAGCTTGATCCGGCACTCCCACGCGACTTCCGATGTTGACCTCCGCCAAGGTGACGTGTTCCAGAAAAAGAGGAGAAATGAGAAAGAGAGGGAGAGAGGGTTTCTCTATCTTTCTCTCAATGTGCGTGGTGTATGTCTGTGTGTTGCGTGTGTGGATACAAAGAAAATGGGCAGGAGGGGTCCCCCTTAAAAGCTCATCCCTAATAAAATTGCATAAATGCTCTTACTGGGCATTTCTATTGCCGAAGGACTGGACCCTCCTCCAGTGTCCGGTCCTCGAACATCCCTCAGGGACTCCCCGCTGATGATCCGGATTCTCCCACATGCTCCGAACCCCGAAGGTCACCTTTTCAGGGTTCACAGAGGAGGTCCGAATCCCGAACCCCTCTCAGCCCAGATTTCATCGTCGAAAATTTTCTAATTTTACTTCTTGGGATTCCAACCCTTTTCTAATTATATCCAAAACCCTCGGAACACAACTTGGACTTGTCCACATTCACCTATTGACTGTTTTCTGTCTATTGAATAAAGTCCAATATTTCTTAAATTTTGTTTTCGCGTTGAACCCGTACCGAAAACACTCCAACTAGCTTGAAACTTCATCAGGACTATAGGAATAGTCCTTCAAACCAGTTTTCGCTAGAACTCTGCAATTTGTAAAAGTCCAAGATATTACAAAATATATATGGATTATCTGTAAATTTGTAGGTATTAGTACTATTTTTTTATTCAAAAAATTATAGATAAAATGGACAGGTATCCATTAAATTATAAATATTTTGGGCAATCCGTGAGTACTCACTTTGTTTTATCGTCTCTAAAATTTTAACATTAGTTTCTCCTAATTTTTTTTTTTTCTATTGTATGTTGTGATGTTTTGAACAATAAATTAAATTTTAATCTTTTAAAAATAATATATATATATTATTTATGTTTGAAAAGTATAAGAACTGAAAAATAAAATAAAATAAAATAAAATAAAAAATTGATGGGTAACCCATATATAGGCGGGTAAGAATAATGGATACTTAAAAATTTGTGAATAAATTATAACCGTGCCTACTTAACCAACGAGTACAATAATCCACCGTGAGTTGTCGGACCCATCCGTTTACCAGGTATAGACTTTGGGTAGGATGGGGTGGGGCCCATTTCTTCTTTTTTTTTTTTTTTCCAACCCCTCTCTCTCATTTTCCGTCAATCTCTTTCTCTCTCTTTTTCTTTTCTTTTCTTTTTTTTTTTTTGTACAACCTATTTTTAAGTGGGCAATATTATAGAATTAAAAATAAATTTAATACGAGTAATCTAAACTATATAAAATTGCTATGTATAAAAAATTACATAATTTAAAATTTTATATATATATATATATATATATATATATATATATATATATATATATATATATATATATATATGTTTTAGAAATGTAATGTATAAAATTTACTTTTACATCAAGTGCACTGAATATTTCTTCTTCTTTACTTTATTTTTTTCTTTTCAACTATAATAAATTATTGTCAACACTCGATATATTAGTGTATGACATACTAAACTTATATTTTAAAGATTGATATCAAAAAATTAAAATATAATATGATAGATACAATTTACGTTATATTAAAAGTTTATACATAAAAACTTATATATTGATATAAAAAATAGCAATGCGGTAGATGGATAGTAAAATAAAGCATGCAGGAAATACATTTTTTTGCTACATTAGTATACTCATTCTTCTTCTTCCTGTCATTATTGTTTTTGTTTTATTCTTTTTCTTCTATTGATTTTATTATTGCTATGGCTCTCTGTGCTTTTTTTTTTTTTAGCTTATTTTTGTATTTTTCTTATATTTTTACTATTATTATAAATATAATTTATTATTCTTATATTCTTGCCTTTATTCTTCTTTTAACCTTCTTCTACTTTTACTACAGCAACAGCTGTTTCTTCTCCTTTTGCTTTTCCTTCTTTTATTATTATTATTATTATTATTATTATTATTATTATTTAGACTATTCTTTTATTTTCCTTATGCTTTTATTTATTTTTTTTTTTCTTTCTTCAGCTTAATTTATTTATTATTTTTTAGATCGGCCCGTCCAACGCGCATATGGCTTCACTAGTTTTAGTGAAAGGACAATAATAAGATGGATAAAAAAGAAAAAAAAAAAGCATTGCACTATATCATTGAATTTAGTTATTTTTAATTCTAAGTTGCTTAATTGGTTCTACTCTTTACAATCTTCCTAATAAGAGAATGACATACAAGGAGCTAGCAAGATAATTCAGCTACTGTATCATCTCTTAGCTATCGTTTGGTTCGGGTACAAAGGGGGATATCCCCCCCTTTGTACCCAAACACTATTGAACAAAGGGTGAACTATTAGGTACAGTAGTTCCAGTACAAACAGAATAAGCTGGAACAACAGTTCTTATCTATTATTTTATAAATTTTTTTTTTTACCAAACTACCCCTTCTCCCCTCCTTTCTCTCTTTCCAATACACTCTAATCATCACAAATCCCTCTCTCTCTCCCCTCTCTCTCTTCTTCCCAATACACTCATCATCACAAATTTATAATTTAAAATTAATATTATAAAATTTTAAATTTTAAAATTTAAATATTAAAATTTTATATTTAAAATTTTAAATTTAATTTGAGAAAAAAAAATATTAAATTAAATATTATTTTAAAAAAATATAATTTGATTATGATTTTGATTTTATCTTAAATTTTTAAAAGCTTTAATTCATTAATTATCACATATTAAATCTTGAGGGTAAAAAAGTAATTTACCCAACTTAATCTCTTTATTCCTCTTATTCCTCATTATCATACCAAACACAAAATCTCTTATCCCTAGAACCATCACAAACGCTTTTTTACCCTAGTTCCGTACTTTATACTTATACCTGGTACTACTAATTCTCACTAATTCCCGAACCAAACGATACCTTAGGGTTTGTTTCGTTGCAACTGTACTGCAATTCCAAATACATATTGCAATATCAATTTATATATTTGGTTTAGTGCAATTGAGTCTAACTGTTATAGTAACAATTGTACAAAAAAAGTCTAAATATTACAGTTGAAACTACATTCAAATTGGCTGCAGTTCCAACTGCATCAGTTGGTAAGGGATAAGATCACCTACTATTTAATAATACACTATAACAGAATTATACTATAATAACATTTTTAAATATTTTTAAAATTTTAAAAAAGTATCGCTGACAAATACCGACATTTATTATTAGTATCGTTATATGTACAGTCGTTAGGGTGTATAGCGACATATTATTATAATGTGTCCCAAAAATATATCTCTATAATCTAATTTTGGATATAAATAGAATATAGATGTGAAATTTCATAAAAATGTCACAAAAATATGTCCCTAAAATTTAATTTTATTATAGTAATAATAATTAATTAATTAATTAATATATATTTACTTATATATAAGTAAATAAAAATACTTGTAAATAACTAAATACCAATAAAAGTTTTTAAGCAATACAAGTTTGTGTAAAAAAATTAAAAATATTTAAAATTAGTTTGATTTAAAATAAAAAAAAATAGTTTTATTTCTAAATTTTAAAAAAATGTGATTGTATATGTTAATTTAATACATTTTAATTAATTATAATTATTAAATTTGATAAAAAAAAAAAAAAAAAAAAAAAAAAAAAAAAAAAAAGGAGAATCATAATAAATCTTTTAACGGTATTTTGAGAGGGAGGAATTGCTAAACCCATTCTTAGCGGGTTATTCCAGTATAACCCGCTAAGGGGTTGGTTTAGCAATTCCCACCCCCGGACGGAATAGCGGAATAGGAATTTACTATTAAATTTTAATATTTAATATATTTAATATTTAATATTTTTAATATTAATATTTAATATTAATATTAATTTTTAATATTATATTTAATATTTAATATATTTAATATTAATATTTAATATTAATATTTAGATAAATATTAAATATTAATATTTAATATTTAGATAAATATTAAATATTAATATTAAATATTTAATATTTAGATAAATATTAAATATTAATATTAAATATTAAATATTAATATTAATATTAAATATTAATATTACAATTTAATATTTAATTGTTAATATTATTTGAATTTTTTAATATTTATCTAAATTAAATATAAGGATGAATGAAATCATAAATTTATTTAATTTTAAATTATATCATAAAGGGCAAATTAGTAAATCAAAATATTTAATCTCTCAATTCTTTTTATTCCTCTATTCCCAACCAAACACAATTTTTTCTTATTCATCTTATTCTTCTTATTCCTCTTTAACTTACCAAACACTATTTTTCCTAAACCCGGTATAACTCTTAAACCGAACCAAACGCAAATTTACTCTAGTTCCGGCTAAAACCATAATTTATACCTATCCCCGGTATAACTAAATTTTTCTTAAACCCGAACCAAACGGAGCCTTAGTGATAAATGACTAGTAATTCATTTCTCAGAGATATTGTAGTTATTGATTCAACTGCTAAATTATTTCCAATATATAGATGATGCAATATTTAATTCTTTTTTCTTTAATAAGAGAAAATTAACAAATTATTTATTTCAATTATTTTAATTTTTAAAATTAAACTTAATTAAAAATATAAAATAATTTAAATTTAAATTTTAAATATTATATATATATCAACTATTAAATTTTTAATCAACTGTGCTGCTAATCGTGAGAGATACTGAATCAACACCACTGGTGGTGATGATATGACTATTTATTACTATGACGTCATCCTTGATAACTAAATCAACCATTACATCATCTAACAAGGAAAAATAATGGAAGCCAGAGGAGGTAAGCAGAAATGGAAGTCCAATTCCTAAAAAGAAATTATAGTTTAGAAAATCTTTATGAACTTACATAAGTTCAGTGACCAAATAAAGGTGTAATTCACCCACCGATTAATGGAGCCTTCCTGAGTCCTCTACAACCAGCCCATTAAAAGCCCACAGAAATTAAGAAGCTCAAAATAGTATATATAATCCAGTTATATATGGTGGGGACCCCTTTTTTGTTTATTTATTATTTATTTATTTTTTTAGTAGCTAGTACTGCTTGTGCTTGTGGTGGACTTGACTTGGACATTCTTCTATCAAAGAATGAAAAGTTTATATAGGTTTTCACAGAAGTTTCATGGGTTTTCCCTGATCACTATTAAACTTCTCTTTTAAAATGTGCGAAAGCGACAGAATAATATACGTACACGCATAAAAGAATAAAACTAATTAAAGGAGAGTTCCTTCCTACTAACTTCCGTGTATTTCCTATGGCATGTTCTTATCCGCCAAGTTTCATTTGAAAGCCATATTATATAATTGTACACATTCATGGCTAATGACAAAATTATTCTCAATATCATCACTTTGTTTCATTACAGGAGCATTGAGAGAAGTAGCAAATATGGAGGACACCTTCTTCCTCGACTCGATCGCGTACTTCTTAAGTTCCACTCTACCATGCATGATAACCAACTTCCCACAGGATCTCCTTCGGTGTAGCTTGAACATCATCGAACTTGTTCGCGTATCGAGCAAACTTATTATTCGAAACGAGCCTTTCGTCGACGAAGAGAAAAAAAAAGACAAGGATTCGCGCACCGAGCAATGCGACGGGTGCAGCGACAACAAAGGAGAGTTAACATATGATGATATGACAATGGTCATGAGGAGACTAGGATTGTTGGGCTGGAGTGAAAAGCTTGAGGTATGTACAAGTGAGAACAAGTGCAGAGAATGTAGCTTAGCGGAAGAAGCTCTTGTGTTGATGGAGGAGAAAGAAGCTAGTTTGGAAGAACTCGAAGAAGCTTTTTACGTGTTCGATCGGAACGAAGACGGTTTCATAAGCCCCGCGGAACTGTGGAATGTGATGAGGAGATTGGGGTTGCAGGAGGGGATGAGATATGAGGATTGTGAGAGGATGGTTGGAGCATTTGATGGAGATGGTGATGGGAGGATTAGCTTCCCTGAGTTTAAAAGCATCATGGAGAATACTATGTAGCTTAATAAATTAATTAGTTTCAATGGTACAAATTGGTCATATATATTTAGCCAAAGATATATTTATTAGCAAAGTACAAGTTGATATGTACCAATAGTACGTAGAAAACATAAAAGGTTTAAGCTTTCGGAATTAGTGAGTTAATCTAGCAAATAAATTATGATCTGGCATTGTGTGCTTTTTGAACTTTATCATATTTTCAACAGCTGGTGTTAGAGCCAGCTAATGATTCGAAAATTTAAGTTGTTTATGTTGGAATAAAAAATTAAAATTCCTAAAACTCTCAATAATAATTTTATGTTATTATTAATTTTTATTTACTAATTAATTTACTCTCTTTTATTATTATTTATTTATTTTTATTAGGTGTATTAAAGTATATTAGAACGTTGGGTTACCCAACGTTCCTGTTTTAAATGTATTAATTCACCATTTAGTTGAATTCAACCCAACGGCATTTTTTCCTGCCCCTATATATACATAGGGTGTGGGCAACAGTAGTGGGTGAAGAAAAAGAAGAAAAAAAAACTGTGATTAAGTGAGAAAAAGAAAGAAAGAAAGAGAAAAAAAGAATTAATTGTTTAAAGTTTTATTTTAAATTTTATTTGGTTAATTTTGTTTATCGGGTGTTGAGAGAATCTCCGTCAACTTTTTCCGCGGTCGTGCACGTAGGAAGAGAAATTCCGGTCGTATCTTGGGGTGATGTCTCCGATTAATCCGCACGAAGGATGGAAATACGCCTTAGGACAGTGCCTCGCACGCTTCCGGATCAATTTCTTTCATCTACAATTTTTTGGAATTTTTAATAGCGATTAAAGGTAAGTTGTGTTATTCAATTTTAAACAAAAAACAGTTAGATAATTTAATCACAATCAAAGTTAGTGCGATTATTTTTCTAACAGTCTAAGGCGTAACTCCGATTTGATTGTGATTAACGATATAACGAGTGCTAATCCGAAAAGAAAATATATATTGCATATTATATATAATTGTGTTGTCAACTTGTTTGTATGATTGACATTCAAATTTAAACATATTGGGATTAGCATTTTAAAATTTTAATTGCATATAGATTATTGTGATTTATTTGCTCTCTTTAAAATTATCATATATATATTTTTACTGTTTTCACTTTTTAGCTACAGTAAAATAAATATATAGGTAAAGATACATAACCAGTAAGCACAATGCCTACTTTACATATTTTAATTTAATCTTATATTATTTACTGCAGCTTACATATTTTATTTGATTGCATTTACATCCGAAAACATTTAAATCAAATTCAAATTTTAATTGTTTGGGTCATCTGTTTGCTATTGAACAAACTGAGATAAAAAATTAATATTAACAACTTGAATACTTAAAATATTTCAGATGACTAGGGTAGAAACCTTAAACAATATGTTTATTTGTCTAAAAAGATTTTTTGAATCTTTTTTGCAGCTCATTTTGATCATTTTGAATTTTCTTATTCCCTCAATTAGATTGTCCAAAAATGGCTTATGATGATTCTTCTAGCCTTAAGCCAGAAAAATTTAGAGGGGTAGGATTTTTAAGGTGGCAAAAATAGTTAGAGGTTTGGTTAATTAGCTTAGGCCTTATAACTGTAATTGGCAAAGCACCTCCTTTTCCTACTTCTAAAGTTTCTTCTACTTCTCCTGCTGATTCTTCTAAATCTACTACTACCTCAGTTACTGAACCTGTATCGGACAGATCCCCCGAGAAAATTAAATTTCACTCTAGATTTAGAATACTAAGTTGCCTTTCATATGAACTTTATGAAACATATAGGAAATATTTAACTGCAAAAGATTTATGGTGTGCTCTAGAAGATGCTTACATTAGAGATAATGAAGGCATTGCTAGATTCACCATTACTGATTTTAACAATTTTAGAATGGTAGAGAACATTCCTATAAACGATCAAATTCACCAATTTCAGAATTTTGTCCAAGAGATTAACAGAAATGGTTCAACTTTAGATGATACCTATCAAGCTACATGCCTGTTGGACAAATTACCCCCATCCTGATCAAAATTTGCCCATGAACTTAGAAGAACTCATGAAACTCTTCAACTTAGATCTGTAATTCAAGCTATTAGAATAGAAGACCAATATCGACTTAAAGAGGTTAAACCGACCGACAACAGATCAAACTTAAACTTGACCGAGATTTCGAATCAAAGCCATGAGTCTAAACCCAAAGGTAAAAATTTTAAACCTAAGGGTAAAGGCTTTAAGGGTAAGAACCCAAACCGAAACCAAAATGGTATCCATAAATCCAACACCAACCAATCCAATGGGAATAAGAAGAAGGATGGATTTTGTTATGTCTGTGGTCGGGACAATCATTTTGCTTCAAAATATTTTTATCGGAAGAAAGAGAAGTTTGTCTACAAGAAGGGCCAAAACAATCAGAACAATTATCCTAAACCTCAAGTCAACATGATTGAGGGTGAACCTTCGAACTCCACTTTTAGGTCAATCTCCTTTATACCTAATGTTAACCTCACCTATCATGATTTAGATTGGTGGTTAGATTCAGGAGCCAATGTCCATGTTTGTACTAATAGGTCCCTATTCTCCTCCTATCAGGACTCAGGTGGAGGATGTGTGACTGTTGGAGATGAGAAAGCTGTCAATGTGTTGGGGATCGGAACAGTCAAACTGAAGTTAACTTCTAGAAAGACTTTGATTCTTCACAATGTGCAGCATGTTCCCGAGATCCGACGGAACCTGATTAGTGGATCACTATTAGTGCAATTAGGTTATAAGATTATACTTGAATCTAATAAAGTTGTAATTTCTAAGGGGGAAATGTTTATTGGAAAAGGTTTTGTATCTGAGGGTTTATTCAAATTGAATGTACTTTCTTTTGTTGATAATAAAAAATTCTTCTCCTTTAGTTTCTACTTCTTCTTCTATTGTGTTAAATACTGAATCTTGTGATGTATGGCATGACTGATTAGGGCATGTGAACCTTAAATCTATACTGAAATTGACCAATCTTAATCTTTTACCTAAACTCAAGATTAATTCCAAATCTAAATGTGAGATTTGTACCCAAGCTAAGCAGCCTAGGAAACCTTTTAAATCTATTCCTTATAGGGATACCCAGATTCTTGAACTAATTCATAGTGATGACTGTGATTCTAATAGAGTACCTACCCGTGGAGGCAGTCGCTACTTTGTAGCTTTTATAGACGACTACTCCAAATATTATTACACCTATCTCTTGAAGACTAAAGATGAAGTCCTCTATAAGTTTAAAGCCTTTAAAGCTGAGGCTGAAAATCAATTGGATAAGAGGATTAAAATTCTAAGGTCTGATAGAGGAGGCGAGTATACTTCAAATGAATTAAACCTATTCTGCGAGGAACATGGAATAATTCATGAAATAACTGCTCCTTACTCACCTCAATCTAATGGTGTAGCTGAAAGAAAGAACCGAATCCTATTGGACATGGTTAATGCCATGATTTTAAGTTCTGGTGTACCTCAGAACTTGTGGGGGGTTGCTCTTTTATCAGCTTCCTCAATAGGATTCCCTCTAAGGATAGAACACAGATACCTTATGAATTTTGGAAAGGAAGAGCACCTAGGTTAAATTACTTCCGAGTGTGGGGGTGCTTGGCTAAGGTATCTATTCCTGAACCCAAAAGAAAGAAGATTGTACCTAAAACTGTAGATGCTATCTTTATTGGATATTCTTTAGATAGCACTATCTATAGATTTCTTGTGATTAACTCTGAGATTTCTGAAATTTCTAATGATACTTTGATTGAATCTAGATATGCAACTTTCTTTGAAAATAATTTTCCTTTCAAAACTCGCATCTCTAGATCTGCACCTGATTATCAATCTACTTTTGATCATGCATCTATTTTTGATCATATACCTGCATCTGATTTGCATTATAGTTTAGATCCTGTAGAACCTAATCCTATTCCTGAATTAAGGAGAAGTAAGAGAACTCGCTTTGAGAAGAACTTTGGTGAAGACTTCTTTACTTTCTTAATTGAAAGTACACCTTCGTCTTATAAGGAAGCAATGAGTTCTCCTGAAGCTTCTTTTTGGAAGGAGGCTATAAAAAGTGAGATAGAATCAATTATCTGTAATAACACTTGGATTCTCACTGATTTACCACCTGGTAGTAAACCCCTAGGATGTAAGTGGATCTTTAGAAAGAAACTTAGGACTGACAGATCAGTAGAGAAGTATAAGGCACGTCTTGTTGCTCAAGGTTTTAGGCAAAAGGCTGAAATTGACTACTTTGACATATATGAGCCTCTTGCTCGCATTGCTACTATCCGAATTCTTTTTGCATTAGCATCCATTCATAAACTTCTGATTCATCAGATGGACGTCAAGACCGCTTTTCTTCATGGTGATCTTGAAGAAGAAATCTATATGGCTCAGCCTGAAGGTTTCTCTGTGCCTGGTCAAGAGAATAAGGTGTGTAAATTAGTTCGCTCTCTATACGGACTAAAACAAGCACCTAAACAGTGGCACGAGAAATTTGACAGTGTTATAGCTTCATATGGATTTCTGACCAACGATTATGACAACTGTCTCTATTTCAAGAGATTTGATGATCGTTGCGTCCTTCTTTGTCTCTATATATGTTGATGACATCCTGATTCTAGCTCATGATCTTGATCTCATTAACCAAGTTAAATTCTTTTTATCAGACCATTTTGATATGAAGGATCTTGGTGAAGCTGATGTGATTTTAGGAATGAAAATTCTTAAATCATCTGATTCTATTATCCTGACCCAATCTCACTACACCCAAATGGTACTTGATAAATTTGGGTATTCTGATTGTTCTCCTGTTTCTACTTCTTTTGATCCTAGTGTTCAACTTGTAAAGAACACTGGTAATCGAGTAAATCAGGAGAAATTTGCCCAGATCATTGATTCTCTGATGTATCTAACCAATAGAACTAGACCTGACATTGCCTATGCCATATCAAGATTGAGTAGATATACTACTAGTCCTAGTATGATTCATTGGATTGCTCTGGAAAGAGTATTTCGTTATCTTAAATGTACTCTTTCTTTTGCTCTTAAATTTGTTGGCTATCCTGCTGTAATTGAGGGATACAACGATGCAAATTGGATTTCTGATTCTTTGGATATTAAATCAACTTCTGGCTATGTTTTTATTCTTGGTGGCAGTGCAGTTTTCTTGGCAATCCACCAAACAGACTATAATAGCCAGAAGCACTATGGAGGCTGAGTTGGTTGCCCTTGACACTACTTGTCTTGAAGCCAAGTGGCTCAAGAACCTTTTGTCATCAATTCCATTGATTTCTACTCATATTCCACCTATTTCTATTCGGTGTGATTCTCGAGCTGCAATTGATTTTTGTAAAAAAAAATTAATAAATTCTAAAGCTAGTCGACATATTAAATTGAGACAAAAGTCTATTAGATGGCTAACTTCTCATGATGTTGTTTCTTTAAGTTTTATCAGATCTGAACAGAATCTTGCAGACTGCTTGACGAAAGGCCTGAATAGGACTAAGGTCCTAGAGTCATCGAGAGGGATGGGACTTTGCCCATAAAGGGCATTCCTGCAGTGGGAACCCAACCTTTGTGATAGGAGATCCCTTGAAGAAGGTTCAATGCGGTAAAAACAAGCTGTCAGGTTGGCCAAATAGCACTTTCTACAGTTTATTCAGAGGAACTTTAGTTTCAATTCCATCCCTATGATGAGTTGTGCTCTGTGTAGTGGTTGAGGTTGAGCTTATAGCTCTTAATGAAATCCAGGGCAATAATTTTTGCGAGATGTGACTCTACACACATCCCTGGAGGAGACCACCTGTATAAGAATATTCGTATAAGGCCTCGACTATGAGATATGGACTGTCCATAGAAATTCTTATGAAAAATCAAGGTACTGTGCATGGCCTTTAATGCACAGACTCGCGACGGAGAATTCTGTACTGTGTGTGAGGCAGTTGAAGTCAGGGTCAAAGGAACGTAGTTCAAGACCTGGTTCACTCCGATTCCTTCTGATGAAAAATTGCTTACACTAAGTGAGGTTAAGTCTCTTAAAGACACCTTACCTATTACATAGTATAAACACCCGATAATCTTATTTTATTTAATTTTTGAGTTTATTCTTATTTCGAAATTTTGAATTTTGTTGGGGATTGTTGGAATAAAAAATCAAAATTTCTAAAACCCTCAATAATAATTTTATGTTATTATTAATTCTTATTTACTAATTAATTTACTCTTTTTTATTGTTATTTATTTATTTTTATTAGGTGTATATATTAAAGTATATTAGAACGTTGGGTTACTGCTTTAAATGTATTAATTCACCATTTAGGTGAATTAATAACGTGGGTTCAACCCAACGGCATTTTTTCTTGCCCCTATATATACATAGGGTGTGGGCAACAGTAGTGGGTGAAGAAAAAGAAGAAAAAAAAACTGTGATTAAGTAAGAAAAAGAAAGAAAGAAAGAGCAAAAAAGAATTGTTTTAAGTTTTATTTTAAATTTTATTTGGTTAATTTTGTTTATCGGGTGTTGAGAGAATCTCCGTCAACTTCTTCCGCGGTCGTGCACGTAGGAAGAGGAATTCCGGTCGTACCTTGGGGTGGTGTCTCCGATTAATCCGCACGAAGGACGGAAATACGCCTTAGGACAGTGTCTCGCACGCTTCCGGATAAATTTCTTTCATCTACAATTTTTTGAAATTTTTAATAGTGATTAAAGATAAGTTATGTTATTCAATTTTAAACAAAAAATAGTTAGATAATTTAATCACAATCAAAATTAGTGTGATTATTTTTCTACCAGTTTAATTTGCATGTTGCGTTTGATTTGATAACCCCTGCGTCCATAATGGATTCTTGCTAGGGAATCATCATAAAATATATGATACGATGGATGATACATTTGATCTTAATGAGTAAGCTAGGCCTAGGGCCTAGGCAGGAAATTAAACCTGATCATTTTGGCAAATAAACTCAGGTGAATGAGTCGAGTTAGAAATAACTATGAAAGAGCATAAGATGTGAGGATTAGAAAAGAGCCAAGAGTGATTCTGTGCATCAGTATTAACTTTAAAAGAGCATAAAGAGAGATTGAAAAAAGAGTTGAGAGTGATTTAATTTGTATATTGGTTCGTATATTGGTTCGAAAACTGTGGTGGCGGGATTATGTTAAATATAAAAATAATTATTATTTATCGGCTTAATTTTTTGAAGAATAATCATTATTTAATATATTTAGTACATGATATCAGTAGGATGTTCGGAGTTTGGATAACGCCAAACTCCTAATATAATTAATTTTCTTCTATTTAGTTTAAGTTCATGTTATGAATCCATCAAAATATCTCGAGTCCAGATATTGAAAAAAGTATTAAATATAAAAAAAAAATAACTTAAGTTTTTATATAATAATTATTTCACATAATTTAATAGATTAAGTTCAAAAAAGAATATTAATTAATTCGTCCGTAAGTAGTAATGACGAGACATTCTAATAAGAAAATAAACTCACCACAAATGTTAGTGTAGAAATCAACGGAAGTATTCGTTCGTATCTTTTACGTAAGCGGCTCGCGCTAGAACATGATAAATTTCGGATCGTAGAGATTGATTCACATGTTCTTAGATTATCCATGAAGGTCTTTTAACGCTCCAAATCCGCGATAGATCGAGCTACGAGCAAGCTAGACGTATAATCCACCGTTCAAAATCCTCTAGAAAATAATAGGTTAATAGAATATATGATTTATCTCTCTCACAAGATGGCGCAAAAATTTCTCACGAATTTGTAAATATTTTTCTCTATTTTCCTTGTTCATATTCTTACGAGAGAATCGCTTGCATATTTATAAGGGATTCCAACACCTTAATAGATGAGTATGTAGAAAATTAGGCCGAATTAGTTTACAATTGCTATTCTAATATGGTTAGAATATATATCTAATTAGCTTATCAAATTACAAGCAAGATTAAATCTAGTCCAATTAGACAACATAATAACCGTCGAATCAAGCCCGATCATAGGTGCATCCGATTCGGTTTGACAGAATGCCAACATCTCCCACTGACACATAACGAGATCGATGCAATCATAACCACTTTCTCAACATTACACCACTATTGATTCCATTCATATAAGAAATGAACAATGCGACTATGACACCCCAATAGCCCCATATCGGATGGGAATGAGTTGTGATTGGGTTTATAAGAGACAATGGACACTAGTAATAATAACTGGGCTTAAGCATTTTGGGTCGGTGGTTTAAGCCGAACGAGTTATTATTGCTAGTGGGTCGGGTCATTACATTTGGTATCAGAGCTAGTCACCAGTCGAAAGTGTGTGACGAATCTTAGCTGAGCTAGGGTCTCAAAGACAAAGTGACGGACTATGTCAGGGGTACTCTAAATGACAAGGCTAGAGAGACAAATCTCACATCGCCTGATGATCTTGGGCTCTGTGTGTATTTGGGCTGGCGAGAACGTCAAGCCTAAATTGGGGGAGTTTGTAACACCCCAATAGTCCCATATTGGATGTGAGAGAGTTTATAAGAGACAATAGACACGAGTAATAATAATTGGACTTAAGCATTTTGGGCCGGTGGTTTAGACCCAACGAGTTATTATTGCTAGTGGGTCGGGTCGTTACAGCGACCGCCAAGTCAACCTACATTTTGCGAGCTCTACACTGGAAACCGCACAAAGCCAGTATAGAGATATCAACCCTAAAAAAATATTAAACCGGTGATATGCCCTAGACCATTGGATTAGATTAGGTTTAGTGTCTCTAATCCCTCAAAGAGCCATGCTAACCTCTGTTGTGCACATTATGACACTATACTTGTCACGCCCCGGGTCGAAACTGCGACCCGGGCTCGCCAACAGATCCGCCGCCCCTACGGGAAGCCCCGTAAGGACGTAGCGTCTAACCTGCAAAAGATCATCTACACTATACAGATATCAGAGCTGAAAAGTAAAAGCTGAAATGAAATAAATAAACTCTAGAAATATACACCCAAGTCCTCACATAATACAAAAGTCTTTCAAAATAAAGAAGAGTACAACTCAATCCTCACTACAAGATCACTCAACAAGAACTCTCCAAAATGTGAGGGGTACAACTACTCTCAGGACGACCTCTGGTAGGGATCTAACTTGCGACTCCCTTACCTCGATCAGCTGGATCAGCAACCGGTACAGCAGGAACAGAAGTAGAGGTCCCTGGGGAAAAGACACCACAACGGGTGTGAGAACTACATCCCAAAGTTCTCAGTGGGTGCCGCTAACAAGCCGGCGGTCTGCCCACTAAGTCTACTAGAGGCATAAAGTAACATATGTAATACTGGAAAGAAATGCTGGTAAAATCACTCTACAGCTACTATGCAACCTGGTACCACTACTAACTCTCAACTCAAATCACCCAATCTACATGACTGCCACATCGGGTCCAGTCAAACCTGCGCCTACCTACTGCCGTTACATCCACGGAGGAGCGGACTTACGTAGGGCGTCCATGACTGCCAAACTGGCCAGCCAGAGGGACTGTGTCGACAAGTCGCGATAGCAAGTAACCCGCCTAGCTCCGGAGTGGCACTCGAGGGGTGCGACCCCAACGAGCAAAGTATCTGCGCATCTCTGTCGAGCTCAAAAGTGGCTCATGCAGGCTATAATCCCAAATCTACGATCAACAAGATCGATTGTAACCAAAGGAACACTGTCTCACTCACAGGCTGGAAACTACACAGCCGAGACCCACTGTGACGCCCCACTTCCCAGGGGGGTCACCCATCCTAGAACTACTCTAGCTCTAGCTGTCACGCCCCGGGTGCAAATCAGGACCCGGGCCCGTCTACAGATCCGCCGTGCACACGGGATTTCCCGCGTACACGAAGCGCTGGTAACCTGCTCTGATATAAAATGTACAAAAAGAGCATAATACAGAGCTGAAATAGAAGAACCACATAGTATCTCAGACTGGAAATACAAATACAAGCTGTAATAATACAATAATCTCCCAGCTCACTAAAATAGTACAACCAGCTGGCGGAAGCCAGACCCAAAATAAAAGGAGAATATCACAGTCTGAGTGAAGGGTACAATATCTGTCTAATAGCTCTCAGCCTCACAGGAGATCTATCTATTCAGCGATCCCCTTACCTCGATCAGCTGCCGATGGCCTAGCAGCTCCCGCAGATGACTCTGCAAAATAAAGGAGGAAAAAAGAAACAGAAAACAACAATGGGGGTGAGAACTACCAGATAAACCAGCAGCCTCCCCTAGTGGGTAAAACCTCAACTCTGACGCACCCACTAGGACTACTAGAGGCAAAAGGGAAAAGGGGAAGTGGTAAGATACATAAGATGCTGAAACAGGAAAACTACCATATTATGCTGTCAAAACTGTATGCATGCATCAGAAATAGTATCTGTCCAAATAAACCCAATCTAGTCACCAGAAACAACTGGTACTGCCTGCTCAGCGGAATCTGCACACACGGCTCGAAACGCGGGATCGGCTCACACGGCTATCCCAACATAAGTATCGGACCGGCGCACACGGCTGGGTCCGAGAAAGCACACCTCCGGAGTGGCACTCGAGGGGAGCGACCCACACGAGTAAAATATCTCTGTCATCAGTATCACAAGTATCTCTGTAGCACATGTCTCATATAGCAGGACTGGATCATAACCATGATCAAAGTGGGAAACTCCATCCACTATAGAAACCCAATCCCCAACTGATGCAATAAATAAACCAAACTCAACCCCAATCTGATGCAAGGATAAACATCTGGTCAACCGCCTACTGTCCGCGGTCACCGCAATACCCCACAAGTCCACAATCTAGCACAACCTTGGCTACACTATCCCAAACCCCTGCTCACACTTGAGCAACAACATATGAATGCAAAGGACAACAATGAAACATGTTCAAATCCCAATATGATAGTGTAGCAATGAATAGTGGCCTTACCTGATGTCCGGGCATGCATGCAACTGTCTTTATTTTTAAAAGTTGTAAAATAGTGTCAAAGGTTTAAAACAATTGATTTACTGAATAAAAGTCATTTGCATGCGAGATCATAGCCTTTGTCTCAATCACAGTGTCCCAATATAAGTCATCATATCTTTTGTGGGGTTATATTAAGTTTTAGGGGAGTTTGTCCCAGTGGTCCTTGTCATTTGTCATATTAATTTGTCCCAATGGTTCTCATTAATTGTCCTGTTAGTTGTCCTGTTAGTAGTCCTGTTAGTAGTCCTGTTAGTTGTCCCAATGGTTCTCATTAATTGTCATATTTTAGGGGATTTCTAGTAATCCCAGTGAGCTTGTCAAAAATGAGGTAAGCAACAACCGCCCACCTCGAACAGCTCAAACAACACCCCAGGTAGTCTCCTGGTTGTCCACAGTCCTCAAATCCTGCAAATCAACGCTCCCGGTTAAAATAACTCCCAAAAGTACAATATTTGCTGTTTTTCAGACAGCACGGAAAAGAGGAATTTTTCACCTCTAAAATGAGCTCCTAAAATCCCAGAAAAATCACGGTTGCGTTCCTCGCGAAGAGTAGATCAAAATCGACTCTTTAAACGCCTCGATCTGATGCTCCTACGTCAAGATAAAAATCGGAGAAGTCGGTGCTGTCCAAAAACCATCACAGTAAAAAGGGGGGTCAAAGAGGACTTGAAAACTGTGCCAAAAGTACGAAACGGAGCAAAATGATCAACACGGAAATCGAAGCCCTACCTCTTACGGTCGCGCTGCCGCAAAAATCGTCCAAAAATTCCACCCGGTTAGCCCGCAGTGAATTTTCGACGGAACTGCGACGGGAAATGGGCCTAAAAAGAAAATCGTCGCAGTGCGCCGCGTCGCAGATAACTCACTATCTGTAACTCCCAAAATTCTGAGATTTTAGAGAGAGAGAGAGAGAGAGAGAGAGGAAAATTTTCGTAGAGGACACTTTCTCTGATTCTCTCTCTATGGCCCAACCCGAGGTGGAAAGAGAGGGGGTGGGGGACCTCTTATATAATGGGCCAAAGGGAATATTCCCACACGGGATCCAGATCCGAACAGGAAACACCGAAACGGCCAACCAGGAACGCCACGTGTCCACAAACAGGAAACAGCCTGTGCAAGCCCAATGAGAAATTGCCACGTGTCCACGTGGTGCACGTGCTCGGTCCGCGCTCCGGGTCTTCCGGAAGATGTCGGCCAATAGGTGCGCCACGTGTCACCTTCCCAATGCTTCTAGAAGCCGGCCAGCCAATGGGAAGCTGCCACGTGGCAAGGGGGGAATTCGGTGCACCCGGTGCACGCCTGGCCCATGGACCGCGCACCCGAGCCCCCTGCCCGCGCCTGCCCGCGCCTGCCCGCGCTGCCCGCGCCTGCCCGCGCCGCGCTCCCCGCGCTGCGCCGCTGCCCGCCGCCGCGCGCCGCCGCCGCGCGCGCCGCCCGCCGGTCGCCGGAACAGTAATTCCGGCGGCCGGAGTTACTGTTCCGGCGTGAACAGTAACCTAGTGCCGAAAAATAAAGTGAATATACCATTTTGACCGTTTTCGCGCGCTGAGTCCGATTTCGCCGTCCGTTTCGCCAAATTCTCATCCGAAATTTTGCCGAAAGCTCCCGGAAATTCCCGTTTGCTCCGATTTTCGCGCCAAGTCTATTTTAAATATCCAATTTCGATTCTACAAGCTCCGTTGCACTGTACAAGCTCCCGCAGTCACTGTTTAATGTTGCACAGTTCCTGCGGGAGTCCGGATCATCACATCCTCCCCCACTAAAAAGAGTTTCGTCCTCGAAACGAGACTAACAATAATCCTCAGTCCGATGTCTCGAATAAGTAGGGGTGAGCATCCCTCATCTCCGACTCGAGCTCCCATGTAGCCTCGCGCTCGTCATGATTGCCCCATTGGATTTTCACATAGGGAATGGCCCGATTGCGCAATTCTCTCACCTCTCGATCCAGAATTCGCAGTGGGCGCTCCTCATACCTCAAATCCTCGCTGATCTCAAGCGGTGTGAAGTCGATGACGTGCGATGGGTCGAAGACATACTTCCTCAAAGTAGAGACATGAAATACATCATGGACACCAGCAAGCCTCGGAGGAAGTGCAAGTCGGTAGGCAACTGGCCCGATACGCTCCAATACCTCAAAGGGTCCAATATATCGGGGGCTAAGTTTTCCACGAATGCCGAACCTCCTGATTCCTTTGGACGGCGAGACTTTCAGGAATACATGATCACCAACCTGAAACTCTAAGTCTCGTCGCCGAACATCGGCATAACTCCTTTGTCGGCTTTGGGCGGTCTGAAGATGCTGTCGGATTACTCGGACCTTCTCTTCTGCCTCTATCAAGACATCTGGTCCCAAGGTCCGCCTCTCGCCCACGTCACTCCAATAAAGCGGTGATCGACACTTGCGTCCATACAATGCTTCAAACGGAGCCATCTGAATGCTCGCTTGAAAGCTATTGTTGTACGCGAACTCAGCTAAGGATAAGTGTCGAATCCACCCTCCGCCGAAATCCAAGACGCAAGCCCTCAACATGTCCTCCAGGATTTGTATCGTCCGCTCTGACTGCCCATCAGTCTGCGGATGAAAAGCTGTACTGAACCTGAGTTCAGTCCCCAAGGCTGTTTGCAAACTTTTCCAGAAATGCGAAACAAACCTCGGGTCTCTATCTGATACAATGGAGGCGGTACTCCATGTAATCTCACTATCTCATCCAGATATAACTGGGCTAGTCGCTCAAGTGGCCACGTAGTCTGCATGGGCAGAAAGTGCGCCGACTTGGTAAGTCGATCCACGACTACCCAGATAGCGTCTGCTCCTCCCTGTGCCCTAGGAAGTCCGACCACGAAATCCATCGTAATGTGGTCCCATTTCCACTGGGGAATTGGGAGACTCTGTAACTTGCCAGCTGGCACTCGATGCTCAGCTTTCACCTGCTGACAAGTTAAACACTGAGCCACAAATCTCCCGATATCCCTTTTCATGCCTTTCCACCAGAAGTGTGCCTTGAGGTCCTTATACATCTTAGTCCCACCAGGATGTAGGGTATAAGGTGTATAATGGGCCTCTCGCAATATCTGCTCTCGGATCTCCGCATCCGCTGGCACACATGCTCGGTTCCTGTACCTCAGTACTCCCGAGGCATCTACCGTAAAGTCCCCAGACTGATCACTCGGAATTTGATCTCTAATCCTGGTCAAGTGGGGGTCCTCACTCTGTTTCTCTTGATCCTGTCTAGCAGAGTGGGCTGCACGACTAAAGATGTCAGTCTAGCAGAGACCCCAGGGGACACAACCTCTACTCGAGCCGTCTCATCTCTTCTAATAGCGGTGCCTGGTCTGTGATCAACATAGACAAACTTTGCACCGCTCTCCTACTCAAGGCGTCAGCGACCACATTAGCTTTGCCTGGGTGGTAGAGAATATCTACATCATAATCTTTAATAGCTCTAACCACCTACGCTGCCTCAAATTCAGCTCCTTTTGCGTGAACAGGTATTTAGGCTCTTGTGGTCGGTGTAGATTTCACAGTGCTCTCCATATAGGTAATGACGCCAAAGTTTCAGTGCAAACACTACAGCAGCAAGCTCCAAGTCATGGGTAGGGTAATTCTTCTCGTAATCCTTGAGTTGCCTTGATGCATAAGCAATTACCCTCCCTTCTTGCATCAACACACAACCAAGTCCACTGTGTGATGCGTCGCTGTAGATCACATATCCTTTCCCCATAACAGGGAGGGAAAGGATAGGAGCGGTCATCAATCTATTCTTTAGCTCCTCAAAACTCCTCTGACAATCCTCACTCCAGATAAACTTCACTCCTTTACGCGTCAAGCGAGTGAGGGGTGTGGAGAGCTTCGCAAAGCCTTCCACAAACCGACGATAATACCCAGCTAAACCCATAAAACTACGCACCTCCGAAACGGTCGTCGGTCGGGGCCAATCCCGGACTGCCTCAATTTTCGCCGGGTCTACCGCCACACCTGCGGCGGAAATCACATGGCCCAAGAAGACTACCTCCCGAAGCCAAAACTCGCACTTTGCCAGTTTGGCAACAACTTCTTCTCTCGCAGAAGTTGCAGCACATCCTTAAGTGCTCCTCATGCTCCGCATCACTTCGGGAGTAGATCAAGATATCATCAATGAACACTACTACAAATCGATCCAAGTATGGTCGGAAGATCCGGTTCATTAAATCCATGAATGCGGCAGGGACATTAGTTAGCCCAAAAGGCATAACTGTAAACTCATAATGCCCGTACCGTGATCTGAATGCCGTTTTCGGAATATCCTCGGCCTTCACCTTCAACTGGTGGTAACCGGATTGCAGATCTATCTTAGAGAAGACACAAGACCCTTGCAGCTGATCAAAAAGATCATCGATGCGCGGCAAAGGGTACTTGTTCTTGATGGTCACTTTGTTTAATTCCCTATAATCCACACAAAGTCGAAGTGACCCATCTTTCTTCTTCACGAATAGCACCGGCGCTCCCCAAGGCGATACACTCGGCCTAATAAAGCCCTTATCCATTAAATCCTGGAGTTGCGCCTTAAGCTCTCGCAACTCAGCCGGTGCCATCCGGTAAGGAGCCTTAGAGATTGGCGCAGTTCCTGGAACTACGTCAATCACGAACTCAATCTCCCTATCTGGCGGCATGCTAGTCAGCTCAGGTGGAAAAACATCCGGAAACTCGCGGGCAATTGGGATATCCTCGAGTCCCGGCGCCGCCGTAGGCCCCTCAACAACACTAGCCAAAAAGGCTACACATCCTCGATGGATCATCTGCCTCGCTCGGGAAGTCGAAACCATAGAGGCAAAGAAAGCACTCTGACATCCCCGATATACCAACATCTCCTGGCCTGGCTCTCTAAAAGTGACGGTCCTTGCGGCACAGTCAATAGTCGCAAATACCGAGCCAGCCAGTCCATCCCGAGGACCACATCGAAGTCCTTCAGCTGTCTCAAGACCAACAGGTCTGCTGGCATAATCCAGGACTCGATTTGCATCGGGCAGGACCAACAACACTCCTCCACGTGCAAGGTGTGATCGGGAATCTGAACCTCTAGTGCACGTGGCAAAAGTCCTACCTCTAACCCATGTAATGATGCAAATGATCTACTAATAAAAGAATGTGATGCTCCAGTATCAAATAAAGTACGAGTCCTAATGCCAGAAAGTAAGGTGATACCTGCCACCACATGATCTGCTGCCGAAGAGTCCTCTACCTGCGCAGCATACACTCGCCCACTCTGAGCTGGAGGGCGATAATCCGTGGGATGGGAAGAAGATGGTCTGCTTGCTGGAGCATAGGGCCGCTGAGCCGTCGACCGCTGCTGCGATGAAGATGGAGCAGATGCTGAAGAAGGGGTGGTGGGGGCCGAAAAGGGGCACGAAGCTTGAATGTGCCCGGGCTGTCCACATCTATAGCAGCGACCCCACCGTTGGTCGCAGGTGTTGGAAAAATGCTGACCTCCGCAGAAAATACAATTGCCGGGCCCGTGGCTGTCGTGATTGCTGTTGAGACTGCCGCTGTCGCTGAGGCTGCCGCTGCGACCCACGCTGCGACGACTGTGATCTTTGCTGCTGTTGCCGCTTCTGGGATCCACCAGGCCCTCGTCGCTCGGACCGTCCTTGGCCGGGGAACTGTGGCTGCGGCGGTCGTGGCGGCCTCCACGAACTAGATTGTCCCCCAACCTCCGGTGCCGGTCGCTTCGCCCCCGGGATCACTACGGGAGCTGGAGCTACCTCCCCCATCACTACCTCCCCGCACTCAACGTAGAGTGCCTGCTCCATCGAGGCCTCCAAGGTCTGCAACCTACGCGAGCGAACCAATTGAAAAAGGTCCCGGCGCAATCCTCGCTCGAACATGTAGATCCGGTGCGCCTCGTCCCTGGCCACGTTCGGTACACATGCCAACAATTGATTGAAATTGGCAATGTACTCGTGTACGGGCCGATCTCCTTGTCGGAGGTTTCTCAACTGTTCCTCCAACCTCTGCCGGACGCTTTCCGAAAGAAAGCCCCAAGAAGGAGATTGCGGAATTCCGCCCAGGTCAGGAGCTGAGCCCCAGGCGGACCAGCCGGTCGAACACGCCGCCACCAAGCTTCGGCGTTGTGTTCCAAAAAGTTCGTCGCCAATATCACCTGATATCGTTCCTCGATAAACAACGTCTCAAAACGTCGCTCCATCGCCGTGATCCACGACTCTGCCTCCCACGGCTCAGTACTTTGCCCCGAAAAATGGGGTGGGTCAAACTGGCGAAACCTCATCAACAGGTCCACCACTCCCCGCTGTTCTGCCGGGGTCAGAGATCCTGTCAGCCCAGTCGGCTGTCCACCAGTACCCCGAGTAACAGGGGATGCCGGGGTCACCGGTACAACTGGAGGATTCACAGCAGGGGAAGAAGGTACGGGAGAATTCTCTGAAGGTGCTACAACAGGCTGAGCCCTCTGCTCTAACATTTGCGTCAGCCGACCCATAGCCTCCTCCTGACGCCGAACAGCCTCTGACATCTGGGCCATCTGGGCCTGCAGCTCTTGCACCTCACTCTGCTGGCCCTGCCCGGACTCCTCCTGATCGGGTTCAGGGGAATCAGGCTGAGAACGCGTCAACATCCTACGTCGCGGAGGCATCCTACCACAAGAAACCACACTCAGTATCGGGACCCCACACGACCCAATCTAGCGAAAGTCAAAGACATTCCCCTATTCCTGTGACTTTATGTTGTCTGCAGCCAACATAACTGTCCACCAGAAATAGGCTATGTCGATCCATCTTCTCTCACTGGAAGAGTCAAACAAAATAAATCGACGACTTTCGCAAAATGCCACGTCTCTCATGCCCTATTATCCTAGGGTCTGCCAAAAGCCTAGGGTTTCCTAAGTCCCAACTGAACTATCGCTAAGCTCTGATACCAACTTAATCTGTCACGCCCCGGGTGCAAATCAGGACCCGGGCCCGTCTACAGATCCGCCGTGCACATGGGATTTCCCGCGTACACGAAGCGCTGGTAACCTGCTCTGATATAAAATGTACAACAAGAGCATAATACAGAGCTGAAATAGAAGAACCACATAGTATCTCAGACTGGAAATAGGGTACAAGCTGTAATATGTACAATAATCTCCCAGCTCACTAAAATAGTACAACCAGCTGGCGGAAGCCAGACCCAAAATAAAAGGAGAATATCACAGTCTGAGTGAAAAAGTACAATATCTGTCTAATAGCTCTCAGCCTCACAGGAGATCTATCTATTCAGCGATCCCCTTACCTCGATCAGCTGCCGATGGCCTAGCAGCTCCCGCAGATGACTCTGCAAAATAAAGGAGAAGAAAGAAACAGAAAACAACAATGGGGGTGAGAACTACCAGATAAACCAGCAGCCTCCCCTAGTGGGTAAAAACCTCAACTCTGACGCACCCACTAGGACTACTAGAGGCAAAAGGGAAAAGGGGAAGTGGTAAGATACATAAGATGCTGAAACAGGAAAACTACCACTATTATGCTGTCAAAACTGTATGCATGCATCAGAAATAGTATCTGTCCAAATAAACCCAATCTAGTCACCAGAAACAACTGGTACTGCCTGCTCAGCGGAATCTGCACACACGGCTCGAAACCGCGGGATCGGCTCACACGGCTCGCATCCCAACATAAGTATCAGACCGGCACACACGGCTGGGTCCGAGAAAGCACACCTCCGGAGTGGCACTCGAGGGGAGCGACCCACACGAGTAAAATATCTCTGTCATCAGTATCACAAGTATCTCTGTAGCACATGTCTCAATATAGCAGGACTGGATCATAACCATGATCAAAGTGGGAAACTCCATCCACTATAGAAACCCAATCCCCAACTGATGCAATAAATAAACCAAACTCAACCCCAATCTGATGCAAGGATAAACATCTGGTCAACCGCCTACTGTCCGCGGTCACCGCAATACCCCACAAGTCCACAATCTAGCACAACCTTGGCTACACTATCCCAAACCCCTGCTCACACTTGAGCAACAACATATGAATGCAAAGGACAACAATGAAACATGTTCAAATCCCAATATGATAGTGTAGCAATGAATAGTGGCCTTACCTGATGTCCGGGCATGCATGCAACTGTCTTTATTTTTAAAAGTTGTAAAATAGTGTCAAAGGTTTAAAACAATTGATTTACTGAATAAAAGTCATTTGCATGCGAGATCATAGCCTTTGTCTCAATCACAGTGTCCCAATATAAGTCATCATATCATTTGTGGGGTTATATTAAATTTTAGGGGAGTTTGTCCCAGCGGTCCTTGTCATTTGTCATATTAATTTGTCCCAATGGTTCTCATTAATTGTCCTGTTAGTTGTCCTGTTAGTAGTCCTGTTAGTTTTCCAATGGTTTTCTCATTAATTGTCATATTTTAGGGGATTTCTAGTAATCCCAGTGAGCTTGTCAAAAATGAGGTAAGCAACAACCGCCCACCTCGAACAGCTCAAACAACACCCCAGGTAGTCTCCTGGTTGTCCACAGTCCTCAAATCCTGCAAATCAACGCTCCCGGTATAAATACAAATCCCAAAAAGTACAATATTTGCTGTTTTTCAGACAGCACGGGAAAAGAGGAATTTTTCACCTCTAAAATGAGCTCCTAAAATCCCAGAAAAATCACGGTTGCGTTCCTCGCGAAGAGTAGATCAAAATCGACTCTTTAAACGCCTCGATCTGACGCTCCTACGTCAAGATAAAAATCGGAGAAGTCGGTGCTGTCCAAAAACCATCACAGTAAAAAGGGGGGTCAAAGAGGACTTGAAAACTGTGCCAAAAGTACGAAACGGAGCAAAATGATCAACACGGAAATCGAAGCCCTACCTCTTACGGTCGCGCTGCCGCAAAAATCGTCCAAAAATTCCACCCGGTTAGCCCGCAGTGAATTTTCGACGGAACTGCGACGGGAAATGGGCCTAAAAGAAAATCGTCGCAGTGCGCCGCGTCGCAGATATCTCACTATCTGTAACTCCTAAAATTCTGAGATTCTAGAGAGAGAGAGAGAAGAGAGAGAGAGGAAAAACTTTCGTAGAGGACACTTTCTCTGATTCTCTCTCTTGGCTCGCAAACCGAGGTGGAAATGAGAGGGGGTGGGGGACCTCTTATATAATGGGCCAAAGGGAATATTCCCACACGGGATCCGATCCGAACAGGAAACACCGAAACGGCCAACCAGGAAGCGCCACGTGTCCACAAACAGGAAACAGCCTGTGCAAGGCCAATGAGAAATTTGCCACGTGGCCACGTGGTGCACGTGCTCGGTCCGCGCTCCGGGTCTTCCGGAAAATGTCGGCCAATAGGGTGCGCCACGTGTCACTTCCCACGTGCTTCTAGAAGCCGGCCAGCCAATGGGAAGCTGCCACGTGGCAAGGGGGAATTCGGTGCACCCGGTGCACGCCTGGCCCATGGACCGCGCACCGAGCCTCCTGCCCGCGCCTGCCCGCGCCTGCCCGCGCTGCCCGCGCCTGCCCCCGCCGCGCTCCTCCGCGCTCCGCCGCTGCCCCGCCGCTGCGCCGCTGCCCGCCGCCGTGCGCCGCCGCCCGCCGCCCTGCCGGTCGCCGGAACAGTAATTCCGGCGGCCGGAGTTACTGTTCCGGCGTGAACAGTAACCTAGTGCCCAAAAATAAAGTGAATATACCATTTTGACCGTTTTCGCGCGCTGAGTCCGATTTCGCCGTCCGTTTCGCCAAATTCTCATCCGAAATTTTGCCGAAAGCTCCCGGAAATTCCCGTTTGCTCCGATTTTCGCGCAGAGTCTATTTTAAAATATCCAATTTCGATTCTACAAGCTCCGTTGCACTGTACAAGCTTCCCGCAGTCACTGTTTAATGTTGCACAGTTCCTGCGGGAGTCCGGATCATCAA
>CM054938.1:3081674-3491634 GCA_029168755.2 Tillandsia fasciculata | reverse complement strand
AGATCTGCGGGGCTTCCTGGGGCTCACTGGTTATTATAGGAAGTTCGTTAAAAATTATGGATCCATTAGTAAACCACTTACTGAATTACTCAAAAAGGATCAATTTCAGTGGTCACAGGTGGCACAACAAGCTTTCGAGGCCCTCAAGTTGGCTATGTCCACAGCCCCAGTGTCACGCCCCGGGGTCGGAACTGTGCCCCGGGCTCGCCAACAGATCCGCCGCCCCTACGGGAAGCCCCGTAGAGACGTAGCGTCTAACCTGCAAATAAACAACTATACTAGCAGATATCAGAGCTGAAATAGAAAACTAACTATAAACATGAAAAGACAGTCTCTCAGGAATACATACATAATATCCTCACCTGAATACATAAGAGTCTCATCAGAAAGCGAACATGAAATGTACAACTCGATACCTCACTACATAATCTCTCAAACATGACACAACCAAAATGAACATCAGGGTACCTCTATCACACGCTGAAGCTGAAGGGGGAAAGGGATCTATCTCGCGACTCCCTTACCTCGGTCTGTAGGAGCTGGATCAGCAACTGGTGTAGCAGGAACTGGAGCTGAAGTCCCTGGAGAAAAGACACCACGACGGGTGTGAGAACTACCTCCCACAGTAGTTCTCAGTGGGTGCCGCCAACAAGCCCGACGGTCTGCCCACTAAGTCTAATAGAGGCATAAAGTAACAAAAGGCAAGCTGTATAGAAAAGCTGGAAAGTAAAAATCTACTGCTACTATGCCTCTATCTAATTGCTCAAGGAGTAGGACAGAAGGAACAATATGCCACTAATAGTACTCATCTCAAACCCAATCCAAACTGACTGCCGCATCGGGTCCAGTCCAACCTGCGCCTACCTACTGCTGTAGGTATGTCCGTAGCTGCCAAAACTGGCTCAGCCAGAGGGACGGTGTCCGTGACGGCCAAAACTGGCTCAGCTAGAGGGACACCAGCATCGACAAGCCGCGATAGAAGTATCAAGCCCAACTCCGGAGTGGCACTCGTGGGTAGCGACCCCACCGAGCATAGTATCCGCGCATCTCTGTCGAGCTCAAATGTGGCTCCTGCAGGCTATGATCCAAACTACTGTCTCTCTCTCTCTCTGGCTAGAAGCAACACTGCTGAGACTCACTGTCACTCTGACATCTCTCATGAACCCAACACTAACATCACTATCACCATCCCAAGAAAAGTGGTCTACAGACTGCTATCAACTCCACTCGGTCCCCAGACACGAGTGTAAATGCATCCCACTGCTACTCGACCTCCCAACCCACGACTCGGGGAAAAACACTATGTCCAGAATGACAAGAGTAACAACCAATGTGGGAAGACTAAAGCAATGAATAAATCCAATTCAGGTTTAAGTTTACTATAATCCGGTGGAGCATGATGTATATTAAATAACAGGTGTGCTAAGTTAAGTTTTCATGTTGCAAAATTTACAAAGAGGTTGTTGGGTTTAGGTTAATAAGGATCTAATAGGGGAAAAAACACCTAGAGGGGGGTGAATAGGTGTAAACAATAAACACTCAAAAAATCATTGTGCGATAAAACCCAATGCGGAAAAATAAAAGAACACACAAGATTTTTACGTGGAAAAACTCCAAACCGGAGTAAAAAACCACGGGACCGATAACACGGCGAAATCCACTAGAATTGACACACGTACAAGGTGATATAGCGTACTCACAGACGACTCAACCTTTTACCATACGCTCCTAGTAGATCTTCCCGCTCGCTCCACGACGCTTCTCGAATCCACGATCCGCGCCCAACGCTGAATCCACAGCGTCCAACGTCGAGTCCACGACGTCCAACCGAATCCACGGTCTTCACCCAATGGCACGCTTCGAATCCACGAACGCACCTCGCTCCGAATCCACGAGAGCGATAACACCTTGAATCCACAAGGCCACGCGAGTCCACGCGCCGATTTTGGGGTAAATCGTTGTTTGTTTGGGTGGTGATGATCCGCCGAATACTTAGATTAAAGATAGATCGGAAATACCATCTAAGTATTCATTAGTTTGATTCAACTCAAGATATGAGTATGAAAACCTAGAATCAACTAATCAATATAGATGAAGAACCATTAAATAGATCTAATGATTTCCGTTCTTCTCTATATATGTGGATTTTTTCTTTTCGGCTATCTTTTCTCAATCAGCCGTTCTATTGCGGATGCCCTAGAAATGAAATGGTAGGGCTATTTATAGGTTAGAAACCTAGGAAGAATATTCGGATCAAAAACAAACTTTTCTGGAAAGTTTTACCGACGGCGATCCGGATTGCAAAGCCACGATCCGGATTGCAGAAGCACAAAATACGGTTTCCAGAAAATTGCCTGTTCGGGATCCGGATCGAAAGCCCCGATCCGGATCGTTCATACAGTTTTACCAGAAAAACATGTTCGGGATCCGGATTGCATATCCTGATCCGGATCGAAGAAGCAAACAGGTAAAACTAGTGTTCGGGATCCGGATCAGAGAGTGCTGCGATCCGGATTGAACCAGTGTATGAACAAACACCTTTCGGGATCCGGATTGAAAGCCACGATCCGGATCCTGAACATGTCCCATGTCCAGTTTTTGATGAATAAGCAATTAAAACCTCTTCCAGGTGTTTCTACACTATAAGAAGTATTCGGATCATCAAAATTATTTAGTTAAACGTACCTGATCCTTTTGAATTCTTCTTTCTTGAGATTGAGGTATACGATCCAAAGTTTCTTCATCTTCAATCTTCAAGACTTAATACATTCACGAAATACGCCAACTCAAATTCCGTAACAATCTCCCCCTTTGGCGGTTTCGTGACAAAACACAAATCCACAAAGAAAATTCAAAAAGATATTTTTGTTGCTATCACCATACAACAAAAATTTACAAAAGAGTTCCAGAAATTAAAAACATGAGATAAACTCCTAAGACAGACTCTAGACTTAGACATCTGTAATCTCTGCACACAAAAACATTCTTGACAAAAGAAATCGTTAGATACCTCAAGAATTGAAACATACAAAACCAGATACAGAGATAGAGTTTTTCTCATCATGACATTTGAAAATTCAGATATGTAAGAGAATCATAGTTAAAACCAACATATCTTCTAAGCAGTTGAAAACCAAATGTCAAAGTATGTTAGTCCAACATCAACTTGTTAGTCATATTACATGCCCAAATAGTTAGTCAAATAGTTAGTGTAGAAGCATGTCACGAATCACAAAAGAAAAACCAAAGTTGAGTTGAGATTCATACTTACCATGTTCAGAGTCATGTTCAGAGTTCTTTCTAACTCTCTCACTCTCTCCCCCTTTTTGTCACAAAACAAAGCCAAAACGTAGCATGAGCTACAATATGTAAGGAGAGTAACAAAAAAAATAAGTTCTAAAAGTATGCACAAACTGAGAACTAAACTAAAAGTATCAAAAAGACTAAATCCTGCACAGAAAGAAGAAAAAAAAAAGTCAAAAATGGTCAGTCATCAGAATCTGAAACGTCAGAAGTAGTGCAACCCATGTTAGACAGTATCTTTTGCACTCGCTTGTCCATTGAATTTATCTTCTTTGTGATGGTAATGTGAGCTGCTGTCGTTAGTTCAAGCTCATTGGCAATCCTTTGTTGTTCTTCAAAATTTGTTCCTGTTTGACAGATAGTCGGTGCTGTAATTGAAAATCGAAGATAATGAAGCTTCATCATCATTGCCAGTTTCTTGTTGAGACGGTGAGGCCGAGGTGCCATCAGACGGCTTCTTCCCAACAACATGAGGTAATTTGTGAAGTGACTTCACAATTGTTGATTCATCGATCATCCACAACTGTGCTGATATGATGTTGAGCTTACATCAATACCGAATTTTGCAAGATCCTCATGATGATTAGAGGAAACGGAAGTCGCTCCAAAGGATGAGGATGCACAATGTACCTTGACATTCTATTCCAAATTATATAGGGAATATTCATGTTTAATCCAATAGCCTCAGAGGGGTGTCCTATCAGATAAAGAAATAGCAGACGCTCCCATCTCACAACCTTGTCTGCAAGTTTGGCAGGATGTTGTAGCATGTATGAAGTTTAGAAAACGGTACTCCAGTCGTAGATGTTTGGATCTGATACTTTTGCCATCAGCGGATTGAGTCCCCTCCAAACAAATCCTGTCGACCACAGTTTGCCACAATGCACTGTCAAGCTTTTTCCTTTCAAAAAGTTAACCCCTGATGTGCTAGATTCCATTCCAAGCACTTCACCAATTAACTGCGGTGTGATCTTAATCTTCATTCCTTGGATGTAGGTATAAAAATGCATAGACCCATTTTCATCCTTTTGAAGATGTCTCGCATTCGTGTAGAAGGTTCTCACACGATACAAACAAATCCTAGAAGTTCAGGAATCGGCAAACTTGAATAAGAGAGGCTTGTTCAATCAGTCTTCCAAATTCTGGTGAATGATTGCGAAGGGCTTCAATGTTGACATGACGTTCTCCGATGCATTCACGTCGTTCAAAAACTCGAAGTCGGTCAGTATTAACGACTACCTCTTCAATACGTGGCGGAGAGTCAGGAGCCATTGGTGTGTCAGCATTAGTGTCTCGTCGGAATCCATAACGTCGAGCAAGTCGTTTCCGTTTTATGGAGATAGTTGGAGCAGACATTGGAGCTTCCCAGTATTCATTGGTGCTTTCCCTTTTGGTTAGATTTGGAAGGCAATACCTCATCATCATCATCATCAGTCAGCATATCCCAGTGTACTTCATCAAGGTTCTTTTCAAGTTCTGTGTCACTTATAACTTCCACTTCTCCTTTTCGTTGAACTTTCTTGGCTCGCTTCAATTTGTTGGTTGTCGAGTGAGTACCATCGTGACTAGTAGCAGAATCAACCAAGAGAATGCCATTGATTCTAGTGCTTTGAGTTTAAGAAAGTGTCCTGTGAAAACCAACTCAAGAACATATGAAAAATTGTCAATTTTGAAAAATTTGAAACATTGTACCTAGACAATCATAATCATATAGAGAAGCCAAGAATCAAATTAGTTTTCCAAAAAGAATTTTAAAAATAGATCAAATCCATGATTTACAAAAATTCCTCTTTTATGCCCTAAAACCGAATTTTTAGAAATCGAAGCCTAAAAACTCGTTAATCAAGAGAAATCCCAGCATAAAAGCAAAACTAATTGACCCAGAGTTCTTATTTCAAAAGAAATTTGATCAAAAACCATTCACAAACGAAAAAGATCCAAGATTTCAACTCACGTTTGATAAAAACTGTAAAAACCGAGTTTTGATCAATAAAACTTACTTGAATCCGAAGAACTTTGAGTTTTGAAGCTCCAAAAGCAAGAAATCTAGAGAGAGAAGCTCTAGAGCTTGAAAACCAGAGATTAGGGTAAAGAAATCAAGAATCTGTATGTTTCTATATAAAACCCTAGCCGTGATCCGGATCGGCCGAGAATGTGATCCGGATCGGCTACCGCAGGAAAAATCCTGCGTTCGGGATCCGGATCACTTGCCCGATCCGGATCGGCTACACCTTTTTCTTCAGAAAAATTAGAAAAATACAATAAAATCCAGAAAAAGTATGTAAGCACTTTACCATGTCAACTTTAAACAAATGACATCGTTTCATACAACAAGAAATAGATTATGCAAAATCTATCAAAAATATCCAAAAATGAAACGAAGATTTACGAAAGTTAAAACACTTAAAGTTGAACAACTTCAATTACATCTATCCTGATCCTATGTGTAATGTCTTTATCAAATCATCAATTTCAGTAAAGAAAATGAAGTACCAAGATCAATAGATGTTTGAAATCCCAGATAAGTTAAATAATATATCTAGACAATCTGTTGAAGGAGTGGCTCTTTGAGCATCTTAAAAAAAAATCCCACCTTATACCAACCATGAAATACGACTGAGTCAAGTATTTCAATATGAATTTCATCAAATTTTCAAAACAAAGATTTGCTTTTCATTCATGGAGTATCTTTTTCTTTCATTTTCTCCATGTGGTGGTAGTTTTCACACTCCTCATTGGGATGTAACTCTTTCCACATCTTTTGAGCATTTCACATTTCATTGACTCCCCCTCAATTGGCTATCAATTATTTAATATATAAAGTATTCAACCAAACCATTGATCTCGAATTCATACTCGACTAAGCAATCAAATATGATAATGACTATACCAAGAGATCATTGAGAGAGAAATTGACTTTGATCACAGAAAGATGGTTTAATTAACGTAAATGATCATTGCAACATTGAAACATTATGACATCAAAAACATAATAAATTTCTAAATGCATAAAAGGATGCAATTAAAGTCAATTATGATATATGCTCAATTAGTGTGCTATGTACAGAACATAGATAAAGAACAAAACAAAAACAGAACAAAAACAAAACCTAATCTAAGCAAAGGTTTCAAAAGAGTTTATTTCAAGGAAAGCATGCCAATTGCTTTTCGCAAGTGAATAAAACGTTTTTGATCCAAAGGTTTTGTTAAGATGTCGGCTAATTGATCCTCAGTTGAAATATATGACAGTTGAAGAATGTTTGATTCAACTAGCTCTCTAAGAAAATGATATCTAAGTTCAATATGTTTTGTTCTAGAGTGCAACACAGGGTTTTTAGAAATGTTAATAGCACTAGTGTTGTCACATAAAATGGTTACCGAAGATGTTGAAATTCGGAAATCGCTCAACACGCTCTTCATCCAAATCAATTGGGTTGAACAACTTCCTGCAGAAATGTACTCCGCTTCGGCAGTCGAGAGTGCTATGCAGTTCTGCTTTTTACTGTGCCATGCAACAAGGCAGTGGCCGAGATAGAAGCATGCACCACTCGTGCTTTTCCGGTCATCCACCGATCCAGCCCAATCGGCATCTGAGTATCCAACAATATCCAAAGTCGTTCCCATAGGATACCAAATTCCGAAATTGATTGTACCTTTGATATACCGGATGATCCGTTTCACCGCTTTCAGGTGAACCTCCTTCGGTGCTGATTGATATCTCGCACAAATCCCAACACTGAAGGATATATCCGGGCGACTAGCCGTGAGATATAGTAGACTTCCAATCATACTGCGGTACAGTTTCTCGTCTACATTCTCACTTTGTGATTCACTTCCAAGTCCCTTATGGCTAGTTCCCATTGGAGTCGGAAAATCTTTAGAATTTTCGAGATCAAACTTTTTGACCAACTCCAGTGCATACTTGGATTGACACAAGTGAATTCCTTCATCGTTTTGTTTAACTTGTAATCCAAGAAAATAATTCAATTCGCCCATCATGGACATCTCAAATTCGCTTTCCATGGTCTCCGCGAATTTAGAAGCATCATTATCTCTCGTTGCTCCAAAAACAATGTCATCAACATAGATTTGAGCAACTATGAAATTGTTTTGATAATGCTTCACAAAGAGAGTCCTGTCAGCTCCCCCTCGAGTGTAGCCCTTTTCCAAAAGGTGCTTTGTCAACCTTTCGTACCATGCTCGCGGTGCTTGTTTCAGACCGTAAAGAGCCTTTTTCAGTCGAAAAACATGGTTAGGTAGTTTATGATCCACAAAACCTTTCGGTTGAGCTACATAAACTTCCTCATTTAAAAATCCATTTAAAAAGGCGCTCTTAACGTCCATTTGAAATAATCTGATTTTGAAATGACAAGCGATCGCAAACAATATACGA
Source organism: Tillandsia fasciculata (assembly GCA_029168755.2). Taxonomy (NCBI): domain Eukaryota; kingdom Viridiplantae; phylum Streptophyta; class Magnoliopsida; order Poales; family Bromeliaceae; genus Tillandsia; species Tillandsia fasciculata. The sequence continues at coordinate 3,483,938 of CM054938.1, read as the reverse complement.
ATGGACTCGAGTCTAGCTACAGGGGCGAAGGTTTCATCAAAGTCTATACCTTCTACTTGAGAATAGCCTTGAGCAACTAACCTTGCTTTGTTCCTGATGATAGTACCTTCTTCGTTTTTCTTGTTCTTGAAGATCCATTTGGTACCTATCACATTGTGTTGCTTCGGAGGCTTCGTCAGTTCCCAGACTTTGTTTCGCTCGAATTGATGGAGCTCTTCCTGCATTGCTTTAATCCAATAATCATCTTGGAGAGCTTCATCAACATTCCTTGGTTCGATTTGAGATACATAGCATGCAAATCCGCAAACCAATTGTCTCCGTGTTCTAACTCCTTCTTGTGGATCTCCAATTATGTTCGATTCAGGGTGATCCTTGGAGATGCGTAACGTTTGAGGTAGAGGAGTAGGCGGAGGTACACGAGATGATTCCTGCACATCAGATAAGCTTGAAGAACCGTTAGATGCATCAACATTATTATCGAAAGAATTGTTAGAAGAAGATGCATTAGCAGGTGTATCATCATCAAGAGAGATATCGAGGGTAGATTTTTCAGATTCAAAGTGAAAAGCTTCATCTACCTTAACATTTATCGATTCTACGATCGTCTTAGATTCTAAGTTAAAAACTCGATATGCTCTACTGTTTGTAGAATAACCTAAGAAAATCCCTTCGTCACTTCGAGAGTCAAATTTTCCAAGATTTTCGCGATCACGCAAAATAAAACACCGACTCCCAAAATGCGAAAATATTTGATGTTAGGTTTTCTACAAAACCATAGTTCATATGGTGTATTCAAAGTCCCCGGGCGCAAATACACTCGATTGATAACATAGACAGCCGTGTTCACCGCTTCAGCCCAAAAATATAAAGGAAGGTTCCGGCTATGAAGCATAACACGAGCCATCTCCTGTACGACCCTGTTTTTGCGCTCGACTACACCATTTTGTTGAGGTGTGTAAGGTGCAGAGAATTCATGTTTAATGCCGTTAGAAGAGCAAAAATCAATGAATTTGGAATTTATGAATTCCCCACCTCTATCACTCCTAACTCGAGTAATCCTTTCATTCTTTTCAATCATAATACGATTGCAAATTCGAGAAAAGAATCAAAAGTATCAGCTTTTTCTTTTAAAAAGGCTACCCAAGTATATCTAGAAAAGTCATCAACCAACAAAAAAATATACCATTTACCTCCCAGAGATGGTTGACGAGTTGGCCCCATTAAGTCCATATGCAAAAGTTCCAAAGGCCGTTTTGTACCTATGTGGTTCAAATTCTTGTGTGCAGTCCTAGACTGTTTTCCCTTTTGGCAACCGCCACACACAAGGTTTTGTTCAAAAGAAAGTTTCGGAACCCCCTTGACCACATCTTTATTTGAAATTCTAGCAAGTTCCTTAAAGTTTATGTGACCTAGCCTTTCATGCCAAAGTGTTTCATTTTTTAAAGATGCTAGGTTACATTTTTCAGAAATCTTAGAAGGAACTACATAACAGTTGTTTTCTGATCTAACCCCCTTTAAAAAGAAAGCATGGTTCATGTCAGTTACAGTGCATTTATCAGATGAGAAATTAACTGAATAACCACTATCACACAGTTGACTTATGCTTATGAGGTTAGTCTTAAGGCCATGAACAAATAATACATTATCTAGAACCGGGCCATCTGGAATAGCTACCGTTCCCTTTCCAACAATTTTGGAAGACCGACCATCTCCGAAAACAACAAGTCCTCCGGAGTTTTTCTCAAATGTTTGAAAACAGTTTTTATCGCCGGTCATATGACGGGAACACCCGCTATCCAGGTACCAAGACGAACTATCATATGCATGCAAAGAAACATTTCACCTTTGCGCACCCAAACCTTTTTGGAGTACGTCGGTAATGGTCGTGAAGTTGATTTCCTAGGTGAGAGCGTCTTGCATGAAGAATTGCTGCTCCTTGATGATGTCGTCTTGAGCGGTGTACTACCAAGGCTCTTTTCCGTCAATTTGATTGGAGTTGTTTCCGAGGAATAGCCCTTTTGGTAGTCATTGCAAGATGTGCTTGAGGTGTGCGTTTGGCTTCCGTCTTGCAATTTCTTCTTATGTGCCCTGAAATGCCACAACGAAAACATACCTTGATTCTTGTCGATTCCGAGGAAGATGTAGTAGGTTCGTTGTCGTTGCTTGTCGTGAACACCGATGTCGGAGGAGGAGATACCGACTGGGGCACAAACACTGTACCACTCGAACTTGGAATGTCTCCAGTTTGAGTGTATCCGAGGCCGAACTTTTTCTTTGACCGAGACCAAGAAGTCTGTCCAACTTACTCCTTCCAGAAGAAAATCTCTGTAAGTCATCCTTTAGTTGGCGTATGGTCTCTGTCATTTCCAATTTTTCCTGTCGGGCCTCGCCGTAGAGCTTCAAGAAGTAATTCGCTTTGTTCACCATATCCATATAATTCTTCTCGAATGCTCATTGGACTCTTGAAGGGAAACATTTGTCTTAATCAGATTGTCCCTTTCCACTTCAAGATCGGTTGAGATAGAGGTTACTCTTTTTACTTCATCTTCAAGATCCTGTAATCTCTCTTTCAACCCCTTGTTTTGCTTAGCCAGTTTCTTTGAATCCCTCAAAAGTTATGGTAGGCTAAAACAAAATCTTCACCTTCCGAATCATCTGATTCATCGTCCGTTGCAATCTTTTCACAGTGGAGTTGGACAGTGAGTCGGATGTACTTGCCATTAAGCACATGAAGGGAGAAGATGTAGTGGACGCGTGGAAAGCTGTCGCGTTGTCTTCTTCATCACTTGACGATGACTCATTTGACGTGGAGTTGTCATCCCAAGTAACTACTTGCATCGCTTTCTTCTTAGCCGGATTCTTGTTGGGACATTCCGTTGCTATGTGGCCGTAGCCTCGACATTTGAAACACTGAACTTGTCCCTCAGAACTTTTCTTATCCTTTGAGAAGTTCTCTTGCTTCTTGACTTGTAACTTGAAGGAACCCTTGCCTTTCTTCGACTTTCCGAAGGATTGAGTTTTGCTTGAATTTCCCCTTCGAAAGTTGCGGCGAAACTTCCTTGTCAAGAGAGCGAGCTGCTTCTCAAAGTCCTCCATAGAAATGTTCTCGTCGTCGTCCGAGGAGGATGAATCCGCGTCTTCTTCTTTAGTTGATTTCAATGCGTAACCTGAAGACTTAGAAGAGGATGCCTTTCCAGAAGAATAGTTAGTAGGAAAAGTCATTTCATAAGTTTGTAAAGCACCTACTAATTCTTCTACACGCATTTCGTCCGGGTGTTTAATTGTTTCAATGGCTGCGACCTTCGGGCGAAATCGTTCAGGAAGAGTTCTTAGAATTTTTCTTACAACTTTAAATTCTGGAATCTTCTCTCCCAAGTTAGCACATGAGTTCACGATGTCTTGCAATCGTGTGTAATAGTCAGTGAAGGATTCATTCTCTGCCATAGAGATAGAGTCAAACTTGCTCGTGAGCATTTGCAGTTTCTGAATCTTCACTAAGTTAGTTCCCTCATGCGTAACTTGAAGAACATCCCAGATTTCTTTCGCAGTCTCACATGCCGAGACGCGAGAGAACTCAGTTTGTGACAAAGCATTAAATAGAGCATTAATCCCTTTGCCATTGTAAGAAGATAAGTCTATCTCTTCCTTGGTCCATTTCGACCTAGGTTTTAAGGTGCGAACATCATCTAAAATTTCAGTTGGATTAGACCATCCTAATTCAATTGATTGCCACACCCTTTCGTCGATGGAAATTAAGAAAGCTTTCATCCGTACTTTCCAGTACGCATAATTAGTTCCATCAAAGAAAGGGGGTCGATTGATGTTTCCACCTTCAACCATTGTTTACAACCCTATTCCCGCTCTGATACCACTTGTTGGGTTTAGGTTAATAAGGATCTAAATAGGGGAAAAAACACCTAGAGGGGGGTGAATAGGTGTAAACAATAAACACTCAAAAAATCATTGTGCGATAAAACCCAATGCGGAAAAATAAAAGAACACACAAGATTTTTACGTGGAAAAACTCCAAACCGGAGTAAAAAACCACGGGACCGATAACACGGCGAAATCCACTAGAATTAACACACGTACAAGGTGATATAACGTACTCACAGACGACTCAACCTTTTACCATACGCTCCTAGTAGATCTTCCGCTCGCTCCACGACGCTTCTCGAATCCACGATCCGCGCCCAACGCTGAATCCACAGCGTCCAACGTCGAGTCCACGACGTCCAACCGAATCCACGGTCTTCACCCAATGGCACGCTTCGAATCCACGAACGCACCTCGCTCCGAATCCACGAGAGCGATAACACCTTGAATCCACAAGGCCACGCGAGTCCACGCGCCGATTTTGGGGTAAATCGTTGTTTGTTTGGGTGGTGATGATCCGCCGAATACTTAGATTAAAGATAGATCGGAAATACCATCTAAGTATTCATTAGTTTGATTCAACTCAAGATGTGAGTATGAAAACCTAGAATCAAACTAATCAATATAGATGAAGAACCATTAGAATAGATCTAATGATTTCCGTTCTTCTCTATATATGTGGATTTTTCTTTTCGGCTATCTTTTCTCAATCAGCCGTTCTATTGCGGATGCCCTAGAAATGAAATGGTAGGGCTATTTATAGGTTAGAAACCCTAGGAAGAATATTCGGATCAAAAACAAACTTTTCTGGAAAGTTTTACCGACGGCGATCCGGATTGCAAAGCCACGATCCGGATTGCAGAAGCACAAAATACGGTTTCCAGAAAATTGATGTTCGGGATCCGGATCGAAAGCCACGATCCGGATCGTTCATACAGTTTTACCAGAAAAACATGTTCGGGATCCGGATTGCAATTCCTGATCCGGATCGAAGAAGCAAACAGGTAAAACTATGTTCGGGATCCGGATCAGAGATGCTGCGATCCGGATTGAACCAGTGTATGAACAAACACACCTTTCGGGATCCGGATTGAAAGCCACGATCCGGATCCTGAACATGTCCCATGTCCAGTTTTTGATGAATAAGCAATTAAAACCTCTTCCAGGTGTTTCTACACTATAAGAAGTATTCGGATCATCAAAATTATTTAGTTAAACATACCTGATCCTTTTGAATTCTTCTTTCTTGAGATTGAGGTATACGATCCGAAGTTTCTTCATCTTCAATCTTCAAGACTTAACACATTCACGAAATACGCCAACTCAAATTCCGTAACAGAGGTCATCAGATTTAGCAACTAGCAACGGTGGTTTCAACGTACAGTTTTCACAGATTATTTAGCTCATATACTAATATGCATGCTACTACATTCGTAGAATTAGAGTGCAGTCCATAGATTTTAAAAGCAGGATCACCCACCTGACACGCTAACTGTCCGGGATGGAACAGATAAAGGGTCCAAAAATCGACAAATCTCCGTATCCGCTAAGCAAGGGGCACAATAGTGGTGCTCACAAAGTCCTGGGTGCAACAACAACCACAATTACCCTAAATTCCATACACAAAACCAAGTTCCAAAAATCTGCATGAACAGTCCCCATTCACACAAAATTTTCACCTAAAAATAATCCTTGAAAAATTTCGATAAAAATAGCACGACGATCCTCGCGAAGAGTAGATGTCGGTAGAGTCCTGAAACGTCGAAAACCGAGTTCGGTAAATCAAGATATAAATTCGGCAAGGTGGTATGCTCAACACAAATCTGTATAACAAGACTGTACACTGTTCACAGGGAAATCAGGGAATTTCACCTCGAAATAAATCTCTGAAAAATCCAAGAAAAATACGAGCACGCTCCTTGCGATCTGTAGATGAAAAAGTTGTATAAGCACATTTCCGTCTAACGCTCGTGCGCGAAGATAAGGCCAAAACACTCCGATGCTGTCCATAAATCCACACAGAAAAAAGGGGTCACTGTGTTGCCTCGGGATCCGTTCCAAAACCTCGAAATAGAAAGGCGCGATCAAAATGAAAGTTGAAGCGCTACCTCTTAGGAGTCTTCCGGCGCAAAAATCACTGAAAAACGAGGTCAGGGAAGCCCAGGGGAGAATTTACACAGCCGCTGCGTCGAAGAAGAACACAGGAAATGCAACGTCGCACCGCGCCGTAAAAACCAGAACCTCGGGATGCGTGCACTAAAAATCCTGAAACTATGCAGGTGGATCAAGAACATAGAGAGGAACAAATCATCTAAAGGGAGCTCGGGGAGATCATGCACGGGCTGAGAGAAAAAGGGCAGAAAAGAGGGCTCGGGCTGCCTATTTATAGGCTGAAGAAAACAAATGGAAAAATTCCCATTTTGTCGGTTTTTCGGGCGCCCGAAATTTTTCGGGCGCGCACAGTGCTGCCCGGCCCACAACTTTCGGGCACTCACAGTGCGGCCCAGCCCAAATCGCGCGGTCGGACGGGATCTCTGCTTCGTCCGACCCGCCTCGGCGCCCGCCACGTGTCGCCCGAACAGGCGGCAGCCGTGCAAGCTTCGCGGGAAACGCCACGTGTCCCGCCCGCGGTCAGCGCGGTGGTTGGCGCCCGCGAATCAGCGGGCGCCACATGGCGCTCCCAACTGCCCCGCCTGCTGCTCTGCTGTACGGCACCTGCCCCGTACGGCACCCCTGGCGCGTGGATCGCGCGCGCGTGAGCCGACCGCTCGCAGGCCGCCACGTGGCGCGCCCTGGTCCATGCGCCAGGCCGCGAGTCCCCGTAGACCGCGCACACTACGCCCGCCAATAGCGAGCTGCGACGTGTCCACTGCGCCGGCCCATGCACCAGAGCAACACTCAGGAACCGCGCCGTGTGGACCGGCCATCCCGTGCCGCCACGTGGATTCCCGCCGGTCCACGCCTCCAGCCGTGCACCCCGGGCCTCTCCAGGCCGTTCCGTGGACCGGGCCACGTGCACCGCCCAATCAGCGGCTGCCACGTGGCACCCCCGCCGATCCACGGCTCCCCCATGCACCAGAATTTCAGTAAAACTTTCGGGAGTCCGTTTTTGGGCTTCCGGACTCAGAAACGAACAAGCAAATAGCCGTTTTCAAACGTTTTTCCGTGCTGAATCCATTTCCAACCTCTGTTTGGCCAAATTCTTTTCAGAAATTTTGGCAAACCCAGCCGAAGGCCAACATAGCCAAAAGGAACACACAGGGTCCATCAATAGCATCCGATGGATGCACCGTGGGCCAAATACACCAATACTAGGTGTTCTAATAGTAGATTCATCGGAAGAACGCTGCATGAGAACTAGGGCCACTACACCCAGTGCTGCGAATGCCCAACTTTGAACAGACCTTTGTGTTAGAGGTGGACGCTAGTGGGGAAGGCATAGGAGCTGTGCTATCCCAGGAGGGTCGACCAATCGCATATCTTAGCAAAGCTATTAAAGGGGAAAATTTGGGTTTGTTGACGTATGAGAAGGAATTTTTGGCAATTCTGATGGCCACCCAGAAATGGAGACACTACTTGATGGCAGGTTGTTTCATAATCCAAACTGACCACGAAAGTCTCAAATATCTGCTAGAGCAAAGGATCAGTACTCCCATGCAGCAGAAGGGCATGATGAAGCTTATGGGCTTCAATTATACCATCGTCTACAGGAAAGGAAGGAAAAACAAGGCCGCGGATGCATTATCAAGACAAGGATGGGATAAGGGCTAGAATCTGGCAGTGACTGCTATAGAGCCTGCATGGGTGCAGGAGTTGGAGGAAAGCTATCAGGGTGACCCACATTGGGAAGAACTCATAAAGAAACTAACCTTAAAGCCAGAAGGAGAAAAACACTATTCCTACAAACAAGGGGTGTTGAGGTATAAAGGTCGCATCTGGGTAGGTAGCTCAGGTGATCTAAGGCTTAAATTGATCAAGCAATTCCATCATTCTGCCATTCGGGGCCATTCAGGATTACTACATACTTATCAGAGGATCAAGGGCCATTTCTATTGGGTTGGTATGAAGAAACAAATAGAGGAACAGATCCGTGCTTGTGAGGTATGTGCTCAGAACAAGATGGACACCCAAGCTCCCCAGGGATTGCTACAACCCCTACCCATACCCAATCAAATCTGGGAAGATATTAGTATGGATTTTATTGAGGCCTTGCCAAAATCTGAAGGTAAAGATACGGTCTTAGTGGTTGTGGACAGGTTAACCAAATACGCACATTTTGTGCCATTAAGGCATCCATTCTCAGCTAAGGATGTGGCAAGGGTGTTCCTAGACACAATCTACAAATTGCATGGGTGCCCCAAGAGTATAGTTACTGATCGGGATAAGATTTTCACTAGCTTATTTTGGAGGGAGTTGTTCCAACTACTGGGAACACAGCTGAAGATGAGCACGTCTTATCACCCTGAGACTGATGGCCAGACGGAGAGGGTAAATAAATGTCTAGAAACTTACCTAAGATGCATGTGTTTTCAGCATCCGCGACAATGGGGAAGATATCTATCGCTCGCAGAATGGTGGTACAACACCAATTATCATACCTCTCTAAGTACCACCCCGTATAGGGCTTTATATGGTTTAGCACCGCCTCCGACCTTGGTGGCCGCTGCGGACACAGCTACCCACCCCGAGGTAAGAGACTGGGCCCAAGAGAGGGATAGGTTGACCCAAGAATTGAGGGACCGATTACTAGTGGCTCAGAATCGTATGAAGCAGCAAGCGGACAAACACAGGAGAGAGAAGGAGTATGAAGTCGGGAGTTGGGTATACCTGAAATTACAACCGTACCGTCACCTGTCGATCGCGACGAGGAGAAATCCCAAGTTGGCCGCTCGGTACTATGGCCCATTTGAAGTAGTGGCAAGAATTGGAGAAGTGGCCTACAGATTGAGGTTACCGGAGGGGTCTCAAATCCATCCGGTCTTCCACGTATCGCAACTGAAGCAAGGGTATCCTCCGGGGTGCCCGGTGACTCCCACGGCGCCCCTGACTGGTCAGGAGGGCCAGCCTTTAGCAGGACCGGAGAAGGTGCTGGACCACCGCTTAGTGAAGAAGGGTAGGCGAACGGTGGAAGAAGCATTGGTGAAGTAGTTTAATCTGCCTGAGGACGCTGCTACCTGGGAAGACTGTAGAGTGTTGCAAGCTAAGTTTCCAGAATTTACGGCCTGAGGACATGCCGTTGCTCAAGAAGGAGGGATTGTAAAACCTGCGAATAAAAGAAAACACTTCAGTGAAAATCCGGGAAGCTTTAGAAGAGAAGGAAGTATTCAAGATGGAGAAAAGGGGACTTAGCTCAGGAGCGCTGTTGTAGCATCTTCTTCGCCTGCTAACCACCTTGGAAGGAGCTTGGTGGAGTTGCATGGTGTAGAGTGAGCAGAGGGAGTGAACTGTAGAGGGGAGAGAGAAGCGTTGCAGCTGGGGCGACTGAGTACTGAGAGAATGGGTGATAGGTAAGGTGAGGTGATAGGCTAGCTATAGTGGAAGGAACCAGAAGCTTGTAGATGAAGGGGAGATGGATCGGGTCCATTATAGCTGTAGAATCATCCGACCCGTTACGACAGGCCAGTGCAGCCTAGGTCCACGCGGACGGCCACAACCAAGGGAGAAGAGAGAGGCCTCCCAGAGAAATAGGCCCATTAGTAGGATTCGCTAATTACATCTTAATACCTTACATTTTGTTAATTGCATTTCAGTCCTTCGAGCTGTAGTATAAATAGATACCAGTGTAACTGAAACAGTTATGAAAAGAACATAGCTCATTCCTCTTCCTCTCAATAACTCTCTCTCTCTCTCTCTCTCTCTCTCTCTCTCTCTCTCTCTCTCTCTCTCTCCCTCTCTCGTTCTCTTCTCTTCTTCTTCTCCACCTCTTGCTCCTTCCAAACCCTACTTGCACCAGATTGGTTGTCTCACTTGAGATCATCCACGAATCCCTCAACGAGGAATCATCACCCTGCTGGAGACCCGAATCATCATCGCCGGCGTCGTCTCAGGCTCACATCATCGACGAACGCGGCTCCGATTCGAGTTCCTGGTGTGGATCGTCACCATGGCCATCCAATTCTCCAAGAATCCCCAGCTGGAGAGGTTGCGATTCAGATCCGAGCTTTACACAATCCTCAGATTCCCACGATTCCAACAGACCCAAAATCACCCAAAAATACCTCCTGGGTACAAAGATATGGTCCAACCATTACAATCAACACAAAATTTCCAAGTTTACAACTGCTGAAAAAAATTAGTCCTGATGATGCGCAAATACCACCTGTGAGATAAACTCCAAAAATTCCAATAAAAATATATAGGCGATCCTCGTGAAGCGTAGATGTCGATCGAGTCCTTATACATCGAAATACAATTTTCGAGTGCAGAGATAAAAATCCAACAATGCGCTGCTGTCTAGGAAAACCACCAGCAAAATAGGGGTTTAAAGATGTACCAGGAACACTAATAAAAGCTCAAATATGGGAGGAGTGGAAAATACCAAAATCGTAGATTTACCTCTCATGAATCCGACGCTATAAAAATCGTTCAAAAATTCCGTCGGAGTAGCTCTGGGGACCTCGTGGACCAAAACGTGACGGAAATGGGCCACCGACGAAAGAACGTCGTACTGCGCTAACTCGCCGAAGACGTCGATTCCGCGGCCTCCAAAAAATCCGAGCCTCCTTCACAAAATGTAGAACAAGATGATTAACAAGATTGCTTGAGGGCTCAAGAGGTTTTGAGCTTGGGAAAAAGTCCAAAACCGAAGAGGAAGAGGCCTATTTATGGGCCCTCTCACAAAAAGCCCCCCAAAAAATCAAGAAATAGGCTTTCGGGCCCAATTTTCCGGGCGCCCGGGGGTTTCAGGCTGCTACAGTGCCCGGCCCACAAAATGGCGCCCGAAACACCCACGGGCCGCCACGTGTCCCCTCCGCGCCCTGCGCACCCGTTGCATGCGCGCCCGCCAATCTCGACGCGCCGCGCGGTCTGCGGCGGGCACCGTGGGCCGCGGTTCACGGCGGGCCGCCCAGGTCACTGCGCCCGCCAATGAGCGGGCGCCACGTGGCCTGGCTGTGGAGTCCTTGTCACGCCCCGGGGTCGAATCTGCGACCCGGGCCCGCAAACAGATCCGCCGCCCATACGGAAAACCCCGTATAGACGAAGCGTCTAACCTGCAAAGAGAATGATACTATAGCTATACTGATATCAGAGCTGAAAAGTGCACTACTGAAATAAAATAATACAACCCAAATCCTTACAAAAGTACAAAATCTCTCAACAATAAAAGAAAACGTACAAGTGAACCTCACTACAAAGGTCTCTCAAAATGTACTCTCTCAAAATAGTAAGGGGGGTACATCTACTCTCTGGACGACAACTGGTAGAGATCTATCTCGTGACTCCCTTACCTCGATCAGCCGGATCAGCAACAGGAGTAACAGGAACAAGAGTAGAAGGCCCTGGGGAAATATACACCACGACGGGTGTGAGAACTACGTCCCACAGTAGTTCTCAGTGGGTGCCGCCAACAAGCCCGACGGTCTGCCCACTAAGTCTACTAGAGGCATAAAGTAACAAGTACAGTACTGAAAGTAAAGAGCTGGGAAAAATAAACTCTGCAGCTACTATGCCTCTATCTAGATGCTCAAAAAGTGGAACATAGGGAGACATGATGCATCTACTAACACGGAAGTATAGTCGTCCAACCAACCTGACTGCCACAAAGGGTCCAGACAAACCTGCGCCCACCTACTGCCGCACATCCTCAACAGGACGGGTCTACCGTAGGGTGTCCGTGACTGCCCAAGCTGGCCCAGTCAGAGGGACTGCGTCGACAAGTCGCGATAGCAAGTAACAGGCCCAACTCCGGAGTGGCACTCGAGGGGCGCGACCCCATCGAGCAAAGTACCCGCGCATCTCTGTCGAGCTCAAATGGCTCATGCAGGCGATAGTCCAAATCCATACTCACAGCCGGGACCACCGTCAACCCAACGGCTCCCACATAGAACCCAAACTCATAGATAACACCGAAAGGACCGACACCATAAGCGTTCGAAAACCCCGATAAGTCGGCGCCTAGAACCCCAATCAAACAAGAACAGACTCCAGGCTTCGCCCATCAAGGTTCCCGACCTCCTTACAGTTCGGGAAGGCAAAACCTTGATACAACATGCGGAAGACACCAGCCAGGGTCCGAAAGTTTCGGGAGACCAACACCTACAACCCTATCAAACACGAACAGGTTCCAGGCACGGTCCCCGTAGCTTTCGTCCCGAAGAGGAACGGCCCCTAGAACCCAGATCACCCAAACGCTCTCGGGTGAGAAAGTTGTAATAAAAAGGTGACAGTTGTTACTGAAACTATTTTCATCTGAGAAACCCAAATTAATATATTTTAGTTCTTTTAAGAAAATCCGTTTAGATAAGTCTTATTTTCCAAACTCCGAAGGGCTATTGCCTTCACCCAAATCAAACAAGAACAGGCTCCGGCGACCCCTCGAAATTTTGGAAGAAAAGCATTAGTTTACAGAAATCATGTGTGCCTGAAATCAGTCTGGGTCCTAGGTCCTACTAACACCGATATGCAACTGTCATGAACACAGTGGAGACAAGTAAAAACAAGACATCTCGGGACTGCCGTTACCCAAACGGCTCCCACCACAGATAAACGCCCAAGTACAACTACCAGACTCCACTCGGCCCCCGGCACGAGTGTAACATGCATCCCACACTAACCCAACTGCTCAGCCCACTATCAAGGCGAGAAAAGCTCTATATCCAAGGAAAGGAATCCAAAGGGATGGGACTAGAACATACAAGAACATTGCCCATGTGAGCATATTCTAACAGTCTGGCTAAATAAATGTAATCATATGTCGGGGTGCTAGTCAAATCACGTGACTCATATCAAAGATAACATCTATTCTAGTATGATCAACGCTACACTGCTAGAATTAGGGGGAAGTCCGCAGACTTGGAGGAAAATCCAATAAACTCACAATCATGCATAATCCTACTATAATAGAATTAATGTCCAGTCCATCGATTTTGAAGACAAGGTCACCCACCTGTAACGCGCGGTTAAACCAAGATCCAAATAAGCTGAAACTGCACGGGGATAAATCCTCAGATTCCCACGATTCCAACGAGCCTAAAAACGCCCAAAAACTCCTCCTGGGTACAAAGATATAGCCTAAACATCACAAACAATGCAAAATTCCATGTATACAGTGTTGCTGAAATTTCTGTCCAAAAGAAGCATTATTATCACCTTTAAGATAAATTCCAAAAAATCCCAATAAAAATACGACGGCGATCCTTGCGAAGCGTAGATGTCGATCGAGTCTTTAATCGTCGAATTCCGATGTCCGGTTGCGAAGATAAAAATCCGACAAGGCTCTGCTGTCCAGAAAAACTACCAGCAAAACAGGGGCTTAGAGATGCCTCGGGAACCATGCCAAAAGTGTGAAACGGAGCAAAGTGATCAACACGAAAAACGAAGCCTTACCTCTTACGGTCGCGCTGTCGCAGAAATCGTTCAAAAATTCCTCCTGGTTAGGGCACAGGGATTTTCCGACTGAACTGCGACGATAACGGGCCGAAAAAGGGGAAACGTCGGAGCGTAATGCGTCGCAGATAACTCGCTGTCGGAAACTCCTAAATTTCTGAAACTTCTAGGGGAGATAGAGGATAGAGAGAAAAGAAACTTTCATTAAGGGCTCTCTGCCAAATTCTCTCTCTAAAACTCGGAATTTGCAAAGAGAGAGGGAGGGGTTTATATAATGGGCCAAAAATTCTATTCGGGCTCCACACCCGATCCCAGGCCGAACAGGAAACACCAAAACCCTCCACTCAGGTTGCGCCGCGTGTTCCAGAACACGAAACAGCCATGAAGGGCCAATGATATTGCGCCACGTGTCACCCGCCGCCCACGTGTTTCACGCGCCCGGTGCACGTGGGCGGCCGTGAGCCCGCCAATGAACAGTGGCCACGTGTCCCACGTGGTCCACGGGGCGCACGAGCCCGGTCTACGCGCCGGGTCTTCCGGAATGTGTCGGCGAATCAGGAGCCGCCACGTGTCAGAGACAGGCCGCCAGCCTTGACGCCGCCCGGCCAATAAGAGAATGCCACGTGGCATTCCTGTTCTTCCATGCGCCCGGTGCACGCATCGCCCCTGGACCCCGCCGCCTGCGCCCTGCCCGCGCCTGCCCGCGCCCGCCTGCGCCTGCCCGCGCCTGCCCGCGGCCCTGCTCCGCCTGCCCGCGGCCCTGCTCCGCCGTGCGCCGCCGCCCGCCGGTGACCGCCGGCGCCGGAACAGTGTCGTCGGAATTACTATTCCGGTGAACAGTAACTTTATGCCGAAAATTAAGTTATATATACCATTTTGATCGTTTTCGCGCGCTGAGTCCGAATCCGCCGTCCGTTTTGCCAAATTCTCAACCGAAATTTTGGCGGAAGCTCCCGAAAGGCCCACTTGCTCCGATTTTCGCGCCGGATTCATTTCTGAAGTCCGTTTTCAACGCTACAAGCTCCATTACACTCAGTGGCTTCTTCTAATCGCCGTTAATGCCTCAAAACCTTTCATAAAAAAAAATCCGGATCACCACAGTCCTGGTGTAATATCCTAACCTTTCGGGTGCCATAGTTAACCCTTGTCGTTCAATGTTAGTTGTAGGTGCCCTTTTTATCGACTTTTAGTGGGTTGTGTTTTGGTGCACGTTATTATTTTTCGGTGATAGAGCTCGAAAAATGATGAACGGCGATGCGATCGGATCTGAAATCGGACCTACGGATCTCCCGGAATAGGGGTTTGAAGCTCTCGGTGACCGTAAAGTGCACAGAGATTCGTGCACTGTAGTTCGCGCGATTTTCGAGGAATCCGAGTTAAATCTGGGCCTAGGGTTGGGGTTTTTTTTTAATTAATTAGACCTTCTAGCAGTAGTCATTCTTTCCTTTTTCTTTGCGGTCGAGAACGGTAGCGGCGAGAAAGGATTTTTGAAATTTGAAAATCCGAATTAGGGGATCGAGCGATCGAGAAAGGAGAAGGGAAGAGCGGGGGAAACCCATCCCTCGTGGAGCTTTCCGTTGGAGACGAGAGGGACGATCCACCTTCCCCTTCTTCGCAGGATCACGGTAAGCGTTTTTCTCTTTATGCAATTTCTATGGGGTCGAGGTTTTGGGTAGCGGTCGTTCGGGTGTAGCACGCGTCGCGGGTTGGGGTAACGGGAAGTCGCCGCCGCCGTTGTCAAACGGGAGGCCGCCGCCGCCGTTATCATGCCCACGGGGTCGTCGCCGCAGTCGCGGTGTTCGCGGGGTCATCACCGGAGCCGCGGGGGACGAAATCGGAGAGAAATTGCTCATCCGTACGGCTCCTCACCCGCGCGGTCCACCATAGTGGGCGTGCACCCGGCGCACGTCTCACAGCCCGAAGGCGCGGAACCGGGCGCACGGTTGCGTGCGCCAGCCCGGCCCGCGCACCGCGGTGCACGCCTCCAGCGTGCACCCGGTGCGCGGCGCCGCGGCCCGTAGGGGTGAGCCCGGTGCGCGCCTGCGCGTGCACCGGCCCGGCCCGCTACCGCGGTGCACGCCTCTAGCGTGCACCCGGCGCATGCCGCAACGCTCGTGGGGGTGAGCCCGGTGCACGCCCCGCGCGTGCACCGGCCCGGCCCAAGCTGCGTGGTGCACGCGCCCGGGTGAGCCCGGTCCGCGCCGCGCATCCTCTACACTGTGGACCCGGTCCACGCCCCTGTCCGTGCACTAGCCCCCAGCCCGGAAGCCCGGTAACTCCGTTTTGGCCCGTTTTTGGCCCGTTTCGCCTCGTTTTTGAACGTTTTCGACCACGACGATACTTTTAACAATGCTTTTAAGGGAAATTTCTTTCGGGTCAAAGTTAGGGAGTCACAGGTTTCACAGGGGACAGTGTTAGCTTATTAATGTTTACCTTGGGGGACTTTCTAGGTCCGCGTGCCGATCGGGTGGGGTGCAGCGAGTCAACTTCTAGCGTACCGACCAAACGCTGTCCAGGTGGGTGTTCCTTAATGAGATATAGTAAAGTTCCGCATATGCATGAATATAATAATTTTGATCTTATGATTTCATCTAATCCCTGTTCTTCATAAGCATGTTTACTGTTCATAGCTATGGGTGCTCATCCTAAGACTTAGTGTGGGACTTTCGTAAATTGTGCTCAAGTTTTTATGACTCGTCTAACTGTGCTAATATGAGTGATCTTTAGTGATGATACTATCGGATTTTACTTGTGGGTACACCCTTAGCATCCCTTTATGCGTAAGGTCGTTATGTTCATGTTTTTTTCGTGGTGGGTTTCATCGTGGTGTTTAGCGTCGGTCTCCGGCGGTCGTTTCACTTTTGATATTACATGTTAGCGGGTTGCTTTTGATTACACATGTTACCGTTTTACCGTTGATTCTACATGTTAGCGGGTTGCTTTTGATTACACATGTTACCGTTTTACCTTTGATTCTACATGTTAGCGGGTTACTTTCGATCACGCATATTACCGTGTTACTTTGGATTATACATGTCACCGTTTTACTCTTGTTTATATATTATGACGCTAACATGATGGTGGTTACGGTTACTTTGCTCGAGGCTGCAGCACGCGCACCCGCGGTTTGGCCACCGCAAAGGGTGCGCTTTTCCGGAAAAGCGGTCTATGACCCGTGTATACCCACGAGGTGACGTAGTGGGGCCCCTTATTAGTTGTGGGGTTTGAGGCGCCGAGGTGCGAGCGGTGCGACCCGTCGGTTTAGTTGTCCGACGTGGTCGGGTTTTGCAGGTACGGTATGGCCCGTCGGTTTAGTTGTCCGACGTGGTCGGGTATTGCAGGTACGGTACGGCTCGTCGGTTTAGTTGTCCGACGTGGTCGGGTATTGCAGGATACAGGGGTACAGGTTGTCTTTTTCCCTCTTGGGAGGGTGGTTGCTCCGGTTGGCTTTACGGTTTGTTTTACTACTTTTCCTGCTCTACTATTTTTCGTCACTGACTTCCCACTTCGTGACAGGGTCCAGACGGGGGAGAGGTAGGCGACGGTGAGGACGGGGCAGGAGCTTCTGGGTCGCTGGGGACCCCGGACTGTCTTTTCTTTTTCTATCTTTGCATTTCATTCACATTTGTAGTTCTTTGTGTGGTTCTCGATACCCTCGTGGGGTCGGCGTGGATGTCGGCATGGTCTCCATTTGGTAGTTCTCTTACGTATTTATCTTTCCTTTCACTTCTGTTGGCCGTTTGGAAAAGAAAAAGAAAAACCAAAGAAAAGATTGCGAAAACTGTTTTCAAAAATTTAAGTGTCGTGTGGGCACTGATTTCAAAACCCTGTGGATTTATGGATTGTGAAAACGAATTTCAAAACTCATGTGTCGTGTGGGCACTGTTTTCAAACCCTGTGGATTTATGCTGTTTTCGAACGCGTTTTCAAACTCTGGGCGCCGGGTAGGCGCCGTTTTCAACGACTGTGGATTTATCCTTTTAAAATCTCTTGGCCGTGCTTTTTACTCAGTTATGGTACGTAGTTGTATGTTAGAACTGTTGTGATTGAATGGATGATTGCGTTTGGGATTTGTATTAGCTGCTACGCCGTGCATATACAGAGGAGACTCTGTCCGTTTGCAGAGTGATTCTGTGTATGCGGCGGGTCTGGGCATGCGCCGGGGAAGAAGGTTTATTTTTCAAAAAAAAAAAAAAAAATCTACGCGCCAATTGAGTACCTTTTGTGAACCGTTTCCGCTAAAACAAACCCCCGGGGCGTGACAGATTAAGATGGTATCAGAGAAGTTCTTTCAATCACAACAGTTAGTGCCGACATCCATGGGGATACCTCACTTGCCTACAGGTGAATGAAATGGGTAGGGCATAGGAAGGTAGAACGCGAGTGATCGAGGGGGGGGAAGAGTCCGAGTCCTTTTCTCTCGCTAGGTGGTTCGTTGTTTTGTAAGTGAAGTCTAGAGCTGACTCTTGTTGTGTGCGTACAGATATGGCCCGTACCAGATCATCGGCCGGGGACACGGAGGCAGATACGACGACGTCGACGGCCGCGGAAAACTAGCTCCTGCGGCAACAGATGCGAGAGTGCGGGGACTATTGAGTTTCTTTTCCCGATATGGCTCGGGTGGTAGCATAACCCACCGGCGGTTGTTGGTCTGTCGGCCGTCTGTCGGTCATGAGTAACTGGATAGCCGTTTGTCTAAACTTGTACCTTCTGGGTTTTCTGGTGTTAAGTTACAGCGGGTAGTCGGTCGATTCCTTTTGCACCATGGGCAAGGTACGGGTGGGAGTGAGGATTCTTCCCCTATGATTGTTACCCATTGTTCGGCCTTTCACCGTAGACACTGCGACGGTTGTAGAGATCGTCGTGATGGGTTCACGGGTGGCTCCTTTTAGTGGGGTTGTGGTGGTAAAGCTTTGGGTTGGGTTTCTGTTTTCTGCACAAGGGCGTCGGTTCGGTTGTCCTGCTGGTGGGTTGGCGTGTGATCCCTCGAGTGCGTTTAGTGAACCTAGGCAACTTTTGACGCGGTTCTTCTCGCTGTTTCCGTTGCTTGTCTTCTTCCGACCCTTAGATTCCAGATGGATAGTCTTCAGTACCTGGAGGTCTTTGCTGAACGGACCTAGAGCTTAGATTTTCTTCTAGTTGGGAGTGTCACTGTGGGTCTAGAAGTTTACCGCTCGATTAGATGCCCGGCGCTTGGTGGGGCAACAGTTTGGGACCGAGAGCTAGTGGCAATTTGGAGCGTCGCACCCCGTCGGTGCCAGGACGGAAGTAGGACCTTACCTTGTGGGTTTTGTCGCCAGCTTCCCATGACTAACGCATAGCCTTGAGGCTTGATTGGGAGCGTTGTGGATTGTGATCTGTTGGGGCTGGTGTGAGTCAAGGGGGGGGATCTGGCGACTACTCGGAGTTTTGGTACTGGTCACCTTCGGCTAGGAGGCCCTGTACGCAGCCCTTTCTGTGGGGTAGACCTTGTGGTAGGTCTTAGAGCTGAAACCTAACGTTAGTCTTGACCGTCGCCTCGGTAGGATGGATAGTCGGAGCGGGTGGTCCGGGTTGGTGGTTATGCTCCGAGCTTGTGGTCCGTGTCGGTGACAGGTGAGTTCATTGTTTTCAGGGGGGAAGTTATGGTAGTTAGTAACCCAGCCTGTTTGGTTGGCACCTCTCGGAGCCTTGTGAGGGCATTGTGTGGCTTGTTTTCCTCGTCGTCGAGTTGGATGTTTTGGACTTTTAAAGGATCATTGGTATGGGTTGGGCGGTATGACTGGGGCACCTCGACGCATCGCGAGACTTTGTTGCTGACTGCTCAGCGCCGGCCGGGGTGGCGTGCGGACCGGTGGCGTCGTGACTGGGAATTTCGAGTCGGGAGGCAGGAATACGACGAGGTGCTGGGTAGGGACTGGTTCACGAGGTATCCGGCGGATGTATAGCTACTTGGTTTCAGTGAGCCTAGCGACTCGACCCTTTACGTCGTTCACTGACACCCCCGTGGTAGGGGTTTCTTCTGCCATCCTCCTGACTGAATTGCCGGGAATACCCCCGGGCGAGAGGTCATCCTATCCTTCGAGCTTCTACCAGACACGCAACCTATCACTTAGGCGCCTTGCGGAATGGCTTTCGCGGAACTGAGGGAATCTAAGGCACAACTAGGAGTTCTTCTGAATAAAGGGTTCACCAGACCGAGTGTGTCGCCGTGGGGCGCACCCGTGCGTTTCGTGCAAAAGGAGAACGGAAGCCTACGCCTACGCATCGACTATAGGGAGATAAACAATGTTACAGTGAAGAACAAGTCCGGGATTGATGACCTCTCCAATCAACTGCGAGGAGCACTTACGGACTTTTCTCCGGAATCTCAGGGACCAGAAGCTGTTTGCTAAGTTTAAGAATGTGAGTTCTGACTTCGCGAAGTGGACTTTTTGGGACACAGTTTCAGCAACGAAAATCGTAGAGAATGTGAGCGGAGCTACCCGACACACGATCAGGAACGGGCAGCAGCCGCCTTCGTTTTAAAAGCTTTGGGAGACACCACCCTTTTCTTGGAGTTCAGCGTAATGTGTTTTCGGATCGCCAGAGTCTTAAGTTTTGTTCACATAGACGGATTTGATTTTGCGACAGAGGCATTGATTGGAGTTGCCGAAGGACTCGGCTCATCCATCCAGTATCACCCGGGGAAAAGCAAGTGTAATAGCGGATGTTTTGAGCAGGAAGGGTCAAATCGAGGGGGAAACCGATGAGCGTGAGTACTCAGCAAGACCGGCGCTGTCGTGCGACTTTTGTCCTTGATGGTTAAGCCAACCCTATTAGAAAAGCCCTAGATGGTCAGAAACAGGCGTACGGATGCAGCTTATTCGAGACAAGACCCCCGGACCACGCGAGCGACTTTTCGGCGAGTGTGAACGATGCAATACGTTTCGAGGGCGGGATTGCGTGTCCGAACTGCCAGAGTTGAAGAAAGAAATACTGTTAGAGGCGCACTGCGCTCCCTATGCGGCGCATCCGGGTGACACGAAGACGTACAGGGACCTCAAGCAAAATTTTTGGTGGACTAAACCAAAGGGGGATGTAACACAGTTCACTGCTCGCTGTCTAGATGGTTAACAAGTAAAGTTCGAACTTCAGCGTCCAGCGGGGAAAACTACAATCTCTACTTGTACCAGAGTGGAAATGGGAGCGAACCAGCATGGAATTCGTCACGAATTTTCTGCATCGCATCAAGGGCACGATGCAGTTTGAGACACAGTGGATCGACTGACGAAGTTGACTCTCGTTCCACCCATCTATACGACGTGGACCAGAGACACTCAGCTGGTGTCGAACCTTTGGCAAAGTCTACAACGAGCTCTAGAGACTAAACCACACTTCAACACGGTGTATCCCCCCCCCCAGACCGACGGACAGTCCGAGCAAGTGAACCGAATTCTCGATGATGTGCTCCGAGCCTGCGTACTTGATTTGGGTGATGGATGGTCACTGCTTTTGAGCTGAGAGAGGACCTGAGCTTCGACGGAACACCGGTGCGAATCTTAGCATGAGAGGACAACAAATATTGCGCAACCGGACGATCCCCTATGGGAAGGTGCTGTGGAGCAACCAGGAGGAACGTGAAGCAACTTGGGAACTGGAGTCAAAGATGGAGGAGTGCTACCCAATTCTATACGTTGCGGACCAGGGTTAAGTTTCGAGGACGAAACTTGTCTTAAGAGGTGAGTGATGTGGAGTCCTGGTGTAATATCCTAACCTTTCGGGTGCCATAGTTAACCCTTGTCGTTCAATGTTAGTTGTAGGTGCCCTTTTTATCGACTTTTAGTGGGTTGTGTTTTGGTGCACGTTATTATTTTTCGGTGATAGAGCTCGAAAAATGATGAACGGCGATGCGATCGGATCTGAAATCGGACCTACGGATCTCCCGGAATAGGGGTTTGAAGCTCTCGGTGACCGTAAAGTGCACCGAGATTCGTGCACTGTAGTTCGCGCGATTTTCGAGGAATCCGAGTTAAATCTGGGCCTAGGGTTGGGGTTTTTTTTTTAATTAATTAGACCTTCTAGCAGTAGTCATTCTTTCCTTTTTCTTTGCGGTCGAGAACGGTAGCGGCGAGAAAGGATTTTTGAAATTTGAAAATCCGAATTAGGGGATCGAGCGATCGAGAAAGGAGAAGGGAAGAGCGGGGGAAACCCATCCCTCGTGGAGCTTTCCGTTGGAGACGAGAGGGACGATCCACCTTCCCCTTCTTCGCAGGATCACGGTAAGCGTTTTTCTCTTTATGCAATTTCTATGGGGTCGAGGTTTTGGGTAGCGGTCGTTCGGGTGTAGCACGCGTCGCGGGTTGGGGTAACGGGAAGTCGCCGCCGCCGTTGTCAAACGGGAGGCCGCCGCCGCCGTTATCATGCCCACGGGGTCGTCGCCGCAGTCGCGGTGTTCGCGGGGTCATCACCGGAGCCGCGGGGGACGAAATCGGAGAGAAATTGCTCATCCGTACGGCTCCTCACCCGCGCGGTCCACCATAGTGGGCGTGCACCCGGCGCACGTCTCACAGCCCGAAGGCGCGGAACCGGGCGCACGGTTGCGTGCGCCAGCCCGGCCCGCGCACCGCGGTGCACGCCTCCAGCGTGCACCCGGTGCGCGGCGCCGCGGCCCGTAGGGGTGAGCCCGGTGCGCGCCTGCGCGTGCACCGGCCCGGCCCGCTACCGCGGTGCACGCCTCTAGCGTGCACCCGGCGCATGCCGCAACGCTCGTGGGGGTGAGCCCGGTGCACGCCCCGCGCGTGCACCGGCCCGGCCCAAGCTGCGTGGTGCACGCGCCCGGGTGAGCCCGGTCCGCGCCGCGCATCCTCTACACTGTGGACCCGGTCCACGCCCCTGTCCGTGCACTAGCCCCCAGCCCGGAAGCCCGGTAACTCCGTTTTGGCCCGTTTTTGGCCCGTTTCGCCTCGTTTTTGAACGTTTTCGACCCCGACGATACTTTTAACAATGCTTTTAAGGGAAATTTCTTTCGGGTCAAAGTTAGGGAGTCACAGGTTTCACAGGGGACAGTGTTAGCTTATTAATGTTTACCTTGGGGGACTTTCTAGGTCCGCGTGCCGATCGGGTGGGGTGCAGCGAGTCAGCTTCTAGCGTACCGACCAAACGCTGTCCAGGTGGGTGTTCCTTAATGAGATATAGTAAAGTTCCGCATATGCATGAATATAATAATTTTGATCTTATGATTCCATCTAATCCCTGTTCTTCATAAGCATGTTTACTGTTCATAGCTATGGGTGCTCATCCTAAGACTTAGTGTGGGACTTTCGTAAATTGTGCTCAAGTTTTTATGACTCGTCTAACTGTGCTAATATGAGTGATCTTTAGTGATGATACTATCGGATTTTACTTGTGGGTACACCCTTAGCATCCCTTTATGCGTAAGGTCGTTATGTTCATGTTTTTTTTTCGTGGTGGGTTTCATCGTGGTGTTTAGCGTCGGTCTCCGGCGGTCGTTTCACTTTTGATATTACATGTTAGCGGGTTGCTTTTGATTACACATGTTACCGTTTTACCGTTGATTCTACATGTTAGCGGGTTGCTTTTGATTACACATGTTACCGTTTTACCTTTGATTCTACATGTTAGCGGGTTACTTTCGATCACGCATATTACCGTGTTACTTTGGATTATACATGTCACCGTTTTACTCTTGTTTATATATTATGACGCTAACATGATGGTGGTTACGGTTACTTTGCTCGAGGCTGCAGCACGCGCACCCGCGGTTTGGCCACCGCAAAGGGTGCGCTTTTCCGGAAAAGCGGTCTATGACCCGTGTATACCCACGAGGTGACGTAGTGGGGCCCCTTATTAGTTGTGGGGTTTGAGGCGCCGAGGTGCGAGCGGTGCGACCCGTCGGTTTAGTTGTCCGACGTGGTCGGGTTTTGCAGGTACGGTATGGCCCGTCGGTTTAGTGGTCCGACGTGGTCGGGTATTGCAGGTACGGTATGGCTCGTCGGTTTAGTTGTCCGACGTGGTCGGGTATTGCAGGATACAGGGGTACAGGTTGTCTTTTTCCCTCTTGGGAGGGTGGTTGCTCCGGTTGGCTTTACGGTTTGTTTTACTACTTTTCCTGCTCTACTATTTTTCGTCACTGACTTCCCACTTCGTGACAGGGTCCAGACGGGGGGAGAGGTAGGCGACGGTGAGGACGGGGCAGGAGCTTCTGGGTCGCTGGGGACCCCGGACTGTCTTTCCTTTTTCTATCTTTGCATTTCATTCACATTTGTAGTTCTTTGTGTGGTTCTCGATACCCTCGTGGGGTCGGCGTGGATGTCGGCATGGTCTCCATTTGGTAGTTCTCTTACGTATTTATCTTTCCTTTCACTTCTGTTGGCCGTTTGGAAAAGAAAAAGAAAAACCAAAGAAAAGATTGCGAAAACTGTTTTCAAAAATTTAAGTGTCGTGTGGGCACTGATTTCAAAACCCTGTGGATTTATGGATTGTGAAAACGAATTTCAAAACTCATGTGTCGTGTGGGCACTGTTTTCAAACCCTGTGGATTTATGCTGTTTTCGAACGCGTTTTCAAACTCTGGGCGCCGGGTAGGCGCCGTTTTCAACGACTGTGGATTTATCCTTTTAAAATCTCTTGGCCGTGCTTTTTACTCAGTTATGGTACGTAGTTGTATGTTAGAACTGTTGTGATTGAATGGATGATTGCGTTTGGGATTTGTATTAGCTGCTACGCCGTGCATATACAGAGGAGACTCTGTCCGTTTGCAGAGTGATTCTGTGTATGCGGCGGGTCTGGGCATGCGCCGGGGAAGAAGGTTTATTTTTCAAAAAAAAAAAAAATCTACGCGCCAATTGAGTACCTTTTGTGAACCGTTTCCGCTAAAACAAACCCCCGGGGCGTGACACTGGCACGATCCACCGTGCGCCGCGCCCGGCGCGGTTCCCGCGCTGTCGCACGTGCGTTGACCCGCCAATCGGCGCGCGCCACGTGGCAGCGCCCTCCGTTGGCTGCTCCCGGTGCACGCCAAGTGGGTCGTGAACCGGCCCACCCGAGAAATCGGCCCGTTTGGCTCGTTTAGCCCGAAAATAGCCGATTTTCAATATTTTCGCGCGCTGAGTTCGTTTTTGGCATCCGTTTGACGCACAACGGGCTCGATACACCAATAATAGGTGTTTTCTCACCGCCGACCACCCAGACAGGTCGTACGAAAAAATTGGGACACCACAAACATACTCCTAGAAAATGCGATAAATGCAGATATGAAAGATATGATAAGTAGGGAGGTGGTCCTGGCTTACGAGGTTTGCATGACCTCTTCTTCTTCGATAGTTCGGGTATTTATACAATTTCTGAACCATGCGTATAATTGCCGATTTGAAATAATCGACGTGATTTGGGGAAAGTTATCGAGAAATCCTCAACCACTTCCTTTTGAGTCAAACTTCCTCGAATAGGATGGTAGCCTTTTTTCCATCCAAGTTTATCCCCTTATTATCGCACCAGAGCGTGATCTTCGACGCTTTCCAATGCTGAACGCCACTTGCCGTTCTGGAGGCTGTTACGAGATTCGCGCCTAAATCTCGTACTCTTTCTTTTTAAGGTCTTTCCTTTTGCGGCTTGGTTAGCCGAGAATTGACCTTGACTCTGCCTTTTCGTCGCTTGACCGAAGTGGCCAGGTGTTTACCTTCGGTCGAGGTTGGGCCTAGACGACGCGATAATCCTCTTGATGGCCGCTCTTTCTATCGACTGATGCTTTAGCCAATGACGCTTGTCGCGTGTCGCATCCTCACACGACTTAGGTCGGTTTCAACTAGGATGTGAGTTTATCTCTTTTAACATATTTCTTCTATCGGCTGATGCCCCCAACCGATAGTATACGCCATGTATCACCTTCTCGGGTGACAAAAATTTTGGTCTCAACAATACCCCCTCGGCAATCGCCTGACGTGCCGTTTGGGTGATTGTCGAAGTTGAGTTAAAAGATCTGGCGCGAAGCTTTTCATTTCTTCCTTGGCCTTGTTGGCCCGGTCCTCGACCAATGTCGCAAAAGCCGAGGTTATTTTCTTGCCGGCTTATTATGCCGGCTCCTTCTTCGGAGGTCCCACTGCGGCCTCGCTTACTGACCCCCAATGTGCCACTTTATCCACGACAGGGGGCCCGTCATTTGCCATCATTTGTCTAGTCTCGCCGAGGAGTTTCACCTGTACTCCTTCTTCAGTTATCCGAATGAATGAGATCTGATCCGAGTCCTCATCGGCTCAATTCACATAGCCGATTGACTCCATGCTCATGTTGGCAAGTTGCGGCGTTCCCTCGGCCGCTATCTCCTCCACCTTATCGCCTACCCACTGGAATAGTTTTCTATGGAGCATAGAGGAAATGCATTCGTTGGCGTGAATCCAGTCACGCCCTAGCAGAAGGTTGTAGTGGCTTGCCGCATCCACTAGGAAGAAAGCAGTACTTAGGGTTTTAGAACCAACCATTATTTCGGTCGTCAGGACCCTCCTCACTGCCTGACCGCCTCCGGTGAAGTTGGTCATTGTCATGTCGGTCGGCTTGGGCTCCTCTTCACTCTTGCCGATCCTTTTTAGGAATGCGGTGGGCATGACGTTGACCATTGCCCCACTGTCTACCATTAAGCGGCTTACTAGTCGCCCTTCTATCAAGGCCTGCATGTACAATGGCCTTATGAATCAAGTTTGGAAAGCAAATGGTTTCTTGAAAACCACTATCTTGGCCTCCACTTTCTACTCCGTCAGCTGGAGCTCGACTCCGGGCAGGCCTTTGTCATCAGAGGTCTGCTCATCGATGTCCTTTTGGGAGCCTGTAGCTCTGAAGGACGCCGGCAGGACATAGACCATGTCGACTCCTGCTGGACCTTCATCGATCGACATAGTCTCGATCTATAGCCTCTTTTCTTTGGCCGAAGATGGTGTCGGTACATTTTAGTCATCCCTTGGTGGCTATTTCTCACGTCGGGCCACCGTGCCGAGTTCACGCTTGGGCGGGGCCTCGGCCTTTTGTTGCTCTTCTGGCGCTTCCAGGATGCGCCTCATTGCGGCTTCTAAAGCCTTCAGACGAGTATCCAACTCTAGCCGGATAGTTTCGTCCGTTGGCTTGGCCACCACCGACCAAAGTGCCGGTGTTTCTTCTGAGGTTGCGCGACAGAGCTTCCTATCTCGTGATTATGCTGCGTCGACGCGATTGAGTGCCGGTGCACAGGCCGTTCCTGTCACGCCCCTGGGTCGAACTGCGACCCGGGCTCGCCAACAGATCCGCCACCTATACGAAAACCCCGCATAGACGAAGCGTCCAACCTGCAAAGAAAGATCTACTACAGCTAAACAGATATCAGAACTGTAAAATAAAAAGCTGTAAAACTCAATCCAACACTGTACAACTGAAAATAATGATACAATATCTATCTCCTAAAAATGATCAAATAAAAAATCCTCCGATACAATAACCCAGAACTCAACAGGGAGGGTAACTTGAAATAATACATCAGTGTACAGGCTCTCAGTACAAGTCATATCCTCACTACAATAATCTCTCAAAAGCAGAAATAAAACTAATCTACTTACTTTACTACAAATCTCCAATGTGGGGGTACAGCTACTCTCCAAAGACAGGTAGGGATTTAGCTCGTGACTCCCTCGCCTCGAACAGCAACAGCAGAATCAGCATCTCCCACAGGTGACTCTGCAAAACAAAGGAGAGGAAAGAAAAAGGAGGGGGAGAATTCCCCAACGGGTGTGAGAACTACATCAACACATAGCTCTCAGTGGGTACCGCCACCAAGCCTGACGGTCCAAGCCCGACGGTCTGCCCACTAAGTCTACTAGAGACATAAGATAACAATGCAGTAAAACTGAACAAGAAAAGCTGGAGATACTCGACAGCTACCATTCCTCTATCTAAATGCTCAATGAGTGATACAGATGAAAAGATATGCAACTACTCGCACCCAAGGTGCTCAATCGACCTAATCGAACTGACTGCCTCATATGGTCCAGTCAAGCCTGCGCCCACCTACTGCCACACATCCATAAGAGGACGGGACTTACGTAGGGCGTCCCACACGGACTAATTCATCCATCGCGCAAAACTGCCTAAACAGGCCAATCATCGCATCCACTACGGAAAACTGCCTCAACAGGCCAATCATCGCATCCATTGCGGAAAACTGCCTCAACAGGCCAACCATCGCATCCACTGCGGCATCTCAGAGGGCGCGACCCCAACTGAGGAAAACGGCGCGGCATAGAGTATCGAACATTGGCACATGCAGGCTATAATCAAAATCCATACTCACTCTCAGAACGGAAGGACTCAAGATCCCCAAATATCTCGCACAATAGTCGAAGTACTCTCAATGACTCAGCTAACAAGCTCTCACGAATCTCGAGACACTAACGAACTCAACCAACTCGTGGCGCTAAACACACAGACTGGAGATACTCCACAGTCGGGACCAACCCACAACTCAGGGCTAACAAAACTAGTCGGACGACACTCAACGACCCGGGACCACCGTCAACCCAAACGGTTCCCAACAACACTGACCGGAAGATACTCGACGGCCCGGGACCACCGTCTACCCAAACGGCTCCCAACTACACTAGCACAGGTCTAATCTCAGCTATCAGACTCCACTCAGCCCCCAGGCACGAGTGCAACTATGTCCCACAGTAACCAGACCACTCGGCCCACTACCCGGGCGAGGAAAATCCATGTCCAGGAAAAGATGCAAAGTGTGGAATGTCTAAAGCATAAAAGAACCTAGCCCAAATGAAGGTTCTCTACTAGTATGGTTAAACATGCATCATATGACGGGGTGCTAGGTCAAGTTCCAATAATAGCATTTAAAGAAACTGAATCATAAGCAGGGAACATT
Organism: Tillandsia fasciculata; assembly: GCA_029168755.2. NCBI lineage: Eukaryota > Viridiplantae > Streptophyta > Magnoliopsida > Poales > Bromeliaceae > Tillandsia > Tillandsia fasciculata. Next base: position 3,455,644 of record CM054938.1, on the reverse strand, counting down.
AACAGATATGATCACCAAAATCAATCAAAATAAGCCTCATCTCCCTAAACATACTCTCAACTAGCATAGGTGAATACAACCATTAAATATATATATAATCTCTCGAAGGTATCCAATGTGTACATTAAATCATGTAAGCCTCAATCCACATAAACTATATAATTCTTATGCTTACATCTCATAGTGTAATGCTTCCCTTAGGTGAGCTTTCATTGATCATAATTATGGATATCTAAATCTTGTAAGTTTCATCGGGCATAACATGAATATCATATCTTGCAATTCCTCAAACAAATAGCATTTATTAAGCTCACCTCTCCACAACATATTGGTACACTAAACATGCATGCATTCTAACAAATAGAATTAGATAACCGTCCACCGGTTCTGGAGATAAAGCAACCCACCTGAAACACTTTCCGCAGGCAAAGCCGAAATCGGTGAAGTGCGCCGTCACCACAATCGAAAACCGCTGAAACCGCACCCTCTGTACTTGATCGCACAAGCCTCTGCTCAAACCAACATCACAGTCAACAACACAATCAATACCCCAAACAGCATTTGCTGTTTTGCAAGCCAGCACAGAAAAGGGGATTTTCACCTACTTGCAGTCCTCTGAATAATCTAGAAAAATCACAGTTGCGATCCTCGCGACGAGTAGATGCAAATCGATTATTTATACTCCTCGTTCCGACACCTGTAGACCAAGATACAAATAGAACATTGCGGTACGCCAATCAATTCACAACTCACATTTTTGCAGAAATCAATCCCAAAGAAGCTTAAACATCACCTTTGAAAAGACCTCCAAAAATTCCAATAAAAATATGGGTGCATTTCTCTCGAAGCGTAGATGTTGATCGAGTCCTCAAACGTCTCGTTCCGATGCCTGTAGGTCAAGAAATCCCAACAATACTCCACCGCTGTCCAAAACCTCACAGCGGTACAAGGGGTCAAAAGATATCTCAGGAACCATGCCAAAAACCCAAAATAAGGCAAAGTGATCAACATGGAAATCGAAGATGTACCTCTCGTGAACGCGCTGTCGCAAAAATCAGCTCAAAAGTCTATCGGGGTAGTCCAGAGGCCCTCGCACACTGAAAAGAGCAACAAATGAAGGAGCGTCGAAGTGCGCCGCGTCGCAGAAAACGCTGATGCTGCGGCCTCCAAAAAATCCGGGAATCCACCACAAGATGAAGAACACAAGGTAGAACAACTTTACTATAGAGCCCACAGGGAGAGGAGCTCGAGAAAAAGGCCAAAGGAGCTGCGGAAGGGGACTATTTATAGCCAAAACCCAACAAATCGTGAAATGCCGAATAAGTTCCCACATTCGGGCGCCCGAAACAATTCCGGGCGCAAACAGTGCCGCACAGTAGCCCAAAATGTACCCCGAACCATCAGCACCCGAATCCACCCTGTTGCGCCACGTGTCCACGCACAGCAAACAGCGAACACGGCCAACCAGCTCGCGACACGTGGCCGCGCCCGCCTCGCCCGCGTCAATGCCTCGGTCAGCGCGCCCACATGCGCGGGCGTCGCGCAGCCGGCACCCACATCGCGCATCCGTCCCGAGGCACATATTGCACCCGTTCCGTGGACCGCGCCTAGTGCACCAACCAAACCAAAGCTGCCACGTCCCACACCGCGCCGATAGGACGACGCCACGTGGTACACCACCCTCGTTGCACCGCGCCAGCCCCGCTCCCCGCGTGGACCGAGCGCACGTGGACCGGCCAACCACCGGCTGCTACGTGGCCCCGCCCTGGTCCACGGCTCCCTGCGTTCTTCCGTAGACCGCGCCTCGTGAGCCGGCCAACCGGGAGCCGCCATGCGTCCTTCCCCCGGTGCACGCCCAGCCCAGTGGACCGAGCGGCCTGCGCCTCTGCCCACGCCGCTGCACGCCGTGGTCCACCGCCTGCCCGTCGCCGCCAACGCTGCCCCGGCCACCGAAACAGTAACCCATGCCTCAAAATCCGTATTAGGGCATTCGGGCTCCGAAAAAATTAAGTAAATAGTCCATTTCCATCATTTTCGTGCGCTGAGTCCAAACTCAATGTCCGTTTTGCTTGATTCCACTTCTAAAATTTGTCGAAGGCATCCGGTTAAGCAAACTTGCTCCCGTTTTCCACACTAAGTCCAATTCTTGGGTCCGATTCGTGCACAAACACCACAAACACATAGCAAAGGCCTCCAGAAGTTGTCAGACACACTGCAAAAGTTCAGTGGAGATTCGGGTCATCACAGTTCCCACAGCCGGTTTGGTCGCAGCTATTGGTCCGTTATGCTATCGTTCCTAGCAATGGCCTCCAACCTCTGCATGCGACGCTTCTGCATCTTCGTCATGACCGGCCCCTGCCAACAGGTCGGTCCTTCAGACGTAGACCAATGCTCCACCGGCACGTCTGCTGGTGGGTCTATCTTCCTCAGGTGCTCTCTGAGAATCTCATTTCTTTGCCACGACATAGGCCATGGCTGGATCCTGAGCTTCTGCACCAACTGGATAGCCAGGGCCTTGATTTTTCCCTTAGTGAGCCAAGGGAATTCACTATCGGGGGCCGAAGGGGTCTCCGGCGCCCATGATGTCCTGTGGTGTGGAGGTCGTGGTGTCGGCCTCCTCCAAGGGTGACTACCTGGGTCCTTCTGTGCCTTTGTCGGCCTGAACCTCTTGCGAGGCTTGATCCGTTCTGGGCGTTGTGAGGGCCCGTGTGCTAGTCTTCCCTCAGCCTGTTAGCCGAAGGGTCTTCGGGGTGTCCTTTGAACCGAGCTTCTTTCATAGCCGTGGCGGGGGCCTCGCTGCCGCTATGGCGCTTGCAGCCCCTCATGGTCAACTGGGGTCGGCATCGACCACTCTCGGCCGGAGAACTCTCGCAATACCCTCTGGATGTAAGGATCTTGCTTTTCTTTCTTATCTTTCTCTCTGGAGGACCGCTTGTTAGACCCTTCGTCCGAACTTATGTCCGGCCGGTGGTTGTAGTGGCCTGTGCCTTCGTCAAAATCGATGAAGGTGAACCATTTCTTTGTTTTCTCCGGCACGTCGGCAAGGAGAGCATCCCAATCTTTCTTCATCATTTCGGCCTTGCACCGGACGCAAAGCCGAAAAGTGTCCCGGGCCGCTATCTTTTTCGCAGGGGACTCAATACCTGTATCGGCCTCTTACCCTTGTGGTCGACCATGTTCACCCCGGCTGCATATACTCTGGCGTTTTTGGCCGAGGATTCGCCTTCGGTTATCACCGGCCGAATCACTGGCCTAGCCTCTATTTCGAGGGTATTGCAGACAATTTCCTCCATAGGGGCTTGGACGCTGGCGAGCCCTACTGGAGGCATTGGGGCCGCCGATTGCGCCGGTGGAGGTGGCAGCCCGTGTTAGCTGACCCAATTTTGAGGCGGTCCTTAAGGAGGGACCTGCCCGACATTCCTGCCCCTAGCTATTTCAGCGAGTCCGACTTGAGGTACCAGAGCCGCCTGCTGCGCCGAAGGAGGTGGCGGCCCGCAGTAGCCACCCTGAAGTTGAGACGGTCCCTGCCGAGGGACCTACCTGACATACCTGCCCCCAGTTATTTCAGCGAGTTTGGCTTGAGGTACCGAAGTCGCCGGCTGCGCCGAAGGATGTGGCAGCCCGTATAGGCCAGCCCAATGCTGAAAGGGTCCCTATGGAAGGACCTGCCCGTCGATCCTGCCCCCATCCTGAGGCTAGACAAACGGTGATGGGGGAGGCAGAGGAAACCCCTAGTAGCTTTCTTGTTGATGGGCTATGTTCTGCCCCATCGGCCCCGTTCTCGTCTGGTACGGGAACTCTTGCAGCTGTACTGCCCCCAGCGGCTGTGCCGTTGTAAGGGGCGCAACCTGCTATGCCGCCATTGTTACCAGCGCCGTCATAATTGTCTGTGTCGGTATTGGCAGTAGGAGAGCTGGTAGAGATCCCGATAGACCTCGGTGGCATGGCTCGCTTCGGGCTAAAAATTGCCTGAGCCGAGAAAGGCCTTCATCTGAGGCCGTGATGTCGACCGTCGTGTCCAAAGCTTGGGCACTCCTTTTGAGAGACAATTGTGTTTTCTCGAGAGATCTCATCATTCAGGCCATTTGCCCGAATAGTTGCGACATGGTCAGCTCTAGTAATGCCGACCTCCCGCTAGTTTCGGGAGTCTCCGACATACTTAAGGTAGGAAGGTAAGAGTTACCTGAGTGTCCCACCAGGCATGCCAAAAGGTTGTTGGGGCCGAAAACGACGGTCGTCGGCCGGTCCCGTCGGTTCGGTTGACCCTCTGAGATGTGATGCACCGTGTGCCAATGGATCAAGCAATCGGGCCGATGAGGGATCTGCTCGGTTGGGTTCTTCTCACTTAAACTCTCGCGACTGTCCGACTTAGATTAACCGAATCGGAATATGGAAATAGAGAGAGGCTGAGTCCGGCCTAGAGTAGCCAACCAGGTAGTAGAGACAATAATTTGACGCGGCTGATAGGCCGATTAGAACTTTATATTGATTGAAAAGGGGATACAAGGAGGGAAGGGAAGAAATTATAAGTAAGCCTACTCCTAAAAAATACGGTAAATGTAGATATGAAAGATATGAAAAGTAGGGGGGTAGTCCTGACTTACGAGGTTGCAGGACCTCTTCTTCTTCGATGGTTCAAATATTTATACAATTTTTGAACCATGTGTATAATTGTCGATCTGAAATAATCGGCGTGATTTTTGGGAAGTTATCGGGAAATCCTCAATCACTTCCTTTTGAGTCGAATTTCCTCGAATAGGATGGTAGCCTTTTTTCCATCCAAGTTCATCCCTTTATTACCGCGCCAGAGCATGATCTTCAGCCCTTTTCAATGCTGGACGCCGCGTAAAATAAAAGAGTACGAGATTTGGGCACGAATCTCGTAACAGCCTCCAGAACGATAAGCGGAAGAGATTTCGGATTTTTGTTACTTCGTATTTTCAAGGCAAATCGAATCAAGCAGCTAATGAAGTTTTAAACTTTCTATTAAGGTCTTTCCTTTTGCGGCTTGGTCAACCGAGAACTAACATTGACTCCGCCTTTTCGTCGCTTGACCAAAGCGACCAGGCGTTTACCTTCAGCCGAGGTCGGTCCTAGATGACGATAATTCTCTTGCTGGTCGCTCTTTCTATCGGCTGATGCTATTGCCGATGACACTTGTCGCGTGTCCCATCCTCATGCAACTAAGATCAGTTTCAACTAGGATGCGAGTTTCTCTCTTTAAACTTATTTCTTCTATCGACTGATGTCCTCAACCGATAGTATATGCCACGTGTCACCTTCTAGGGTGATAGAAAATTTAGGTCTCAACACACATTAAACCCTAAGTTCATACTCTAGGGTTGCCAAATGTCTCTAGGAGATCTTCTCTCCAATCTTTGAGTTCTTAACTCTACATTTATTCCTTAGGTTATTTCCTAAATTAGATGCCACTCAATCAACCTAGATATTTTCCTAGGTTATATGCCACACTTGTCCCCTTACTTGACCTAGGTTTTCTCCTAAGTCAAATTCATACTATAAACCTACAATTATATTATATTCATTAATAACTAGGCTAAATTTTAAAAATACACTTTTCCTCTTAGGGCTAAAACCCTAATTTTTCATTCTCGAGTAATATTGTGATTCCTATACAAATCTACTCTTACAACAATACTTCAAATCTTAAAAGCAAAGGAAAAGAGATGAAATCATCCATTTTCGGTGAAATCTCCTACCTCTTATGTATTCTTGCAAAGATGAAGGCTTGATCTCTTACTCTTCAAAAAAAAATTCTAAAATATGGGTTAAAAACCAAAAGAAATCATTCGAAACCTCTTTGGGGCTCAAAAATTCAAAACCCTAAGAACTCACATTTTGATTACATACTCAAGAGAGGTTGGGAGAGGTTCTTCTTCCTCCTAGAGCTCTTCTCCTGTGATCCTCTTCTGATCCGTGGCTTCAAAAGATATCACAACTTTCCAATTCACGTGGTCTTCCTACCACTTATATTTCACGACCTACGTTCAATGACACTAAATCTAATGTCCTTGGCACGTAGGTTCACACGACTCTGAGGTTCACTTCCAATCTATGTTTAATAACACTAGATTCTATATTTAGTTTATCCAGGTGATCAACCTACCACTATATTATTCCATCCTAAGCTTGATGGCACAATATTTACTAGTTTCAAGTTGAGTTCTCTAAACCCTAGAGCAAGTGAACCTACTTTACTAGTCCATACTTAATCTATATATCTATCTTAACCTAGGCATACATATATATACCCTATAAGATTTTCTATGCCTATATTCCATGTCCACTGATAGTTAATTTACCCTATGTAGCATACATTTTATGCCTACATAATTTACCAAATTAATCTATCATTAGATATATTAATAAAATAATATTAAATTTACCGACTCTACTTTAAAGATATGAGAGGCGACCAAATCGCTTCGGTAGAGTACTAACCCACCTGTTGCATTCCTGATTGTTTGTAGACAGATACAATTAGACTCCCGTGACCAACGACTAACTCGCGGAGATCACACAGTCGAAACGACCGATTTTTCATCGATTTTCGTCGTTATGCAAAATTGCTCGCCGACACACGTCTCTTCTCAAATCAAAATTGCCTGATACTTCTCTCTAACCTTCAATTAGAGAATAATCCAATCAATTTGGGTCTAAAGTCATAAAAATCTAAATGTCCCAAAACTAACCCTAAAATTTCTTTTCCTAAAAATTCTCCAAAATTTTTGGAAAATCTTTGAGCAAATAGACGTAAAAGTCTCTAGTGAAGGTTAGAGACTTTTAATAAGAATCCTTACTGTTTGTCGAAAATCCTAATCGACCGTGAGCTCCAGGAGCTCCCACGCACACCAAAAGCTTGATCCGACACTCCCAAGCGACTTCCGATGTTGACCTCCGCCAAGGCGACGTGTTCCAGAAAAAGAGAAGGAGAAATGAGAAAGAGAGGGAGAGAGGGTTTCTCTATCTTTCTCACACTGTGCGTGGTGTATGTCTGTGTGTTGCGTGTGTGCATACAAAGAAAATGGGCAGGAGGGGTCCCCCTTAAAAGCTCATCCCTAATAAAATTGCATAAATGCTCTTACTGGGCATTTCTATTGCCGAATGACTGGACCCTCCTCCAGTGTCCGGTCCTCGAACGTCCCTCAGGGACTCCCCGCTGATGATCCGGACTCTCCCACAGGCTCCGAACCCCGAAGGTCACCTTTTCAGGGTTCGCAGAGGAGGTCCGGATCCCGAACCCCTCTCAGCCCAGATTTCATCGTCGAAAATTTTCTAATTTTACTTCTTGGGATTCCAACCCTTTTCTAATTATTCCAAAACCCTCGGAACACAACTTGGACTTGTCCACATTCACCTATTGACTGTTTTCTGTCTATTGAATAAAGTCCAATATTTCTTAAATTTTGTTTTCGCGTTGAACACGTACCGAAAACACTCCAACTAGCTTGAAACTTCATCAGGACTATAGGAATAGTCCTTCAAACCAGTTTTCGCTAGAACTCTGCAATTTGTGAAAGTCCAAGATATTACAAAATATATATGGATTATCTATAAATTTGTAGGTATTAGTACTATTTTTTATTCAAAAAATTATAGATAAAATGGACGGGTATCCATTAAATTATAAATATTTTGGGCAATCCGTGAGTATTTATGGATACCTGCCTATCTAATTTTTTTTTTTTTTAAAAAAGTTAAAAAAATGAAAAGGTGAATACTCACTTTGTTTTATCCGTCTCTAAAATTTTAGCATTAGTTTCTCCTAATTTTCTTTTTATCTATTGTATGTTGTGATGTTTTGAACAATAAATTTAATTTTAATCTTTTAAAAATAATATATATATTATTTATGTTTGAAAAGTATAAAAACTGAAAAAAAAAAAAAAAAATAAAATAAAAAATTGATGGGTAACCCATATATAGGCGGGTAAGAATAATGGATACTTAAAAATTTATGAATAAATTATAACCGTGCCTACTTAACTAACGAGTACAATAATCCACCGTTAGTTGTCGGACCCATCCGTTTACCAGGCATAGACTTTGGGTATATAGGATGGGTGGGGCCCATTTCTTTCTTCTTCTTCTTTTTTTTTTTTTTTTTTTTTTTTTTTTTTTTTTTTCAACCCCTCTCTCTCATTTTCCGTCAATCTCTCTCTCTCTCTCTCTCTCTCTCTCTCTCTCTCTCTCTCTTTTTTTCTTTTTTTTTTTTTTTTTGTACAACCTATTTTTAAGTGGGCAATATTGTAGAATTAAAATTAAATTTAATACGAGTAATCTAAACTATATAAAATTGCTATGTATAAAAAATTACATAATTTAAAATTTTATATAGAGGATTGCTACATGTACACCCCGAAGGGGTGTACATCCTACATCTCCACCCCTTTAATGGTGGCGATGTTTTTTACGGGTCACATCAAGTGACCCCTCATCACACCCCCACCCTTAGATGGGTGGGGGTGTGAGATGTACACCCCTTACGGGTGTACACTTAGAGTTTTCCTTTTATATATATGTTTTAAAAATATAGTGTATAAAATTTACTTTTACATCAATATTTTTTCTTCTTTACTTTATTTTTTTTTCTTTTCAACTATAATAAATTATTGTCAACACTCGATATATTAGTGTATGACATACACTAAACTTATATTTTAAAGTTTGATATCAAAAAATTAAAATATAATATGATAGATGTAATTTGCGCTATATTAAAAGTTTATACATAAAAACTTATATATTGATCTAAAAAATAGCAATGGTAGATTGATAGTAAAATAAAACAGAAAATATATTTTTTGCTCCATTAGTATATTCATTCTTCTCCTTCTTCTTTTGCTGTCATTATTGTTTTTGTTTTATCCTTTTTCTTCTATTGATTTTATTATTGCTATGGCTCTGTGTGCTTTTTTTTTTAGCTTATTTTTATATTTTTCTTATATTTTTACTATTATTATAAATATAATTTATTATTCTTATATTCTGGCCTTTATTCTTCTTTTAACCTTCTTCTACCTTTACTACAGCAACAGCTGTTTCTTCTCCTTTTGCTTTTCCTTCTTTTATTATTATTATTATTATTATTATTCTTTAGATTATTCTTTTATTTTCCTTATGCTTTTACCTCTTTTTTTTTTTTTTTCTTTCTCCAGCTTAGTTTATTTATTATTTTTTAGATCGACCCATCCAACGCGCAAATGGCTTCACTAGTTTTAGTGAAAGGACAATAATAAGATGGATAAAAAAGAAAAAAAAGCATTGCACTATATCATTGAATTTAGTTTATTTTAATTCTAAGTTGCTTAATTGGTTCTACTCTTTACAATCTTCATAATAAGAGGATGACATACAAGGAGCTAGCAAGATAATTCAGCTACTGTATCATCTCTTTAGGATATGTTTGGATAGAGATTAGTGAATGGAATAAAGGAGATATCCTTCGTATCCCCAAACGTACTAGAAATAATAAAAATATTTTATTCTGTTATTTTTGGTATAACAAGATTACTGTTCCAACAGTAAAATATTACTATATTTTACTTTTCTAATTTACCCCTAGCGCACTATCCGAGGCCAATTTAATTTTGCTTTTGATTTTGATTTTATCTTATTTTTTGTAAAGCTTTAATCTATTAATTAAAATAAAGAAATTAAAATTTAACAAATAAAAAATTAGAGCAAGTAAAATATTAAATTAATATATTATTTTAATAAAATATAATTTAATTTTGATTTTATTTTTGATTTTGATTTTATCTTATTTTTTGTAAAGCTTTAATCTATTAATTAAAATAAAGAAATTAGATTTTAAAAAATAAAAATTTAGAGCAAGTAAACTATTAAATTAATATATTATTTTAATAAAATATACTTTGATTTTTATTTTGATTTTGATTTTGATTTTATCTTTTTTTTATGTAAAACTTTAATCTATTAATTAAAATAAAGAAATTAAAATTTAACAAATTTTATCACATAAAAAAGTTTGAGGGCAAAAAAGTCATTTACACTAACTAAATCTCTTTATTCCTCTTATTCCTCATTATCATACCAAACACAAAATCTCTTATCCCTCAAACCATCCCCTGGTATAACTGGTATTGTCTTATCCCGTTACCAAACGATACCTTAGGGTTTGTTTCGTTGCAACTGTACTGCAATTGCAAATATATATTGCAATATCAATTTATATATTTGGTTTAGTGCAATTGAGTCTAACTGTTACAGTAACAATTGTACAAAAATGTCTAAATATTACAGTTGAAACTACATCCAAATTGACTGCAGTTCCAACTGCATCAGTTGGTGAGGGATAAAATCACCTACTATTTAACAATACACTACAATAGAATTATACTATAGCAATATTTTTAAATATTTTTAAAATCTTAAAAAAGTATCGCTGACAAATATCGACATTTATTATTAGTATCGCTATATGTACAGTCGTTAGGGTGTATAGCGACACATTATTATAATGTGTCCCAAAAATATATTTTTATAATCTAATTTTGGATATAAATGGAATATAGATGTGACACTTCATAAAAATGTCACAAAAATATGTCCCTAAAATCTAATTTTGTTATATTGATAAAAATTAATTAATTAATTAATTAATATTTACTTATATATAAGTAAATAAAAATACTTGTAAATAACTAAATACCAATAAATTAAAGTTTTTAAGCAATACAAGTTTGTGTAAAAAATTTAAAAAAATTTAAAATTAGTTTGATTTAAAATATAAAAAAGTAGTTTTATTTCTAAATTTTTAAAAATTGTGATTGTATATGTTAATTTAATACATTTTAATTAATTACAATTATTAAATTTGATTAAAAAAAAAGGGGGAGAATCATAATAAATCTTTTAAAGTTTGATTTATATGTTAAAATTAAATAGATTAAAAAAATTTAATTGGGCCGATTGATAAATTAAAAAATTATAAAAAATAATATATATATAATATATATATATATATAATATATATATATATATATATATATTATATATATATATATATATATATATTCATTTATTTATTTATAGATAGTAAATTTAAATGATTAATAAAATTATATAATTATAGTCGGTTCACCCTTTAAAAAAAAAAAAAACAATGCATAATTTTTTTCATACGCCTCACTGAATTGATATTTATTTTTTATATTTTACATATTCAATCATCTATAAATACATAATTTTATAATATTAATTATCATCTATAAATACATAATTTTATAATATATAAAATTATATATAATTATAAAATTTTAATTAATAATTAAAATATATATAAAATTATAAATATAAAAAAAAAAATGCCTGATTATTTTATGTTTTTGGAGATATAATTTAAGCTCTCTATCTAAAAAGTTATATAGAAATCTCAACTTCAACCTACCAAACAAAAGAAATATAGCTGCAACAGTTACAACTGCATATAACCAAAAAAATTGAGTGTAATTATGACTATAATACTTGTAACTATACATATTTTCAACTACACTATTTTTATAACTATACCAGACTATACCAAACCAAACACTCCTTAATTAGTGATAAATGACTAGTAATTCATTTCTCAGAGATATTGTAGTTATTGATTCAACTGCTAAATTATTTCCAATATATAGATGATGCAATATTTAATTCTTTTTTCTTTAATAAGAGAAAATTAACAAATTATTTATTTCAATTATTTGAATTTTTAAAATTAAACTTAATTAAAAATATAAAATAATTAAAATTTAAATTTAAAATATTATATATATATCAACTATTAAATTTTTAATCAACTGTGCTGCTAATCGTGAGAGATACTGAATCAACACCACTGGTGGTGATGATATGACTATTTATTACTATGACGTCATCCTTGATAACTAAATCAACCATTACATCATCTAACAAGGAAAAATAATGGAAGCCAGAGGAGGTAAGCAGAAATGGAAGTCCAATTCCTAAAAAGAAATTATAGTTTAGAAAATCTTTATGAACTTACATAAGTTCAGTGACCAAATAAAGGTGTAATTCACCCACCGATTAATGGAGCCTTCCTGAGTCCTCTACAACCAGCCCATTAAAAGCCCACAGAAATTAAGAAGCTCAAAATAGTATATATAATCCAGTTATGGTGGGGACCCCTTTTTTATTTATTTATTATTTATTTATTTTTTTTAGTAGCTAGTACTGCTTGTGCTTGTGGTGGACTTGACTTGGACATTCTTCTATCAAGGAATTTAAACTTTATATAGGTTTTCACAGAAGTTTCATGGGTTTTCCCTGATCACTATTAAACTTCTCTTTTAAAATGTGCGAAAGCGACAGAATAATATACGTACACGCATAAAAGAATAAAACTAATTAAAGGAGAGTTCCTTCCTACTAACTTCCGTGTATTTCCTATGGCATGTTCTTATCCGCCAAGTTTCATTTGAAAGCCATATTATATAATTGTACACATTCATGGCTTATGACAAAATTATTCTCAATATCATCACTTTGTTTCATTACAGGAGCATTGAGAGAAGTAGCAAATATGGAGGACACCTTCTTCCTCGACTCGATCGCGTACTTCTTAAGTTCCACTCTACCATGCATGATAACCAACTTCCCACAGGATCTCCTTCGGTGTAGCTTGAACATCATCGAACTTGTTCGCGTGTCGAGCAAACTTATTATTCGAAACGAGCCTTTCGTCGACGAAGAGAAAAAAAAAGACAAGGATTCGCGCGCCGAGCAATGCGACGGGTGCAGCGACAACAAAGGAGAGTTAACATATGATGATATGACAATGGTCATGAGGAGACTAGGATTGTTGGGCTGGAGTGAAAAGCTAGAGGTATGTACAAGTGAGAACAAGTGCAGAGAATGTAGCTTAGCGGAAGAAGCTCTTGTGTTGATGGAGGAGAAAGAAGCTAGTTTGGAAGAACTCGAAGAAGCTTTTTACGTGTTCGATCGGAACGAAGACGGTTTCATAACCCCCGCGGAACTGTGGAATGTGATGAGGAGATTGGGGTTGCAGGAGGGGATGAGATATGAGGATTGTGAGAGGATGGTTGGAGCATTTGATGGAGATGGTGATGGGAGGATTAGCTTCCCTGAGTTTAAAAGCATCATGGAGAATACTATGTAGCTTAATAAATTAATTAGTTTCAATGGTACAAATTGGTCATATATATTTAGCCAAGATATATTTATTAGCAAAGTACAAGTTGATATGTACCAATAGTACGTAGAAAACATAAAAGGTTTAAGCTTTCGGAATTAGTGAGTTAATCTAGCAAATAAATTATGATCTGGCATTGTGTGCTTTTTGAACTTTATCATATTTTCAACAGCTGGTGTTAGAGCCAGCTAATGATTCGAAAATTTAAGTTGTTTATGTTGGAATAAAAAATTAAAATTCCTAAAACTCTCAATAATAATTTTATGTTATTATTAATTTTTATTTACTAATTAATTTACTCTCTTTTATTATTATTTATTTATTTTTATTAGGTGTATTAAAGTATATTAGAACGTTGGGTTACCCAACGTTCCTGTTTTAAATGTATTAATTCACCATTTAGTTGAATTCAACCCAACGGCATTTTTTCCTGCCCCTATATATACATAGGGTGTGGGCAACAGTAGTGGGTGAAGAAAAAGAAGAAAAAAAAACTGTGATTAAGTGAGAAAAAGAAAGAAAGAAAGAGAAAAAAAGAATTAATTGTTTAAAGTTTTATTTTAAATTTTATTTGGTTAATTTTGTTTATCGGGTGTTGAGAGAATCTCCGTCAACTTTTTCCGCGGTCGTGCACGTAGGAAGAGAAATTCCGGTCGTATCTTGGGGTGGTGTCTCCGATTAATCCGCACGAAGGATGGAAATACGCCTTAGGACAGTGCCTCGCACGCTTCCGGATCAATTTCTTTCATCTACAATTTTTTGGAATTTTTAATAGCGATTAAAGGTAAGTTGTGTTATTCAATTTTAAACAAAAAACAGTTAGATAATTTAATCACAATCAAAGTTAGTGCGATTATTTTTCTAACAGTCTAAGGCGTAACTCCGATTTGATTGTGATTAACGATCTAACGAGTGCTAATCCGAAAAGAAAATATATATTGCATATTATATATAATTGTGTTGTCAACTTGTTTGTATGATTGACATTCAAATTTAAACATATTGGGAGTAGCATTTTAAAATTTTAATTGCATATAGATTATTGTGATTTATTTGCTCTCTTTAAAATTATCATATATATATTTTTACTGTTTTCACTTTTTAGCTACAGTAAAATAAATATATAGGTAAAGATACATAACCAGTAAGCACAATGCCTACTTTACATATTTTAATTTAATCTTATATTATTTACTGCAGCTTACATATTTTATTTGATTGCATTTACATCCGAAAACATTTAAATCAAATTCAAATTTTAATTGTTTGGGTCATCTGTTTGCTATTGAACAAACTGAGATAAAAAATTAATATTAACAACTTGAATACTTAAAATATTTCAGATGACTAGGGTAGAAACCTTAAACAACATGTTTATTTGTCTAAAAAGATTTTTTGAATCTTTTTTGCAGCTCATTTTGATCATTTTGAATTTTCTTATTCCCTCAATTAGATTGTCCAAAAATGACTTATGATGATTCTTCTAGCCTTAAGCCAGAAAAATTTAGAGGGGTAGGATTTTTGAGGTGGCAAAAACAGTTAGAGGCTTGGTTAATTACCTTAGGCCTTATAACTGTAATTGGCAAAGCACCTTCTTTTCCTACTTCTAAAGTTTCTTCTACTTCTCCTGCTGATTCTTCTAAATCTACTACTACCTCAGTTACTGAACCTGTATCGGACAGATCCCCCGAGAAAATTAAATTTCACTGTAGATTTAGAATACTAAGTTGCCTTTCATATGAACTTTATGAAACATATAAGAAATATTTAACTGCCAAAGATTTATGGTGTGCTCTAGAAAATGCTTACATTAGAGATAATGAAGGCATTGCTAGATTCACCATTACTGATTTTAACAATTTTAGAATGGTAGAGAACATTCCTATAAACGATCAAATTCACCAATTTCAGAATTTTGTCCAAGAGATTAACAGAAATGATTCAACTTTAGATGATACCTATCAAGCTACATGCCTGTTGGACAAATTATCCCCATCCTGATCAAAATTTGCCCATGAACTTAGAAGAACTCAGGAAACTCTTCAATTTAGATCTGTAATTCAAGCTATTAGAATAGAAGACCAATATCGACTTAAAGAGGTTAAACCGACCGACAACAAATCAAACTTAAACTTGACCGAGATTTCGAATCAAAGCCATGAGTCTAAACCCAAAGGTAAAAATTTTAAACCTAAGGGTAAAGGCTTTAAGGGTAAGAACCCAAACCGAAACCAAAATGGTACACATAAACCCAACACCAACCAATCCAATGGGAATAAGAAGAAGGATGGATTTTGTTATGTCTGTGGCCGGGACAATCATTTTGCTTCAAAATATTTTTATCGGAAGAAAGAGAAGTTTGTCTACAAGAAGGGCCAAAACAATCAGAACAATTATCCTAAACCTCAAGTCAACATGATTGAGGGTGAACCTTCGAACTCCACTTTTAGGTCAATCTCCTTTATACCTAATGTTAACCTCACCTATCATGATTTAGATTGGTGGTTAGATTCAGGAGCCAATGTCCATGTTTGTACTAATAAGTCCCTATTCTCCTCCTATCAGGACTCAGGTGGAGGATGTGTGACTGTTGGAGATGAGAAAGCTGTCAATGTGTTGGGGATCGGAAAAGTCAAACTGAAGTTAACTTCTAGAAAGACTTTGATTCTTCACAATGTGCAGCATGTTCCCGAGATCCGACGGAACCTGATTAGTGGATCACTATTAGTGCAATTAGGTTATAAGATTGTACTTGAATCTAATAAAGTTGTAATTTCTAAGGGGGAAATGTTTATTGGAAAAGGTTTTGTATCTGAGGGTTTATTCAAATTGAATGTACTTTCTTTTGTTGATAATAAAAAATTCTTCTCTTTTAGTTTCTACTTCTTCTTCTATTGTGTTAAATACTGAATCTTGTGATGTATGGCATGGCAGATTAGGGCATGTGAACCTTAAATCTATTCTGAAATTGACCAATCTTAATCTTTTACCTAAACTCAAGATTGATTCCAAATCTAAATGTGAGATTTGTACCCAAGCTAAGCAGCCTAGGAAACCTTTTAAATCTGTTCCTTATAGGGATACACAGATTCTTGAACTAATTCATAGTGATGTCTGTGATTCTAATAGAGTACCTACCCGTGGAGGCAGTCGCTACTTTGTAGCTTTTATAGACGACTACTCCAAATATTATTACACCTATCTCTTGAAGACTAAAGATGAAGTCCTCTATAAGTTTAAAGCCTTTAAAGCTGAGGCTGAAAATCAATTGGATAAGAGGATTAAAATTCTAAGGTCTGATAGAGGAGGCGAGTATACTTCAAATGAATTAAACCTATTCTGCGAGGAACATGGAATAATTCATGAAGTAACTGCTTCTTACTCACCTCAATCTAATGGTGTAGCTGAAAGAAAGAACCGAATCCTATTGGACATGGTTAATGCCATGATTTTAAGTTCTGGTGTACCTCAGAACTTGTGGGGGGTGGCTCTTTTATCAGCTTCCTCAATAGGATTCCCTCTAAGGATAGAACACAGATACCTTATAAATTTTGGAAAGGAAGAGCACCTAGGTTAAATTACTTCCGAGTGTGGGGGTGCTTGGCTAAGGTATCTATTCCTGAACCCAAAAGAAAGAAGATTGTACCTAAAACTGTAGATGCTATCTTTATTGGATATTCTTTAGATAGCACTATCTATAGATTTCTTGTGATTAACTCTGAGATTTCTGAAATTTCTAATGATACTTTGATTGAATCTAGATATGCAACTTTCTTTGAAAATAATTTTCCTTTCAAAACTCGCATCTCTAGATCTGCACCTGATTATCAATCTACTTTTGATCATGCATCTATTTTTGATCATATACCTGCATCTGATTTGCATTATAGTTTAGATCCTATAGAACCTTATCCTATTCCTGAATTAAGGAGAAGTAAGAGAACTCGCTTTAAGAAGAACTTTGGTGAAGACTTCTTTACTTTCTTAATTGAAAGTACACCTTCGTCTTATAAGGAAGCAATGAGTTCTCCTGAAGCTTCTTTTTGGAAGGAGGCTATAAAAAGTGAGATAGAATCAATTATCTGTAATAACACTTGGATTCTCACTGATTTACCTCCTGGTAGTAAACCCCTAGGATGTAAGTGGGATCTTTAGAAAGAAACTTAGGACTGACAGATCAGTAGAGAAGTATAAGGCGCGTCTTGTTGCTCAAGGTTTTAGGCAAAAGGCTGAAATTGACTACTTTGACATATATGAGCCTCTTGCTC
The DNA here is from genome assembly GCA_029168755.2 of Tillandsia fasciculata. Taxonomy (NCBI): domain Eukaryota; kingdom Viridiplantae; phylum Streptophyta; class Magnoliopsida; order Poales; family Bromeliaceae; genus Tillandsia; species Tillandsia fasciculata. The sequence continues at coordinate 3,438,175 of CM054938.1, read as the reverse complement.
GCATTGCTACTATCCGAATTCTTTTTGCATTAGCATCCATTCATAAACTTCTGATTCATCAGATGGACGTCAAGACCGCTTTTCTTCATGGTGATCTTGAAGAAGAAATCTATATGGCTCAGCCTGAAGGTTTCTCTGTGCCTGGTCAAGAGAATAAGGTGTGTAAATTAGTTCGCTCTCTATACGGACTAAAACAAGCACCTAAACAGTGGCACGAGAAATTTGACAGTGTTATAGCTTCATATGGATTTCTGACCAACGATTATGACAACTGTCTCTATTTCAAGAGATTTGATGATCGTTGCGTCCTTCTTTGTCTCTATATATGTTGATGACATCCTGATTCTAGCTCATGATCTTGATCTCATTTGTAGTGGCCCTAGCTCCCATGCAGTGTTTTTCCGATGAATCCACTGTTGGAACACCTAGTATTGGTGTATCTGGGCCACAGTGCATCAATAGGATGCTACTGATGGACCCTGTGTGTTTGTACTTGCTGTATGGGCCTTCGGCTGGGTTTGCCGAAATTTCTGTAAGGATTTAGGCCAAACAGAGGTCGTAGATGGATTCAGCACGGAAAAACGCTTGAAAACGACTATTTATTTGCTTAATTTGGAGTCCGGATGCCCAAAAACGGACACCCGAAAGTTTTTAGTGGAAAATGGTGCATGGGAGGGGCCGTAGACCGCCGGGATGCCACGTGGCGGCCTGTCATTGGCCGGTTCAGGATGCGCGGTCCACAGAGCTGCGCGGCGGGGTGCACAGACCCGGCGCATGGACACGTGGCACCGCCTGATTGGCGGGCCCAGGGCGCGCGGTCTACCGGGTGAGCGCGGCGGTGCATGGACCAGGCGGAGGGACACGTGGCAGCCTCCGGTTGGTTGGTGCACGCGGCGCGGTCCACGGAATTCCTATCGAAGGCGTGGACCGGGTGCAGAGGACACGTGTCACTCCCTCATTGGCGGGTGCAGCACACGCGGTGCACGGAACGAGCGCGGTCGGTGCCTCGGGAAGCGTGCCCACGTGCGACCCACGTCGCGCGATCGGCGCCACGTCGCGCGGTCGGCGGTCAACGGGGTGGACACGTGCCGCTCGCTCATTGGCGGGCGCCACCGCCTTACTGTGCGGGAGGGTGGACACGTGGCGGGCGGTGAGTGGTCCGCTTCGGTGTTCGCTGTTCGGGCGACACGTGGCAGGCTCTGAGGCGGGTCGGACGGATCGTGGATCCCGTCCGACGGCGCGTCGTGGGCCGGGCCGCACTGTGCGCGCCCGGAAATTTCCGGGCGCCCGAAAAGTTGGGCCCGAGCCCAATTGACTTGTTTTTTTTGGGCTTTTTCCTTTGAGGCCTATATATAGGCCGGCTTGGGGTGGATTTTTCCACCCTTTCTCGTGGGTTTCAGCTCTTGTGCCTTATACAAAAGTTCTTCCTCTCCCTCTTGCCAATCTTCTGGTGAAGTCTCAGATTTTCTGGAAGCCGCGACGACTGCTTTTTCTGCCTCGTAGTGCGGAGCGACAGTTTACTGTTGGAGGCCCATTTCCATCGCAGTTTAGTCTGGGATACCTGCAGAGCTACCTTGAACTCATTTTTGGACGATTTCTTCGACAGCGGTTGCGCGAGAGGTATATATACGTTTTCCGTATAGATCACTTTTCCCAAAAATGAGCTTTTATAGGGGTTTGGGGTACATTTTTACGCCTCTTTGCTACAGTCTGGATTCCTGACAGCAATAACTTCGCAGAATTTTATCTTCGCATCTAGATATCAGATTTCGACGATTCAAGAGCCTATCGACATCTACACTTCGCGAGGATCGTCGTGATATTTTTATTGAAATTTCTGGAAAATTATTTTCAGGTGAAAATTTCGTGTGAACAGTAACCTTGCTTGCAGATTTCGGAATAGGAATTATTGTGTGTGTTTAGTGTATAATTGAGATGTGTTGTTGTACCCAGGACTGTAAGAGCACTTTTTCTGTGCTCTTTGCTCTGTGGATCTGGGAAATTGTCGATTTCTGGATTGTTTATCTGTGCCGTCCCGGACAGTTAGCGTGTTCAGGTGGGTGATCCTGCTTTCAATTTCTATGGACTGCACTCTAATTCTGCAATTATAAATGCATGCATGTTAGTATTTGAGCTGATTAATCCGTGCAACTGTATGTTAGTACCCACAGTTGATAATTGCTAAATTTGATAATCTTATTGGAACTCTTGCAACATGTGAATCATTTTAATCTGAGTACTTGTCTTAGCACATCTATTATGCATTGTACATCATACTCAGACGACTACAGTTAGATTTATGCATTGCTTTAGGTCTCCCACTTTGCTTGTTACACCTGTCACTCTGGACATAGTAGTTTTCCCCTGAGTCATGGGTTGGGAGGTCTAGTAGCTGTGGATGCATTGTACTCGCGTCTGGGGACCGAGTAGAGTTGGTAGCAGTCTGTAGATTGTTTATCATTGAGATAGTGACATGTTGGATCTGGGATCTTTGGGAGATGATCATAGAGACAGTGTGGATTCTTAGTTAGTGAGTGAGACAGGGATTGGATCATAGCCTGCAAGAGCCATACTTGAGATCGACAGAGATGCGCGGATACTTTGCTCGGTGGGGTCGCTACCCACGAGTGCCACTCCGGAGTTGGGCTTGCTACTTCTATCGCGGCTTGTCGATGTTAGTGTCCCTCTGGCTGAGCCAGTTTTGGCAGTCATGGACATCGTCCCTCTGGCTGAGCCAGTTTTGGCAGCTACGAACATACCTACAGCAGTAGGTAGGCGCAGGTTTGCCTGGACCGTTGAGGCAGTCAGTCTGGATTGGGTGTTTTGAGTCGAGTAGCTGTAGAGACATGTTGATCATCGGTCCTTTTTCTTGAGCATTTGGTTAGAGGCATAGTAGCAGTAGATGTTTTACTTTCCAGCTTTTCTATACTGCATTTCCCTTTTGTTGCTGTATGCCTCTTGTAGACTTAGTGGGCAGGCCGTCGGGCTTGTGGGCGGCACCCACTGAGAACTACTATGGGAGGTAGTTCTCACACCCGTCGTGGTGACTTTTTCCCCAGGGACTTCAGCTCCAGTTCCTGCGGTGCCTGTTGCTGATCCAGCTCCTACAGACCGAGGTAAGGGAATCGCGAGATAGATCCCTTTTCCCCTTTCATCATCAGCGAGAGTTAGAGGTCCCTGGTGATACTTTTGGTTGTGTCTATGTTTGAGAGATCTTGTAGTGAGGGATCGAGTTGTACTCTTTTATCTTTCTTTTGAGAGACTCCTGTATTCAGGTGAGGACTTTATGTATATTTTATGGGAGAGATTGTTTTATTTCTTGTAGTTAGTTAGCTTTCCTTATCGCTCTGATATCTGTTAGCATAGTTGATCTATTTTTGCAGGTTAGATGCTACGTCTCTACAGGGCTTCCTGTAGGGGCGGCGGATCTGTTGGCGAGCCCGGGGTACAGTACCGACCCCGGGGCGTGACATCATTAACCAAGTTAAATCCTTTTTATCAGACCATTTTGATATGAAGGATCTTGGTGAAGCTGATGTGATTTTAGGAATGAAAATTCTTAAATCATCTGATTCTATTATCCTGACCCAATCTCACTACACCCAAATGGTACTTGATAAATTTGGGTATTCTGATTGTTCTCCTGTTTCTACTTCTTTTGATCCTAGTGTTCAACTTGTAAAGAACACTGGTAATCGAGTAAATCAGGACCCAGATCATTGATTCTCTGATGTATCTAACCAATAGAACTAGACCTGACATTGCCTATGCCATATCAAGATTGAGTAGATATACTACTAGTCCTAGTATGATTCATTGGATTGCTCTGGAAAGAGTATTTCGTTATCTTAAATGTACTCTTTCTTTTGCTCTTAAATTTGTTGGCTATCCTGCTGTAATTGAGGGATACAGTGATGCTAATTGGATTTCTGATTCTTTGGATATTAAATCTACTTCTGGCTATGTTTTTATTCTTGGTGGCAGTGCAGTTTTCTTGGCAATCCACCAAACAGACTATAATAGCCAGAAGCACTCTGGAGGCTGAGTTGGTTGCCCTTGACACTACTTGTGTAGTGGCCCTAGTTCCCATGCAGTGTTTTTCTGATGGATCCACTGTTAGAACACCTAGTATTGGTGTACCTGGCCCACAATGCATCAATTGGGTGCTATTGATGGACCCTGTGTGCTTTTATTTACTGTTTTGGCCTTCGGCTGGGTTTGCCGAAATTTCTGAAAGGTTTTAGGCCAAACAGAGGTCGTAGATAGATTCAGCGCGGAAAAACGCTTGAAAACGACTATTTATTTGCTTAATTTGGAGTCCGGATGCCCAAAAACGGACACCCGGAAGTTTTTAGTGGAAAATGGTGCATGGGAGGGGCCGTAGACCGCCGGGATGCCACGTGGCAGGCTCTGATTGGCCGGTCTGTAATGCGCGGTCCACAGAGCAGCGCGGCGGGGTGCACAGACCCGGCGCATGGACACGTGGCACCGCCTGATTGGCGGGCCCAGGGCGCGCGGTCTACCGGTTGAGCGTGGCGGTGCATGGACCAGGCGGGGGGACACGTGGCAGCCTCTGGTTGGTCGGTGCACGATGCGCGGTCCACGGAATTCCTGTCGAAGGCGTGGACCGGGTGCAGGGGACACGTGTCACTCCCTCGTTGGCGGGTGCAGCGCGCGGGGTGCACGGAGCGCGGGGCTGGTGCCTCGGGATGCGTGCGCACGTGCGACCCACGTCGTGCGGCAGGCGCGCACGTCGCGCGGTCGGGGTCAAAGGGGGTGGACACGTGGCGCCCGCTCATTGGCTGGCGCCACCGCCTTACTGTGCCCGGGGAGCGGACACGTGGCGGGCGGTGGGTGGCCCGCTTCGGTGTTTGCTGTTCGGGCGACACGTGGCGGGCTCCGAGGCGGGTCGGACGGATCTGGGATCCCGTCCGACGGCGTGTATTGGGCCGGGCCGCACTGTGCGCGCCCGAAAGATTTGGGCCGGGCCGCACTGTGCGCGCCCGAAATCTTTCGGGCGCCCGAAAGTTTGGGCCCGAGCCCAATAACTTGTTTTTTTGGGGGCTTTTTCTTTGAGGCCTATATATAGGTCACCTTGGGCTGGTTTTTTCACCCTTTTCCCGTGAGAACCAGCACTTGATCCCTTTATGAAAAATCTTCCTCTCCCTCTTAGCTAACTCCTGGAGAAATTTCAGAAAATCGGGAAGCCGTGACGACTGTGTTTCTTACCTCGTAGTGCGGAGCGACGTTTTACAGTTTGAGGCCCACTACCGTCGCATTTTCTTCTGGGAGACCTGCAGAGCTACCCCGACCACATTTTTGGACGATTTCTTCACCAGCGGTTGCACAAGAGGTATATCTACGTTTTCCGTGTTGACCATTCTTCCCAAAAATGAGTTTTTTTGAGGGTTTGGGGTACATTTTTACGCCCCTTTGCTACAGTCTGGAATCTTGACAGCAGCGGCTTCGCGGAATTTTATCTTCACTTCTGGACATCGGATTTCGGCGATTCAAGAGCCTATCGACATCTACTCTTCGCGAGAATCGTCGTGATATTTTTATTGGAATTTTAGAAAATTTATTTTCAGGTGAAAATCGCGTGTGAACAGTAACTGTGTATGCAGATTTTTGGAATGTGATTATTATGTGTTAATTGGTTGTAATTGTGGGTTGTTGTTGTACCCAGGACTGTAAGAGCACTTTTTCTGTGCTCCTGGCTCTGTGGATCTGGAAAATTGTCGATTCCTGGACTGTTTATCTGTACCGGCTCGGACAGTTAGCGTGTTCAGGTGGGTGATTCTGCTTTCAATTTCTATGGACTGCTCTCTAATTCTGCGACTATAAATGCATGCATGATAGTAGGTGAGCTAATAAATCTGTGCAATTTATATGTTAGTAACCACAGTTAATAATTGCTAAAATTAATAATCTTTTTGGAACTCTTGCATCATATGAACCACAAATTGGAGAAAGACTTGACTTAGCACATCTATTATACATTGTATGTCATCCTCAGACGGCTACTATTGGATTTATGCCTTGCTGTAGTCCTCCCATGTCATTGTTACTTTTGTCATATTGGGACATAGTGGTCTTTCCCTGAGTTGAGGGTTGGGAGGTTTAGTAGCTTTGGATGCACTGTACTCGTGTCTGGGGACCGAGTAGAGTTGGCAGCAGTCTATAGTTTGTTCATCATTTGAGATAGTGACATGTGGGACTGGGATCTTTGGGTGATGATCATAGTGACAGTGTAGATCCTCTTTTAGTGAGTGAGTCAGGGATTGGATCATAGCCTGCAAGAGCCATTCTTGAGATCGACAGAGATGCGCAGATATTTTGCTCGGTGGGGTCGCTACCCACGAGTGCCACTCCGGAGTTGGGCTTGCTACTTCTTTCGCGGCTTGTCGATGTTGGTGTCCCTCTGACTGAGCCAGTTTTGGCAGTCATGGACATCGTCCCTCTGGCTGAGCCAGTTTTGGCAGCTATGGACATACCTACAGCAGTAGGTAGGCGCAGGTTTGACTGGACCGTTTGGCAGTCAGTTTAGATTGGGTGACTTGAGTCGAGTATCAGTGGAGACATATTGGTCTTCGATCCTTTTTCCTTGTGCATGTAGATAGAGGCATAGTAGCAGTAGATGTTTTACTTTCCTGCTTTCTATTCTGCATTTTTCTTTGGTTACTTTATGCCCCTTGTAGACTTAGTGGGCAGGCCGTCGGGCTTGTTGGCGGCACCCACTGAGAACTACTGTGGGAGGTAGTTCTCACACCCGTCGTGGTGTCTTTTCCCCAGGGACTCCAGCTCCAGTTCCTGCGGTGCCCGTTACTGATCCAGCTCCTACAGACCGAGGTAAGGGAATCGCGAGGTAGATCTTTTCCCTTTCTGCTGCAGCGAGAGGTAGAGGTACCCCATGTGCTTTTGGTTGTGTATTTTAGTGTGAGAGATTTTTTTGTAGTGAGGTATCGAGTTGTACTCTTCTGTTTTTTTTTCTTTGAGAGACTCTTGTATTTGAGTGAGGACTTATGTATATTATTTGTGGGACAGTTTTACTTCTTATATCTATCAGTTTTATGTTTACAGCTCTGATATCTGTTAGTTTAGACACTTACTTGCAGGTTAGACGCTACGTCTCTACGGGGCTTCCCGTAGGGGCGGCGGATCTGTTGGCGAGCCCGGGGTACAGTTCTGACCCCGGGGCGTGACAACTTGTCTTGAAGCCGAGTGGCTGAAGAACCTTTTGTCATCAATTCCATTGATTTCTACTCATATTCCACCTATTTCTATTCGGTGTGATTCTCGAGCTGCAATTGATTTTTGTAAAAAGAAATTAATAAATTCTAAAGCTAGTCGACATATTAAATTGAGACAAAAGTCTATTAGATGGCTAACTTCTCATGATGTTGTTTCTTTAAGTTTTATCAGATCTGAACAGAATCTTGCAGACTGCTTGACGAAAGGCCTGAATAGGACTAAGGTCCTAGAGTCATCGAGAGGGATGGGACTTTGCCCATAAAGGGCATTCCTGCAGTGGGAACCCAACCTTTGTGATAGGAGATCCCTTGAAGAAGGTTCAATGCGGTAAAAACAAGCTGTCAGGTTGGCCAAAGAGCACTTTCTACAGTTTATTCAGAGGAACTTTAGTTTCAATTCCATCCCTATGATGAGTTGTGCTCTGTGTAGTGGTTGAGGTTGAGCTTATAGCTCTTAATGGAATCCAGGGCAATAATTTTTGCGAGATGTGACTCTACACACATCCCTGAAGGAGACCACCTGTATAAGAATATTCGTATAAGGCCGCGACTATGAGATATGGACTGTCCATAGAAATTCTTATGAAAAATCAAGGTACTGTGCATGGCCTTTAATGCACAGACTCGCGACGGAGAATTCTGTACTGTGTGTGAGGCAGTTGAAGTCAGGGTCAAAGGAACGTAGTTCAAGACCTGGCTCACTCTGATTCCTTCTGATGAAAAATTGCTTACACTAAGTGAGGTTAAGTCTCTTAAAGACACCTTACCTATTACATAGTATAAACACCCGATAATCTTATTTTATTTAATTTTTGAGTTTATTCTTATTTCGAAATTTTGAATTTTGTTGGGGATTATTGGAATAAAAAATCAAAATTCCTAAAACCCTCAATAATAATTTTATGTTATTATTAATTCTTATTTACTAATTAATTTACTCTCTTTTATTGTTATTTATTTATTTTTATTAGGTGTATATATTAAAGTATATTAGAACGTGGGTAACCCAACGTTCCTGCTTTAAATGTATTAATTCACCATTTAGGTGAATTAATAACGTTGGGTTCAACCCAACGGCATTTTTTCTTGCCCCTATATATACATAGGGTGTGGGCAACAGTAGTGGGTGAAGAAAAAGAAGAAAAAAAAACTGTGATTAAGTAAGAAAAAGAAAGAAAGAAAGAGCAAAAAAGAATTGTTTTAAATTTTATTTTAAATTTTATTTGGTTAATTTTGTTTATCGGGTGTTGAGAGAATCTCCGTCAACTTCTTCCGCGGTCGTGCACGTAGGAAGAGGAATTCCGGTCGTACCTTGGGGTGGTGTCTCCGATTAATCCGCACGAAGGACGGAAATACGCCTTAGGGCAGTGCCTCGCACGCTTCCGGATCAATTTCTTTCATCTACAATTTTTTGGAATTTTTAATAGTGATTAAAGATAAGTTATGTTATTCAATTTTAAACAAAAAATAGTTAGATAATTTAATCACAATCAAAATTAGTGTGATTATTTTTCTACCAGTTTAATTTGCATGTTGCGTTTGATTTGATAACTCTTGCGTCCATAATGGATTCCTGCTAGGGAATCATCATAAAATATATGATACGATGGATGATACGTTTGATCTTAATGAGTAAGCTAGGCCTAGGGCCTAGGCAGGAAATTAAACCTGATCATTTTGGCAAATAAACTCAGGTGAATGAGTCGAGTTAGAAATAACTATGAAAGAGCATAAGATGTGAGGATTAGAAAAGAGCCAAGAGTGATTCTGTGCATCAGTATTAACTTTAAAAGAGCATAAAGAGAGATTGAAAAAAGAGTTGAGAGTGATTTAATTTGTATATTGGTTCGTATATTGGTTCGAAAACTGTGGTGGCGGGATTATGTTAAATATAAAAATAATTATTATTTATCGGCTTAATTTTTTGAAGAATAATCATTATTTAATATATTTAACATGATATCAGTAGGATGTTCGGAGTTTGGATAACGCCAAACTCCTAATATAATTAATTTTCTTCTATTTAGTTTAAGTTTTTTTTGATTAAACAGGGATATACCCTATTTGAAAGTACATGACGGGTAAGGAAAAAAAATAAATAAAAAGGCCCAATACTACTCCAAATACAAGAGTTAAGCCCACTCCCAAACCAACACTAGGACATGGATCGCGAACCCAACTCATCTGACCTCACTATTAAACAACACAAAAGTAGTAAAGCAGAGAAAAAAAACTATGCCGCTGCAGACAAAATAAGTACGTCGCTGCTGCTAGGAACAGCTCCAGCCCATTCATTAAACGCCAGCTGTAGAAAGTAATCAAATTAGAGACCCAACACAGCACCATCTAGTCTTCAATGTTCACAAAACCAGAAAAAAGTCAAACTGCCCCGACCCTAAAAGTAGCAGAAATTCGTGAATTCCCCCGATCCCATAAACGCCGACAGATTACAGTACAAAGCTCCTATATAACTGATGGTCCAGGAATCCCGACCATCTCCCATTGCATCAAATCTCCAATCAGCCATAACACGTTAGATCTCCAAGATCTTCCAATCCCAAATATCCCAACTCTTTAAGATGATGGAGCAGTCAATGAAAAGATCAAAAACCTCAGCTTATTCAATCCACGCCAGAAGATAAAACTATGACCACAACTCCCCAAGATCCATACCAACCCACCGCAAAGTTCGAACCTCAGATCCCAATGTGAAGCATGGACTAAGCGAAAGAGGGTAGAAGTAGAATAAGCATACGTCTCGCAGTAATCAAGAAAAAGGATAGTAGAGACCCAAATCTGAGAAATAGCACAAGAAACTTCTGCCTCAACCCCTGCGTCCACAGATACTTCAAAACTCCAAACCCCGAAACATCAGTATAAAACCCTCCTCTGATGCATGAACTTCGTTCCTAATCCTTCAATTTTCTTTTTAAACCCTCCCTCAATCAGCCTCATTCAATCTTTAGTCCTCAAGCTGTGATGCTAAATGGTCCCGAAGCTATCTGATAGCACAAAGTGACATAAAAAGGAGATAAAGGTACAAAGTTTTGTTACAACAGCAGCAAAACATAAAGCCCCTCCAATCCATCCGGGCCCTCTTTCAGCGCTTATGGCTACAGCCATAGCAAAACAATACTGCGGAAACGATTCGACAAACCCGTCAAGGTAGAACCAGAAATTGGAATTAACGCAATACAATCCACTTCCATCAAGTAAGCAATTTTAAAAACCAAGCTCTATAGAAACCGAAAGCCCCTTGACCATTTCAGCATGAAAAGTCTTCAAACTGTTGATTCCATCCATACTCTTCACTAACCTTCAGACCATTGCAAAACAAAGATCTGTAATCTTTAATACCTAGCACCAAAGCATTCCGGCAAGGAACCCGACTGACAGACCCACTTTGAAAGCTTAGGTAGTAGATGTCCTTCCTCCTCCAATCACAAAATCGGCGCAGCAAATCGAGGCTAGCCAGAAGACGCCCAATCGCCGTAAGGCGTCAAAGTGTAGATCCCTATCCATAAGGCGACCAAGCTACCCATGCAGAAATCATACCTTTTGAGCTACTGAATACTCGAGTATCTTAACAGTTAAGAAGGGAGCCAAAACCACAACAAGCAAAACAAGGAAGAAAAGCCAGAGCAAGAATATGCTGACTACAAGAAGGAACAAACTAGAAAAACCGTCTAGAAACTCGCAGAAACCCAGTCACCTCAGTAGAGAAATAAGCTGCTAGAAAATCAGCACCTCAATATTAAGTTAAGTTGCTAGATGAATCTGTACGCCAAGTGAGACCCAAGAAGGCTGCAGTCTTCGTACCCTCGAGCAAACCACGGATGTCCAATCTGGCCTTGATTACCTGCTAAACGATCAACGTTAAGATAAGCCAAAAGAGTTGCAGAGAAAGCCGCCGAGAGGACCAAAATCAGCAAAGAGGATTCCACTTATCACCCTGGGCAGGATGCATTGCATAAAACAAAGCACCTCCTAAGGTTGAAGATTCAGGACGCCCCAGGAGCATACAAAAACTAGCTCGAGCCTTGAATAAAGCCGTACAGTAATAGTAGCCCAGAAGTGTCAATTTGAAGTTGTTAACCCAGAAACTTCTAATCCGATCATTCCACCAAACCCAACACCCGAAGCTGCTGTTCGGGGGAGCCCCAACCTCATCTAAGAACAAAAATCCATAGGTTGAGGCAGTCGTAAATTCTTCGAGCGCAGGTGAGACTTGATGACGAGCTACCCGTAAAAATGCGCCTATTACGTTCCGTCCAGAGTTCCCAACAGGTTGCGGCGAATAAGAGATCAAAGTGCGCTTTCTGCCTACCCTTCAGGGTCGACCTCGCCCCCATCCATCTACGCGCAAAATCCCCCGGAAAGTTAAGGAGGGCTTGACGAGTGGTCGGCCAAAGCTGTAGAAGTTCCTCCCAAATCGCCCTCGCAAAAATGCAAAAGAAGAATAGGTGATCCAGGGTTTCCTCTTCAGCCAAACAAGTCGTACAAATAGACGGACCAATCCAGCCTCTTTTATTGAGAAGCTCCGCAGTTAGTAACCTGTATCTGGCGGCTAACCAAAGAAAAATCTTAGTCTTAAGCGGTATACGGATATCCCAGAGAAAAGGAATCTTGGATTCGTTGACCCCATCAAAGGAGATATAGTTGTAGGCGGTCTTAGTAGAGAAGGTCCCCTTGTTACTCCATCTCCAAAAAGTTTGGTCTTCGGTAGTAGAAAACTGCACACAGTTGACGGTTGCCTGGAGGGAAATCAGCTCCCTCCGAGCCTCCGGGCTGACAACCCTTTGATACCCCAAATCTGTTAGAGAGCCGAAGCGCCGAAGCCACTTAAAGACCGAAAGGTGTTTAAGAGGTGCCTCCGCAAAAAGATGAGGGAAGCTAAACTTCAAAGCCGCTTCCCCGCTCCAGCGCGCATTCCAGAAAGACGTCGACTTACCATTACCGATTGCGACTGAGGAGGAAGAACTGAAGAAGGGAGCAAAAGCAAGCATACCCTTCCAAATCGGGCAACACCCAGCCGGCGACGCCACACCCGATAGAGGTGGCCGCCGAGTGTAGTGCTTCAGGGTTAGCAAACGCACCCACGGCAGCGTCTTAGAGACATGGAAAGTCCATAACCCCTTCAAAAGGAGAGCTGAATTAGCGTGCCGGAGGTTGCGAATACCCAAGCCACCAAGAAACTTGGGTCGACACAAATGCTCCCACTTGACCAAACAATGGAATCCGCTGTTTAAACTCTTCCCCTTCCAAAAGAAGTCCCGTCGGATCTTGTCGATCGATTTAATTACCCAAGAAGGGAGAGGGAAGGCCGAGCAAAAGAATGACGGGATCGATGACAGAACCGAATTTAAGAGCACCAAGCGGCCCCCCCTGGATAGCAGGAGGCCCTTCCAGCCTGCAAGGCGCTTATCCACTTTCTCAATGATAGGAAGATAATCCGGTTTGCGCAGCGCCACAGGTGAAAGCGGAAGACCCAAGTAGTTAAGGGGGAAGCTACGGGTATGACAGCCAAAAAGGGAAGCCAGAGCTTCGGCATCGGAGCTCGGTAGATTAACCGAAGAGAGGGAACTTTTGCCGAAGTTGATTTTAAGGCCGGAGGTCTCCGTGAAAGCCTCTAGAACAACTTTGATAGCCCTAGCCGATCCCTCGGTCCCGTCGAAAAAGATAAGGAGGTCATCAGCGAATTGAAGGGTGTGGACCCTTAAGCTCCCAATGCCCACCGGAGGGACGAGAGTAGAAGACAGCGCCTGCAACATTCTGAATAAAACGTCGATGCAAAGGTTGAAGAGAAGAGGGGACAGAGGGTCGCCCTGGCGCAGCCTGCGTTTGCATGGAAAGGAGTTGCCCGGGGTGCCATTAAGCAAAACTGCCGCACTGGAAGATTGAAGGAGATCCATGATCCATCCAATCCACTTCGAACCGAACCCCCTGGCCTGGAGCAGGTCTTGCAAGAAAGCCCAATCTACCTGATCGAAGGCTCTTTCGAAGTCTATCTTGAGAAGTGCCGCTTGTTGTTTAGAAGAGTGGAGATGGTGGAGTAAAATATGTGCACAGAAAAAGTTGTCCAGCAGAGATCTCCCTTTAATAAAAGCCGTCTGGAAGGGATTGATAATATTGCCTAATAGACGCTGAAGCCTGATGGCCAGCACTTTAGAAATAATTTTGACCAGGCAGTTTTCGAGGCAGATAGGTCTGAAATCAGTAACAGAAAGAGCTTCACTTTTTTTCGGAATGAGGCATATCCAACTAGCATTGATCCCAGTAAGGTCCAGACCCCCGTTATGGAAAAAGGAGAAGAGCTCCAAAATATCAGCTTTGAGCAACTGCCAGAAGCGGTGGAAAAACACCATCGAGAAGCCATCGGGCCCAGGAGATTTTTCTGGCGCACACGAGAAAACGGCACTTCTAACCTCGTCATCCGCGAACGGAGCCTCAAGGCTTAGGGAATCGACATCCACATCTGTAGAAGGGAACAACTGAGCGAAATCAAGGGAAGACCTTCTAGTAGCTATCACCCCCAGTTGCTTCACAAAGAAATCAAACAGAAGGTCGGCAATAGCTTCCTGTGAGAACCGAATGGAGGCACCATCAACTAGATGGGAGATGAAGTTTTTGTTCCTGCGACAGCTGGCTTTAAGGTGGAAGAATTTGGTGTTGGCGTCTCCAGCTTTGAGCCACTGCACCCTAGATCTCTGTCTCCATTTGATTTCCTCCTGCAAACAAAGTTCGTCGAATCTCATTTTGAGTAGGGGTCTAAGCGAGAGCTCCAAGCCCGTAAGGGGTCTAGCTTCCTCAGCACGGTCGAGCCACTCAAGCCATCGGAGGCAAAGGTCTTCCTGGACCAGCGAAGTAGACTTTAACCGAGCACTCCAGGCCCGGAGAGCAGACTGGACGCTCAGAAATTTCGACGAGATTCTGCTGACTGAATCGCTCCCGCTACTAGGACCAGTCCAAGCCTTGGAGATCACCTCCAAGATCGACGGATGCCGGAGCCAGAAGGACTCAAATCTAAACAGGTAGGAAGAAGGCACAAAGGAGAACGCCGTAAGCAATAGGGGTGTGTGATCCGATCTTGGCCTAGGTAAGGCTCGCAGAGTAGAGCGCGGGAAGGCAAGATGCCAATCCGAGGACACGAGGGCACGATCGAGACGTTCGAGGGTAGGGGAGCGTCTACCGTTAGTCCACGTGAAACACTTGTTCTGGATGGGGAGATCAATAAGACCAAGATCGGCCACCACATTCCTGAAGGAAATGATATCGTTCAAATTCGAAGGAGGCCCGTTCTTGTCCCGGAGAGATAAAAGAACATTGAAATCGCCTAGAAGGGCCCAAAGCCCCGCCGACTGGGTGCCAATGGAGCGGAGTTCACAAAAGAAATTCGGTTTCAAGCCCGAGGAAGTGGGACCATAAATATTGGAGATGGTGAAGAGAAAGCCATCCACCCTTCTCCTCAAGACAAGGTTAATCGAAAAAGTCCCAACCCAATCCATCACGCATTCAAAAAGGGCCGGGTTCCAAGCAGTCAGCAGGCCCCCCCTAGTCCCAGAGGCATCAAGAGTACGAAAGTCGCGGAGGTGGTACCCACAGAAGGAAAGGAACTTGGCGGTGGAGGTACAAGAAAGCTTGGTCTCTTGCAAGCAAACCACCGAACATTTGGCAAACTTGAGAAATTGTTTGACCGTGGCACACTTTGCGGAGTCATTAAGACCCCGGATGTTCCAAGACAAAAATCTGAAGAGACGGTTTCTAGCCATAAAACCAGAGAGGACCCCCTGACAGAAAACCCGGGACACTAAGGGCCAGACTCAAGTCTCGTCCCCCACTCCAGCGGGTCCTCCAGCAACAATAGCCAGCCCCGGTGAGGAGGGTGAAGGCGATTGCAGAGAGATAATACCACAGGCTTTCTTGATCTGATCGACCTCCACCGTCGAAAGAGGATTGAGGATGTCCGGTCTAGATGAAGGGGAAGTCCCTACGGGTGAAGCTCCGGTTACGTCGCCCGTAGCCTTAGCTGTGGACGAGCCGCCACTCGCAAGACCCGGGGGGACCGGGGAACGAGCCGGTGAAAGCGCGGGACCTTCCGAGCTAGAAGCAAAAGGAACCGACCCGTCCGTCCTCGAAGAGAAGCGCACCAGTTTAGAGTTGATACCCAAAGAGTCCTTAGACCTCAGACTAGAAGGTTTCATGACCCCTTTGAGTTTGCCTGCCAACCGGGGACTACGCCCGTGAATCACCATCTTACTAGTAGATGAAAGCTCCAAGCGAGGTACCGCAAGCAGACCCTTCCTACGGTCAGCCGTCCTCCCCGAGTTGCAACCGGGCAGAGTACTCTTAGCTACAATGGAGAGAGACCCCTGGGCCGCGCACTCCAGCTGAGGGGCGTCCTTAGCTGTGGCGCAGGCGACCCCTTCGGTTGGTGACCCGAGCGACAAACACAAGGCCGGGCGAGGGGGCAGCTGAGCCGGAACGACCGAAGGCCGAAGAGGAGGGAAGTTGAAGTCCGAAATCACAAGAGAGGTCAGTCGTTGACGTCCACCCCCCGTCCTACCAGAGTCTTCAGAGGGAGTAAGCAGAAGAGGGTCAGAAGGGGAGCTAACCGAACCCAACGCAGGTATAGACGAGAACCCCGACTGCTTCAAGAAGGCCTCCTGCTCCTCCGTGCTGTCCAAACCGAGATGGTGGTCCAGAGCTTCCCCGAGGAGAATAGGTACCGCATCCTCCCACGAATCAATTTCGATGGGGATGCGAAACCTCCTGTCGTCCACCATCAGGTTGAGGGTCTCCGGGATAAGGCCGACGTCCCAACAGCGTATGCATACCTTGAAACAGGAGACGTCTTCCAGGTCTGTACTGCAAGAGTCAGCCTCCCACAGCTCCCCGAATCCGCTAATAGCGGCCTTCACCTCCTCCACGGTCCAGCAGAGGATGGGCCAGTTGATGAGTCGGATCCGAACCTTATGGAAAAGACGCCCTCTGGCGACCTCCCCCATTTCAACCCAATTGGAAAAGAAGAAATCCGTACCTTCGAAACGAAGAGGGCTTCGCCCGATGACGGATTCCCTGACAGCCCAACTCGGAAAAAAGATCGCCGACGCAGTGTCCCGGAAGCGAGCCACCCGGTAATCAGAAGGGTTGCCCCCAAACCGGCCCGCCAACCCCGTAGAGAGCACAATCGAATCCGAGAGGGAGAGGGAACCGCCCGCATGAACCTTCGCCACACAGCCCGACAAAGGTGCCGCCCCGATTGTCGAAGGCGAACTGGGGAGGAAAGCTGGCAGTAGTCTTGGGCGGCGGGAAGGAGCGGCCGGCTTCAATGGAGCGACCTCCGGCGGTACCCTGCACCTCGAGGCGGAGTGCCCAACTCTCATACACAGAAGGCAACGGCGGGGTTCCCTGCAGCGCGCTGCCCGGTGGCCCCTCTCGAAACACCGGAAGCACCTCCCTCGGAGTAGTGGGCTGAGAATGAATCTTGGCGGTGAAGGCGGAAGGTCCCGATGGCGAGCAAAGCTGCGGCTCCCAAGAGGCTGGCGGGGGGGCGGAGTCGGGCTCACTGGTGTCGACAGGACAGCGTCCTTGAAGGAGAAGAGGGGCCGGACCCGCGCCCCCCCTTGAGGAGGAGGAGGCGGAGGCAGCGCCGGGGCCAGGGCCGCGACCGAGTCTGGGATCACTGCAGAAGGCGGATGGAGAGGGTATCTTGGTCGGTAGCGAGGACGAGAGGAGGAAGGGGCAGCATGGGCAGTGGAGGAGCGCGGTAGGCGAGAGGGGTCCCTCATCCGTCCCGAGAGCTGCTCAACCTTGAGAAAACAGCTGGCCCCGATGAGAAGGATGGGGCAGCGCCGGGATCAGGCCGGCCGGTGCCGAGGTCGCGCCTGGAGGTGGGATCTCTCTCTCTCTCTCTCTCTCAAAATTTAGTTTAAGTTCATGTTATGAATCCATCAAAATATCTCGAGTCCAGATATTGAAAAAAAGTATTAAATATAAAAAAAAATAACTTAAGTTTTTATATAATAATTATTTCACATAATTTAATAGATTAAGTTCAAAAAAGAATATTAATTAATTCGTCCGTAAGTAGTAATGACGAGACATTCTAATAAGAAAATAAACTCACCACAAATGTTAGTGTAGAAATCAACGGAAGTATTCGTTCGTATCTTTTACGAAAGCGGCTCACGCTAGAACACGATAAATTTCGGATCGTAGAGATTGATTCACGTGTTCTTAGATTATCCATGAAGGTCTTTTAACGCTCCAAATCCGCGATAGATCGAGCTACGAGTAAGCTAGACGTATAATCCACCGTTCAAAATCCTCTAGAAAATAATAGGTTAATAGAATATGTGATTTATCTCTCTCACAAGATGGCGCAAAAATTTCTCACGAATTTGTAAATATTTTTCTCTATTTTCCTTGTTCATATTCTTACGTGAGAATCGCTTGCATATTTATAAGGGATTCCAACACCTTAATAGATAAGTATGTAGAAAATTAGGCCGAATTAGTTTACAATTGCTATTCTAATATGGTTAGAATATATATCTAATTAGCTTATCAAATTACAAGCAAGATTAAATCTAGTCCAATTAGACAACATAATAACCGTCGAATCAAGCCCGATCATAGGTGCATCTGATTCTGTTTGACAGAATGCCAACATCTCCCACTGACACATAACGAGATCGATGCAATCATAACCACTTTCTCAACATTACACCACTATTGATTCCATTCATATAAGAAATGAACAATGCGACTATGACACCCCAATAGCCCCATATCGGATGGGAATGAGTTGTGATTGGGTTTATAAGAGACAATGGACACTAGTAATAATAACTGGGCTTAAGCATTTTGGGTCGGTGGTTTAGGCCGAACGAGTTATTATTGCTAGTGGGTCGGGTCATTACATTTGGTATCAGAGCTAGTCACCAGTCGAAAGTGTGTGACGAATCTTAGCTGAGCTAGGGTCTCAAAGACAAAGTGACGGACTATGTCAGGGGTACTCTAAATGACAAGGCTAGAGAGACAAATCTCACATCGCCTGATGATCTTGGGCTCTGTGTGTATTTGGGCTGGCGAGAACGTCAAGCCTAAATTGGGGGAGTTTGTAACACCCCAATAGTCCCATATCGGATGGGAATGGATTGTGAGAGAGTTTATAAGAGACAATAGACACGAGTAATAATAATTGGACTTAAGCATTTTGGGCCGATGGTTTAGACCCAACGAGTTATTATTGCTAGTGGGTCGGGTCGTTACAGCGACCGCCAAGTCAACCTACATTTTGCGAGCTCTACACTGGAAACCGCACAAAGCCAGTATAGAGATATCAACCCTAAAAAATATTAGACCGGTGATATGCCCTAGACCATTGGATTAGATTAGGTTTAGTGTCTCTAATCCCTCAAAGAGCCATGCTAACCTCTGTTGTGCACATTATGACACTATACTTGTCACGCCCCGGGTCGAAACTGCGACCCGGGCTCGCCAACAGATCCGCCGCCCCTACGGGAAGCCCCGTAAGGACGTAGCGTCTAACCTGCAAAAGATCATCTACACTATACAGATATCAGAGCTGAAAAGTAAAAGCTGAAATGAAATAAATACAACTCTAGAAATATACAACCCAAGTCCTCACCATAATACAAAAGTCTTTCAAAATAAAGAAGAGTACAACTCAATCCTCACTACAAGATCACTCAACAAGAACTCTCCAAAATGTGAGGGGTACAACTACTCTCAGGACGACCTCTGGTAGGGATCTAACTCGCAACTCCCTTACCTCGATCAGCTGGATCAGCAACCGGTGCAGCAAGAACAGAAGTAGAGGTCCCTGGGGAAAAGACACCACGACGGGTGTGAGAACTACATCCCAAAGTAGTTCTCAGTGGGTGCCGCTAACAAGCCCGGCGGTCTGCCCACTAAGTCTACTAGAGGCATAAAGTAACATATGCAATACTGGAAAGAAATGCTGGTAAAATCACTCTACAGCTACTATGCCTCCATCTAGATGCTCAAGGGTGAAACAGAAAGTAACCTGGTACCACTACTAACTCTCAACTCAAATCACCCAATCTACATGACTGCCACATCGGGTCCAGTCAAACCTGCGCCTACCTACTGCCGTTACATCCACGGAGGAGCGGACTTACGTAGGGCGTCCATGACTGCCAAACTGGCCAGCCAGAGGGACTGTGTCGACAAGTCGCGATAGCAAGTAACCCGCCTAGCTCCGGAGTGGCACTCAAGGGGTGCGACCCCAACGAGCAAAGTATCTGCGCATCTCTGTCGAGCTCAAAAGTGGCTCATGCAGGCTATAATCCCAAATCTACGATCAACAAGATCGATTGTAACCAAAGGAACACTGTCTCACTCACAGGCTGGAAACTACACAGCCGAGACCCACTGTCACTCAGACAGCACCCAAAAGACACTCTGATCAAAAGACTACTATCAGACTCCACTCGGTCCCCAGACACGAGTGTAAAATGCATCCCGCAACAACCCGACCCCTCGGCCCACTACCTGGGCGAGGGACAAACTATGTCCAGGATGAAAAATAATGATGGTGTGGGAGTGTCTAAAGCAATAAAATAACCTAGCCCAAGTTGGAGTTTTCTACTAGACTGGTTGAACATGCTGCATATGACAAGGGTGCTAGGTCAAGTCCAAAGATAGCAATAATTAAATAGGTTGTATGGAAATAATAAGATCACATGATCCACAGTACACATGAGAAACCTCAACTCATACTTTCTAGTGTGTTATACAAGAGATATTACTATATGCAAGTCCCTACACAGCTAGAATTAATGTGCAATTCGCAGATCTTGAAGACGAGGCCACCCACCTGGAAAGTCGAACTGCCAAAAGTCCTACAGCTGATAATACCAGAAAAACAGCAACTCAAAGTCCAACGGGTCCAATACTGTCCACAACCTCTCCTGGGTACAACACAAAGCTCCAGTTACACTTAAATCCTAAAATCTGCCGAGAAATATCACACTAAAATTTCAGCCGCAAAGACGCGAATAATTCACCTGCTGAAAGTGCTCGAAAAATTCCAAATAAAATATCCCTGCGATCTACGCGTCGATAGCTTCGAAACGAATACCTGCACGTCCAAAACCGAGCTTCCTACGCTGAGATATAAATTAGGCAAGAGAAACACCCCATACTAAACTGTACAAAATTCCACAGATAAGAACTCGGGAAGAAGAAAGATTCTCACCTTCGAAGCAAACTCAGAAAATTCTGAGAAAAATTCAGGAGATTCCTTGCGAGAAGTAGATGAAAATAGCCTATTGAATCACCTTGATCCGATGTCTGTGCGCAAAGTTACAGCTAAAACTCTGTAGTGCTGTCCACAAAATCCGCAAAGAAAAAGGGGCAAAGGAAAGCTCAAAAACCTCCAAAATCCGCAAGGAAAACGAGAAAACTCAAAACATCAAAGTTGGAGTCCTACCAGTCATGAGTCCGACGGCGTGAGAATCGCTAAAAACGGAGATCGGAGTGAGTCGGGGGAGTCCGCGCACTAAAAAGCGACGAAACGGGTCGTCGAAGTAGAAGGGTCACTGTGCGCCGCGTCGCAGATAAAGCCGAGGTGATGATCTCCAAAAATCCCCAAAGTCCTCCAAAGTGTGCTGCTAAGTGGGAGGAAGAAATTATCTGAAGGGCTCTCAGCGAAACCAGGCTCAGAAAAGAGAGAAAAGGCCCCCCTAAAGGCCCTATTTATAGGCCCAACCCATTAATGGGCTTTTGGCGGATTCGGGCCCATCTTTCGGGCGCCCGAATCCGCCAGGAGGGTCGGACCACTCCTCGTCCGACGCGCCCGAAAAATTCTGGTGCGGCCACGTGTCCCCGCAACAGCAACCAGCTGTGCAAGGGCCCTCGCTGCGCGCCACGTAGCCCTCCCCGCGGTCAGCGGGGTAGGTGGGGCGGATCGCGCGCGGGGCGACGCGTGGCGCACTCGAGTGCGGTCGCCACGCGTCGGCCGCCTCGCTGCCCGTACCCCACCGCACGGGTCGTGGACCGCGACTACGTGAGCCCGCCAATGCCCGGCTGCCACGCGTCGTGCTCCCGGTCCACCCAGGCCGCGCTTTTCTCCCTGAGCCGCGCCGGGTGCACCCGCCAGTCCGGACGCGCCACGTGGCCCGCCCCCGCGGTCTATGCACCAGCGCACTTTCCCCGTGGACCGAGCGGCGTGAGCCGGCCAATGACAGGCTGCCACGTGGCTCCGGCCGGTCCACGGTCACCCCCATGCACCAGTTTTCCCCGAAAACTTCCGGTAGCCCGTTTTTGGTCATCCGGACTCCAAATTAAACAAGCAAATAGCCGTTTTCAAGTGTTTTTCCGTGCTGAATCTAATTCCAACCTCTGTTTGGCCAAAAACCCTTTAAAAATTTTGGCAAACGCAGCCGAAGGCCAACACAGTAAAAGATATCTCACAGGGTCCATCTGTGGCATCCCCTTGATGCTCAATGGACCAGATACACCAATACTAGGTGTTCTAAACTATGGATTCACCAGGAAAGCTGCATGGGATTAAGGGTCACTACAATACTAATGATTATCTCACTATGCTAAAGTGACACAACCTGTCGACAATGAGTCAAAGTGTCTTAATGTAATCTTACTGGCCTTCCTTGAGCCCTCATGCCACTAAGTTAAGAATTGATTGCTTTCCGGCAATGCCCCGCAAAGTCGCATCACTCATAGCCATAGGGAACATGCCAAAGTAGCAACACCAATCCTTTCACCTTATGACATAGTCAAAAGTCACTAAGAGTATAAAACATATGTAGGACATAGCTTCAAAATGATGTCTATGAGAACTCACACGCTGAGGAAGCAAAGATCTTTTCACTCATCTCCTTCATTTAGTTGCCCAAGCACATATAGTATGAAATACATGCTATGATAAAAAAAACTTCAATGAGCATGTCTTTCTTAATATCATATGGATCTTAGCTCAATCACTCATGGAGTGTCTAGCCTGAGTTCTCCATTTTAACTCCATTTTGAACTGAACTACCACGACTGTCGCTAACTGCATCAGATTATTTAAATAATTCATTCGAATTTTCTCATTCAAGTAGTGGCATCTATGTGTTACTAAATGAAGCCTTTGATTTCATTATACGGTAGAAATGACTTCATCACTAAGGTAGGGTCCTTAATCAATCAAGATCATGAGACGGGATCGATCAACTAGAAGATAGAATGCCACAGCTCAGTTACTTTACAATAGGGCACTTAGGCCTAGGGGTTCGAGAGAAACTCCTACCTTTTTAGTGAATTTGTCCTAACTCAAAAAATGGTCAATTTTTTGTCCTAACTCAAAAAATGGTCAAAGTGTCTTAATGTAATCTTACTAGTCTTCCTTGAGCCCTTATGACACTAAGTTAAGAATTGATTGTTTTCTGGCAATGCCCCGAAAAGCCGCATCACTCATAGCCATAGAGAACATGCCAAAGCAGCAACACCAATTGTCACGCCCCAGGGTCGAAACTGTGACCCGGGCCCGCCAACAGATCCGCCGCCCATACGGGAACCGTATAGACGAAGCGACTAACTTGCAAAAGATACTACAACTACAACATAGATATCAGAGCTGGAAAGTAAACTGCTGTAAAATTAAAAATCCAATCACTGTACACTGAAAATAAGAAAAAAATACACTATCTGTCACGCCCCGGAACCCGGGCCCGCCAACAGATCCGCCGTGCACACGGGATTTCCCGCGTACACGAAGCGCTGGTAACCTGCTCAGATATAATATGAACAATAACAGAGCATATACAGAGCTGAAATAGAAGAACCACATAGTACCTCAGACTGGAAATACAAATAAAGTGTAATAGGTACAATAATCTCCCAGCTCACCAAATAGTACAAATAGTACACCCAGCTGGCTAACGCCAGACCCAAAAGAAAGGAGAATATCACAGTCTAAGTGGAGTACAATATCTGTCTAAAAATCCACTCTCAGTCTCACAGGAGATCTATCTACTCAGCGATCCCCTTACCTTTATCAGCTGCTGATAGCCTAGCAGCTCCCGCAGACGACTCTGCAAAACAGAGAAGAAGAAAGAGAAAAACAAATAATGGGGGTGAGAACTACCAGATAAACCAGTAGCCTCCCCTAGTGGGTAAAACCTCAACTCTGACGCACCCACTAGGACTACTAGAGGCAAAAGGAAAGAACAGTGGTAAGCTACAAAGGCAGCTGAAAAGAAAGGAAACTATCACCACAATGCCTCTAAATGCCATGTAGCACGAAATGACTGTATGCAACAATACCAAACATGCCTGCCTGAAATAACTTAATCTTGTGTCACTAGTAAAACTGGTACTGCCTGCTGTGCCTTGCCAAATCGGGTATGCTGGCCAATGCATATCACCGATAGGGGATAGTTGCCAAATCGGGTATGCTTAACACCGATAGGGGATAGTTGTCTCAAGGACTCTAAGCATAACACACTCCGGAGTGGCACTCGAGGGGAGCGACCCACACGAGTAAAATATCTCTGTCATCAGTATCACAAGTATCTCTGTAGCACATGATATAGCAGGACTGGATCATAACCATGATCAAAGTGGGAAACTCCATCTACTATAGAAACCCAATCTGATGCAAGGATAAACATCTGGTCAACCGCCTACTGTCCGCGGTCACCGCAATACCTCACAAGTCCACAATCTAGCACGACCTTGGCTACACTATTCCAAACCCCTGCTCTCACTTGAGCAACAACATATGAATGCAAAGGACAACAATGAAACATGTTCAAATCCCAAAATGATAGTGTAGCAATGAATAGTGGCCTTACCTGATGTCCGGGCATGCATGCAACTTGTCTTTATTTTTAAAAGTTGTAAAATAGGGTCAAACGTTCAAAACAATTGATTTACTGAATAAAATTCATTTGCATGCGAGAGCATAGCCTTTGTCTCAATCACAGTGTCCCAATATAAGTCATCATATCATTTGTGGGGTTATATTAAATTTTAGGGGAATTTGTCCCAGCGGTCCTTATCATTTGTCATATTAATTTGTCCCAATGGTTCTCATTAATTGTCCTGTTAGTTGTCCTGTTAGTAGTCCTGTTAGTTGTCCCAATGGTTCTCAGCAATTATCATATTTATTTTGTCCCAATTGTTCTCATTAATTAAATTTTAGGGGAGTCCCAGTAACCCCAGTGAGCTTGTCAAAAATGAGGTAAGCAACAACCGCCCACCTCGAGTAGCTCAAACAACACCCCAGGTAGTCTCCTGGTTGTCCACAGTTCTCAAATCCTGCAAACCAATGCTCCCGGTATAAATACAAATCTCAAAAAGCACAATATTTGCTGTTTTTCAAACAGCACGGGAAAAGAGGAATTTTTCACCTCTAGAATGAGCTCCTAAAATCCCAGAAAAATCACGGTTGCGTTCCTCGCGAAGAGTAGATCAAAATCGACTCTTTAAACGCCTCGATCTGATGCTCCTACGCCAAGATAAAAATCGGAGAAGTTGACGCTGTCCAGAAATTTCCACAGCAAAAAGGGGGGTCAAAGAGGGCTCGGGAAACGTGCCAAAAGTACGAAACGGAGCAAAATGATCAACACGGAAAACGAAGCCCTACCTCTTACGGTCGCGCTGCCACAAAGATCGTCCAAAAATTCCACCCGGTTAGCCCGCAGTGAATTTTTGACGGAACTGCGACGGGAAATGGGCCTAAAAAGAAAGTCGTCGCAGTGCGCCGCGTCGCAGATATCTTGCAATCTGTAACTCCAGAAATTCTGAGATTCTAGAGAGAGAAAGAAGAGAGAGAGAGAAACAACTTTCGTAGAGAGAAGTTTTTCAGATTCTCTCTCCTTGGCTCGGATTCCAAGGTGCAAAGAGAGGGGGGGGTGGGGCTTCTTATATAGTGGGCCAAAGGGAATATTCCCACACGAAATCCTGATCCGAACACGAAACACCAAAACGAGCCAACCAGGAAGCGCCACGTGTCAGCCAAACAGGAAACAGCCTGTGCAGGCCCAATGGAAATTCGCCACGTGGCCACGTGGTCCACGTGCTCGGTCCGCGCTCCGGGTCTTCCGGAAGTTGTCGGGCCAATCCGGGTGCGCCACGTGTCGACCATCCAGAAGGTTCTAGAAGCCGGCCAGCCAATGGGATGCTGCCACGTGGCAGCTGGAACTGTCGGTGCACCCGGTGCACGCCTGGCCATGGACCGCGCACCAGGGCCGCGCGCCTCCGCGCCCGCGCTGTGCGCCGCTGCGCCCTGCCGCGCTCCGCCGCGCTCCGCGGCCGCGCCGCCGCCGCTCCGCCGCCCGCCGGTGGCCGCCGCCTGCCGCTGGTCGCCGGAACAGTAATTCCGGCGGCCGGAGTTACTGTTCCGGCGTGAACAGTAACACGGTGCCGAAAAAAATAAGTAAATACACCGTTTTGATCGTTTTCGCGCGCTGAGTCCAAATCCGCCGTCCGTTTCGCCAAATTCTCATCCTAAATTTTGCAAAAAGCTCCCGAAAAATCCCATTTGCTCCGATTTTCGCGCAGAGTTTCTTAAAAATATTCAATTTTGATTCTACAGGCTTCGTTGCACTGTACAAGCTTCCTGTATTTCTGCGGGAGTCCGGATCATCACATCCTCCCCCACTAAAAAGAGTTTCGTCCTCGAAACGAGACTTAGACAGTAATCCTTAGTCCGAGGTCTCGAATAAGTAGGGGTGAGCATCCCTCATCTCCGACTCGAGCTCCCATGTAGCCTCGCGCTCGTCATGATTGCTCCATTGGATCTTTACATAGGGAATGACCTTACTGCGCAATTCTTTTACCTCTCGATCCAGAATTCGCAGTGGGCGCTCCTCATACCTCAAATCCTTGCTAATCTCCAGCGGTGTGAAGTCGATGACGTGCGATGGGTCGAAGACATACTTCCTTAAAGAAGAAACATGAAATACATCATGGACACCAGCAAGCCTCGGAGGAAGTGCAAGTCGGTAGGCAACTGGCCCGATACGCTCCAATACCTCAAAGGGTCCAATATATCGGGGGCTGAGTTTTCCACGAATGCCGAATCTCCTGATTCCTTTGGACGGCGAGACTTTTAGGAACACATGATCACCAACCTGAAACTCTAAGTCTCGTCGCCGAACGTCGGCATAGCTCCTTTGTCGGCTTTGGGCGGTCTGAAGATGCTTCTGAATCACTCGGACCTTCTCTTCTGCTTCTAACAACACATCTGGTCCCAAGGTCCGCCTTTCGCCCACGTCACTCCAATAAAGCGGTGATCGACACTTGCGCCCATACAATGCTTCAAACGGAGCCATCTGAATGCTCGCTTGAAAGCTATTGTTGTACGCGAATTCAGCCAAAGATAAATGTCGAATCCATCCTCCGCCGAAATCCAGAACGCAAGCCCTCAACATGTCCTCCAGGATTTGTATCGTCCGCTCAGACTGCCCATCAGTCTGCGGATGAAAAGCTGTACTGAACCTGAGTTTAGTCCCCAAGGCTGTTTGCAAACTCTTCCAGAAATGCGAAACAAACCTCGGGTCTCTATCAGATACAATGGAGGCTGGTACTCCATGTAATCTCACAATCTCATTAAGATATAACTGGGCTAGTCGCTCAAGTGGCCACGTAGTCTGCATGGGCAGAAAATGCGCCGACTTGGTAAGTCGATCTACAACTACCCAGATAGCATCAGCTCCTCCCTGCGCCCTTGGTAGTCCGACCACAAAGTCCATTGTAATGTGGTCCCATTTCCACTCGGGAATTGGGAGACTTTGTAACTTGCCAGCTGGCACTCGATGCTCAGCCTTTACCTGTTGGCAAGTTAAACACTGAGCCACAAATCTCCCGATATCCCTTTTCATGCCATTCCACCAAAAGTGTGCCTTGAGGTCCTTATACATCTTAGTCCCACCAGGATGTAGGGTATAAGGTGTATAATGGGCCTCTCGCAATATCTGCTCTCTGATCTCCGCATCCACTGGCACACATGCTCGGTTCCTGTACCTTAGTACTCCTGCGGCATCCACCGTAAAGTCCCCAGACTGATTACTCGGAATTTGATCTCTAATCCTGGTCAAATGGGGGTCCTCACTCTGTTTCTCCCTGATCCTGTCTAGCAGAGTGGGCTGCAAGACTAAAGATGTCAGTCTAGCAGTGATCCCAGGGGACACAACCTCTACTTCGAGCCGTCTCATCTCTTCTAATAGCGGTGCCTGGTCTGTGATCAACATAGACAAACTTTGCACCGCTCTCCTACTCAAGGCGTCAGCGACCACATTAGCCTTACCTGGGTGGTAGAGAATATCTACATCATAATCCTTTAATAGCTCTAACCACCTACGTTGCCTCAAATTTAGCTCCTTCTGCGTGAACAGGTATTTTAGGCTCTTGTGGTCGGTGTAGATTTCACAGTGCTCTCCATACAGATAATGACGCCAAAGTTTTAGTGCAAACACTACAGCAGCAAGCTCCAAGTCATGGGTAGGGTAATTTTTCTCGTAATCTTTGAGTTGCCTTGATGCATAGGCAATTACCCTCCCTTCTTGCATCAACACACAACCAAGTCCGCTGTGTGATGCATCGCTGTAGATCACATATCCTTTCCCCATAACAGGGAGGGAAAGGATAGGGGCGGTCATTAGTCTATTCTTTAGCTCCTCAAAGCTCTTTTGACAATCCTCACTCCAGATAAATTTCACTCCCTTACGCGTCAAGCGAGTGAGGGGTGTGGAGAGCTTCGCAAAGCCTTCCACAAACCGACGGTAATACCCAGCTAAACCCATAAAGCTACGTACCTCAGAAACCGTCGTCGGTCGGGGCCAATCACGGACTGCTTCAATCTTTGCCGGGTCCACCGCCACACCTGCGGCGGAAATCACATGGCCCAAGAAGACCACCTCCCGAAGCCAAAATTCGCACTTTGCCAGCTTGGCATACAACTTCTTCTCTCGCAGAAGTTGCAGCACAATTCTTAAGTGTTCCTCATGCTCGGCATCACTTCGGGAGTAGATCAAGATGTCATCGATGAACACCACTACAAACCGGTCTAAATATGGTCGGAAAATTCGGTTCATTAAATCCATGAATGCGGCAGGGGCATTAGTTAGCCCAAAAGGCATAACTGTAAACTCATAATGCCCGTACCGTGACCTAAACGCCGTCTTCGGAATATCCTCGGCCTTCACTTTTAACTGGTGGTAACCGGATTGCAGATCTATCTTAGAGAAGACACAAGACCCTTGCAGCTGATCAAAAAGATCATCAATGCGCGGCAAAGGGTACTTGTTCTTGATGGTCACTTTATTTAATTCCCTATAGTCCACACATAGTCTAAGTGACCCATCTTTCTTCTTCACGAATAGCACCGGTGCTCCCCAAGGCGACACACTTGGCCTGATAAAGCCCTTATCCATTAAATCTTGGAGTTGCGCCTTAAGCTCTCGCAACTCAGCCGGTGCCATTCGGTAAGGAGCCTTCGAGATTGGCGCGGTTCCCGGAACCACGTCAATCACGAACTCAATCTCCCTATCTGGCGGCATGCTAGTAAGCTCAGATGGAAAAACATCCGGGAACTCGCGGACAATAGGGATATCCCCGAGTCCCGGTGCCGCCGTAGGCCCCTCAATAACACTAGCCAAAAAGGCTACACATCCATGATGGATCATCTGCCTCGCTCGAGAAGTTGAAATCATAGAGGCAAAGAAAGTACTCTGACATCCCCGATATACCAACATTTCCTGGCCTGGCTCTTTAAAAGTGACAGTCCTTGCGGCACAGTCAATAGTTGCAAAATACCGAGCCAGCCAGTCCATCCCTAGGACCACATCGAAGTCCTTTAGCTGTCTCAAGACCAACAGGTCTGCTGGCATAATCCAGGACTCGATTTGCATCGGGCAGGACCAACAGCACTCCTCCACGTGCAAAGTGTGATCGGGAATCTGAACCTCTCGTGCACGTGGTAAAGGTCCTACCTCTATCCCATGTAATGATGCAAATGATTTACTAATAAAAGAATGCGATGCTCCAGTATCAAATAATGTACGAGTCCTAATGCCAGAAAGTAAGGTGATACCTGCCACCACGTGTTCTGCTGCTGAAGAGTCCTCTACCTGCGCAGCATACACTCGCCCACTTTGAGCTGGAGGGCGATAATCTGTGGAATGGGAAGAAGATGGCCTGCTCGCTGGAGCATATGGCCGCTGAGCCGTCGACCACTGCTGAGATGAAGAAGGAGCAGATGCTGAAGAAGGAGCCGCCGATGGTGCATATGGGCAGGCAGCTCGGAGGTGGCCAGACTGTCCACACCGATAACAGCGGCCAAACCTCAGATCACATGTATCAGAGGCATGTTGTCCCTGGCAGAAAATGCACCTAACCGTAGCCTGTGGCTGCCTCGCCTGCTGCCTCTGTCGCGGAGGCCCTTGCTGCCGCGACTGCGATCTCTGCTGTTGCTGCTGATGTTGTGGTGGCCTCTGGGATCCACCAGGCCCTCGCCGCTCAGAACGCCCACGGCCGGAAAATTGAGGCCGTGGCGGTCGTGGCGGCCTCCAAGAACTGGCCTGTCCCCCGTCGTCCTGCGCTGGTCGCTTCCTGTCTACGCCTTGAGCGACCAGGCCCCCACGTCTGGCGAGGATGTGGTCTCCCCTCTCCACCCACTGTGCATGCTCTGCTGCCTCCTGCAAGGTCTGCAGCCTTTGAGCGTGCACCAATGTATAGACCTCTGGGCGCAGGCCCGACTCAAAGAGCTCCACTTGGTGAGGTCCGTCCCTGGCGACATACGGCACGCAGTTGAGCAACCGCGTGAACTCCTGAGAGTAGTCTAATGCGGTCCGGTTGCCTTGCTGAAGATTCTTCAAGTCATCTTCCAGCTTTTTCTTCACACTCGTGGAGAAGTACGTATCCAGGATCATTTTCTTGAATTCTGACCAGGGTAGCTGTCGAGTAATTTGAAATTCCAGGGGCTCCACCCGGCGCCACCATGCGTCAGCATCCCCATCTAAACAGTGTACAGCCATATGTACCCTGTACTTCGGGTCAATGAAGAAGTCCCGAAATAACTTCTCCATTGAAGAAAGCCAAGTCCCGATCTCCCAAGGCTGAGTATTCCGCCCTGAAAACCTGGGCGGTCCCCGCTTACAGAATTGAGTAAGTTTGTCAGCAAACTCCTGCTCCTCTGCAGGAGTCAATGGCCGGATTGCTCCCTGAGCAACAGGGGATGCCGGGGTCACTGGTACAGCTGGGGGATTCACGGCAGGGGAAGAAGGTACGGGAGAATTCTCCGAGGGTGCTACGACAGGCTGCGCCCTCTGTTCTAACATCTGCGTCAGCCGGCTCATGGCCTCCTCCTGACGCCGAACAGCTTCAGACATCTGGGCCATCTGAGCCTGCAACTCTTGCACCTCACTCTGCTGGCCCTGCTCGGACTCCTCCTGATCGGGTTCAGGAGAATCAGGCTGAGAACGCGTCAACATTCTACGTCGTGGAGGCATCCTACCACAAGAAACCATACTCAGTATCATAACCCCATTCGATCCAATCTAGCGAAAGTCAAAGACATCCCCAATTTCCGTGACTTTATGTTGTCTGCAGCCAACATAACTGTTCACCAGAAGTTGGGTATGTCGGCCCCTCTCCTCTCATTGGAAGAGTCCAACAAATAAATCAACGACTTTCGCAAAATGTCACGTCTCTCGCGCCCTATCCCCTAGGGTCTGCCAAAAGCCTAGGGTTTCCTAAGTCCCAACTGACCTATCCCTAAGCTCTGATACCAACTTTAATCTGTCACGCCCCGGAACCCGGGCCCGCCAACAGATCCGCCGTGCACACGGGATTTCCCGCGTACACGAAGCGCTGGTAACCTGCTCAGATACAATATGAATAATAACAGAGCAATATACAGAGCTGAAATAGAAGGACCACATAGTACCTCAGACTGGAAATACAAATAAAGTGTAATAGGTACAAAAATCTCCCAGCTCACCAAATAGTACAAATAGTACACCCAGCTGGCTAACGCCAGACCCAAGAAGAAAGGAGAATATCACAGTCTAAGTGGAGTACAATATCTGTCTAAAATCCACTCTCGGTCTCACAGGAGATCTATCTACTCAGCGATCCCCTTACCTTTATCAGCCGCTGATAGCCTAGCAGCTCCCGCAGACGACTCTGCAAAATAAAGGAAAGAAAGAGGAAAACAAATAATGGGGGTGAGAACTACCAGATAAACTAGTAGCCTCCCCTAGTGGGTAAAACCTCAACTCCGACGCACCCACTAGGACTACTAGAGGCAAAAGGAAAGAACAGTGGTAAGCTACAAAGGCTGCTAAAAAGAAAGAATACTATCACCACAACGTCTCTAAATGCCATGTAGCACGAAATGACTGTATGCAACAATACCAAACATGCCTGCCTGAAATAACTCGATCTTGTGTCACTAGTAAAACTGGTACTGCCTGCTGTGCCTTGCCAAATCGGGTATGCTGGCCAATGCATATCACCGATAGGGGATAGTTGCCAAATCGGGTATGCTTAACACCGATAGGGGATAGTTGTCTCAAGGACTCTAAGCATAACACACTCCGGAGTGGCACTCGAGGGGAGCGACCCACACGAGTAAAATATCTCTGTCATCAGTATCACAAGTATCTCTGTAGCACATGATATAGCAGGACTGGATCGTAACCATGATCAAAGTGGGAAACTCCATCTACTATAGAAACCCAATCTGATGCAAGGATAAACATCTGGTCAACCGCCTACTGTCCGCGGTCACCGCAATACCTCACAAGTCCACAATCTAGCACGACCTTGGCTACACTATCCCAAACCCCTGCTCTCACTTGAGCAACAACATATGAATGCAAAGGACAACAATGAAACATGTTCAAATCCCAAAATGATAGTGTAGCAATGAATAGTGGCCTTACCTGATGTCCGGGCATGCATGCAACTGTCTTTATTTTTAAAAGTTGTAAAATAGGGTCAAACGTTCAAAACAATTGATTTACTGAATAAAATTCATTTGCATGCGAGAGCATAGCCTTTGTCTCAATCACAGTGTCCCAATATAAGTCATCATATCATTTGTGGGGTTATATTAAATTTTAGGGGAATTTGTCCCAGCGGTCCTTATCATTTGTCATATTAATTTGTCCCAATGGTTCTCATTAATTGTCCTGTTAGTTGTCCTGTTAGTAGTCCTGTTAGTTGTCCCAATGGTTCTCAGCAATTATCATATTTATTTTGTCCCAATTGTTCTCATTAATTAAATTTTAGGGGAGTCCCAGTAATCCCAGTGAGCTTGTCAAAAATGAGGTAAGCAACAACCGCCCACCTCGAGTAGCTCAAACAACACCCCAGGTAGTCTCCTGGTTGTCCACAGTCCTCAAATCCTGCAAACCAATGCTCCCGGTATAAATACAAATCTCAAAAAGCACAATATTTGCTGTTTTTCAAACAGCACGGGAAAAGAGGAATTTTTCACCTCTAAAATGAGCTCCTAAAATCCCAGAAAAATCACGGTTGCGTTCCTCGCGAAGAGTAGATCAAAATCGACTCTTTAAACGCCTCGATCTGATGCTCCTACGCCAAGATAAAAATCGGAGAAGTCGACGCTGTCCAGAAATTTCCACAGCAAAAAGGGGGGTCAAAGAGGACTCGGGAAACGTGCCAAAAGTGCGAAACGGAGCAAAATGATCAACACGGAAATCGAAGCCTTACCTCTTACGGTCGCGCTGCCACAAAAATCGTCCAAAAATTCCACCCGGTTAGCCCGCAGTGAATTTTTGACGGAACTGCGACGGGAAATGGGCCTAAAAAGAAAATCGTCGCAGTGCGCCGCGTCGCAGATATCTTGCTATCTGTAACTCCAGAAATTCTGAGATTCTAGAGAGAGAAAGAAGAGAGAGAGAGAAACAACTTTCGTAGAGAGAAGTTTTTCAGATTCTCTCTCTTGGCTCGGATTCCAAGGTGCAAAGAGAGGGGGGTGGGGCTTCTTATATAGTGGGCCAAAGGGAATATTCCCACACGAAATCCTGATCCGAACACGAAACACCAAAACGAGCCAACCAGGAAGCGCCACGTGTCAGCCAAACAGGAAACAGCCTGTGCAGGCCCAATGGAAATTCGCCACGTGGCCACGTGGTCCACGTGCTCGGTCCGCGCTCCGGGTCTTCCGGAAGTTGTCGGGCCAATCCGGGTGCGCCACGTGTCGACCATCCAGAAGGTTCTAGAAGCCGGCCAGCCAATGGGATGCTGCCACGTGGCAGCTGGAACTGTCGGTGCACCCGGTGCACGCCTGGCCATGGACCGCGCACCAGGGCCGCGCGCCTCCGCGCCCGCGCTGTGCGCCGCTGCGCCCTGCCGCGCTCCGCCGCGCTCCGCGGCCGCGCCGCCGCCGCTCCGCCGCCCGCCGGTGGCCGCCGCCTGCCGCTGGTCGCCGGAACAGTAATTCCGGCGGCCGGAGTTACTGTTCCGGCGTGAACAGTAACACGGTGCCGAAAAAAATAAGTAAATACACCGTTTTGATCGTTTTCGCGCGCTGAGTCCAAATCCGCCGTCCGTTTCGCCAAATTCTCATCCTAAATTTTGCAAAAAGCTCCCGAAAAATCCCATTTGCTCCGATTTTCGCGCAGAGTTTCTTAAAAATATTCAATTTTGATTCTACAGGCTTCGTTGCACTGTACAAGCTTCCTGTATTTCTGCGGGAGTCCGGATCATCACACTATCCATCTCCCAAAAATCATCAATACATTATCCTCTGATACAATATCTAAGAACCCAAATGGGAATGTAAACTAAAATAATAATACATCAGTGTACAGACTCACAGTATAAGTCAGATCCTCACCATACAACAATCTCTCAAAATAAAGAAAACTCTCAAAAGAGTAAAATATACTAATCTAACAGACTGTACTATAAATCTCTAATAATGGGGTACAGATACTCTCCAAAGACAGGTAGGGATCTAGCTCGCGACTCTCTCGCCTCGATCAGAAGAAGCAGCAACAGCAGAGGTAGGAACTGGCGAAGATGCCTATATATGCAAAACTGTCACCGATAGAGGGCGTGAGAACTACACCGTCACGTAGTTCTCAATGGGTACCGCCACCAAGCCCGACGGTCTGCCTACTAAGTCTACTAGAGTCATAAAATAACAAATGCAGTACTGAAAAGGAAAGGCTGGAAATAACTCTACAGCTACTATGCCTCTATCTAAATGCTCAAGGGGTGATACAGATGAAACATGATGCACCTACTATCTCTCGATAAAACAATCACCCAATCTACACTGACTGCCACATAGGGTCCAGTCAAACCTGCGCCTACCTATTGCCATTACATCCACGGAGGACTGGACTTACGTAGGGCGTCCGTGACTGCCTAAAAAATGCCCAGCCAGAGGGACTGTGTGGACAAGTGGCGATAGCAAGTAACAGGCCCAGCTCTGGAGTGGCACTCGAGGGGCGCGACCCCACCGAGAAAAGTATCCGCGCATCTCTGTCGAGCTAAATATGGCTCATGTAGGCTATAATCCAAATCCACGATCAATAAGATCGACAGTACCCAAATCACATCTTTAATTCACTGGCTGGAAATACTCGACAGTCGGGACCACTGTCAACCCGACGACTCCCACATCAGGACATCAAACTCAACGTGCGAAAACCCACTGGACTGGAGATACTCCACAGCCGACAACAATGAAGGGTTCGAACACCCCGAAAGACTAGTACCTACAACCCAAATCAAACAAGAACAGGCTCTAGGCATAGCCTCTCGTTGTTCTCGACCCAAAGAAAAAACAGCCCTTAGAACCCAGATCACTCGAACCTACTCGGGTGAGAAAGTTTATAGGAAAATATGATATTTATTACTGAAAACCATTATCACTCGAACCCCCTTGGGGTGAGGACTAAAAGTAGTTCCTTTTTATAAAACCATCTTGATTTGAGAAAACTCATTTTAATGATTTTTAGCTCTTTTAGGAAAATCAGTTAGAAAATAAGTTTTATTCCCAAACCCCGAAGGGCTAATACTTTCGCCCAATCAAACAAGAACAGACTCTGTCCACCCTTCGACATTTGGAAGAAAAATATTGGTTTACTAAAATCATATGTCCTAAAGGATTCTGGGTTCAAGGTCCTGCTATCACTAGTACACTACTGCCACGAACACCGTAACGACAAATAACTCGGAGAATCTCGACAACCCGGGATCACCGTTTACCCAAACAGCTCCCACCACTGATACAAGACTAGCTATATCTATCAGACTC
This sequence comes from Tillandsia fasciculata, assembly GCA_029168755.2. Lineage (NCBI taxonomy): Eukaryota > Viridiplantae > Streptophyta > Magnoliopsida > Poales > Bromeliaceae > Tillandsia > Tillandsia fasciculata. The sequence goes on along the minus strand of CM054938.1, from coordinate 3,402,628 downwards.
CACTCGGCCCCCAAGCACGAGTGTAACATGCATCCTACACCAAAATAAATCTCGACCACTCGGCCCACTACCCGGGCGAGGAAAACACTATGTCTAGGAATAGAATGTAAGGTGTTGATGTCTAAATCATAAATGAACCTAGCCCAAGTGAGGGTTATCTACTAGTCTTGTTTACACATGCAAACATATGGCGGGGTGCTAGGTCCAAGTTCCAATATTAGCATTATATTAACACAAATAGAAAGCATTAACCGATATGATCTTAACAACAACACAAGAAAACATCTTCTCTCTCTTTAACATGCTTCCTATCACAACTCACAATCATGCATGCTTACTATTCAATATAATTAGAGAACCGTCCACGGATTTTGGAGACGAAGCAACCCACCTGAATATGCGCGTCGATCCTATCACAACTCACAATCATTAACCGATATGATCTTAACCGACAAAGCATTAACCGATATGATCTTAACAACAACACAAGAAAACATCTTCTCTCTCTTTAACATGCTTCCTATCACAACTCACAATCATGCATGCTTACTATTCAATATAATTAGAGAACCGTCCATGGATTTTGGAGACGAAGCAACCCACCTGAATATGCGCGTCGATCCAAGGTCCAAATAATCTGACACTGAACGTGAATAATCCTCAGGTTCCCACGATTCCAACGAGCCCAAAAACACCTGAAAACTCCTCCCGGGCACAAAAATATAGTCCAAACATTGCGGTAAGCAAAAATCTCCACGATCACAAATCTGCGATAAAGTCAGTCCGAAAGAAGCCAAAATATCACCTGCGATATGATCTCCAAAAATTCCAATAAAAAATTGGCTGCAATCCTCGCGAAGCGTAGATGTCGATCGAGTCCTCACAGGCTGAAATCCAATAACCGAACACGGAGATAAAAATCGAACAAGCTCCGCTGTCCAGGAAAACCAGCAGCAAGAAAGGGGTTCAAAAATGCTCCAAACACCCCAATAAAAATCCAAAACTGGGAGGAGCGGTAAACACGGAAAACGAAGATCTACCTCTCTTAGAACCGATGCCGTAGAAATCGTCCAAAAAATCCCTCCTGTCAGCCCAGGAGAGCTTGCGGAAGAAACGTCGACAGAGAAGATTGATCTCGAATGCACGTCGAAGCTCGCGATGTCAAGAAGAATGCTGATGAAACGCCTTCCAAATATTCTCGGGATCCCAATAATCGAAGAAAACTCGAAGGAGAATTCCCCTGTCGAAGATGGGCTCAGAAAACCCGGAAAAAAACCCAAAAATGAAGGCCAAATGGGCTATTTATAGCCCAAGCCCGCCAAAAGAGGGGATCCGGATTCAAGCGCCGGATTTGGGCGCCCGAATCCGGCCCCGGCTCGTCACTGTGTGCGCCCGAAATCCTCAGGGTGCGCCACGTGGCCCGCTCCGCGCCCCGCGCACGCGCACCCGCCAATCGCGGCGCGCCGCGTGGCAGGGCGGTCCACGGCGGGGAGCACGCCCCGCGGTTCACGGCAGGCCAGCCGGGTCGCTACGCCGGCCAATGAGCTGGCGACACGTGGCCTGGCGCGATCCACCTTGTGCCGCGCCCGGCGCGGAATGCGCGCTGTCGCGCATGAGTTGACTGCCCAATCTGCGCACGCCACGTGGCCCTCCGCCGCGCTCGCTGATCCCGGTGCACGCCTAGTGGGCCGTGGACCGGCCCACTCGAAAAAATTGGCCTGTTATGCCTGTTTTGCCCGAAAATAGCTGATTTTCAACATTTTCGCTCGCTGAGTCCGTTTTTGGCATCCTTTTGACGCACAATGGGCTCGATACACTAATAATAGGTGTTTTCTCACCGCCGACCACCCAATCAGGTCGTACGGAAAAACCGGGACGCTACACCAATCCTTTTACCTTATGACATAGTCAAAAGTCACTAAGAGTATAAAACATATGTAGGACATAGCTTCAAAATGATGTCTATGAGAACTCACACGATGAGGAAGTAAAGATTTTTTCACTCATCTCCTTCATTTAGTTGCCCAAGCACATATAGTATGAAATAGATGTTATGATAGAAAACTTCAATGAGTATATGTCTTTCTCAATATCATACAGATCATAGCTCAGTCACTCACGGATTGTCTAGCCTGAGTTCTCTATTTGCTTGCTATCACAAGCACTAAACGGTGAGATCATATACGATTCTAGCAATTGGCTTAGTTAGAGGATCAGTAACCATACGACTCGTAGGAATGTGTTCCATAATTATTTCCTTTTGCGCCTCTGCTTCATAAACAAAGTGATACTTCAGGTCGATATTTTCTAGAAGTTTTATTGAATGGTTTTCGAGTCGCTTTTTCCATTAAACAATGTTCACAATGTCGGATCATTGACGCTAACCATTAATCCCAAAAGCTCAAGCTGTTAGAAATACGCAACCAATTCACTTAAAATGTACAGACACAGCGCCCACGTGTCTCGACCGAACCCAGCCCACCTGGACGTTGGATCTATTGTTGAGCCTCTTGTCGTTAGGTTTATTGTGGATAGCAGCCCCACTCAACTTATTAGTCTCCTAGGCATATTGTCACAAGGTAGTAAGTTAGACCTATTTTTAACCCATAAATAAATAGCCAACAATCCTCCCCCCCCCCCCCCCCCCCCCCCCCCCCCCCCCCCCCCCACCACCACCTGCACCGTGTGGGAATCGAACTCGTACCACTATCTTTGATACCACTCGCTCAAATTTAATTGTTAATGTCGACTGTTAGAAATACCCAACCAATTCACTTAAAGCGTACAGACACAGCACCCATGGGTCTCAATCGAACTCAGCCCACCTGGACATTGGGTCTATTGTTGTGCCTCTTACCATTAGATCTATTGTGGATAGCAGCGTCACTCAACTTATTGAGCTCACCCAACTCAACTTAATAGTCTGGGCCTATTGTCACGTGGCAGAAAGTTGAACCTATTTTTAACCTATAAATAAATAACCAACACACAAGTGGGCAAAACGACTTTAGTGAGGGAGTTCAACATAACTCGCCTCTAACCGATCTAGTCATTCTATCCTTCCTAATGTGACCAAGACGAGCATACTATGTAATAGAAATATTGTGATCATTCTTAGCAAAAGATAACAAGAAAAACTAACTACTATCATTATTATAATAATCAATGTTCAAAACCATAAAACCATATGAATAAAACATCTACCATAATAAATAGTCTCAAGACAAATCTCAACTACATCATTCTCAAAACTAAAAGAAAAGCCTAACATGAGTATAGCAAGAATAGAAAACAAATTCCGCGGGATTTCTAGAGCATAAAGTACATCATGAAGGTACAACATGAGACCACCTTGCATGATCAACTTGCACATGCCAACACCTAATACATTGACAATGGAATTGCTCCCCATGTATATTATTTTGCTCCCAGTAGGTACGCGACGGTACTCCACGAATCCCATCCAATCCCTTGCTATGTGGTATGTTGCTCCTGAGTCTACAATCCACACAGGGAGGGATTTACAAAAAAAACACGCTAGAAGAAATAAAAGAGCGAGAATCGAAATTGAGGGGTACCTTCTTCGACTCAGTGCAATCCCGAGCAAAGTGTCCCAGCTAGTTACAATTGTAACATGTCAATCTTCAACTTGTCCGTCTTGCCACCTCGTTTGCTTCTCTTTCTTTTAGTGTTCTTCGCCTTCTTAGGCACAGGTCCGCGATAGTTTTGAGTCCCAGTAGTCTGATTTCGCTTGAACTCGAACTTTCTGCGAAAGTTTGACTTAGCAGTATTGATAGTTGGGGTTTTAACAGCCTCAAGGCACTCCACCTCCAACTCCAGATGTCGTGCAACATCCTTAAAGTTTTTAACACTTTCATTATGTGTCAAATTGACTCACATTTGTTCCTACAAATTTGGAAGGGAGCAAATCATAGCTTGGATCTGCTACTCATTAGTCAAAGTGCTATCGACTGACTTTAACTCGCGAATCCTGTTTGATATTATTGTCACATGCTATTTTATGGTCTGATCACCTTCTTATAACTATCAAACCGCATAGTCAGGCTGCGTAACTTTGTGGTCGAAATCGCATCAAATTTAGTTTTGAGAGCCTCCCACATGTCATAAGCAATCGAGTATTGCTCTTATTTGCATAAGAGATCATTCTATATACTGCTCAGCAATGTGATGTGAGCTGTGACACCTCAATAGTCCCATGCTCTTATTTGAATAAGAGATCATTCTATATACTGCTCAGCAATGTGATGTGAGCTGTGACACCTCAATAGTCCCACATCGGGTGGGAAAGGAGTTGTGATTAGGTATATAAGAGACATGGACACTAGTAATAATAAATGGGCTTAAGCATTTTGGATTGTGATTTGGATCAAACAAGTTATTATTGCTAGTGGGTCGGGTTGTTATATTTGGTATCAGAGCTAGTCACTAGCCGAAAGTGTGTGACGAGTCTTGGCTGAGCCTGAGTCTAGATGACAAGGCTAGTGAGACAAATCTCATATCGCCTAGTGATCTTGGGCTTTGTGTGTTTTTGGACTGACGATGACGTCAGGCCTAAACGGTGGAAGTCTGTGACACCCCAATAGTCTCCCATCAGATGAGAATGGAGTTGAGATTGGATATATAAGAGACATGGACACTAGTAATAATAACTAGGGTTAAATATTTTGGACTGTGGTTTGGACCCAATAAATTATTATTGCTAGTAAATCGGGTCGTTACATGAGCGGTGCGATCCTTCTTAAGCCAATAGTTATAGGATTCGATTTCTCAAAGAGCCTGAGTGTTATTGCCCTCTGTAGGTTGGTCCATCTTATGACTCAAGTTTTTCATAATTATCACCGTCCAATTTCTCTCCCTCGATCATATCAGCAACTACTTATTTTGAAGCCATATAATCTCACTAATTCACACAATGAACCGAAAAAAAAAAAAAAAATTTAAAATTAGCACACAATACACGTATTAAAATTTTGTCACATTTCTAATTAAGCGAACAAAATAATAAGTCACAGGTGCGTGAAGGAAAATTTAAATGTGCTTATAATCACATCACACATCCTGCACCTAATTTCTCATTGTTTAATTAAGTTGCACAAAATTTATAGTCTTAGTGAGTAAAAGGTACATTTTACTCTGCCACAAAAAAGCTTCCATTGGACTGGACCATGCATGTATAAATAATTTATAACATACCAAAAGCTTCATCATAAAGGTATAATAAATTTATCAAAAAAATTAAATGCATGAAATATATATCATCGAGGCATAATCAAACATTTAATATTCTCCAAAAAAAAAATTCTAAATATTTTCTTTTCCTTTTATTTTATTTTATTATATTCCTAATATAATAATAAAAAAGTAATTAAAATAACAACAAAAAAAATGAGCCTGCCGGCTGCTCTCAGTAGCGCGAGCTAGGCCGGGCAGGCCTGGCCCGCGCACTCGCAACGGTCCAGGCTGGACCCAGCGCCCTGTTAGGAACTTAGAAAATTTTAGTCTAAGTCCCTAGTCCAAATCGTAGTGGGCTTGTCAAGCTAGCCCAACATCCTTTGTGGGAGGCAAAGAGACATTTGGAAGGTGAAGAGACTTGCAACCACCACCATTAATGACATGGAAATGCCAAGAGTTATGGAAATGCCAAGGGTCATGGCTTGTAAATGTAGACTAGTGTTTGAGTTGTACATAAGCCTATAAATCTCTAACACGGGTTGTGCTTGCGAGTTGACGGCCTTCATCTTACTTGTGTCCTTCTTGAGGGAAAGGCCTAATCGCTTGGCCTCCGCCTCCGCGATAAAATTATGAGTGGCTCCCGTGTCGACCAGCGCTCGTATGGCCTTGCCGTTAAGGACCACATCGACGTATAGGAGTCCCTTGTTGAGGAATTTGGCATTGCTTGCCACCCCTGACAGCCCGCTGTGTTAGCAGCTTAAGTTCGTGACAGCCCGCTGTGTTAGCAGGGGGCTCGGCCGGACCCTATGCTCACCCGCAGCATGGAAGCCTGGGCCCGCGGCACACGGCCCGCGCGCTCGCAGCGTGGTTCCGCCATCGCCGCGGGTTTTTTTTTTTTTTTTTTTCTTTATTATTATTATTATTATTATTTATAATTTAATATCTTTAGACCCACAAATCTAATTCAAACATGTAATAAACCATATAAGTTTTACAATGGGATATATACTACACATCAAACAAATCACCCTCACAATTTCAATTTAGAGTTTTATTTTTCTCATAAAATATAAAATCAAAACAAATAACACATTGTAATTACAGTCCTAATATCATTAAAATATATTTTTAATTAATTTTTTAAATTAAAAATTAAATTAATTTTAGTCTAATTAGATAATATAATAATCGTTGAATTGAGTTCGATCAGATGCTCTAATGGCATCTTTGATGAAAGAAAATTTTAAGAGCAAGTACTAAAGAACTCGGTAATTAGTGTCCGCGGTTTTTAAATTTGAAGTTTTATTTCAAATTTTTAACTATATTTAGTTTTAAAGAAAAAAAGAAATCGGGTATCATGTTATTTTTCTCTCTGAGATAAAAAAAATCATCACAATATTTGGGGGTTGTTTGGTTGAATGCAATTAAGGGAGTGTTTTAAATCGAGTTTTTAAAAGGTGATTTTGAGTCTAATAATCTTTTTCAGCTTAATAAAATGTTTGTTAATATCGTTTTCAAAATCTAATTCTGATTTTTAGAATCAGTTTTCTAATTTTTTACATCTAAAATCAAAAGTAAGTAATTCTTGAAATTTGATTCTAATTTTTAAAATTTAAATTTTAAAATTTAAATTTAAGTTTTAATTTTCAAATTACAAAATTTAACTTTTTAAAATTGGTATAAATTTTAAATTTTAAATTTTAAATTTCAACCTTTAAATTTTAAATATTCAAATTTTAAATTTTAAATTTAAATTTTTAGTTTTCAATAACAAATTTAGATTTTAAATTTTAAATTAAAATTTTATATTTATATTTAAAATTTTAAATTTTCTAATTTCTAATTTATATTTTAAATTAAAATATCAAATTTTAATTTTTTGTATAAATTTAAATTCGAATTTTAAATTATGTTAAAATAAACTTCAGTAAAAAATTATTATTTGCAAACAGTAAAATTTTTTTGTCAAATAAGTTTAGAAAATTATTTCAGATAAATCAATTTATATCCAAACTTAGTGAAACGCTCTACAGATTTTAACGAAAATTAATTCACCAAATCAAAATCAATTATATAAGAATTATTTTTCTAAGATCTAGGCCAAACGGGCTCTAAAAATACAGTTAATTAAAGATACATGCAATGGAAAATAAAATAGTTATAATTAGATGCATCTTATTTGATTGCATATAGTTGGGAGGTGCATTTTCAATATTTTATTACTCTTGGTGGTCAAATTACCTCCAATGTCTATAAATTTCTTTTTTTTTTTTTTTTTTTTAAAAGTGATTATAAAGGTACTTGAAAATATTATCTTCAACTGTTGCAATTTAAATTGCAACCAATTTGGGCGTAGTTCCAATTTGAACTGCAGTTGAGTTTTCTCATACAATTTTAACGACAGTTGTTAAATTCAAATATATTAAACTAAACATTAAATTTGAATTTATGTACAGTTATAACTATTGCGCACATAAAACCGAACAGCTTCTTTGGATAGTTAATTGAAACAAACAAAAAAAAAGGGACTAACTCAAAAGCCTCTCTTGACTCATTCAACATGAATTATTGGAAAAACAAAGGAAATTCTTATGTGCGTGAAACCTCAAATATATGTAGATTTCAATTCAATTTCATTGCAACTTCCCATTTCTTGTGCGTAGGTTGATTATGTGTGTACGATCACAGTATGATTATTCCTCTCCAACCCACTTAACATGTTGTACATTAAAATGAGTACATGCACTGTTTATGGTCAGAACTGTTGAACAGCCACACATCAATTCATGGCATGAAAATATTAGTAATATTAAATTACATGAATCTCGTTCCACATTTTTCGTATCTACAATCAAATTCTAAATTTTTAAAATATGAATTATAAGAATTTACAACTCAAATTTTAGTAATAAATCAATTTTCGTCGTCCATCTAAATTTTCGATTTACTTTTAGCTGTTTATTTTTTTTTAAAATTTCTCTCCGAAATATTTCTCAATTATTTTTAATCTCATCAAACTACACAAGATAAAATTAAATTATAGTCAAACGTAACTTATTTAGTTTGTCATGGAGTAAAGTACCGATACTCAATTTGGAGTACCGTGGCACCGGTACTAAAAAAAAAAAAAAAAAGTATAACCAGGACTAAATATAAAAAATAGTTTTTCGTTACTTTAGGTTTTGAAAAAATTCTAGGATATTTTTTCGATGCTTAAATTTAATGTTTCCATACTTAACACCCAAAAATTTTAAATCTTTTATATTTTCACCATGATATAAACTCGAAATACGACTTCACATAATCCAACAGAATAAACTGATGTAGACCTAAATCACGATGAAAGAGAAGAACCATAAAAAGGAAAAATGATAATACACAAGGAACCAATTATTCGGCAAAACAAACTATTATTAATCAAGTCGCCAAAATTCTGTCTTTTATATTAACCAAATACCGTATATATAGAAGTAATATCTGTATCCAATTATAAATTAAATTTTTAAAATTTAATAATTTTTTTAATATAAAAATTATAACGCCCTTACTTTTCAGGAGGTCACTCATCCTAGAACTACTCTAGCTCTAGCACGCTTAACTCTCTTAATCTTGCTACCATCCAAAATACTATAACCAGGTTAAGAGAATTAGTCCTATTATATCATTTATATATAGAACTAATACACATTCCGGGGGTGTCACATTCTTTCCCCTTTAAGCCCTGACGTCCTCGTCGGGCTCAAAGACACTCACAAGCACAAGGCGATGTGAGACTTGTCTCGCTAGCCTTAACCGACCTTGTGGGGAGCTACACTCCACCCACAACGGTTATTAGTCGGGAAGCCTCGCTCTACCCACTATATAATCCTGGCTCAGCCAGCGATGTGAGACTTGTCTCGCTAGCCTTAGCCGACCTTGTGGGGAGCTACACTCCACCCACAACGGTCATTAACCGGGGAGCCTCGCTCTACCCGCTATATAACCCTGGCTCAGCCAAGACTCATCTCACATTTCCAGCTGGTGAATGTCTCTGATACCAACTATGACGCCCCAACTTTCCAGGGGGTCACCTATTCTAGAACTACTCTAGCTCTAGCATGTTTAACTCTCTTAACCTTTTGGGTCTTACTACCATCCAAAATGCTATAACCGGGTTAAGAGAATTAGTCATATTTTATTATTTATATATAGAACTAATACACATTCCGGAGGTGTCACAAAAATAGTTCTAAATCTAATTAGATTTAAATAACTAAATAATCGGACTAAAAAAAAAAAATAAAATAAAAAAAACATAAACCTTTCGAAAAATATCTTAAATCGTTAAAAACGGAGATTAAAAACAACTAAGAGGCGTCAAGCGACGCAAAACGAATCGAGATCCAAGCGGCAACAGAAAGGACTAGCGATTATAAAAAGTTGAGCGTCGACACTAAAGAACCGAGAAGAGCCTAGAGCTAACACTAGAGAATTGAGAGTCGAGAGCCGACAGTACCAATTATCGAACTCAACAAAATTTTAAACTCAGCTCGGTGGAATTGCATTTTTCTAAAATCTCTATGGTTAAATTAGCCGCATCACAAACTCAGTATATATATAGTGATGTGTTGAGTTTCGATCACGTAAGCAGGCATTAATGAGAATTCTTGATTTCCTTTTCACATATTACATCCGACGTACTTTATTTGAGATTAACTTATCCTGACCAACATAGCACATGCACAGGGGAAAACCTTACCAAGAATTCACGTAACTTAAGGGCTTATTCAATAAAACTACGTGAGAACGAAACAAGATGAATAGTAAAACAGGTCGATCGACTCGAACATGGCTTCGACTCTCAGCTGGTTTGTTCCAAACTTTCAACAGGTACATCTTCTGTTTTTGCAGCAGCATCGTCTGCAGCAGCACCACCTGCAGCAGCATCGCCTGCAACTGCATCGCCGTCGATCTTCAAAACGCGAAACATAGCCAAGTGGGTATCACCTGCAATTTAATCACATGCCAACAAATTAAATTGTATCGAAAAGTTCAAATAAATAAAGCTCATTACATATAAATTAATGAACAAATATAACTTCAGAAGCATAGTCAAAATGAATCTTCCGAAATGTTTAATTACCAAAAGTTATGTAGCTCCCAGGGGTTATATTTGTCGTGTCACGAGGTCTAAGCTTCTGGTCACCAATATAAGTTCCATTTGTGCTGTCCAAATCTGTGACGACTAAATTTCCGTTCTTTTTCTCAAGCCGAGCATGAATACGAGAGACTGCACAAAAAGCGCGAAGCGCATTAGGCAGCTTCATTTGGACCCAAAAAAAAAAAAAAAAAAAAAATAGTGCCTGCTTTTTCTTATAAAATGTACATATCTTATCTGAAATATATATACAACACATATTGATGTAAAATGTACATATCTTATCTGAAATATATGTACATATATGTGAGTTTATTAGTGACTCTCATATAAGTAGAGTGATCAGTGATTTTTTGAATAGTGATTGTGTGGGATACGAATTCATACTGTGTATTTTTTTCTATTCCTTAAATAAACTATATAAGAAATTACCACAAATTTTATAGCCAAAACAATTGTGTTATCACGTAATCGTATGTATATTTTGACTTCAAAAACACTATCAAATTCTGAGTAGTGATTTCTGTAAAAAGCTGTACACCATTTTGTTGAAGTTAAAATCCATTTCAACATACGCTATAGCTCAGGTCAGGCCTATATGTACATCTACATCTAGAGCATTGCCTCATAGAATAATTTATTTACAGGTTTGTGGTGATTTTATAATGTTTGTCGTAGCTGATCATAAGATGATGCATGTGGCCCTATATATACCAATTGAAATCTTACAAAATACATGAAAATTTTCAGAGAAAAAAAAGGTGAATTGAGCATCTGAGAGAAGGCAGAGATATACCAGTGGCGACAGGGATGACCACATCTGCATTCTCTGGAACACGGCCGACAGTCACTGCATTCTGGAGGGATGAACAGAAAGAATTATTTTGAGATCTTACATTGCATTTCTATAAGTCCGACAATCAGGAGAGAACATACTGAAGCTATTTCAAATGCATCAGGAAGTGGAACGCGGTATCCAATGTGCCGTGAATCCCCGTCGCCTGCAATTCATGCACAATATATAAAGTTTGAAAACTGGAAATTTAAAGATTGTTCTAATGATTCGCAATCAAATTCAGAGAGCATACACAGAATAGTTTATACCTTTTATTGTAACTAAACTCGATCGTTAACTATTTTGTATCTCGACTATGTAAAATTAATAGTGACTTGGAGAAAGAAATTAAATGACCTAGAATTTGTTGAACACGTACTTTCTTTCACGTTGGATACGAGAGGACATGAATGACATCTACATACTTAGGGTTTAACCAAATAGAATATATAATTAATGTCAGAATTCAATTCGCTAAATATGGAAGGTGGGATCGAACTGTAACGATCGGATTACCCAAAGGAAGGAGAAGTAGATACAGAGACTCGGGGAGGATAAGGGGCAGTAGAAGTGGGAACTCGACCGAATCTAACAATTAAGGAATCTTCCAACAGGATCGGAATGGTGTAGTAATGATCACAGCGGGCCGCAAGAGGAGATCCACCGGGAGGCTTCCAAACAGCTTCCCCCTAATAGGAATCAGGCGGGGGCCCACTTTCTTAGCCCAGTCCAACTCATAAAATAAGCCTTAGTGGCCCAGTTGATGTTTAGGCATACTTATTTTGATATTTCACTAGTAACCCTTTCATTATTGCAAATTAGATATTAGTACAATTAAGGGGAGAGTATATAAGGATAATTGTAATAGAAGTCGAATTATGAATGGAATGGTAACCTTTTTTTCCAACTCTTCTTTCATTCTCTTCTCTTCTCTTCTTCCCCAAAACCCCTTTTCTCTAACCCTTACCTCATCTCAATTCTTCACTTCACCAGGCAATTAGTCACCATCATCCTCACCGCACTCCTCGTCTCAGAGTACTTTCATCATCGACGGGTTGCGGATCGTCCGGAATTCCCTCGTGCCACCCGTCATCCTCAACGCCATCCACGCCTCCGAGATAACTCGTCATCGGCGGGTTGCGGATCATCGAGGATATAACATTATTGGTATCAGAGCTGCTACGGTCCCAGGGGGAGGTGCAGCCAAAAAAGCACACTCGGGCATACCATCGAACAGCCGGTGGACGTGACAGAGGATTTTCCCAGCGTGACCCATCAGAATTGCCACAGCCACAATAGGGACAAAGAAAAGAAACAAGTCCAAATTCAACAGCAGAAAGCTTATAGAAGAAGCTGAGATGGCAGAAGGGACCAGATTAAGAGACATGAACGAGCACATACATGCCTTAGAGAAAAAGCTCCAACAACTTGCAGTAGAATACGATGACAAGTTGGAGGAGAAGATTGGTACCTTAACTCAACAAGTGGAGGCAATGCAACAAGATAACCAACTGCGCCATGAAGCCTTGCAAGTCGAAGTGGCCAAGCGACATGAGGCGCTGCTCAAGGAGAATGCCCGAAGGCACGAGCAGCTACTCAAGCTGTTTACGACCCCACCTCAACCATCTAGCCCATATTCAACGGGCATTTCAACCACAAGTAGCCATCCGGTCATAATTAGGGAAGGTAAACAACCTGCTATTACTCAGACAGCGGGAAGCTCCTCTAGAGCACAGATAGATGAGAGGGGTAAGGGTACCTACCAAACCCGGCCCAGTTCAAAAGAGGATGGAAGAGCCACACAATAGAGTTAACACTCACCTTCCCTATCCCAAATTAGAGTTTCCATCATTCAACGGAGATGAACCCCGAGAATGGAGTAGCAAATGCGAACAGTATTTCAAAATTTATCAAATACCTGAGCTGCAATGGGTCGAAATAGCTACGCTGCATTTTACATGGAGGGCCCATAGGTGGAAGGAGGGACACATCATTGACAAACCCAACATTACCTGGGTGGAGCTCGTTGAGGCAACCTGTCGTAGATTCGAAGGGTCTAATACCCGTAGGTTATTCAGGGAGTTTAACAAGTTGGCGCAAACCGGCACGGTGGAGCGATATCAAGAGAAATTCGAGGACTTGAGGGCCAAAATGCTTTACTTCAACCCTGCGCTTAGCGAATAACATTTCATTGAGAGCTATATCAGTGGATTAAAGGATGAGCAGGTACCGTTTATCGACCTCTCGCAACCGACCACACTTGAGGAGGTGTATGAACAAGCCAAATTATACGAGCAAGCCTTATCTATCATCATGAGGAAGAGCAAAGCATCATACAAGCCACTAAGGGTTTAGTATCAAGGCAACAATATGACTAAGGCAGCTGTAACAGGGGAGGGAAACAAAATTATGCAACTAAGGCAATACCAGAGCCAACAACAAGGGATTAGCAGGCAACTCTTTGAACAAAGGAGGACCGCGGGGCTATGTTACAAGTGTGGCGAAAAGTACCAACCCAGGCATCATTGTCAATCCAAGACTCTACACCACATCAAGGCCTACCTGTAACCAGATGAGGTGTTCGACGAACAATTGCTACAATGGAAAAATGAAGAAGAAGAGGCTCCCGAGGCTGAAGAGGATGAAGAAGAAGTGGGCATCTCAGTGCATGCCCTCAGTGGTCAAAACCCTCACGACACCATCAAGGTACAAGGAGCAATGGGTGACAAAAACGTCATAGTTCTAATAGATACGGGCAGTACCCACAGCTTCATAGATTTTAAAGTGGCTAAGTAAGTCGAGGCAACTATGACGGCAGCCAATCCACTGATAGTAACTATAGAGGATGGCCATAAGGTTATAAGCAAACTCAAATGCTCTAATTTTCAATGGACCATGCAAGGAGAAAACTACCAATCGGAGCTAAGGGTCATTAGACTAGATGGATCGAGCATCATTTTGGGTATCGACTCACTACAAGAAAATAGATCTTTTGTGGCCAATATTTTGTGGCCAATTAATGAACCCTACTATATTAACATTTTTTGTGGCTATTTCCAACGTTTCCTCACTATTAATCTTAACTCAAATTTTCATATACATACCGTAGGAATTTAGTAATGAGTGCCGCTAATTCGATGCAGTATTTGCGGCCATCGCTAGATTGTGGCCACAATAATAGTAAGTAATAATTGTGACAAATATTATCGCCACATATTTACTTTTCAATTCACCATTTGTTACCATCGATAACGTTGGGCCACTAAAATAATAATAATTAACTGTGGCGAATTTGTATGGCCACATATTTATGCACTATTTGTGGCCAACAATAAATTTTGGCCACAATAACAATAAGTAATTATTGTGGCAAATTTTATCGCCACATATTTACTTTTCAATTCACCATTTGTTACCATCGATAACGTTGGGCCACTGAAATAATAATAATTAACTGTGGCGAATTTGTATGGCCACACATTTATTAAGATTTTCGTGGCTATTTTCAACTTGTCTTCACTATTAATCTTAATCAGAATTTTCGTATACCTACGGTAGGGGTGTTTTAATGATCGTCACTAATTCGATGCGCTATGTGTGGCCAACAATAAAATTTGGCCACAATAACAATAAGTAATTACTGTGGCAAATTTTATCGCCACATATTTACTTTTCAATTCACCATTTGTTACCATCGATAACGTTGGGCCACTGAAATAATAATAATTAACTGTGGCGAATTTGTATGGCCACCAGTTTTTAAGATTTTCGTGGCTATTTTCAACTTGTCTTCACTATTAATCTTAATCAGAATTTTCGTATACCTACGGTAGGGGTGTTTTAATGATCATCACTAATTCGATGCACAATGTGTGGCCAACAATAAATTTTGGCCACAATAACAATAAGTAATTATTGTGGCAAATTTTATCGCCACACATTTACCTTTCAATTCACCATTTGTCACCAGCGATAACATTGGGCCACTGAAATAATAATAATTAACTGTGGCGAATTTGTATGGCCACACAGTTATTAAGATTTTCGTGGCTATTTTCAACTTGTCTTCACTATTAATCTTAATCAGAATTTTCGTATACCTACAGTAGGGGTGTTTTAATGATCGTCACTAATTCGATGCACTATTTGCGGCCAAGAATAAATTTTGGCCACAATAACAATATGTAATTATTGTGATAAATTTATCGCCACACATTTATCTAATCAGTTCACTATTGGTAACTGTCGATAAAATGTGGCCACTTAATATAAGACACTACAACACAATAAGGTTATAGCGACACATTGTTGGGACACTTTTATGCAAGTGTCCCATTTATAAATCAAGATTCAAATTTAAACCTAACCTAATATATATATATATATATATATATATATATATATATATATATATATATATATATATATATATATATATATATATATATATATATATATATATTATTGCTACTCAACCCATCACACACCAATTACAAATTAATTTTGGCCCAAAACCTTGACAAGCTCCCACATTCTCCCCCAAAATCAAGACCCAAAGATCATCTCCCCCAAAATCTGATGCCCAAGACGAGTTCTCCACCTCTCTCTCTCTCTTTCTCTCTCTAGCTCTCTCACCCAAGAAACATTTTTTTGAACGTTATTATAATATAAATTATAATATTTATTACTAGCAAAATTTTATTATTATTATTATTATTATTATTATTTTATCAAATTCATTTAGTTCACTTACTCTTTTTATCATAAATTTTTTTGGGTCAAATTTTATGATTCTAAAATTTTTAATTTTAAAATTAAAAATTTAAAAGATTTAAAATAAAATTTTACCTTAATTTTTATATAATATTTTTTATATAATTTTATTTATAAAGTATAATAAATTTATAATATTAAAATAAATTAGATTTAACTAATAATTTATACTTTATATTATTGCTACTCAACCCATCACACACCAATTACAAATTAATTTTGGCCCAAAACCTTGACAAGCTCCCACATTCTCCCCCAAAATCAAGACCCAAAGACCATCTCCCCCAAAATCTGATGCCCAATAAGAGCTCTCCACCTCTCTCTTCTCTCTCTTTCTCTCTCTCTCTCTAGCTCTCTCATCCAAGAAACATTTTTTTGAACGTTATTATAATATAAATTATAATATTTATTACTATCAAAAATTTATTATTATTATTATTATTATTTTATCAAATTCATTTAGTTCACTTACTCTTTTTATCATAAATTTTTTTGGGTCAAATTTTATGATTCTAAAATTTTTAATTTTAAAATTAAAAATTTAAAAGATTTAAAATAAAATTTTACCTTAATTTTTATATAATATTTTTTTATATAATTTTATTTATAAAGTATAATAAATTTATAATATTAAAATAAATTAGATTTAACTAATAATTTATACTTTTGAAATAAAAATTAAAATAATATTTATTTAAACTTATAACTTAAAATTAAATCTATAAATAATTTATAAGTTAAATATAATTTTAAAAATTAAAATAATACCCTCAACCCCTTCCGATCTCTTTCTCCAGAGCAAACCCCCTTTCTCTCTTTTATTTTACCTAAACCCTATCTCTTCCACGACGATACGCTCCTCACCGCCGATCTTCTCGCCGACGAGCTCTTCACCGTCGATCTCCTCACCGGCGAGCCCTTCACCGCCGATCTCTTTCCCGGCGAACCCTTTGTAGCCGATCTCCTCACCGGCGAGTTGGTGGCCCCTTCGCCGCACAAGGTCGTCGCCGGCGAGGTCGAAGGCTCCGTCAAGTTCGGCCAGGCCGAGTGCTCCACCTTCTTGTTCGATCCCGACATCACCGACAACCGGATCTCCGTCCAGGGCATCGTCTAGGGCATCGTCTAGGGCATCGTCTTTTTGGTATGTAGTCCCAAAGAAGGTAGTGATCATGCGAGAATTTAAATTCAAAACCAAGCAAATATATATTTTCTTAATCACTGGATATCAGTACAGGTTGTTGGATGGATTCAAAACATGTCAGCCTTTGTTCTTATTTAATCATTTATATTTGTGATGTAATAGAAGATCATTATTGTCCATCAAATTAAAGTGGGTCCTCTAGTATAGACCACATATATAATAATAGACAAGCAACTTAATTCTATATATTTAAATTAATCATCAGTTTATGCCCCTCTGATCAGGTGCGTGCACTCAACTAAACTTTGAAATATTTTAGCATAAAAAAATCTCACTTACAGCAGATAATACACATCCTAATTAACTAGTTTTAGAGAGAAGGACTAAACAAGGCATCAGTTTTTTAATGCTCTTCTTTGTATGATCTTGTTTTTGGTTAATGCTGTGATGGATAAGTTTTAAGTCATGTCAATCTAATTAAGGGGATTGTAATTAACTAGTTTTAGAGAGAAGGACTAAACAAGGCATCAGTTTTTTAATGCTCTTCTTTGTATGATCTTGTTTTTGGTTAATGCTGTGATGGAAATTGATTGCATTCAAATGAAAAGTTCAAGTAAAAGAATTGCTCCAGGCATTTGAAATATAGAAATTTAACTTAAAGTAAAACAAATAGAAATCGAAAGCACAGGAAAACTGCAGAATTTGATCAGTCTTCAAATGATTGCCGCTATCTTATAGTCCAATGGTGATAATAACAATCTAAGTAGTGATGTTGTGTAAGTAGCAATTAGAACTAAATAAGAGTTTGAACCCTAGTATGAGTGCTAGTCTTACCAGATCATATCCATAGTTACAAATCCCAGGTTTAACAATAATTTTAGTAAATGATCAATATATCTAATCTTCTGACTAAAATTGCCAAAAGAACAACTACATGTTTAATATAGTCAAACATTTAAAAATTAACTATACTTGCCACGAACAGCATCAACAAAATGATTGTCCAGTACTATATTAAGTCTGGACTCTGGAGGTGTATTTTCATGATGGCATCTTAGGAACAAAAAAGAATAAATAAGTAAATAAATAAAGATCCAGGACAAAAAAGAAGGCATAAACTGTATTATCTTGTACACCTTTTTGATATCATATCCTCCATTTTGCAATGCATAAAGAGCACCTCTGGCGTAACTCTCCCAGCTTATATTTTCAGGACTTTTAATTGGGATTTGCAGCTCGTAGGTGCTGTAAAAAAAGACAATATCCTGTTGCTTAATGCAAGAAAACAATTACTTCAATTTTTGTGTTTGGCATTCTATAGAACTGAAACGAATCAAAAAATAAAAAGAGGTTACATCTAGTTTATGCATTAGCTTAATAACAATATATGATGGAACAACTTTCACAGATGGGATTGCCTGTTCCTATTCAGCCAACATCGACAAGAAAGGTAAGTTGGAGTATAAATTAGCAATATATTTCACTTTTTTGATAAAATAAATAGATAATATATATGCATAATTCTTATCATTATTCTTTTTTATTCTACAGGACTAAACCTTGCAAGCTCAAGATTTCCGAGTTGGATCATCTCAAGAATTTCATTTCACTTTTAGCCTAGAATTTTTATTATCTTTATTCTAATGTAAACGATTAACTGTTAACTTATTTTGATTATGTCAGTTGAACATATGTTTGATTTCTGTATTTTGTTGAACATATCTTGATTATTGTGATTGATATTATGTTTAAATCCTGATTGAGTAGTATTCAACTATTATTTTGCATCAATAATGTGTAAATTTTTTTTTTTTTTTTATTTAAATTAGTACTACAATTTTTTTGTGGCTAAATAATAAATAGCCACAATATATGTAATTTGAAAACTTCACTGGAACAATATTTGTTGCCGACTACTTAATTTCGCCACTATATTTATACTATATTTCGTGGGCAATATTATATTTGGCCATAAAATGTGTGGCATTATGTGTGGCCATCAAATAAATTTGTCACAATATTTTCAACATTATTTGTGGCCGACTACTTAATTTCGCCACTATATTTATACTATATTTTGTGGGCAATATTATATTTGGCCATAAAATGTGTGGCATTATGTGTGGCCATCAAATAAATTTGTCACAATATTTTCAACATTATTTGTGGCCGACTACTTAATTTCGCCACTATATTTATACTATATTTTGTGGGCAATATTATATTTGGCCATAAAATGTGTGGCATTATGTGTGGCCATCAAATAAATTTGTCACAATACTTTCAATATTATTTGTGGCCGACTACTTAATTTTGCCACTATATTTACACCACGTATTGTAGCCAATGTAATATTTGGCCACAAATTATATGATGTCTTTTGTGGCCAAAAATAATTGTAGCCACAAAATATTAGAATATTAATTATTATTTTAATCACTATCTGTAGCCATATGGTAACTTTTGTAGAGGAACCCTGTAAGATTTTTGTGACGAATTATATCGCCACAAATTCATAATACTTTTTGTGGCCAAAAGTAATATTGGCCACAAAATGTTAGAATATTAATTATTATTTTAATCACTATCTGTAGCGATATGGTAACTTTTTGTAGAGGAGGTTAGAAGTTTTGTGACGAATACTATCGCCGCAAATTATTAATACTTTTTGTGGCGAATTATTATTTTGGCCACAATAACCTTTTGTAACACTCCTACTGTGGCGACGTTGTGGCGAAGCTAATTTGGCCACAATAGGTATTTTGTGACCAATTTGTCATTTATTGTGGCCATTAGTTTCGCCACAATTTGTAAATTTTCTTGTAGTGACTGGTTGAGAAAATACGGGAGGGTTACGTTCGACTACGTCGACAACTCAGTATCATTTGTAAAGGAGGGGCGACCAATGAATCCCAAGAGGATAGCCGAAGGATCTAAGTTGAGAGCTACTACTGCAGAATTGAAGCTTATAACCGCGGTGCAATGGTACAAGGAAAGTATGGAGCGTGCCATAGGTAAATATTGCTCCGGGGAAGCAACCAGTGAGAATGAGGGAATCTCCAAGGAAATTTAGGAGGTTCTCAACCTATACGAAGATGTGCTTCAGGAGCCCAAGGGGTTACCTCCCAGTAGACCACGGGATCACAGGATCCTACTGCAAGTCGGGGCCCGGCCAGTCAACCTTAGACCTTACAGGTATACTCATGAACAGAAGGAGGAGATCGAGCAACAGATAAAGGAGATGCTACAGAATTCCATGATCCAACCAAGCACCAGCCCCTACGCGTCACCGGTACTATTGGTCAAGAAAAAGGACAAGACTTGGAGGCTATGTGTGGACTATAGGCACCTAAACAAAGCCACAATAAAAGACAAATACCTGATACCGTTGATAGACGACTTGTTGGATGAGTTGGGGGGCTCCCAATACTTCTCTAAAATCGATTTATGATCGGGCTACCACCAAATCAGGATGAATCCCGAAGAGGTGCACAAAACAGCGTTCAAAACCCATCAAGGCCACAACGAATTTCTAGTAATGCCCTTTGGGATAACGAACGCACCCTCAACCTTCCAAGCCATCATGAACAGCGTGTTCGAGCCACATCTAAGGAGGTTTGTGCTCGTGTTCTTTGACGACATACTATTATATAGCAATCACTTCCGGATCACATGGCTCATTTAAAAACAGTGCTGGGTGTGTTGAGAGAGAATCGACTCTTCGCTAAGAGGACCAAGTGCTCCTTTGGACAGAGAGAAGTAGAATTCCTGGGCCACATAATATCAAAGGAAGGAGTGGCCACCGACCCCGACAAGGTGGCTGCCATGAAGGAATAGCATGTACCCAAAACAGTGCGAGAATTGCGGGATTTCCTGGGTCTTACTGGATACTACCGGAGGTTTATAAAAGGTTACAGGGGAATAAGCAAGCCCCTCACGGAGCTGCTAAAGAAAGACAACTTCGCGTGGAATGACGAAGCACAAAAGGCATTCGAAAAGCTGCAGGAGGTGATGACTACGGCCCCGGTTCTGGCCATGCCCAACTACACCAAACCTTTTACTATAGAGGTTGACGCGTGTGGTAACGGGATCGAAGCCGTACTCACTCAAGACGGTAAACCACTAGCTTACCTCAGCAAGGCTATCAGCCCGCGCAACATGGGACTGTCGACATATGAAAAAAAATTCTTGGCCATACTTTTAGCCGTGTCAAAGTGGAAGCACTACCTCAGCTCCAAATCCTTTGTCATCAAGACGGACCACGAAAGTTTGAAGTACTTGCTGGAACAGAGAATAACCACAGCAGTACAACAAAAAGGGATGCTTAAATAAATGGGACTAGATTACACAATCCAATACAAGAAAGGGAAGGAGAACGTCACAGCAGATGCCCTCTCAAGAAAAAGAAAAAAAATAGGTGATAACCATGCCATTACTGCCATAATTCCCTCATGGGTCCAAGAGGTGATAGAGAGTTATGAAGGAAATGCCCAGGTGCAGCAAACTATAGCTCAGCTACTGTTAAGCTCCGATGCCAACCAAAGTATACCTACCAGCAAAGGGTACTCAAATACAAAGGAAGAATCTACATAGGAGGCTCGGGGAGTCTAAGGCTACGACTCATGGAGCAGATGCATGCGTCGGCCCTAGGTGGTCATTCAGGTATGAATCACACTTATAGAAGAACGAAACAATTGTTTTATTGGCCGGGCATGAAACAGGAAATAGAGAAGAAGGTGAAGGAATGCGAAGTATGCATAAGAAACAAGGTCGACGGGACGCCTTACGCTGGATTGCTACAACCTCTACAAATCCCTGTACAAGCGTGGCAATCGATCAGCATGGACTTCATAGAAGCATTGCCGAAATCCGAGGGCAAGGATAAAATACTCGTGGTGGTCGACAGGCTCATAAAGTACGCCTACTTTATTTCACTAACTCACCCCTGCAGTGCTCAAAGCTTGGCCGGGGCTTTTATGGACACCATCTACCGACTACACGGGCTTCCCCAAGGGATCATATTGGACAGAGATAAAATCTTTACCAGCCAGATCTGGCAAGATCTATTCAAGCTCATGGGGCCAAGTTGCAAATGAGCACGGCGTATCACCCGCAGACCGATAGCCAGACAGAAAGAGTTAATAGGTGTTTAGAGACATACTTGCGCTGCATGTGCTTCCAATACCCGCGCAAATGGCACAAGTGGCTAACCCTGGCTGAGTGGTGGTATAACACCAACCACCACTCCTCCCTAGGGATGACACCTTTTCAAGCCCTGTACGGATACCCCCCCTCCGACGTACCCAGTGGTACACATGAATATGAACATTGGGCCCACAGTTGAAGAATAGAATCAGAAGAGGGAAAGAATGGTACACTTACTACGAGAGAGACTGAAGGACGCGCAAAACAGAATGAAACAAAATGCAAATAGGAAGAGAGTAGACAAGGAGTACCAAGAAGGGAAAAGGGTTTACCTGAAGTTCCAACCCTACCGCCAGAGCAGTGTTGCCCTGAGACACAACCTCAAGCTTACCGCCAGATACCTCGAGCCTTTCAAAATACTCGAGCGAATCGGGCCAGTAGCCTACAAACTACAGCTTCCCGAGGAGTCTCGAGTGCACCCAGTGTTCCATGTCTCCCTTCTCATGCGAGGAACACGAGCGAAGGCACAAATCTCACCCGCTGCCCCCAAGGCGGGCGAAAATGGCAAGATTTTAGCGGCGCCGGAGAAGATACTCGATCGCCGCCTCGCACGTCGTGGTAACCGAGCATCGACGCAAATCCTCGTTAAATGGAGCAACCTGGATGAAGCCGAAGCTACATGGGAGCACTATTGGACTCTTAAGAAGCAGTTTCCGGGGTTCAATCCTTGAGGGCAAGGATCGTTTCAAGGGGGAGGGTGTGTAACGATCGGATTACCCAAACCCTAGAAGGGGAGGAGGAAGAAGAAGTAGATACAGAGACTCGGGGAGGATAAGGGGCAGTAGAAGTAGGAACTTGACCGAATCTAACAAGTAAGGAATCTTCCAACAGGATCGGGGTGGTGTAGTAATGATCACAGCGGGTCGCAAGAGGAGATCCACCAGGAGGCTTCCAAACAGCTTCCCCTAAATAGGAATCAGGCGGGAGCCCACTTTCTGAGCCCAGTCCAACTCATAAAATAAGCCTTAGTGGCCCAGTTGATGTTTAGGCTTACTTATTTTGATATTTCACTAGTAACCCTTTCATTATTGCAAATTAGAGATTAGTACAATTAAGGGGAGAGTATATAAGGATAATTGTAATAGAAGTCGAATTATGAATTTCATAGTAACCTTTTTTTCCAACTCTTCTTTCATTTTCTTCTCTTCTCTTCTTCCCCCAAACCCCTTTTCTCTTACCCTTACCTCATCTCAATTCTTCACTTCACCAGGCAATTAGTCACCATTATCCTCACCGCCCTCCTCGTCTCAGAGTACTTTCATCATCAACGGGTTGCGGATCGTCCGGAATTCCCTCGTGCCACCCGTCATCATCACCGCCATCCACGCCTCCGAGATAACTCGTCATCGGCGGGTTGTGGATCATCGGGGATATAACACGAACCAATCAAGGTAAGGGCTTAAGATGTTGCCTAAATTAAAAGATGGATAGAAATGCCAATCATTTTCTGACTTTGTCTTAATAAAAGATTAGTAGAGTTTATATGAGTAGAGCTTATAAAAAGATGGATAGAAATGCCAATTTTCTAAAATTTAAGCTGAAAAGTTAAATTATGTTTGTATTGCATAATTGTAAAATTTTTACCATTGAATTATATATGAGTAGAGATTTATATGATTTTAAAAGTACAAGCCACTCCATATGAATTTTTTATCATTGGATTTGTATTGAGATTTGTGCTTTATACTTTCTCTTTCTCTTTTTTAATTGACTTTACAATAGCACAAATTCTAATACAAATCCAATGATAAAAAATTAACAAGCATAAATATATAAGCTCTACCATATATATATATATATATATATATATATATATATATATAGAGAGAGAGAGAGAGAGAGAGAGAGAGAGAGAGAGAGAGAGAGAGAGAGAGAGGCTTGTATGTTTTTAAAAATACGGAGGTCTCCGTACTCTCAAGTTGTGTTTGATGTTGGAATTTTCGAATGAACGATCGGCTCCATTAAACTTGATCATTTAAAAATTTAGAAATTAAATTTCGCGAATTTTCGATATCATTTGTCTAGTGATCAAAATGGCTCAAAATCAATAATTTGAATGGTTATGGTGAGCCGTTTGCAAGTTTAACAGTATAAAAATATCCAAATCACGTAAAATTTTGATAGAAAAATGTTTATACTATAGAGAACAAGATAAATATCTTTAATCTAAAATTTTAGTATTATATCATCACATTTTGTGAGATTTTTATTTTCAGCCGTTGATTTTGTGCCATTTCGATCACTAGATAAATAATATTAAAAAATCACAAAATTTAGTTTCTAAATATTTCAAATATTCTAAATCAAGTCTAACGAAACCGATCGTCCATTCGAAAGTTCCAACATTAGAAACAACTTGGGAGCACGAAGAGTTTCGTACTTTTAAAAGCATATATATCCTACTAGGCTACTATACTTTCGAAAGTACGGAAGTCTCCGTGCTTGTAAGTTGTTTTCAATGATAGGATATCCAATACGGTGATCAATTCCGTGAGACTTGATCTACAATGTTGGACCTATCTAGAAACTAAATTTCATAATTTTTTGACTTTCTTGGGCTAGTAAACGAGTAGGCCCAAAATGAACAGCTGAGAATAAAAATCTAATAAAAAATAGTAATAAAAGATTCAAATTTTAAATCAGATGTATTGATCTTTTTCTTGATGTTAAGTAGAATTTTCTATTAAAATTTCATTTAATTAGAATTGTTCTATACCGTTGAACTTACAAACGTATCACATCGACTGTTAAAATAATAATTTTTGTGGCTCTTTGATCACATGGTAAATGATGTCGAAAAATTATGAACTTTAGTTTCTAAATAGTTTTAATAGTATAGATCATGCCTAACGGAACCGATCGTCGAATCAAATGTTTCATCATCAAAAATAACTTATAAGTACGGAGACCTCCGTACTTTCGAAAGCATGCCTGTAAAAGTACCAAGCACTTGGTACTTGTAAGTTTTTTAACGTTAGATTTAACCATTTAACTAATTTCACCCCACAGATCATGCTATTCCACCAACCAGATGGTAATGATGCCGAAAAATTATGAACTTTAATTTCTAAATAGTTCTGATAGTATAGATCATGCCTAACGAAGCCGATCGTCGAATCAGATGTTCCATCATCAAAAATAACTTATAAGTACGAAGACCTCCGTACTTTCGAAAGCATGCTTGTAAAAGTACCAAGCACTTGGTGCTTGTAAGTTTTTTAACGTTAGATTTAACTGTTTAACAAATTTCACCTCGCAGATCATGCTATTCCACCAACCACCCACTAAATCTAAGAGACTCACTATCATCCTAACCGCACATCTTTTCATTCAATTGTCAACAACATACAAGCACCAATGACTTGCTACTTTTAAAAGTATATGAGCTCAATTATATATATATATATATATATATATATATATATATATAGTCCGGCTGAAATACTATCGATAGTACCAAGCAATTGATGCTATCAAGTTTTCAGCCGTTGGATGAAAGGATGTGCGGTTGAAATTATAGTGGTCTCCTAAGATTTTTACTATTCAACCAACCACCCACTAAACTCTAGAGGACCACTATCATCGTAACCGCACATTTCTTAATCCAATGACTAAAAATTTGATAGCACCAATTACTTGGTACTATTGATAGGATGAAAGGATATGCGGTTCGAATTATAGTGATCTCCTAGAATTTTTACTATTCAACCAACCATTCACTAAACCCTAGGGGACCACTATCATCGTAACCGCACATTTCTTAATCCAATGACTAAAAATTTTGATAGCACGAATGACTTGGTACTATTGATAGTATTCCAGCCTAATTATATATATATAGTAGAGCTTATATATTTTTAAAAGCACAAGCCCAATTATACTTATGAAGTTTTTACTATTGGATTTGTATTGGGATTCATGCTATTGTACTCTCTCTTTCTCTCTCTTTAGTTGACTATTATAAAGTCAACTACAAAAGAAAGAAAGAAAAAATATAATAATACGGATCTCAATACAAATCCACTAGTAAAAAATTCACAAGCGTAGTTGGACTTGTGCTTTTAAAAGTATATAAGCTCTACTCTCTCTCTCTCTCTCTCTCTCTCTCTCTCTCTCTCTCTCTCTCTCTCTCTCTATATATATATATATATATATATATATATATCCGATTATTATGCTATCGATAGCACCAATCATTTTGTGCTAGCTACAAAGTTTTTAGCCATTAAATCTACCCTTTTGATCATTTCCATCCGTTAGATCATTCTATTTTTTCAATCACCCACTAAACCCTAAGGGCCCGTTATCATCCTAGCCGCACATCTCTTAATTCAAGGGCTAAAAACTTAATAGTATCAACGTCTTGGTATTATATATCAATAGTATAGTAGCCTATATATATATATATATATATATATATATATATATATATATATGCCAGAATACTATCGATAGCACTAAGCCATTGGTGCTATCAAGTTTTTAGCCGTTGGATGAAAAAATATGCGGTTGGGATTATAGTGGTCCCCTAGGGTTTACTAGGTGGTTGGTTGAATAGTAAAAATCTTAGGGGACCACTATAATCCCAACCGCATATCTTTTAATCCAACGGCTGAAAACTTGATAGCACCAATTGTTTGGTGCTATCGATAATATTTTAGCCGGACTATATATATATATATATATATATATATATATATATAATTAGGCTAGAATACTATCGATAGCAACAAGTCTTTGGTGCTATCAAGGTTTTAACCGTTGGATGAAAAAATATGCGGTTGAGATTATAGTGGGCCCCTAGGGTTTACTAGGTGGTTAGTTGAATAGTAAATATCTTAGGGGACAAACATAATCCCAACCGCATATCTTTTCATCCAACGGCTGAAAACTTGATAGCACCAATTGTTTGGTGCTATCGATAGTATTCTAGCCGGACTCTATATATATATATATATATATATATATATATATATATATATATATATATATATATATATATATAATCGGTTAAGAGCCTTTGGACATCGATTTTGTAAACATAATTTGAGAATCTACAAATCAAGACTCGGCCCAAATCGAACCAAATAGATTTCCTGCCTCGGCTCCTCATGCCTTACTTGTAGAAATCTAGTTGTTTGGGAGATATGTGATTTAAAAGCATGAAACATATCATACAATGAGCATAAATTAACCACCAAGTGTGCATTCATTCTTGAAGAAGTGTTTTAGATTTGTGTAATTGTAATATATTGGGCTGTAATTCAAGTTAAATGAGATAAAAAATTATTTGTTTATTACGCCGATCGAGAAGATTCATCGCCTAGCCAAAGGCTCATTTGAGGAGATTCAGCACGCCTAATTGGAAAACAGTCAAATTAATTTGACAATTTGCTGAAATTAATTTGAATTTATAATCTATTACTGTAATAACATACAAAAAAAATTTATTTATTTTTAAAAACTTAAGGCGTGAGATTACAGTGTTTTTAATCTTTTACATTCAACAATCAAAAGTGGCCTTTTGTTTAAAAATCTAAAATCTAATCCACAAATAGTTGGTTAATTTATGCGAACCCCCTTAGTGATGTAACTATATCATCTTACTCTAATGACACGTTTGGTTAGAAATATTTTAGATTTAGAATAAAAATCTAAACAATTCATTTTTATTATCATTATTTGGATCGAGAGATTGGCATTCTGATTTTTACTTCGAAGAAATTTGAATTTTTCAAAAATGACTCCTGCCTTTATAATGGAGTCAACTTTAATTTCAGAGTGGTTGTGAAAAAAAAAAAATAATAATAATACTAATAATTATTTAAATTTAAATATAAATTATATAAATTTATTAGATTAAAATCATAATTTTAAATTAAATTTAAAATAGAAATTTAAAATTTATATTTATATTTTTAATTTTTAATTTAATAGTTCGAAATTTAATTTTTGATTTTGACATTGAATTTGAATTGCAAATTTAAATTTTAGATTCAAATTATAAGTTCAAATTTAATTAAAAATTTGAATAACAAATTAAAATTTTTAATAAAAGTTTAGTTTTTTTTTTAAAATTTAAATTTGTACATGATTCCAAATCCGATTCCGATTCCTCTTATGAATTAAATAAATTGTTGTTTTATCGTTTCGTTTTCAATTCCCATTTATTTACATTCCTATTCCCCGATTTAGATTTGTCTTCTAAATCAAACTAATAATAAAAATTTAAACAGTCAAAAATAATAATTTATATTCAACGTAAAACTCCAAAGGCTACACACTACAGCAAAGAAAACACACACACACACACACACAACACAAAAAAAAAAAAACTCAATTGAGAAAGCAGCATCACATATACGACTAGGAAGATAAAAAAAGGAACCTGCAGGCTCAAGAACCCATCTTTGGGAAGAAGCAGTTGATGGGCTTTCACCAAGTGAGCACCTCAAAGGAGTGAGAACCTTAACCCTCCTGATCTCCTTCAAAAAGGAGATGTGGAGAGGTTGCTTCTTCAGTGGAGAGCTCTTGAAGAGAAGAGAGGAGAGAGGAGGAGATAGAGAGGTGAGGGGTTGAGGAGGAGAAATGGTGGAGAGAGGAGAAGGTAGAGACCATGTTGCTGTTGATAGTGCTACTACCTCCATTGGAGTAGGATTTTGAAAGAACAGAATGTATGGACCTTATTTCTTTTCTCCTCCTTGTTTTTTTTATATTGGACAGGATATATTAGTGGAAAATGTATGAAGACTCCATGTAGTTTTGCTGTATTGGTACTTAGTTTTTTTTTTTTTTTTTTTTTTCTTTTCCCCCACTGTGGAATGGGTGTATGTTTATTTGGGTGCATGAAAAGAAATTTCCAACCTAACTATAAAAGTTTTTATCCTATTAAATTTGTCATATAGTGGGTAATGAGGTTTGACGAGTATTTTATAACCTCCACTTAATTAGAATTATGATGAAAGATTAATTTTACTGTATTGTAACTGCACCTAGAGGTTCAATTCGATATTCATTTCTGGTTGAATTGTGTCACTACATATTGCTAGACGTTACTCTTGGATTGTGAGAATCAATAAAAATAAAAATAATTATAGACGATTAATTATTCTATAAAGGTGAAATCAAAAAGAGTTTTGAGTCATCAAAAGAAGTTTCGGTGATGATATAGATGGAAATCGTATCATATCTCACTACCAGTAGGATTTTCTTACAATGGTATTAATTAGAATCTTTGTTGTCGTTTTTGTTTTAGATCTATTATTTTATTCGATGTTAATTAAGTTTCATAACGATTAAGATCGATTTGTCGACAATATATACTTGGTTGTTTCGAAGCAATGATAATGATAAGATTGCAAATAAAATATAATGATAAAATAAAATGATATCGGTGGAAATTATTTGTTTTTATCGTTAGCTACAGCGACGCACGTGTAGCACACGCCGACGCGGTCGCATCGCGTGTGTGATGTGCACGCAGGCACGCGGGCATGGCAGGGCTGCATATGCTTGACTCGCGCCGCGCTGCTTGGCCGCATTGCAACCTCACGCGCTGGGACTATTATAATTAACACGCGCGTCATGAGTCTTCTTATTGTTTGCTTTGTACTAATTAATTAATTAAGGCTTCATGATGTGTAGGTACGTAGGATGATATGAGATACTAATTATTAAGCTTGCACGTACGGTAACATATAATTTCTTTTTTAGTTAATGCTTTGTGTACACCTCATTTGAGGTGTACATCTTACACCCCACTCCCCACCTATCACTTCAAAATGACGAGTGGATAAATGCCCATCCTAGAATGGGCTTAGATATAGAATGTACACCCCAAATGGAATGTACATGTAGTATAGCCCTTCATTTGTGGACCAAATGTGGATCAGGAGAGAAGACAAAAGTTGATCAACCTTAATCTGATCGCGGCGTATATTAAGAAAAAAAAAAAAAAATTGTGTGTAATATTCTTTGACCGAATTCTGGCCTAGTGACTCCAACTCGAATCAAGATAAAATCTATGATCATCACCGTTAGTTATTTTTATATACCATATATGTATATGTGTAATGCGATGATCTGCATGAAATATAAATTAATAATAAATTAAAAAATGATGAGATAATTAAATTTGTTAAATAAAATATTAAATTCCTTATATTACGAATTCATTAATGGCCTTCCATCGTTGTAAGGTGTGAGCGTTTCTTTAGTGTTGATTGATATATCCGAATACGAGAGCCAATTGTATTAAGGTGCCGCAACCACTCTATTGGCATAAAATACTATGTGATAAGAAAAAGGTTGAATCCAAAAATCTATCACGATCAAGTGGTAAAGAGTTTGGTTGTTGATACCTGAGGTTTTGAGTTTGAAGTCTAATTGCTTCATATTTCTAGCTAAGTTTATTTCAAAATAAACGTAACGGATAACATTCTATCTTTCTCTCTCTCTCTCTCACAAAAAAAAAAAAAAAAAAAAAAAAAAAAAAAAAAAAATCTATCACGATAAGGATTCAATGATACTTTTATTTGCACGATGAACAATAAATTTAACTAGAATATATTAGAATGAAGCCTATATCTTATGGAGGTTGAAGATTGATTGCAATTTGCTTGATAAGTATTAGACAAGAGTTGTTCACTCATTTGTTTGCTCATTACCAAAAATCCCTTAGTATAAGGGGTGGTGTGTAAAGATGTGGAATCGCAATCCCCATTAGAAACTTTTTAATAGTGAAGTTTTTGTTTTCTCCATTCAGGAAGTGTGGAGATTTGCCAAATTAGTAAGAGGCGCCATTTAGATTTACAGATCCTAATCAAGTAAATTACAATTAAGTACACAACTAATTAAAATCTTAACCTCCTATAGAAAATAGCTACCTCTAACCTACTTGCCAAAATACTCGATACTAACCGTTTAACTAGACGGAATTTCACCAATTGGCTGAGAAATTTGAGAATTATTCTTAATTTTGTAAAATTAGCCTATGTGTTGGACACGGAGGCTTGCGGTGCCCAAAAATCCAACAGCTCAACAGAGAGCTGCCAAAGATAAATGGACAGAGGACGATATGAAGGTAAAATGTTACATGGTTTCGTCTATGAGTAACGAGTAGCAACGCCAGCATAAGCACATAAAGAGTGATGCTAATATCTTGCTCTATCTCAAGAAGTTATATAATGAGCAAAGTCGAACGGCCTGATACAAGGTGTCAAAGTGATTGTTCAGGACTAAGATGTATGATGGTCACTCAGCCAATAATCATTGCTTGGCGATGATTAAAAATATTGAGGACCATCTTGCTGAAAGGTAGAGACCATGTTGCTGTTGATTGTGTTACTATCGTCATTCACTACAACAAAATTATGCTATAGCGACACTTTTAAGTGTCCCTAAAAACTAAAAAAAAATATTGTTGAAAAAAATACCAACACATATTATTAGTGTCGATATGTGTGTAGTCGTTAGGGTGTATAGCGACATATTACTGTAATGTGTCCCAAAAATGTGTTCCTATAATTAACCTAATTTTGAATATAGATGGAATATAAATAGGACACTTGTAAAAAAGTGTCATAAAAATATGTCCCTATAACCTAATTTTGTTGCAGTAATTGGTGTAGGATATTGAAAGAACGCGAATGTATGAACCTTATTTATGTTATATTCTTTGATTTTTTTTATATGTGAATTGGAGAGGATATATTAGTAGGGGAGGTGCTGGGCCGGGCATAGGTCCGGTCCTACAATGCCCAAACCCGGCCCAAAATAAATATCAGGCTTTGGATCAGGCTTCTATCTAAGTTTTTAAAATAAAAATTAAGATCTGGCCAGGCCCATGCCCAATGCCCAAAATCCATCGGATTTTGTAGAGACCCGCTTTACGTATTTGTGGCATAATAATATATATATATATATATATATAGAGAGAGAGAGAGAGAGAGAGAGAGAGAGAGAGAGAGAGAGAGAGAGAGAGAGAGAGAGTTAGGCTGGAATACTATTAATAGTACTAAGTTATTGGTGCTATTAAGTTTTCAACCCTTGGATTAAAAAATATGTGGTTGAGATGATAGTGGGCCCCTTGGGTTTAATAGGTTGTTGAAAAATAGTAAAATTTAATGGATAAAAATAATGAAAGGAGTTGATCTAAAGGTAGAAAACTTGAAAGCACCAATAACTTGATACTATTAATAATATAGTAACCCGGACTCTATATATATATATATATATATATATATATATATATATATATATTATATATATATATATATATATATATATATATATATATATATATATAAATAAAAATATAAAATATCTATTTTCTTTACGTTCAAGAATCAAGAGTGGAGTTTGATCGCATCAAAAAATTGATTTACCTCCAAAATATCATCAATATGCAATTCGATCTTGAAGTATTATAATATCAGAAGTTGTAAATATTATTCATAGAAAATAATTTTATTCAGTTAAATGAAATCTAGATTATCAACAAAATAATAATAATAATAATAACAAACAACTAGATAGACAATTAAAATCAGCACACTCATAAATATAATATATATAGATATGTATAATTGTATATAATAATATTATAATATGATATTTTATATAGAAACTAAATAATATATATTTATATAGAACTGAGCTACTATACTATTAATAGCACCAAATCACTGATATTATTACGTTTTGGATCCTTGGATGAAGGAATGTGCATTTTAGTGGGTGGTTAAAAAAATAATATGATTTAAAGAGTGAAAATAGTCAAAAAAAAAAAAAAAAAAAAAAAAAAAAAAAAAAAAAGGAAAAAAATCCAACAGTAAAAAACTTAATAGTATCAGATGCTTGGTGCTATTGATAGTATAGTAACTGAACTCTATTAATATATATCCTTCGTAACACTATATACTATATATAATATATTATATAATGTATTTTTTATATCTATCGAACTTTCGGGTTCAGGCTGAACTTGGACATTTCCAATAAGGCCCGAATTTATTCCTAATTAGAAGAAAATGTGTGAAGACTCCATGTATTTTTGCCATATTGGTACTTAGTTATTTTTTTTTTTTTTTTTCACCCTCTTCAAACTTCAGTTTATTATAAAATGTGACTAGAGCTCTTATATTTACTGCAACCACATTTGGTAACATAACAATAATGCAATATTTTAATTATTATCGAGTATACCAACGCAGTACTTAGAAGAAAAAGATGGCGGAAAAATTATATATCATTTATACCATGCACCGAAATAAAATTTATTCTTTTTGGCACAGTAAAACAAAATTATTTGACCTATAAAAAAAAATATGCATGCATGCACTCTAAATAAGAAGAAAATAGAAGAGTTTTTTAAACTTTTATAGTATTCCTAAGATGTACAAGTTAAATTATTAGATGCAACTCACCATATCCACACATTACATTACATATATCATAGACAACTTAGAATATATAGTTTTGTTCTGTATCATTAATTAATATTAATTTTAGGCTATTTGGTAACTAAATTAATATATTTCAACCAGCTATATATATATATATATATATATAATTTTTATTTATAAAATTTAAAAAATATTTAAAAAGTTGAATCATAAAAAAAAATTATTATACAGTTATATATAAATTAGAAAATACTTTCTGTACATTCTTTTTGAAGTGTATGGGTAGCATTGCTCATATAAATTACCCACTTATATTTTTTTTTAGAGTTTATCCTTTATATTAAACATTTTGTGGGTCAAATTTAGATCTACAACCCAATAAGTAGAGATTTATTGGATTTTGTTGGCCTTTCCAATTTTATGTTTGCATAAGCCTTTATAGGCCAATTATAGGTTACTTATTGGCCTAATTAACATTACTAGTGTTATTTTATGAATAAGAGGAAATGAACTAGAATCAGCTGTTCAATACGATCTTGAAACAAGGATTTAAATGCTATGACACGAGATCATATCGAAAATTTAATGACACGGTACGATACGATGTGTGCCGAGCAATATCGATGAGTGCCAGTCATAAAAATATATATACGTCGACATATAATAGTATGAAATAATTATTTTTTTTAGCAACAATTTTTTTAATTATTTATTATATATTGTTATCAAATCTTTTGAAGTTTATTAAGAAAATTACTTAGCAATTTAAAGAAATTTTTTTTTCAGCTGTGTCATTGTACGGGAGCTGTATCGTGTCGGTATCTTGTTGGCACGAAAATTTGCCGATACGATATGTGCCGAGCAATGCCGATGAGTGCCGATTATAAAAAAATATGTGTGCCGACACATAACGGTATGAAATAATTATTTTCTGTAGCAATAATTTTTTTTAATTATTTGTTATATATGGTTATCAAATTTTTTAAATTTTATTAAAAAAAATTACTTAGTCATTTTTTAAAAAAAAAAAAAATTCAGCTGTGCCATCGGTACGGAAGCTGTATCGTGTCGGTATCTTGTTGGCACGATACGACACGATAGATACGAATCGTACCGATCACGGACGAAGCCAGAATTTAATTATAAGGGGGGCCAAAATATATTCAAATAAAAATTTTAGTACATCATTATTTTTTTTAAAATTTATTAATTAAATAATTAATATAAAAATATTAAATTTTTTTAATTTAAAAATATTTAATATTTAATTATTTTATTTATATTATTTTATTCAAATAACTAAAAATTTTACTAAATATAATCGTAATTCAATTAGAACTTTAGCTAAAAGATCTAGTAAATTTAGTATAATATTTTATTTAGTTAAATAAAATAGCTTACCAAAAATAGTTAGAAATTAAAAAAATATGAAATAAAAAATTTGGAGTTAAAATATGTATTTCAAATAACTTATAATTCAATTAGAATTTTTTTATTTAGTTAACTGTAATTCATCTAAATATAACTAAATATAACCGTAATTCAATTAGATCAATGACTTTAGCTAAAAGATCTATTAAATTTAGTATAATATTTTATTTAGTTAAATAAAATAGCTTACCAAAAATAGTTAGAAATTAAAAAAATATAAAATAAAAAATTTGGAGTTAAGATATGTATTTCAAATAACTTGTAAGTACGAGACTCCTAATATATTTTCATCTATTTAAAATATATACAAATAAAAAATAAAAAAAATTATGTTGCCACAAAAATAAATATTAAAAAGTTGAGGGGGGCATTATTATCTAAAAGAGAGAAAAAGATAAATTAGTATGAAGGACTATTAAGCAATATTAAAATGTTGAGGGGGGCCATGGCCACCTTGGGCCCTACTATGACTTCGTCCCTGGTACCGATAGATACTTAAATCCTTGATCTTAAACCAACTTCAGCTCTTTTCTCCATTTAGCATATTAGATCTGAATCCAACTTTTTAAAATGCACCAAAGCATATCACGTAAACGAGTAACTCAGCATAGTTAAACCTCTAGCTCTGTGATCAATTGTTTAAACCATAAGCGGATGCGATATATATGGGGTTCTTAATATAAATCAATTATTTATACTTTTATTAATTATGTGATATATATATATATATATATATATATATATATATATATATATATATATATATTATATATATATATATATAACTGTTGAGATGTGAACACTTATCACCCACCCATTACAATTTATTTTTGACAGTTTGCTAACCAAAATGCTAAAATTAATTACCAAGATCATAATATATTTTATTTTCTTCTTTTTTTTCGATATATTCTTTTTGAACTTTTTGTACATGGTGTTGGAAGAATTTCACACCAACAATATTTAGAAAGTAGAGAAATACTCCGCTACTTTCTTTAATAAATAATAAAAATATTCTTAACCGATGATCGACAAGAGATAAAAAAGTAATTTTATACTTCGCTACTTTCTTTAATAAATAATAAAAATATTTTTAACCGTTGATCGACAAGAGATAAAAAAATAATTTTATTTATTATAAGGTTAACAGATAATTTTATAAAAAGGGTATTTTCGTAATTAAACATCACAGAAAAATATTAATTAAAATACCTTCTACTAATTTAGTTATTAATTTAAAAAATTTTAGAATTACAATTTAGGCATTAATTTAAAGAGTTCAATTTAAAAAATTTTAAAATTATAATTTAGGCATTAATTTAAAAAAATTTAGAATTACAATTTAGTCATTAATTTAAACTTTTTAAATTAAAAAAATTTTAGAATTACAATTTAGGCATTAATTTAAAAAATATTAGAATTATAATTTAGGCATTAATTTAAAGAGTTTAAATTAAAAAAAATTTGAATTAAAATTTAGGCATTAATTTAAAGAGTTTAAATTAAAAAATTTTAGAATTACAATTTAGACATTAATTTAAAGAGTTTTAGAATTACAATTTAGGTATTAATTTAAAAAGTTTAATTTAAAGAGTTTTAGAATGACAATTTAGGCATTAATTTAAAGAGTTTAATTTAAAAAAATTTAGAATTATAATTTAGGTATTAATTTAAAAAGTTTAATTTAAAAAATTTTAGAATTACAATTTACGCATTAATTTAAAGAGTTTAAATTAAAAAAATTTAGAATTACAATTTAGGCATTAATTTAAAAAATTTAGAATTACAATTTAGGCATTAATTTAAAAAAATT
The DNA here is from genome assembly GCA_029168755.2 of Tillandsia fasciculata. Classification (NCBI taxonomy): domain Eukaryota; kingdom Viridiplantae; phylum Streptophyta; class Magnoliopsida; order Poales; family Bromeliaceae; genus Tillandsia; species Tillandsia fasciculata. Next base: position 3,365,695 of record CM054938.1, on the reverse strand, counting down.
AATTTAAAGAGTTTTAGAATGATAATTTAGGCATTAATTTAAAAAGTTTAATTTAAAAAAAAAATTAGAATTGTAATTTAAACATTAATTTAAAGAGTTTTAGAATTAAAATTTAGTCATTAATTTAAAGAGTTTAATTTTAAAAATTTTAGAATTATAATTTAAACATTAATTTAAAGAGTTTTAGAATTACAGACATTAATTTAGAAAGTTTTAGAATTACAATTTAGGCATTAATTTAAATAGATTTAGAATTACAATTTAGGCATTAATTTAAATTGTTTAATTTTTTTAAAAAAAATAGAATTATAATTTAGGCATTAATTTAAAGAGTTTAATTTAAAAAAGTTTAGAATTACAATTTAGGCGTTAATTTAAAAAGTTTAAATTAAAAAAAAAATTAGAATTACAATTTAGACATTAATTTAAAGAGTTTTAGAATTACAATTTAGATATTAATTTAAAAAGTTTTAGATTCACAATTTAGGCATTAATTTAAAAAGTTTAATTTAAAAAATTTTAAAGTTATAATTTAGGTATTAATTAAAAGAGTTTAATTAAAAGAATTTTTGAATTACAATTTATGCATTAATTTAAAGAGTTTAAATTAAAAAAATTTAGAATTACAATTTAGGCATTAATTTAAAATATTTTAGAATTACAATTTAGGCATTAATTTAAAAGGTTTAATTTAAAGAGTTTAATTTAAAAAATTTAGAATTACTATTTAGGCATTAATTTAAAAAGTTTTACAATTAAAATTTAGTCATTAATTTAAAGAGTTTAATTTGAAAAAATTTAGAATTACAACTTAGGCATTAATTTAAAGAGTTTAATTTAAAAATTTTAGAATTACAATTTATGTATTAATTTAAAAAGTTTTAGAATTACAATTTAGGCATTAATTTTGTATTATAATTTTGAAAAATTTTAATGTGCTTAAATATTTGAATTAATAGAAATATATGGTATAATTTAAATTTATTTTTAGAATAGAATTGTACGGGTTAAGTTAAATCAAATTTAACTAGTAAAATTTGATCTTTTAAAATAATAATATTATATATTATAATTTAAAGTATAAATTGATAATAAAAATTGATAATAAAAATTAATATATTCCTAAATTCTAATTTTTAAAAATAATTTTTTAAAATTAAAATCATTTACAATATATTAAATGAAGATAATTAAAATATTACCATTTAAACGATAACTAAATTAGAATATTTAAAATTTATAATATTTTTAAAAATAAAAATTCTCACAAAATTTAAATTTTTAAAATTTATAATATCTACAAAAATAAAAATTTTTAAAATAGAGATAAAATTACTTAATTACCTTTGAGGCAAAAGACCAAAATAATTCTGATTTTGGATATCTGGTAACCGGTACCTCCCTCAAAGTGACATACTAATGCATGTCACAACTTAAAAATAATTAAATCTGAGCCGTTGAACAAGTATGGATGGATGGTATATATATATATATATATATATATATATATATATATATATATATATATAGAGAGAGAGAGAGAGAGAGAGAGAGAGAGGAGAGAGAGAGAGAGAGAGAGCAACTATTAACGTACATGTGACTAAGTATATATATATATATATATATATATATATATATATATATATATATATATATATATATATATATATATATCAACTCTTTTCTCTCTTAAATTTGTATGTGCTGTACATTTTTACTACTTATATATATATATATAGTATAAAAATGTACAGCACATACAAATTTAAGAGAGAAAAGAGTTGATATATATATATATATATATATAATATATATATATATATATATATATATATATATATATATATATATATATATATATATACTAGTGGTTACAGATCTATTAGGCTTAATTAAAATTTTAGATTAAATAAGTTTTATTAGATATGACACATTATTCAGATATGTGATGTATCCAATTTACTGGGAGTTCTTAGAAAAGCATGACTCAACTAGACAATTTTTATAGCCGACGCTAAATTTTTTTAAAAAAATTATAATTTTTTATTTGAGTGTTCATTTTCAGCATGCAATCTTTATTTTTGAAAAATACTGTTCGACTCTACATACATGTCAAACTGCAAATTCAACTGCTTAGACCTCTATTTTTATATTTTTAAATTATTTTTAATAATTTTTATATTTTTTTATTTTGAATTTGGTTATTCGATTATTTCTAAACAGATTTAGGCTCAGAGGTATATTAAAATTTACTATCTTCAATTACAGTAGGATTCGAATATCTCAATTCCATATATAGATTTGAAGTTCAATTAATATAATTAGTTTTTAGAACTGATTAATAATATTTTTGTTTTCCTAAAATAAAAAATTATTTTTTTAATGTAATATGAATTTTATAGTTCTTTTCTCTCAAGACGGCTTAGACCTTCGTCAATTTGGACCGGGCAAAAAAACTGTACATTTTTGGATCTTAATGTGATTCGATACGAAGATAATTGGATTGGGTACAGAAGGATAGTAGTAGCCATTATAATAAAATTATGTTATAGCGATACTTTTAAATATTTTTAAAAATTAAAAAAAAAATATCACTAACAAAAATAACGACACTTATTATTATTATCGCTATATGTGTAGTTGTTAAGATATATGTTTGAAATAGTAATTCAAACTTAATCGAAATATTAGTTAGAGATACGGTTTACTCAAATTATATTTAAAATTTTATTTGTAATTATCTAAAGTAAAAAATAAATTTATCATCTATGTATATATATATATATATATATATATATAGTTAGGCGTCCGATAATTAGATGAATTGGAAAGCCACAATAGATATGTCTGCATAGGATAATTAGATGAATTGAATATTTTTTATTGATAAAAAATTAATTTTTTTTCAATATTTCTCTCCATATTTTTATATTTTTAGAATTTTAGATTCTAAATTACATAATCGGATTCAGCGTGAATACCGCTTCTAACAATTGATATTAGAGATTTTTTACGCTTCCAACCATATATAGTGATATATTATTGTAATGTGTTCCCAAAAAATATCAAATAATCTAATTTTAAATATAAATAGAATATAAATAAACATTTATACAAAAATATCATAAAAATGTATTCCTATAATTTAATTTTGTCACAAAAATATGTTCATATAATCTAATTTTATTATAATAAATTTATGTAGTATATGACGAATTAATACCTACTTAATTAACCGTAAACAGTGATCGATCGATATAAATTGAAAATCATATGAATGATAATTATGAGTTACCAAGTATCATAAGTTTTATTAATTGTATTCTACTTTTTATTACATGATTTTTTTGTTTAGCAAAATAGTGTACGGAGATGATGTTCTTGCTAATGCAATTGTCGGGTACCACCACGTACGGTTTGCATAAGTTAAGAATAAATTACATTTTGGTCCTCATAGCGTGTATGATAATTTAATTTTTAAATTTTAATTTATTTTAGTTTAAATTATTTTAATTGTTGCAATTAAATTTTACGGTCTAAATTAAAAGCTAAATATTTATAAATTATTAAAATAAAAATGATGTATTATTTTAATTAATTTTATATTATTAATGATAAAATTTTCACAAAAATTTGAATTGGTGGAGCTCTCCGCCCTAGATGGAACGATAAGTGTGAATAAAAAAAATAAAAAAATAAAAAAAATATAATATGTTCTAAATCTGTTCCGATATACAGAAAAAATCGGAGTGATTTGTTTTCTTCGATTCGCTCTGATCAATCAAAAATCTGATATTGCGCTGATCTATTTCGAATGGAGCGGTAAGTATGGATCAAAAATAAAATAAAAATTAATTTATTCCGAGTTCATTTCCATCTGACATGAAATAGGACAAGACGTGAGAGAAAAAACGAAACCGGAGGTGAGAGCTCCGGATCTGTTCATTTGCATTTCTAGTAAAACTTGATTATAACAATTCTAAAAATTTGAGTCATAAAATCGAAAACCAAAATATCACACGAGTAGTTTGAGGAAAAAAAATGTAATTTACCTTAATTTAATAATGACCAAGTAATTAATATTGCTTGTTAACTAAACACAAATCCTTCACTAAAATAAGTTAAACAAAGTAGAATAGTTTTTTTTTTGGAGAGCCCTAAAAATTAAATCACAAGTTTGTACTAGAGAACATGCTTGGGAGGAGAGGATAAAAAAATAAAGGCCTATAAAATAGAAGCAATTAATTAAACAAAGTGAGAGATCTAGATCATGCATTAACTATATATGCTGCATGCATCAGCTATGTAAATATTAAAAGTCCCACATTTCTATAAGCAAACAAAATATTTTTCTCTCTTTTGTGGTACGTACACATTATATATATCTCTAAACGATCGACTAAGAAACTTCATATTCAATTCTCTCTCTCACTCTCGCTAGCTCTTTTCTTAACTTATATTACATCGTTGGTGTTAACCTATGTAGATCTCTCACCTTTTTTAAATATTATTGTCGAGCGATGCTCAAATCAATGTATCGTTAGTGTAACCTAATTCTATAGCATGGCTATGAGCTTAACCTAATATGATATTAACCAACTACAAGGTTAGACCGAGTGTGTGTAGTTCGAGGTGTAGTTTGACTACACTAAACTAGGATTAACTATGGCTTTAAACCCTAGAAAGCAATAGAACACACACACACACACACACACACACACACACACATAATATATATATATATAATAATTTTTTATATTTAGCTCTTTTATTCTGATACTACATTAAAAATTTAAGTTACTAAATAACGATAGTTTCAAAATTTGTATTCAAACAATACATGCAATGCCTCACAAATTGTTCATAGGTCTTGATTGTATTCATATACAATTACATAAACACATGATCAAATTTAATCTACTTAATTAATATAATATATAGCTTAAATACCATATGGTTAATTTGGACCATTCAAATGTTGTTTGCGTCATTAGGACCCATTTAGGTAGGCATGCACTTGTACAAGATGTACAAGATTAGTAAATGCCTAGAACCATTTCTCTATTATATATTTACAATGCCCTAGATGATGTTGATTAATATAATAATTAACACTATTAGAAAAAGCTAGTGCATCTTCAAATATATGCATAATATAATTTTTGTGCATATTTTTCTGGCTCCTATGTTTTTTTTTTTTACTTTACCACACTATAATTTTGAAAATATTATTTCTCTACACTATAATTTTTTTTTCCCCACCATGTAGTTAAATAGGGCAGCAAAATAATACAATATTTATAAATCATAAAGAGCAATGCTAGGTATACATTTCAAATGGGGTGTACATCCTACACCCATTCCGTCCTGGGGTAGGTATTCATCCACTCGTCATATTGATGTGACGAGTAGAATTCACCCCATCCCAGAATGTGGTGAGTGTAAGATCGATGTACACCCTATTTGGGATATACATCTAGCATTAATCATTTTTAAATTGTGTATCTTTGCTATCCCGCCTATTCAATGGCAAATTTTTATAATAAAATAAAAATAAAATTATAAGATAGCAATAATAATACTTTTCAAAATATACATGTATAATAGTGTAAACGAATTATTATTACTAGTGGGTTGAATCGTTATATTTGACATCAAAGACAATTACCAGCCGAAGTGTGTGACGAGTTTCGGTTGAGTCTGGATCTAGATTACAGGGCTAGCGATACAAGTCCCACATCACCGGGTGATCTTGGAATATGTGTATGTTTGGGCAAGCCGGGTGATATTGGGTTGTGTGTGTTTAGACTGACGAGGACGTCAGGCCTAAACGAAAAGAGTTTGCGATATCCCAATAGTCCCATATCGGATGAAAATGAAATTGTGATTGAATTTATAAGAGATATAGACACTAGTAATAATAATCGGACTTAAGCATTTTGGGTTGTGATTTTGGCCCAACAAGTTATTATTGATAGTGGATCGGATCGTTACATTTGGTATCAGAACCAATCACCAGTCGGAAATGTGTGGCGAGTCTCGGCTGAGCCAGAATCTGAATCTGGAAAATAAGGTGATTGATTATGTCAGGATCTGAAAGATAAGATAATGGATTATATATATCAGGATCTGAATGACCTCACATCGGATGCAATTTGTGAAATTGGATTTACGGATACTAGTAATAATAACTGGATTTAAGTATTTTGGATTGTGGTTTGAATCCGGATTTGTGATTGGATTTATAAGAGACATAAACACTAGTAATAATAATTAAGTTTAAGTAATTTGAACTATGATTTGAGCCCAATAAATTATTATTGTTAATGGATCGAATCGTTATAAATGAAAAAATAAAAATACGCTAAATCACAAGAGTGCTAATTTTTCAATTTTTTTTTTTTCTATTTTTACATAATACGTGCCAAGAGCGGTTATATCAAAATATAAAATGTTATAAATATTTCTCAACATTTAAAAGTGCTAGTGCCTACATTCACAGAGATCAATATTTTCACCAGGAACCGAGTTGTTAAAGGGCACGAGCTAATCCAAAAAATTACTAAATAGATAGAATTAAATATCCATTCACATCATTTATTTAATCATAATTTTATATTTTATCGACTATCATTCATAACAAATATAGGGGTCCTTCTAAACATTATTATAAAATTTAAAATTTAATTATTTATTAATTACTGTAGCACTAACTGGTTCCAAAATCAAATTAACTTCATCTCCGACAAAGAGCCAGGGCAAACTCATGTAGAATATTAAAAAAAAAAAAAAATTGTATTTTAATCTTTGGAATAAAATCCCATGAGTACGTACACTATTTTTGTATTTACATGTTGACCTCGTAATATGAGGAATGTGGAAATCGGGTCTAGTTTTTTTTTTTTTTTTTTTTTTTTTTTTTTTTTTTTTTTTTTTTTTTGGTTCTTAGTTCTCTGTACCGAATTTGGCGTACGATTTCTTTTTGGATTTGGTATTTTAATTTTAAAATGTGTACGTAAAATTTAAAAGTTTGGATTTTGATGCTTTGTCCAGCAATTAGTGGAGAGTACGGAGATTAGGATTCTTGGAAATGTAATTGTCGGAGATTGGAGCATGTGCTTAGTATATTATGTGACAAATTTATGGTGGTGCATTAGCTCATTAACCATGCAATAACCACTTCACTAAGTTACAAAGATATTTAATTAAAATACAAAAAAACATATAAAACAAAATATAAAGGTTCCCTGAACTTGTACTAAGTTACAAGGATAAGATAATTATAATATTTTGTATAGGTGTTTAATTTGAATACGACTGGTTATTAGTGTTAGAAAATTAGATTATTACATTTTATAGTAAAATTGATTTATTAGTCCTAAGTATAAAATGAATTTCGCAATTTCTCATGATAATTTTAGACTGATGAATTAATTGGACCTGTGAGGAGAACGTCAAAGCCTTTTTAATTAGCTTTTTTATTAAAAAATAGTTAGATTTTTAATTTTGATAGTTAAATCTTATAAACTTTATTAAATAGCTCAATAAGGAGTTTTTTGGTTTTTTTTCGAAAACATGTGAATTTTTTTTTTTTTTTTTTTAAGAAAAAGGGATTTTTATGGAAAAGGTTTTTTTTTTTTTTTTTTTTTTAAGTTTTCGGTCCGTTTAGTTTTTAAAAAAATTAGCTTTTTGGAAAAATATTTTTCAAATTTTATAGAAAATTAGTATTTTTGTTTTCTTTAAATAAATTGAAAAAAAAAAGATAACTTTTGTTTTTCATAAAATCTAAAAATACAGTTTTCTAAAAAAAAAAACTAGATATTTTTAGAATTAAACAGACAAAAAAACTAGAAACAAAATTTTCATTAAAATTTATTATTTATACCTTTTCAAGAAACATTGCAGGCCTTTAAATTTTTTTTTCTTATTCGATATTTACTAATTATACGGTCGCTATGTTTCATATTTTTCAAAACAAACTTTTATCAGAACAAACAACATTTACTTGATTTGATACAAGTAATGGAATTAATTATTGTTTTTTTAAAAATAATGAAATCATTTTACTTTGGCCAATTTGCATCAAAAATTTATTAGTTTAACATTGTGGATCAATTTTTTTTTTTTTTTTTTTTTTTTTTTTTTTTTTTTTTTTTACAGATTCGATTTTAATTTTTAATAATAATTAAAATATTTTTATTTTTTTTATTTATTTTTTTATTTTTTTTATTCTCCGCTCGAGGTACTCTTTCTCCTCTTCTCTTCCGAGCTCACTCCCATACCCCCACGCAATGTCCAAGCTGTTGCAGCCATGGACATCGTAGTACTGCTGCCCTTCGATGCTGCGCCCGACCCCGCCTCACCCACGCCCATGCCCACGCCCACGCCCACGCTTATCTTATGGGCACAACATTGCGGGTGTGGACGTGGGCATGCATGGAGCAGTGCGACTTCCACGGGGTGGAGTGGAGTGGGGTTTGGGGTTGGGGCACTTTGACGGGATCAATGGTGATGGCGAGGGCAGGGACTGAAGAAAAAAAAAAAAAATGTAGAGTAAAATATATATATATATATATATTTTTCTAAGAAGTATGTGCTGCCGCTATTACAAGAATCAAAAAAGAGAAGGAAGAAAAAAACGAAAGTGCACTGTTAAAATAAAATTGTACTGTTTTAGAAAAAATTTGCACTATTTTAAACGAAAGTTGCAGTTTTGAGATAAAAATTATACTTTTTGAAACAAAAATTATACTTTTTGAGATGATAGTTATCCTCTTTAGATAAAAGTTGTCATCTTTGGACTAAAATTGTACTATTTCTCCACCTTATTTTTTTTTCCTTCCGCTTCCTCGTGCTTATTTTGTGCCCATCCGAGACGGCGACTTTTTTCCTTCCGCTTCCTCGTGCTTATTTTGTGCCCATCCGAGACGGCGAGAAGGAGTCGTACGAAAAAGCACACCCCCGCAGGGCATAGAAAAAGAGATAAGAGTTACACTCTTTAGACGAAAGTTGCACTCTTTGAACTAAAGTTACACTATTTATCCTCCTTACCCTCTGTTTCTCGTGCTTTCTCTGTCCCCATCAACAACAAGGAGGATGCGTCTTACGAGAGCCTCGCCTCCACTTAATTAAATTTTTTTTTGCTTTTTAATTAAGTGGAACTCTCGTGCACTTTTCCGTACGAGATAGAGAATAAAATAAGGACAACGATGATGTATGAGAAAGCACATCCCCTGCGGAGCGGAGGCTACGTGGGCTGCCTTCGCACCCTTCATCTCCGGTATCGTTGCGCTCTAGCTCCTCCACTTCTACCACCAGTGTCGTCGACCCTAGATAGGCGCAAAAGAAACACGAGGAAGTGGAGGGAAAAAACGATGAGAAGGATGAGAAGTGGTGCAACTTTCGCCCAAAGATTGTAATTTTCGTCTAAAAAGTGTAACTTTTAATTCAAAGAGTATAAATTTTTATTTCAAAAAGTGTAACTTTCATCTAAGACAATACAAAATTTTTCTGAAACAATACAACTTTATCTTAACAGTATAATTTCATCTTCTTATTTTTTATTTTTTTTATTTTTTTTTATTTTTTTCTACTCTCTATATTTTTTTTTCCGCTATCGTGGCTTCTTCCTTGCCCTCTATCACAGCCATCGCCCTCGCCGGAAGCACTCCTTGGAGAAGCGCGGGTGCATCTTCGTCCTCGCCTTCACGGACGACAGCAAGCACAACTTCGGCCAAAACCTGATTGTTAAAATTTTACGCAAATTAAAAGAAAATCAAATAAAACTATATTTCAAAAAAAAAAAATCTAATCTCAAATAAATCACATAAAATAGAATTCCTTATATTTTTAAGATAAAAAAGAAATAAAAAAATCTAATCTTCATTTTTGCGTGGGAATATCTACATCGCAATGTGATGATCGCGAAACTTGGTTATCTTAAAACCACACATACGTCCGGCCTCTACAGGTATCCACGTAATGTTATTGATCTGATCAAAATTCTAATCGGGATGCTAGCTCTTTTGTAGAGAACATCTTTTTTTAATCATGTATATTTTAGAAAAATAGAAGAGGAGTAAAGAGTTGACGATTAGAATTTTCTAAAAACTCTTTTACATATAAAGAGAAATATAATTCATTTTATAATTATTAAGAAAAAAAAATTAGATTTACGTTTATCTTAAACTTATTTCTCATCATTTTCGTTCGCTCCGCTCTTACCTGTGCTCGCGATAGCGTCCTTCTCCTCCACCGTCGGCGTCGGTGCTTGCGCGCTGCAGAAATGAAGCGAAGGAAGAGGAGGCAGTGACGCCCTCATTATCGCCGCAAAGGACCACAAAGGATGTGGAGGAGGATATATATTTTAGTCAGTTTTTTAAGAAGTCAGGCATAATTTGTAAAATTCAAAATAGTGGCCCTACTTTTACAAAATCTCAAAACCAATAAATTTTTTATACAAATTAGCCATTTACTGTTAAGCAATGCTAACGATACACCCGAAATAGGGTGTTAGATAGATACTCCATCAATCTTAAGAGTGAGATTTTTTCTAATAGTGATTTCGAAATGACTAGTGAAATTCACTATCCTATAATGAATGGAACGTAAGATATACACCCTAAATAGAGTGTACAAAAAATATTTGGCGTGCAAATTGGCACTCTACCATTCAAAGTGAGATTTTTTTTATTAGTTATTTTAAATTACTAGTAAAATTTACTTTATTATTCTTAGTATACATAGAATGTAAGATGTACATTTCAAATAAGCTATAAGAGTTCATTCCAAATAAGGCGTATAAAAAATATTTTTCTCTTCTTTTGTCACCAATTAAAATGTTATTTTTTATTTCATCATTTATAATATTAAAAAAAAAAAAAAAAAAAAAAAAAAGGAGAGAGAGTAAGTGAATGTGGGATGCGTTGTAACAGTGTTTGATTCTCTTTGTCTCTTAAATCACCATCCACAAACATTCTAATGACACGTAGATTCATTGTACACAATGCACACGTGCCAACTTTTACATTATTCGTACACCACCAATGTTGTACCGTTATGATTTGATCTCTCAACCTTTTTGATATATCAAATGCTATTAAAATATTTTAATAATTAATTTTATTTTATATTTTTTTATTTTTTATTTAATTTTATTAGTTTAATTATTAATAAATAAAATTATATAAACATAATTTAATAATCAAATTTATTTGAATAAAAATAAATAAAATTGGTATATGTGAAACGTAAATTTTTATAGTAAATTATTAGTAATTAAATTATTTAGTAGTTAATTTATTTTATAAAAACTTATGTGAAAAAAAAAATTGAAAGAAATCTAATAAAATAATTAATATAAACCAATAAATACAAGATTAATAAAATAGTAAGAAAAAATTGTTTCATACACCGTATATATGAATAAATCTTGTACACAAATTTTTTATAATTTTATTATAAAAATCTAAATTTTGTAATTTTTTATACATAGAGTTTTTACATGGCTAGCTCCGATCACATATATTTGATTACATTTTAATTTTACAATATTAATTTTTAAAAAATAAATTTGGTACATACAGTTTACTAATATGCCAAGTACAAACAATAATTAAGATACGATGTTGGGAGAGATTTTTTTCTTACACCGAATGTGTAAAATAATATACACTATAATTCAAAAATTTTATTATAGAAATTTAAATTTTTTATTTTTATTTACTTAGACATTTTACAGGAATTAAATAGAATCTATCAAATTAAATTTTATTACTCAATTTACTTAGACATATTACTCAATTTACCAATAAATTTTATTACAAGCAATATATATATATATATATAATAAATTTATTATATATATAATTAATTATTATATATTATATAGAGAGAGAGAGGTGAGGAGAATGGAGGGTTGGGAACACTATAAGGTTCCCAACCCTCTAATATAATAGAAATGAGCCGCTTAAAGAAAAAACAAAACTGTTTGATATATATTAATTAGAGCTATTTAAAAAAAAAAAATTTAAAGAAAGAGTATATGTAGATAAATTTTGTTTATTTTCTAATGAGATTGTTCAAATTATAGCTCATTCGCATGTACTATTTTTTATTTTTGTTTTTTTGGTGTGTTCGACATATTTGCTTGTATGCATGCATGCATGCGGAATACTTTTGAAAAAAAAACAAAAAAACAAACTCCAAGTATATATATATATATATATATATATATATATATATATATATATATATATATATATATATATATAAACTATTATATTTGTAAAAGTATCAAATAATTAGTATTTGTAAGTTTTTTACTATTAGATTTATTTTTTGGACAAAAATAAATAACTGAAAAAAATATTTTTTAAAAAATGATGATAGAATTTTGTAATCAACTCTTTTGAATGATGATCAAAAAGAAATTTGTATAATTTTCTTGATTTTATGCCTCCTTTCATTTACAACTTATTTTTTATCTATCAATGGAGTATGTAGCTACAGTACTGTTCATGCTCACAACAAAGTAAACCAATCTTTTATAACTAAGATACAATATTATGCAATTTTGGAGAGAATATGAGAGTAGGATTGGATACAAAGCAATCAATTCTGTGGACTGTGTGTGGAACTAAATAGTCATATTCCGTAATTTGTGTCAATATATATACAATCTAGTTTTTTTATTTGCTTTTTAAACTAAACTGTTTCTTATAGCGAACATAATTAATTAATATTATTGAATTTTTTCTGTAATCTTAAATCTCTTTTTGTTTTGAGAGGTGAGAGTTGTTTTTTTGTGCTTAATACAATGCAGGACCAATCTTTAATGAAGAACAAGAATCTTAACCATAGTATATTTAAGTGCAATAACTAAAATGAGGAGTTATTTAATGGTAACTAAATGAGAAGTTATTTAAGGGTTACTTGAAGTTTGCCCTTTAATCAAATCATTCAATTCATCAAAAAAAGTTGTTTACCTCATCATGCATACCTTTCAAAAGTTCAACATGACAAATTAACACATGGAGAACTAAATTTGTATATAGTGGCTATCAATTAATTTAACCCAACATAAACCCATCATGTGATCGATGTGGCCACCACTTTAAATCAAATTCCCTGCTTTTTTTTTTTTTTTTTTCTCTCTCTTTTTTGGGCAGGTGGTAATGCTGTTCCAAAGAGGGCCATGCATTGGCATGTAAACTTATTAGTGTACAAAGTACATATACAGTAATATGAAAAAAAGAAAAAAAAAAAAAAAAGGAGAAAATAGTACAAGCAACAAACAGAGAATCTTTTTCTTTTGTGACCTGAGATCAATTGGACATCTAAAAAGATTTTTGTGGGTCCTAAATTTGTTTCTTTGTTGGTTTGAGAGAGAGAGAGAAATGCTAAATGTGTTGTACACAAAAGCCCCATAGTTGAACGTTTTTTAGACTAGTGGTCTTGTTCTTTAAATTGATCCTAAAATCTAGTGTACTAAACCAACCAATCAAAATGTAACATATGCATTCAATGTTTAAGTTAAAATATAAAATCCTTTCTCTTCTAGAACCACCTCCATCTAAGTCTAGGTAAAGATTTATTTGATAATAATAAACTCGAGTCCAAGGATAATCGAAAATTCGAGCTGTAGCACGAAATACGGCATCACGCTCGTGTAGAGTGACGTTGTGAGTTCACGCAAGTTATCTCATGAAATATCTCGTGTCTCAAACCTAGCTAACAGGACTTAACAAGAAACGTGATTTGTACACTCCATACAAGCATAATTTTCATTTCAAAAGAATCACGAGAAACAACCCAGGTAAGTAAGACAACGAAAAAAAAACTTAGTTATGAAAATATTTCTATCAAGGCCGGGGTTCGAGCTGATGCAGTTGTCGATCGACTGTGGGAACGATCTTAGAGGAACATGGAATTTATTACTATTGCGGCGTCCTAGTGGACTATTTGGCGAGAACGCAATCAGGGATACTTTGCTGACAAAAAACGTGGACTAGGTTCCTTGCTTGCGGACATTCTAGAGTGCCGTGATATTATATTTCAATTGTTCTAGGTCCATTCGTGATGACATGGTAAACAAATCGACTCAAAAAGTCTCTTTAATTCCCATACATATCTTTTTCCTTCTTTATGTGGTTGTTTAATTAAGAAATTAATTATTATCTCCTTTGATGTTTCTATGTATATGATATGTTACATTTAATATAAATATATTAAACTTATTCGAAGATTTCTTTTGAATCAACTATTTAATCTTAATTTTCAGTATTTTTTAATTTTACTTTCAATCATTCTAATTCATTCAATTCGAACCATTTAATGACTCATATATTCTAAAATTTGAGCGTGTCATTTATATTTACAAGCTTGATTAGTATGCTATAATTTATGCAGCTATAAATTTATTAAATTAAGTAATGTGTCTAAATTTTCTATCGATGAATCATCAAGTGATTTAAATAAAATAAATTAAAATTTGGGTATCAAAATTTGAATTTTTAAACGTCAGAGGATTGAATCAAAATATTTTTGCCTATTTAATATTTAATTATAAATAAATATTTTAAAATTAGAGTTTTAATTTGAGTACTCTTGTTAAAAGAAACATCTAATTATTAGATTATAGATAAAAAATTTTAAATTTGAGAAATTTATTATTTAGTCATCAGAAATTAACAGTGTAGAAAAGGACAGTTTTCAATAACCAACGAAATAAATCTTTACAAATTTTAATTTTTAATATTAGGTTTTGTTAATGATATTAAAGTCATCTTTGTTTTTGAGACCCATTAACTGTTAATTTTTTAAATTTAGTTATTCTAGTTATTTTAGTTAAAATTTTTACAAGTTTAATAATTCTATTCACTATTAACCAATAATTACTCTAATTTTATTTACTGAAAATTAATTAAAAATATTAAATTTGATAATATTATTGATAAATTTAATAAAACACATAATTGAGAATTGTGGTGGTCTCAGTAAAAAATAAAATAAAATTGAAATTGCTCACTAAAGCTTTAATTAAGTTCTCTGATTTACACCTCATTAGCTTTTTATTTTTTTTAATTGAGTTATTCTAATTACTTTAGCTAAAAAATTTGTCAAATTTAATATTATTATATATTAGATAGGTTAATTATTCTAATTTTATTTGCTAAAGTTTATTAAAATTATTATATTTGATAAAATTATCAAATCTAAAAAAATTGGAGAGTTGTAGTGCCGAGTGCTCTATTTCAAAATCATTTATAGTTGAGGGAACCTCTGTACAATTTTGCATACGTTTGAAAAAGAGCAAAACTATCCATACATCTAAAAATAAGGGTAGAAAATACATTCCATCCATTTAGGAAGGGAACTTATTCACCGGTGAACTTATTCACCGGTATTGAGGCCGAAATTACAAATACTTCTAGAACAATTACAAATACGACTATTCCTAGAAAAGTGAAAAGAAATTTATTTAGAAAAACGGTAAGTAAAGCGGAAAGCTGTAAATGCAGGAATTGAAGGTTGAAAAAGTAGGGTCGTCACTGACTTACAAAATTGCAGGAAGCCTTTTAGAAAAAGATTCGCTTATTTATTCATTTACGATACAATGTTGTAGGAAGTTTTTTTTCTAAGAAGATTCGCTTATTTATATATTTTCGACTCTCATGGCCATTTTAGGTAACGACGTATTAAACGAAAAATTATTGTATTAAACGAAAAATTATAACAGCGTATTTTTTAAAAATTGTTACGTCTTTCGGTTAGTAGCGCATTTTCGTTTGTATTCATTTACATTGCGTGTTATTCATTTACGAAATTTACAAAAAATTTTCAACCCTTATCGGCTATGATTTTTTTTCATTTAATCTTAACTAATTTTCAATCGGCTTATCAATTCGATGACCGATTATTTATTTCGATCATTACTTCAATTTTAATTGATTATTTTAAATCAGTTGAATTATTGTCAGATTTCCACACCACTTTTCACTTCAACCGGCGGAGATGGAAGGAGTGGTGAAGACTTATGAAAAACATCCCATCTTTAGATGGGTGGGCGGTAGAGTGTACAAATAACATTGCTCTTCATGTTTAGATCTGATAATATCTATTAATATTCGCACCCTATCCCAGTAGTTACAAGTAAACTTAGTGGTGAACTTATGAAAGATATATTTTTATTATCCAAATGTTTAGATCTGTAATATATTAATTTTTTTATCCATAAGTTACATAAATCAAAACAAATATATTACCTATTAAATTATAGATATTTTGAATAATCTGTAGAAACCCATAAATACCATCACATATATAGTTTTTATAATTTAAAAAAAAATTTATTTTTTTATTTTATAAATTTAAGAATTTTTTTTTGAAAATGGATCTCTAAAAATTTATATTTTTAAAAATAGCCCTACGCTACTATAGTTGCCAACTGTGCCCCACTTGTGTTCGTCACGTTTTTGGCACTGTGCGCCACCGCCATGTAAGCGGTGAGCCTGACGTGTAATAAGTTAAACACGAAGAACCAATTCCTGTGCTTAAATGCAGAAATTGGTTTCTATATTCTATATTTTAAATTAAAATTAGAATTCAAAATTTTATTATTTTAATTTAAATTTAAATTCAAATCTTAAATTTAATTTATATTTTGGATTTGAATTTCAAAATTCAAATTTATATTTTTATCTCGCATTTGAATTTTAAATTTAATTTTAAAATTTAAATTTTCAAAATTAGAATTTAAAATTAAAACTGATTTTAGATTCCAAATTTGAATTTAAAATTTGATTTTAGATTTAAATTTTAAGTACAAATTTAATTTTGAATTCAAGTTCATATTTTGCACTAGTTTTAAATTCAAATTGAGATCTTGAATTTAATTTGAATTTCAACTTTAGTTTTAAACTTTAAATTTAAAATATTGAAATTGAATATAAATTTTAAATTCAAATTTAGGTTCGAAATCAAATTTCAAATTTATATTTAAAATTTGAATTTAAATTTAAAAATCAAATAAGATTTTAAATTTGGTTGCGAATTCAAATTTTAATTTTAAATTCAAATTTTGAGTTCAAATATCAATCCCAGGGCTTTTTTATTTTTGAAATTGGATTGATATTTGAACTCAAAATTTGAATTTAAAATTTTAATATTTGAAATTGAATTGATATTTGAATTCAAATTTTCAAATATCAAAATTTTAAATTCGAATTTTGAGTTCAAATATCAATCCAATTTCAAATAACAAAAAAGTCCTTGGATTGATATTTGCAATCAAATTTAAAATCTGATTTGATTTATAAATTTAAATTCAAATTTTAAATATAAATTTGAAATTTGATTTCGAATCTAAATTTAAATTTAAAATTTAGATTCAATTTCAATATTTTGAATTTAAAGTTTAAAACTAAAGTTGAAATTCAAATTAAATTCAAGATCTCAATTTGAATTTAAAACTAGTGCAAAATATGAATTTGAATTCAAAATTAAATTTGAACTTGAAATTTGAATCCAAAATCAAATTTTAAATTTAAATTTGAAATCTAAAATCAGTTTTAATTTTAAATTCTAATTTTGAAAATTTAAAATTAGAATTTAAATTTAAAATTCAAATACGAGATAAAAATATAAATTTGAAATTTGAAATTCAATTCTAAAATAAAAATTAAATTTAA
Source organism: Tillandsia fasciculata (assembly GCA_029168755.2). NCBI lineage: Eukaryota > Viridiplantae > Streptophyta > Magnoliopsida > Poales > Bromeliaceae > Tillandsia > Tillandsia fasciculata. Next base: position 3,348,005 of record CM054938.1, on the reverse strand, counting down.
AATTTGAATTTAAATTTAAATTAAAATAGTGAAATTTTGAATTCAAATCTTGATTTGATTTTTGAACGTGAGGCTTCTCACTTACGTGGCGGACACACGTGGCGAATAGTTAGCACATATAAGATTATTTTTGTAAATAAAAATTTTGTAGAAATATTTTTAAAAATATAAATGTTTAGAGAGATATTTTCAACAAAAAATCCTAAATTTAATTTTTTTCTCGTGACATTTTTTTAGTTGTGGCCATAGTTTTACAAAATAATTTTATATATAATTTATATTTTTTAAGATTAGATTATTTGTTAATTTTAAGCAACAAATTGTATTATGATTTTCTAAAAATCATATATATATATATATATATATATATATATATATATATATATATATATATATATATATATATATATATATATATATATATATATATATATATATATATATATATATATATATATATTAGAAATGAATAAAAATATAAATTATTTATAATAATTTAAAAAATATTTTTTTATTTATTTAAATTGGATGTATATTTTATACTCTATTTATTTTGAAATAAAATAAAATTTTTTATTTATTTTTAAATTATTAATAAATAAATATTTATTTAAAATGAATAAAATGTATAACCTAATTGTCCTAATAATTTACCCAAAATTTATCTAATTCGTACCAAAAATGATCCCAAAAAAATTACAATATTATTCTCTTACTTTCATTTATTTAATTTTTCCTTATATTTTTCTCTCCCCTCGCATCACAAATTCCACGTTTTGTGCGGTTACGGTGGGAGTCGTGGGAGGTGTGTACGTAACACCGACACACAAAAAAAAAAAATCCGACAGGTGGGCCCCACTTTATTTTTTTCCGTTACATGCTTACGTAAGCCTACGATTTATGCGCCCGTCCGTACAATAACCACGTCCACGTAAAAACACGTGGACGTGTCCGCGAACTCTCCCGACGGTGCCACGTGGCTCCGAGACCGAGGAATGTAGCGTAAGTATATTGCACCGTAGTAACTAGTGGTAATTTTCATACTTGTCCCTACAGAGCTATAAAATTATTCCTACATATTTTAATTATTATATATATATATATATATATATATTTGTAAAGCTTTAATAAATATTTCTCTAGAAAATTCATTGTAATTAAGTGAGCGTAAAATTGAAAAAAAAAAAAAACTTTTTCAATTTTTTTAAAAAATTATAATTTATTAAAATAATGAGTAGGTACTTTAAAAAATTAAAAGTTTAATATAATTTCAAATCATCATACCTATTATTTTATAACTTTAATTCATGTTTCACTCCGGTTTTCAAATTTTTAAAAAGCCAAAATTTAAATTTGACATCCAAATTGTATTTTAACCTCTAGATTGATTCAACGATTTAATTTGTAAAAAAAAAAAATTCTCATCGATTTACTTTTTAGTAATAAATAAGAACTAAAATAAAATTATTTAAGAAGGTTGGAGGCTCAAATAAAATTAAAAATTTAAGAAGCAAAATAAAATATTCAGAGTCTCAAATATCCAACTTTAAATTTGGAGGATTAAAATAAACTTGATTAAGAGTTCAGGGACTAGAATTGCTATTAATCTTTAGCGTATCTATAATGGTATCGAAATATTGATCGAAATGGATACACCAGATCGTGGTATATATATTCATATCTTCTAATAATTAGTTTTATTAATATTGGTAGAAAAAACGTTTATGGCAAACCCCTCAACTATTGCCATTTTGAAATGGCCCCTAAACATTAAACTTTTGGATTAGGACCTTCTTAATTTTTAAATAATAATATTGTTTAAAATATATAGAACTCAAGTTAATCACTATGCAAATTGCATGTTACCTTTCTCCAAATATATATATATATATATATATTTGAGCTAGGCTGGAATACTATTAATAGTATCAAGTCATTGGTACTATTAAGTTATTAATCGTTGAATTAAGAAATATGTGGTTGAGATGATAGTGGGCCTCTTGGGTTTAATAGGTGGTTGGAAAAATAGTAAAATTTAACCGGTGAAAATAATTAAAGGGCTTGATCTAACGGTAGAAAATTTGATAGTACCAAATATTTGGTACTATTAATAGTATACTAGCCAGACTATATATATATATATATATATATATATATATATATATATATATATATATATATATATATATATATATAATTTTTCTGAGCTATAAACTTTTTTAATTAATTATCTGACTTTTCAAAATTTTAAATTTACTATTTAATATTTTAATTTATTTAATTTGAGTCAATTATGATATATTTGACTTTAAAATTTAAATTTATTACTTACTTGAATAAATTTATAATTCTAAAAATTATATAATATATGGTAACTAAACCGGTAAAGATATACAATATATTCAAATTTTAAAATCAAAACGTCGTTGACGGACTCAAATCCAACAGTTTGAAAGATTGAACTATAAAATTAAATTTTAAAAAATTAAATAATTAATTAAAAAATAATTTATAATTCAAATAAATTCGGTATGTTTTTACCTTATAAAAAAATATATTATAAGTAATTTTTTGAAATACAGTTAAGTGATCCGTTTAGTATTGAGGTATATACATATAATATTATTGAATTTTTTTGAAAATGACCTTCTAAAATTTTGTATTTTTTAAAAATGATCCTATAAAATTTGTAATTACAAAAATAATCCTATGGGTGTCAACTGGGTGCCACGTATGCACGTCACGTCAGCGGGAGAAGAGGACTTTGATTGAGTTGAACGCGCACTTTGAACATATGTGTTTAAACACGCATGTTGAGAGTGCGTTACACTTTGAACATGCGTATTTAGACGAGGCACGCGAAATTTTAAAGTTAAAAGGTTGTCCACCGACTCAACATGCGTGTCTAAACACGCATGTTGAGAATGCGTGTTTAGACACACATGTTGAGACTGCATGTTCAACTAATTCCACCTCACAAATTCTGCTAACGTGGCGCGCATACACGTGGCGCCCAGTTGGCAGGTATAGAGTCATTTTTGTATATACAAATTTTGTATTGTCATTTTAAAAAATATAAATTTTTAGAGGGTTATTTAAAAAAAAATCCATATTATTAAATAAAATAGAGATATGGTAAATCGTAAAAATATATATTATAATAGATTTATTATTATATGTAACAAATAAAATATTTTTTATTTAATATAATTTTTGTAATTTTAAATAAAATTTAAAGTAATATTAATTTTAAATAAAATTTAAAGTAATATTACTAAATTGGGAACTCAGGATAGGAGAGAGAGGGAGAGGATAAAGAGAGAAGTTAGAGAGAGAGAGAGAGAGAGAGAGAGAGAGAGAGAGAGAGAGAGAGATTTAACTCTCCACCCACACGAACGGTTTCATTTTTTTGAACCCATACTTGTCCATGCAAACCCCAATGCCCACACTTCCCCAACACACCATTTGGTCTCAGTATAAAGCAACCACATACACATATATAGAGAGAGAACAAGGAAGTGAGAGAGAGAGAGAGAGAGAGAGAGTTCTCACAACACTGTATAGTTTTCTCACACCAACCCCATTCTCTCTCTCTCTCTCTCTCTCTCTCTCTCTCCTCTTTTACTCTTTGTTTCAAAATCCCTACTTTTGTAGCCAAAAACATTTATTAGGTTGGAGGTTTGAGGAACACTCAAAAAAAAAAAAAAAAAAAAAAAAAAGGATTTAAACTCGATCATTTGTGGTGAATAGAACCCATATCTTTGTTGATGAATAGGATGGGGTTTGAGCCACAGAACCCCACAGAGGAAATGCTCCTCCTCTTCTCCCCTCCTACTCCACAAGCACCAACACAACCACCAATATCTCATGGGTTTATTAATGGTGGAAGAGAAGAGGAGGAAGATGAAGTTGATGATGATGATGATGATGAGGAGGAGGAGGAGGAGGAGGATAGAAATAAGAGCTTTGGTGAGAGAAAGGATGTTGAGAACACCCACGTGAAATCATGTTGCAGGGGCCATTGGAGACCTGTGGAGGATGCAAAGCTCAGAGAACTCGTTTCCCAATTTGGGCCCCAAAATTGGAACCTTATTGCTGAGAATTTAGAAGGGAGATCAGGTTTTTTTTTTTTTTTTTTTTTCTTATTTGATAAAAATATTATTTCTATTTTTTTTTTTTTTTTCAATTGTATCGTTCTCTTAGATAATATGATATTAAAGTTAATTCTAAATTCTCATGTAGAATATGATTAAGTTTAATTTTTTTACTTTCGATTAATTAATAAAAGGTTTAATGTACGATAAACTTTTTAAAAAATAATTTGTAAAAGTTAAAATAAAATGTCTTTAGTGAAAAAAAAAAATTGTTTAGAGGAGTGATTGCGCATGGTATTCTCCTCCATATATATATATATATATATATATATATATATATATATATATATATATAGGAAAAAAAATTCTCATTTGTTTGTGCTTTTTTTTTTTCTGTAAAAGAATTTCTTACATAATTTTTTGTATTTTATTTATTTTAAAATTATCATATTTGTTTCCCATTGTACATTAGATATACACATTACTTTATTTTATATTTTGAGTCACATATATCTACTATTCATGGAGTATTATTTTTTTTTTTAAAAAAAAAAAATTGTTCATGTAATAGGGAAGAGTTGTAGGCTAAGATGGTTCAATCAGTTGGACCCAAGGATCAACAAGAGGGCATTTAGTGAGGAAGAGGAGGAGAGGCTTTTAACTGCACACAAGCTCTATGGGAACAAGTGGGCTCTCATTGCAAAGCTGTTTCCTGGGAGAACAGATAATGCTGTGAAGAACCATTGGCATGTCATCATGGCTAGGAGGCAGAGGGAGCTCTCCAATGGTGGGAAGAGGAGGAAGATGATGATGATCAACAACAACAACAACAACAACAACAACAACAACAATAATAATGCCCACAAAGGTGTGGAGCAAAGGAGCAGTGGGAGCAATGCATGTAAGGGGGAGTCCACAATCACTTCTACAATAGAGGAATCTGCTTCTACATGTACTGAGTTTTCCCTTGATTCATTTGCTGCAGTTACTGGGGCTGTTCATGGGTTCTTTTTCAATGGTTTTAATCACTCCCAACATCAACAGCTCTTTGGGTTCTTTGCTGGTATGTCTTTTTTCTTTTTCAATGAATTTGGTGCAGTATTTTTTCCATATATATATATTTTTAAAAAAAGTTTAACTGTCATGTTTTGATTTAGGTCATTTGTACTCAACACTCTTGTCATCTGATTATTATTTTCTTTAATTTCTTTGAACCACATCTCTTCTCTTTTTTCCTCTCTCTCTCTCTCTCTCTTTGTTACTAGTTCAATCACTTTTGCAGGGCCAGATGAAAAGGTGGTTGCAGTGAGAAAGGGGATATCTGAGTTTCCTAACTGCTTTCAGAGAAGTGCTTCTGCCATTGTGGCTTTTGAATGTTCTGGTCACCTTGATACAGCTTCTGAGGCTTCAGCAACTGAATCAGCTTCTCTCTACAGCAACAACTCTTCCTTGCAGGATGAAGCAGTTGGAAATGGAGAAAAAGTTAGCTTGCCCTTCATTGATTTCCTGGGTGTTGGGGCAAATTAGAAGTAGCTTTTACCAACAGCAGTTATGGCAAATGAGGCTGAAGACAGTGTGTACAGAAACCTATTAAAGGAGAGGAAAGATCAAGAACAGAGAACAAGGAGAGAGAGACAGATAGAGAGAGAGAGAGAGAGAGAGAGAGAGAGAGAGAGAGTAAAAAGAAAAAAAAAGAACAAGTTTTTGGTGTTTAAATTTAAATTGGTAGAACTTTTGTTGTAGAAACCTTTATCCTTTTACTATATGACCCTTCAATTTTTCAATTTTCTGGCAAATTAATGTTGTGATCTTAGTTCTCTTGTTTGAATTTCCAAACTCCTTGTTTTGTTCCCCTTTTGGTTTTGTTTTCGCAATCCAAGAACTTAAAATATATTTGAATATGGAAATAAGTTATTTGATAATAATTTATGTATTATCGACTGTTTTTAACAAAAGTGGTAAAAAATTTATTAATTGATGTATATTTTTAGTTAAATTTATTTTGAAATCTCTAAAAAGAAAAGATAATAACTTATATATTATTATAAATTATAATGCATGCATTTAATCAGCTAGTTAATGCATTTTCTTTTATAAGAAGAATTTAAAGGTTGTCCATAATATGCCATCTAATCATATATATATATATATATATATATATATATATATATATATATATATATATATATATATATATATATATATATATATTAATTATTTATTCTCGAATAAATAATAAAAATTTACTTAATAAAACATTCTTTCATTTAAATATACACTTTTCATTTTAGTTCATAATATATGAAAACTATTTTTTGAGTATTATTTTTCTTATAAACTGTTGGCAATCTATGTTTGATCATGCAATGCTGACCACTTATTAAGATACCAATTAAAATGGAGTGAGAAAGGTGTCTGGTCAAAGTGGTGACATGTTTGAATATTGTGATGTTATTTGGGCATACTTTATTAATTACTAATTATATATAGTCCCAAATTATACCTACCAAATAGTGGTCATTTAATTGACCTAAGATACCAATTAAAATGGAGTGAGAAAGGTGTTGTTGGATGAGAGAATGTGGAATCAATATACATATATTTTATAAGTAATATTATTGTTGTGTGGTATGCAATATATCTAAAAGCATTTGCATAGGGTGCTTCTTTTGGAATGGCTTATTTTAGGACTTCTTTAACAACAAGAGCACTTGGTTTTGATTGATATATATATATATATATATATATATATATATATATATATAGCGAATTAGGCTATAATACTATCGATAGCACCAAGTCATTGGTGCTATCAAATTTTTAGTCTTTGGATTAAAAAATGTGTGGTTAAGATGATAGTGGTCCCCTAGGGTTTACTAGGTGGTTCGTTGAATAGTAAAAATCTTAGAGGACCACTATAATCCCAACCGCATATTTTTTCATCCAACGGCAGAAAACTTGATAGCACTAATTGCTTGGTGTTATCGATAGTATTCTAGCCGGATTCTATATATAGCTAGGCTGGAATACTATTAATAGTATCAAGTCGTTGGTGCTATTAAGTTTTTAATTTTTAAATTAAAAAATGTGTGGTTGAGATGATAGTGGGTCCCTTGGATTTAATAGGTGGTTGGGAAAATAGTAAAATCTAACGAGTAAAAATAATTAAAGAGATTGATCTACGGGTAGAAAACTTTATAGTACCAATAATTTGGTACTATTAATAGTATAGTAGCCGAACTATATATATATATATATATATATATATATATATATATATATATATATATATATATATATATATATATATATATTAAAAAAAAAATTTAATTTATACTTTTAGACTACATTTTGCATGTAAATATACCTAACATTCTTCCAATTAGATAAAGATATTGCTTATTGCATACAATTGGTCTGCTTTTTCTTCAACTTTCAACCAGTCATCTATAGTAAAGACCCATTTGACCTAGATTTTAAAAAAATATTTTTATATAATTAATTTTAGTTTGGAGAATGAATTTTTTATTAAAAATAGTATAGCGTTTCGCTGAATTTAGATAAAAAGTAATTTTTATGAAGTGATTTTTTAAACCTGCTTAGCAAAATTTTTTCTTTAATTATAAATAATTTTTTTTTCTATATTTTATTTTAAAATAATTTAAATTTTGAATTTGAATTTGAATTTAAATTTTAAATTTTAAATTTTAAATTAGCACAAAAAATATAAATTTGATAGTTTAATTTAAAATTTAAAAATTAAAAATTTTAATTTTGAATCTTTAATTTAAAATTAAAAATAAAACATTTAAATTTAAAATTTAAAATTTAAAATTTATATTTTAAATATTTATATCTAAATTTAAAATAAAAAATTTAAATTTTAGTCCAATATTAGAATCGGTTTTCAAAAAATAAATTTTAACTGTTTTTTATTTTGTGCATCGAAAATCAGAAAACTGATTCTAAAAATCAAAAACAGATTTTAAAAATTTAGGTATCAAACGCTCTATTAAGTCGAAAATTATTTTTAGACTCAAAATTACTTGTCAAAAATTAGGCCAAACACTCCTAAATCGTCTAACCAAGAGAAAAAAAAAAAAAAAAAAAAAAAAAAAAAAATCTGAAACGTCTGCTTTAGCAAAAATCAGAAAATAAGATTGAAGTTTAAAAGGAAAAGTTTCAGCTAATTTGGTGCTTGAATTTTGATTTAATGTTATTCTAAATGGACTATTCAAAAGACACGCCAATTTAACATTTGGATTGAAGCCGTAGGAAGGATGCATTATATGTAATGAAAAAGTATGGGACAAAAAATATTATGTTATATAGATTGTAATAATTTGGTTAGGATATACATTTTTATAATTTCATCTGAAAATGGAGAAATACATTTTTTTTGTACAGTTTTACCCTACACTTTTATACAACTGCATGAAATAGCTTTTGATAATAGTATAATATATATTTGAAGAAATATTTATTTTAAAATAGAGGGAAATAAGAGAGATTTTATGTTTCCATATATGCTGATTTTTTAAGATAACCAAAATCATGCTTGATTATTTTCTTAAAAATTGTGGTGCTAGCATTCTGTTAAATTGAATCGAATGCGCCCATCAATTCGATGATTATTATGTTGTCTAATTGGATTAGATTTAATTTAATTTTTAATTTTAAAAAACTAATTAAATATATTTTCTAATCATATTGGAGGGAGGGAGAGTTTAATTAAACTTTAAGACTAATTAAAGTTTCAATTAAACAGAATAACTAAAAGACTAATTAAAGTTGTGTGATCCGACTATAATGTTTGTACAAGCACCAAGTAATTGATACTTGTAAGTTTTTAACAGTTAGATCTATCCTGTTGACTAATTTCATCGCTTAGATCATTCTATTTCACAAACTACTCACTTAATCTAAGGGCCCCACTATCATTCGAACCACACAACTTTTCATCCAAGGGCTAAAATGTACAAATACCAATGATTTGATACTTTTAAAAATATAGAAACTCAATTCTCTCTCTCTCTCTCTATATATATATAGCAGGGCTTATATACTTTTAAAAGCACAAATCCAATCATACTTGTGAATTTTTTACCATTGAATTTGTATTGAGATTTGTACTATTGTAAAGTCAACTAAAGAAAGAGAAAGAAAAAGTAAATGACACAAATCTCAATACAAATATAATAATAAAAAATTTACAAGCATATTTGGGCTTGTCTTTTGAAAGTATATAAGTCCTACTCTCTCTCTTTCTCTCTCTCTCTCTCTCTCTCTCTCTCTCTCTCTCTCTCTCTCTCTATATATATATATATAATCCGGCTACTATACTATCAATAGTACCAAGCACTTGGTACTATTGCCTTTTTAACTTTTGGATGAAGGGATGTGCGGCTATAATTATAGTGGTCTCCTAAGGTTTATTCTATTTCACCAACAGCCCACTAAATCTTAGGATACCACTATAATCCTAATCGCACATCTCTTCATCCAAGGATTAAAAAGTTAATAGTACCAAGTGCTTGATACTATTGATAGTATAATAGCCTAGTTATATATATATATAGGAAGGGGGAAGAGAGAGAGTTTAACTATGATGTTTTTAAAAGTGTTGGTGTAAATATACAAAAATAGATGTTAGATTATAAAAGAATATAAAAAATGCCGACGAGTCGATCAAGACGAAATACAAAAATCTCGCTCTTTTTAAAGGGCAATTCAAGCTCTCTCCGGTAGACAAAACTTTCGAACCGATGCAGTAAAATACTGGCTTGTCTCCTCCAGGATACAACGGTTTGACCCTCGTCTGTGACTTCACCAACTCTGCACAAGTATATGAACCAAAAGCTCTATCAAAAGGAACACATTTTTCTTTGACCTCTCATTCTCTTAAATAGAATAGTCTTTTAATTTTTGATGTTTTATTATTATTATTATTATTATTATTATTATTATTATTATTTGCGTGTGTGTGTGTTTTTAAAACAGTAGAGAAGCTCTCTTTATATAGGCACCATAGGTCTAGAGGTTACATGTCATTTAGTGGTTAGGTTAAAGTCTTAGGTTACAAAATATAAATGGTACGTTGTAGAAATTCTTTTCAAAGCTACAATTGAAAGGTAAAGATTACATAACCTTTAAAGAAAATTTATTAATATTAAATTATCTTATTTAATAATATAAATGTTACAATATTTTTCTACTCATTTTATTATTAAATATATAAGAGAGTTTGATGGTCAAAGAGAGATCATTATACATAAAGAATGTGTGCTCTGTATTGAATCTTCACTTAGTAAAATAATGATCTCTACTCCAAAGACAGAATGGTCTCGAACTTGAACTTTGGTTGTCTAAGAAAAATAGAGTGTCACTACTCACATATAACAATCCAGATATTGACATGAGCTTTACTAATTAGTATGTTGCGGTCTTGTGTTGACCCTGGTTTTCATAAGCATTTTTGAGAAAAAACTCGTTATTATAGGAAGCAACCTCACTTCCATGCTCACATAGGTGAAATCCGTCAAGAGTGCTCTTGTAATTCTGACACCCTACTCATAAGAGTTACAGATTTTATTAAGAATGTAATAACTCAACCCTCATTCCATTACAAGATAAATGCACACATACCATAGAGATAGATAAATATTAGATCACGTAGATCTATATGTTGTGCATTCTTTATGACTACCATATGATTCGTTTTTTTCATTGAACCCAACTTTCAGGATCTCTGATCATCAGGTTGGGTATCCTCATATGCGATTCATGATGTTATGAGCTTTAACCCTATCCCCTCGATGTACTCTAGATCATTTCTCATCCCAAGTTCTTGGTTAATGAATTTGTTATATTATAGTAGATTTAACATAATCTACATTAATAATATCATTGTTCATATATGATCTCACAGTACTGTATTTTCTTCTCATGGATTTGGATTTATCGTTATAATAATGATTTTTTACTCTACCAATAGCAGCAGTGCTATCACAGTGTATCAACATAAATAAAATTGATTTATCTAGAAATAGAATCTCAGACAATACGTCTCTCAACCAACTAGCTTCCTCGCTAGCTGAAGCTAAAGCAATAAGCTCGACTTCCATAGTTGAGATAGCAATGATAGTTCGTTGTTTAGATTTCTAACATATAGCACCACCTGCTAAAATAAAAATATAACCAGTGGCAGAGAGAGAATCATCTGAGTATTACAATCAGCATCACTATAATTCTCAATCACAGCATGATATTTTTCATAAAACAAGTCATAAAGTTTTGGTACCAACGAGATATCTCATCACACGTTTCATGACATGCCAATGCTTTGTACCCGGCATGCTTGTAAATCTAATAAGTATCCTTACTGCACATGCAATATCAGGTCTAGTGCAATCAATCGCAAACCGCAAGCTTCCAATCATACTAGCATATTTCTTTTGATTTAAAATTTTATTTTTACTTTTAATAGAAAATAAGTGAACACTCGAATCGAAATGTGTAGTTACATGCTTGCAATTAAAAAAGCTATACTTTCTTAAAATTTTCTCAATATAATGTGACTTATCAAGAAAAATATCATCTGATATTTTGATCGTTTTCATATCCAAAATAAAGTTAACCTTACCAAAATCTTTCATCTCAAAATATTAATTTAATATAATTTTTGTCTCATTAATAGCATTTAAGTTAGAGCCAAAAATTAGCAAATCATCAACATAAAGGCTAACAATAACATGCGACTTTTCAAAAATTTTGTAATAGATGCACTTATCACACTTGTTAGATTTAAAGCCATTCTCAATTATGCAAGAATCAAATTTTTCATGCCACTGTTTCGGTACCTACTTTAAGCCATATATAAAGAGATTAATTTAGTTTGCACACTTCATTTTCTTACCCAGGCTTTATGAACCCCTCAGGTTGGTCTATATAAATTTTCTCATCTAAGTCACCATTTAGAAAGGCAGCTTTTACATTCATTTGATAAATTTGTAAATCATATATTACTGTAATAGCAATGAGAACTCTGATGGTTGTCACTATAGTAACCGCAGAAAATGTATCAAATAAATTTAGATCTTTTTGCTTGTAACCTTTTGCGACAAGTTTTCACTATAATAAAATTATGCTATAACGACACTTTTAAGTGTTTCTAAAAACTAAAAAAAGTGCCGCTGGCAAAAATACCGATACTTATTATTAGTGTCGTTATATATGCAGTCGCTAGGGTGTATAGTGACACATTATTGTAATGTGTCCCAAAAATATATCCCTATAACCTAATTTTGGATATGATGAAAAATAGATTGGACACTTATACAAAAGTGTCATAAAAATGTGTCCTTATAGTTTAATTTTGTTGTAGTGTTTACTTTATACTTGTCTACACTTTTATTCGATTTCAATTTTTTCATGCTAATCCATTTACAACCAATTGTTGTCCATCCTGGAGGTAAATCCACTAATTTTCAAATTTTATTGGAAATTAGGGAATCCATCTCATCAGCTACAAGCTCTTTCTAAAAAATGACGTCAATTGAAGATAAAGCTTCTTGTAAAGAAAATGTATTTTTTTCAATATCAAGAACAACATAATCAAGACAAAAATCTTTTTCTACTATGTTTTTTTTACTCATTCTAAGTTTAAAAATATATTGTTCTTGATTTTACGAAAAAAAGTTTGAAGAATTTGGTTTGTTTGAAACACTTATAAATTCTTGGCCCCAACTATTTTTTGGTTTAAAGAAAACTTTTCTCCATGAAAAATAGCATCTTTTGATTCAAAAATCATATTATTTTCATTGTCTAAAAATCTATAGGCTGAACTATTCAAAAGATATCCAAGTACTATACAAGTGGCAGCTCTAACATCAAATTTGAATTTTTTAGGGTTTGATAGCCTCGCATAAGGTAGACAACCATGTACTTTAAAATATCCCAAATTTAGCTTTATATACTTTCCACAATTCAAAATGTGTCATTTTAGACTTCTTACATGGCACGAGATTCAAGATATGACATGCAGTTAAAATGACTTCACCCCAAATATTTAATGATACACCAGTGTCAACTATCATAGTATTTGTTAGCTTAATAAGTGTTCTATTTTTTCTCTCAACCACTCCATTAGAGGCAGGCAAATATGATGTTGTAGTTTCATAGATAATTTCTAAAATCTAAAGAAAAGAATTAAATCCTATAGATTCATACTCACGATCGATCTCACTCACTTCTAATTCTTTTAATTTTTTTACCGAATTGATTTTCTTCTTCATGGAGGAAATTTTTAAATCTGACAAATGCATCACTTTTACCTTTTAGTAAATAAATATAGGTATATTTAGAAAAATGATCGATAAAAGTAATAAAATATCTATTTCCTCCACGAGTTAGAATACCTTCAAATTCACAAATATCACGGTGAATTAACTCAAGTAATTTGGTATTTCGTTCAACACTCTTATAAGGTCGTTAAATAATTTTTGACTTACTGCGTATTTCACATTTGTTAAAATCACTTTTCAATTTGGGAATTAATCATAAACTACTCATCAAACTAACATATCTACTATTAATATGACACAAATGGGCATGCCAAAAATTCACAGAAGAAAGTATATAAGTAGAAGTAGAAGATACTTTATTATCAATGTTTAATTTAAACATTCCATCGCATACATAATTTTTACCTACAAGCTTTTCATTCTTGGAAATCACATACTGATCAAACTCAATGGTTTGTTTGAAGCAAGCTTTATTTAGAAGAAAGCTTGACATTAAGTTCTTCCTAATCGAAAGTGTATATAACACATCTTTCAATATAAAAACTTTACCAAGTATGATACTTCTTGGTTGTTCATAGGGAGTATAAGTTTTAAACCAAATTTTATCATGACAAACATGCCTATTGGCACCAGAGTCTACCCACCATCCTTCAGCATTTTCTATCAGGCATATATCTATTATTATTTCCACAAGTGGTTCTTCAATAACGTTAGCTTGAGATAAAGCTTTATGTTTTCGAAATTTGCAAATCCGAGCAATATGCTCACTTTTGCCATAGACATAGCAAGCTATAGAATTTTTCTCTTGAGAAGTAGGTCCTTGGTTATTTAAAGTTTTCTTAAATTGAGGTCTACCACTATTCTTTCTTATTTTCTTCTTAGGCTTCAAGTATATTTTTCTTGAATGATTGTTATTAGATAAAGAATTAGATGGTACTAATGAAGTTTACCTTGGTGTCGCTAGCATCATTCTCTTTTCCTTCAAGTGCATATTGTCCTCTTGCCTCATCTTTCACGCGAATGCGTGCAATTAATGTCTCGAGAGATATCTCCTTTTGTTTATGTCAAAACATTTTTTGGAATTCTCTCCACGATGGTGGTAATTTGTCGATGATACCTAGCACGATCAAGTTGTCTCCGAACTTAACTCCTTCGGATTAAACTCCATGGGCGATCATCTGAAAATCTTAAACTTGTTCCACCACAGATTTTCCTTCGACCATTTGGTAGCGACAGAAGCGGCTAGCAGCGTACTTCTTTGCACCAGCTTGTTTTGTATCATACTTTAGTTGCAATATCTTTCAAATCTTCTTTGCAGAGGAGTAAGTGTTTTCATAATAATTATAAAATTGATCTAAAAGTCAACTGAGAAGATAATACCGACAATTATACTCATCATTCTCGTATCTTTCGATTTTCTCGTAGTGTTCGAGAAGTTCATCCTCCGTATATTGTCAGTGTCAGTCTTCATTGATTTTTCTCCGTAAGGACGTATGCCATTTTGAGTAGATTGAGATAGAATAACACTTTTCCTCTGTACCTCTCTACCTTTTGAAGTGAGCTCCTTTGAAGCAGAAGTGTGATGCCCTGGAGATACGAGCACATATAGCCAGCTTGGTCAAGACATACCCACTACAGGGAGAGACCCTGGATCGTGTGGTCAAGTTGCTAGCGCGGCGAGCTTTTGAGGTTCCAGCACCACATGTAGCTTCACCGGCTGTGGCTCCCTCTATAGCAGCATCCCTAGTAGCGACATCGCAAGTAGTATTGGTAGTCCCATCCGTGCTGACGACCAGTGGTGAGACACAAAGGCAGAAGGGACAGTTGATGGAGGCGAAGCAATAGCAGCTTATGGATAGGTTGGCCCGCTTCTGCATATTCGACCCTCCCCGTTTTAGCGGCATACTTACGGAGTCGTGGGAGGTAGAGGCCTGGGTAGTGGCGATGGAGAAGCTATTTGAGGATTTGTTCGTGCCGGAGAGGTATCAAGTGCGTTCGGTGGTTCATTTTCTTGAGAGGGACACAGAGTTGTGGTGGCGGAGAGTTCAACCGATAGGACCGCCGAGCTCACAGCTGATGACATAAATCGAGTTTCGTGGCATGTTGTACGGGGTCTTTTTTTCGGAAAGCGTAAAGTAGAAACTTGAAAAGGATCTGAGGAGGCTACAATAGGAAGAGACAGGGCAGTGTAGCAGTACATTCAGGTGTTCACACGGTTGCTAAACTACGTACCTTTCGCTACGAGGGACGAGGCGCAATGGGTATACTTGTTTAAGCAAGGGTTGCGGTCGAATATTTTTCAATTTCGCAGCGCCTGCAATCCCTTGACGCATTTATGGAGCAGACTCTGTGGATTAATCGAATAACACAGTGAGGTGATTTTACCCGTGAACATAGGTCGACTAACCATTGGTCGAATCACATAAATACTGTGTTATTGTGTTCTCTAGTTCATTTTATTGGTTTGTTATCCTTGTGTTTATTTTGTACAATCGTTTTCGTCTATTTTCATCTACTAAAAATTATATTTTTTTCGCGCTCGTATACTATATGGATTTGAGGTGTGCTTGATAACCCCACTGCCACTTCCTTTAGTAAGTTTTCCACTAACAGATCTATTCCATTGATCAATTCACTACGACAAAATTAGGTTATATGGACACATCTTTGTGATACTTTTGTACAAGTTTCCTATTTATATTTCATCTATATCTAAAATTAGGTTATAGGAATATATTTTTTAGACATATTACAATAATATATTGCTATACACCCTAGCGACGGCACATATAGCGACACTAATTATAAGTATCGATATTTTTATTAGCATCATTTTTTCAGATTTTAGAAACACTTGAAAGTGTCGCTATACCATAGTTTTGTTATAGTAATTTTATACTGTAGATTATGCTATTCTATCAATCGCTCATTAATTTTTAAAAAATTATTATTATTTTAATTCTATAAATTTGTATTTAAAATTTAAAAAATTTTAAATACTTAGATATGATGTTTTAAAAATATAAAAAGTCAATTATATATATATATATAGAGAGAGAGAGAGAGAGAGAGAGAGAGAGAGAGAGAGAGAGAGTTTGGAATACTATCAATAGTACCAAGCCATTGGTGCTATTAAATTTTTAACCTTTGGTTTAAAAGATGTGTGATTGAGATGATAGTGGCCCCTTGGATTTAATATGTGGTTGAGAAAATAATAAAATCTAACGGATGAAAATGATAATTTAAAAGTAAAAAATTTAATAACACCAATAATTTAGTATTATTAATAATATAATAGCTGGACTATATATATATATATATATATATATATATATATATATATATATATATATATATATATATATATATATATATATAGGGATGCTATGTGTACATCCTTTTAGGGGTGTATATCCTACACCGCATTTTATCCTGAAGTGGATATTATTCTACTCGTCACATCGAGTAACGAGTGAAATTCATCCCATCGTAGAATAGAGTAGGATGTAGGATATACACCCATAAAGAAATGTATACTTTTATATATATATATATATATATATATATATATATATATATATATATATATATTCTACAAAACAAATCCTGTATAATCTTGCAGTAGAAGTTTCCAACACCAAATAATAATAATAATAATAATAATAAAGTAAAAAGTACTAGGGCACATGCAACTATGGGTGAAGTAATAACTGCATCTTGGTACGGTGGGATTTTAAAAGTGACATGCTGTAAATATTTCACTTCCAGATATGGCAAAATGAAAAGAGAGGACACTGCAGAATGTGAAAAGCTCCTTTATTTTTTTTCTTTTTTTTTTTTTATCACTTACGATTCCCAACAGCCAACCCTAATCACAGTGATGACTTCAGAAAGAGAAACCGACAGAGAGAGAGAGAGAGAGAGAGAGAGGGAGAGTGATGGTAAATAATGATGGTAAAATATAGGCCTTTTTGAAGTAGGTGAGTGCATCTGCTTTTCTTTTATTTTTTGTTTTTTTTTTTTATTTTTTTTTCTGATATTATATCTGTTATTTTAGTTAGTTAAGTTAAAAATTCTATTTTAAAAATTTTAGCACTCTGTCAGTCAGCCGTCAGTACTTATTTTAGTTCCATTTCTTGTAACTGATTAAAAATGTTAAAGAAATTTGATCAAAATGCTTAATTCATTTAAACCAAAATTACTGAATTTCAAATAATTAAATGTTATTACTGAGAAGTACATTTCAAAATGTATTATAGTTTCGAACTAATTAACGATATTTTTAAATATTTTTAAAATTTTTTTAAAAATATTATTGATAAAAATATAGATATTTATTATTAGTATCGTCATATGTGCAGTCGTTAGAGTGTATAGCGACACATTATTAGTGTCGTTATATATGCAGTCGTTAAAATGCCGTTATATGTGCAATCGTTAGAGTATATAATATATCCTAAAAATATATCTTTATAATCTAATTTTGGATATAGATAAAATATTTATAAAAAAATATCACAAAAATATATCCCTATAATTTAATTTTGTTGTAGTATAATACCCAACCTAGCCTTATTAAAAAAAAAAAAAATCAAACTGGCCTTTTTTTTAAAAAAAAATCAGTCTAATCTTATTTGAATAAATTAGAAAAAAAAAATAATTTAGTATTATTAATGTGAGTTTATATGTTAATTAGGAGAGAACTTTTTTTTTCTTCCGACCCACTTTCTAAATAATTTAAATTTTATTAATTTAAATTATTATTTAATAATAATAATAATAATATTATTATTATTATTATTATTATTATATTTAACTATATTATTGATATTATTAAATATCTGATAAAGCTACACGTGCAAAAATAAAATTTAAAAAATAAATATAATACAAAATAATATAATTATATATTAGATATAAATAAATATAATAATAATATATTATTATTATTATTACACATTCCATATGATTAAATATTTAACATGACTACATATTGAATATAATATAAATATAAATATAAATAATACGTCTATATATACTTACATAATTAATTATTCGATATGACTATAAATTTAACGTAGCAGTTGATATAACTAAAAAATCAATATGATATTAAAATAATAGGACTATACATTATATAAAAATAAAAGTGATATAATTATACAGTAAATATAGTGTCTTAGAAAATAGAGAAAGAGATAAAGAAAAATATAATTTCTCTCTCCTAATTAACATATAAATTTATATTAATAATATTAAATTACTATTTTTTTCTAATTTATTCAAATGAGGCTAGATTGAAAATTTGTTTTAAAAAAAAAGTTAGATTAAAAATATTTTTTTAAAATAAAATTAGTTTAGGCATTAGTTTTAATAGTTCAGGCATATCTTCATGTATGTTTACTACCATAAGGATAAAAAAAAATTTATGCATTTATTATTAGATATGTCACGAAATTTGTAGTCATATTTAATTTTATATTTTTTATTCACCAATAATTTTATGATACATTTTAAAATATAATTTTAAAAATGAAAAAAGATCGGTTGATATATATCACTTTGAAAAAATATAAGTATATATTTTGGATGGAGTATATATCTTACATCTTTATTTTTGAATGGTGGTAAACACTCATCATTTCAAATGATGAATAAAAAATTTTTTAATAAATAAGATATAAAATATACATCCATAAAAAAATATACAGATAGTATTCTTTTATTATTTTTTAGTTTTATTAATCAAAACTATAATTTTTATTTGTGCGCTTCTTGTAACATTTATGTCATGAGTGTCATCAGTACTCATGAGTTGTGTTTAGGGTGGTGAAAAAGATGCTCTCTGCCAAAAACCAACCCCACAAGATACAACTCCATTATAGTACCTGTGTCGAGTTTTCAAGAGCTCTCTCTCTCTCTCTCTCTCTCTCTCTCTCTCTCATAAATGATGATGATGATAGGGTAACTTGTTTGACTCAATATGAAGGAGCTTGTTGGAAAGTGCCATCACTAGGAAACCAAAAATGGTTCTGCAGCTGCATCAGAGACAGCAAATGCAACAGCCCAGGAAACACACATAAATGCCATCTTTTAATCATCTGTTATATATAACTAAGAAATTTATTATCCACCAACATGGTCAAGAGATTTGGTGTGGGTTCCAAAGTTCTAATTAAAGCCCATATATGAAATATTTGAATGAGCTATGCTAGCTTATACATCTTATTTAGGATGTACATTCTACACTTAGTTTATTCTAGAATGAGTATTCATCCACTTGTCATTTCCGAGTATCATAAGATGGAACATAGCATGTATTCACTCCATCCTAAGATGAATGAAGTGTACATCTAGCATTTTCCTACTTGAATACATATCCATACTGAAAATATTTTACTTACAAACCAACCTATTTTATAATACTTTATCTCTAATTATAAAGGTAAATACTTCTTGTATATCTCAAAAGATATATATATATATATTACATTTTATTTATTTAGAATATTTTTTTTTGTACATTTAAAAAAGATGTACATCTTACATCCGGAATGAGATAAATTTTAATGGTCACTTTGAAGTGACCAATAAAAAATACCCTAAAAAGGGTGTATGAGTAGTATAGTTCAATTATAAATAATGTTTGTCTCTTCCTAATTTATCCTCCCTAAAAAAAATAGCTATAATACCAATAAATTATTATTCAAATAATTTTACTGTTAAATTATATTAAACAATTATTATTTTTTAAAAACTTAAATTATTAAAGAATTAGATTTATATATTTTATAGTCAACACTCATTTTCAAATTATAGACTCAAAATATTTTAATATTATATTAAATAATACGAAATAATAGTTATATTTTATAAACTTAAATTATTAAAAAAATATATTTATATATTTTATATTCAAATATTATTATTTTAAAATCTAACTAAATTTGAAATAATTTTATTTATTATTTTGGAGAGATTCGGAGTGGTTATCTTGTTTCACACGCTTGATTCTAATTTTTCTCATCTTTGTGTCTCACTGGAGTCCAAAAATTTCTGACACCAAATTAGGGAAAAAAGATAACGGATCCTGCAGTCACGTGGGCGAGCGATTGAGGCTCGTGCGGGTGGTGGGGCCCACAAAGAGCCATTTTTTTTTTTTAAAAAATAATAATTTAATAATTTACCTGAATTATAAAATATTTTAAATTAATTGCCCAATTTTTTAAACTTTTAATTTTTTAATTTACTTTTTTAATTTGTTAGATTTTAGTTCGTTCGAAAATACTTTAATTTAAAAATTTAAATTAAATACTTATGTTAATCAATTAATAACGGCAAATTTTAATACATAAAATATATTAATTAATTAAATTTATAAAGATAAATGATGGAGTTAAATTTTGAAGTCAAAATATCGTTGACTGATTAAAATTAAATAAATCGAAAGATAGGACAGTAAAATTAAAATTTTGAAAGATTAAATAGACGACTTAAAATTTTTCACAATTCAAATAAATTTTATCCATTTTTTATCTTAAATAAAAAAATAGAAAAATGAGAACTTCAATTTGAGACTAATTGACTTGTGAATATTTTATTTTACTTCTGTATGATTCAATAAGTTGTACTTAATTAATATACAATTTAAACTTTATTATAAAATAAAATTTATTATTAAAAATAATATTGTTTAATAAATCATGTATTTGTAAAGGGTAGAGAATAAAAATAATAAAACATTATATTTACTGAAGTATTATTTTATTATTTGATTTGACATTAGATTTTATAAAAAAATAATAATATAATTATAATATAATTTTTTAAATTATGAAATAATGGGGGTAAAAATACTCCAATTGGAAAAAAAAAAAAATAATATGATTTTCGAGATCCATTTTGAACGGTCAACGAACGGAACACAAACAAATTAGTGTAAATTCGTGCTCATTCTTTTATTAAATCAACCAAACACCAACTAGCTCATTAAAATATCGAGCTAAAAATTTTCACTTATATTTAATTTATTTATTAATGAGGCAAACACGATCTAACTCGCGAACAATAAGTTAGCATATCAATCCTACCTAGAAAATTAAAATTTTAATTTAATAATTAAATTTCAATAAATATAAATTTTTTTTTATATTTAAATTTATCTAAAATTTAAATAAAAATATTTGTACAATATATATATATATTTTTTCACAAATTTAAATTATTAAAAAATAAATGCATGATACTTTCTTACCGCTCGCCTTTAATAGAATATAAATTAAAAAGTAAAATTAAAATCTCTAATTTGAAACTCCTGAATATTCTACCAAAGCTATAAAAGTAATTTTGACAAAGAAAATTTTAAAAATAATTAGTTGGGCTAAACACACACACACACACACACACATATATATATATATATATATATATATATATATATATATATATATATATATATATATATATATATATATATATATATATGGCCTATAGCTAAGAGCTATTAAGTTAACCTAGTTTTTTTTAATTTTGCATACTACAATAAAATTAGATTATAAAGACATATTTTTATGATATTTTTGTATAAATATCTTATTTATATTTTATCTATATCTAAAAATAGATTATAAAAATACTTTTTTAAGACACATTATAATAATGAATCACTATATACACTCTAGCGACGACACATATAGCGACACTAATTATAAGTATCGATATTTTTACTAACGAAAATTTTTTAAAATTTTAAAAATACTTAAAAATATCGTTATAATATAATTTTATTATAGTGACATGTGAAGTGTTATCATATTGGTTAGTTTATTTATTATTATAACACCAAATTGTTTTGTTCCCTCTCTAATATATATTATCATGTATCACAAAAAGAGTGGTGCTAAAACAACCATTATTATAAGTCCAAGTACTAAAAGAGTTCTGCAAAGCATTATTTAAGTCCTCTATACAAATAAACTGCAGCCAATTTTGACTCCAAAAAGTGGCAAGAATTTTTTTTTTTTTTTTTTTTTTAAAAAAAGGAAAAACAAAAATAAAAGGACTAGATCACAAGCTTAACCTAGGCCTAATTAAGCACCTATATATACTTACAAAATCCAAAACAAGAATAAAGCAACTTTAGTGTTGTAAACTAGATATGTTGTTATATATTATTCATTCAAGTACATACATGCATATGTAGAAAACATGGCATGTTACATATTCTTTTACATTTTTAAGTACAAAAAGCATGCAATAATAGGATTACTTTTGGTATATAATGCAAAATGGGTGATCTACATCAATATAATAAAAACAAAAGCTAATTAGTTATTAGATGGGTATATTCTAATTTCACTAAACTAATTAAAGTGTTATTGGGTGCAAAAGATGTGCTTTTAAGATAATTAAATCAAAAGTACATGTGACTCTAATTGGAGTACTCTACTTAATTAGTATATATAAGATTGTAGAAGTTAATGAACCATCATTCTGTTAGGAAAATTAGAAAATTATATTCCTTTCACTTTAATCACTTCGATGATTTTGTCGCGTTTTCTTTTTTTTTTTTTTTTTTTTTTTAAGATTAACTTAATCGTAGTCGGTGGTCATCGTGCAGTTTTTTGTCGGAATTAAGTTTCATTTTTTAGATGATTAAATATTTATTTAATTCTTTAAAAAGTATACATGTTATGTCACGAGGATTCAGATATAATTACAAAAGTATCAAATATAAATACTCGGAAAAGGATTAATGTTGCTTCTCAAGACATATCCAAATACAAATCCTATATAAAATTTCTGCACATAAGTGATTCTATCATCCATATATATTACACAGAATAGATCTCAATCACTAGATTAATAGTCAAGCTCAACACTGTCCTATTTTTAGAAACAACAGGACAGGACCATTCTATGTGCACAAAATTTTTGAACATGGTGAATCACAAAACCTTAATGCATCATAATTAGCACAAATCAGGACATCTCACTTAAAAGCATGGTATATTCACTAAAATCAACTAAATCTTTTAATCCGATTATAGTATTTTTAATGGTAGTTAAACCTAAGAGATTAAGAGGGTTGAGCCTGTTAGAGCTAGAATAGTTCTAGAATGGATGATTTTCTAAAAAGTGAGGTGTCACAGTTGGTATCAGAGTCAATCACCAGCAAAAAATGTGAGATGAGTCTCACATCTTATAAGGTCGATTAAGATTAATAAGAGTCTTACATCACTTGGTACATGTGAGTGTCTTTGAGCCTGACGTCAAGACTTAAACGGAGAAAAAATGTGACACATCCGAAATTTAAATTAATCTTATATATAAATAATATAATTAGATTAAATTTCTTAATCCGATTATAGTATTTTGGGTGGTAATTAGATCCAAAAGATTAAAATGGTTAAGCGTGTTAGAGTTAAAGTAGTTCTAAGATAGATGACTTCCTAAAAAGTGGGCGTCTCAAATAACCTTTATAATATCAATTGTATGCATTAATACCTTTCGCATATTTGGAGCACGGAATTAAAAGAGTATTGGACTTAAAATAATTTAGTCTTATACTTTGCGTTGTTACCGGATTGGACTAAATTGATCTCCTGTGTAAAAATAGTTCTATGTATGGGACTAATTAATACCACCAAAGGGTTGGGATTAGGGGAGATTGAATTAGACTAGGGGTACATTACTATATGATGTGAATTTTGATAATAACTCTAATTAAACTATTTTAATTTGAAATATAATTCAAATTTTAAGTTTAAATTTAAATTTTTTATTCAAAATTTAAAAATAATTTAGATTTTGAATTCAAATTTTAAAAATAATTCACATTTAAAATTTAAATTATTAATTTAAATCTAGATTTTAAGTTTAAATTTTAAATTCAAATTTAGAATTAATCTTGATTCCTAATATAAATTTAAAATTCAAATTTGAAATCAAAATTCAAATTCAATTTTAAAGTCAAATTTAAAAATTTGAATTTCAGTTCAAATTTCTCATTCAGTTTTAAATCAAAATTGAAGCTTTAAATTCAAATTCAAAATTTAAATTTTAGATTTTGGATTCAAAATTGAAGTTCTATTTTCAACTCAAGATTTGAATTCAAATTATGAGTTCATATTCAAAATTTGAGTTTCAATTAAGATTTTAATTTTAGATGCTTTTGGACATTTAATTTTAAAGGTAAAATGTTGTATTCAAACTTAAATATCTCCATTCAAATTAAACATTAAAATTATGAATACGTGTGTAGGTATAAAATTGAAATTATTTTAAATAATCCAATTCTATATGTTATTCCCATATTATCAAACATCGTATTGTATTATTATTTATCCCATCCATCAGTCCGAACACGAGCGAGTTGAGGTGAGCTCGTGTTTGTTTATTTATTAAACGAGCTGAACACGATCTGACTTGTTAAAATAACAAACTAAAAAATTCAGATCGTATTCAACTTGTTAAAATTTCGAACTAAATTTAGCTTGTGCTCAGCTAATTTATAAAATAAGTGATTAATCTCGAGTTCATTTCGAGTGGAATATGAAATGAATTACGAACAACGAGCTGGATTGCCAACCCTAATCTCAATCCTATTAAATTCTTCTGTATTATCCTATCTAGTCCAATCTTCAGTGTGAAACATGTCTTTGAGTGCAAAAAATTTAGGCCTTGTTTTTATTTGGCCCAATAAGCCCGGTCCATAAGCCCATTGCTAATCCATCCCAAAAAATATATGTTTAGTCCTGTACTATCCTGATATTACGAATCAATCACTGCAATTTTAACTTAATTATAAACTTTCATTTATACTAATACTCTTTAAAAAAAAAAAAATTTAAAATATAGAAAACCTTTTTTTTGTAAATACCCCACCTTTTTTTTTTTTTCAGACTTATAAAAAATTTATATTTTATCCTCTCAAAATTATAAATTGATACATTTAATCCCTTTTCGTCATGTTTCGTTACTATTCCATCCATTTCATTTAATCAATACTGAAAATTTTTTAAAAATAAAAGAAATATATTAAAAAAAATATTTTATTTTTTTATAGAGTAATTATGGATACTTTGGTTATTTTGGTTTCTTTATTAACGCCAAAATTTCTGCAAATATTATAGAAATGATAATAGAGTAAAATATAGATTTTTAAAAATAAAAAAAAGGTGAAAAAGTAGATATTCAAGGATTTTTTTTTTTTTTGTATTTTGGCTAAAAAAATAATATAAATAATACTATCCGTACATCCGAAATCGGATGTAGACCTTTTTACTGATTATTTCAAAGTAACCAGTAAAATTCATCCCATTTCAGAATGGATGGGGTGTAAAATGTACACCAGATTTCGGATGTACAAAAAATATTTTTCAAAAAATATATAATTTTTCTATGAAATAATTATTTTATTATTAATTTTTAATAAAATAACTTGTTTATTTTCATGGAGACCCAGCAACGTAAGGTTATTTTTGTAATAGTAAACACTATATTTTTTTTTTAAGATTAGAACCTTTTAATATTTTTTTTTTTTTTTTTGAGTTAAGTGATTTTATCCGAATAAATTAGCAATTTTATGAATCCATTGATAATTTTATCAAAATTTATGATTATTATTCTCTCTGAAACAAATAAAATTATATTAGTTAAACTCTAACAGATAATTGAGCTGTTAAATTTTACAAAAACTTTTTATTAAATTTCTAGAATGACTGAAAAAACAAAAAAAAAATCAGAAAATAGAGAGGTGCTAATTGAAAAGAATTGAAGTTGAGGGTTCTAGTTAAGAATCGTTTGTAGTTGAGGGTTCTCCGAACAATGTACTGTATTGGATCAAGTTATAATATCAGGATAGTATAGGTACTTTTCGTTCAATTTACCCAAACCCTTCTCTCTCTCTCGTTCCCCCCTAAAACCCTCGTCGATCCCCTCCGTTTCCTCGCCGTATCCTCTCTCTCCGCATCGCCGGAACCCTCGCCGGCGCCGGCTCCGGCGCTGCCCATCTCCGTCCTCGTCGTGCCGCCGGCATGGGCGGTGCCTCGAAGCTCCTCGCGCTCCTCTCCGCCTCCAAGCCCGATCGATTCAGGTGATTCCGTGGCATCATTTTGCTCCGATTACACCTCTCGTTTAAGGAATTTTCGATCTTGTTTCGACGATTTTAAGCATCTATGATCGCATCATGTTGTGGTCTCTTTCCGATTGAAACTTAGTAAATTTGTTTGAGGGTGTTGAGGTAGTGCATCAGCTTTAGGGTTTTTTTATTTGAGGTTTGACTCTAATTTTAGTATGTGGTGATCTAATGATAGGGTTATTGCGGGGAACGGATCTCAGTTTTTGTATCAGAATGGCGTTGAATCGACTGTGCGAATGAGCTCATTTTTGAGTGGTGGTGGTGAAAACAATGTAAGTTTTTGAACTGGTGAACTTACACTGAGCTTGATTAGGTCCCAATGATGATATATTAACTATAATATAAATTTGTAGTTTAGAGTATGAGAATATATTAAGTAATTACTTGATAAGATAGTTTAGGGAAGTATAATATTATCATTGAATTGAATGGAACTCATATCTCTTCAAATGAACTAATGTCGAATTAATGCCTCAAACAATTTACGGCTAAAAAGATAGTGAACTACTGATGGTAGGATTCCTGCAGTCAATTGTATGATGTTGAGGTAGTCATAACTGGTTTGTAAGTATAAAATTAAAAATATATATTATTCATCAGAAAAACTTTTTTGATAAGTGATTGAATTACTACTAAAATCTTTCCGACCTATAAATTATTCTGCAAATCTTATGTCCTATATAGAGATGTCAATTAAATGCAAATTATACTTTTTGTCTTTTAAATTTCACGAGTTGGTTCACTTTAATTTCTTCTCCTTATCAGTTGGTCAATTATTTCTTTGCAGCTTGGAGAAGGGAGTTGTTGCCACCGTAACTATGTCACCAGCACTTCGGTTCTTCAATCTAGGTCCTCTGCTTGTAGGGAAGTTGTGGAAGACCAAGTTTATGGGCAACGTGGATCGAAAGCAACTTTGCCAGCAGAGGTTCTGCTAAGCGAAAAATTTTATGATAATCTCAAAATGTTTGGATAATCTCAAAGCAAAACTAGTTTTTGTCCCTATTAGCTCAAAATTTCTGTACTATAAATTATACAAACGAGCTTTTAATTCTTGCTGTGTGTTAAGATCGTGTTTGTTTGTTTGCCTATTTTCCTATTATTTGATATGGGAAAGATAATCAGTTCCCTATAAAGGTTAGTTATAAACTTTATTTGATGAAATTGGTTAAATGTGTGAATTCTTGTCCACAGAGAAATACTGAAATGACTAGTCAGATACAAAGAAGTGAGATCGAGCCAGTCAACAAACAAGTTGGCAAAAATATCTCATCAACAGATAAAAGGAGATTTCTTGTTAACACGGTATGTATTTGGTAAAATTCTCTCTCTCTCTCTCTCGTGCGCGTGTCCGGGGTGCACATGCATTACAGAGGCGAACATGCTTTTATATAGTATTGCTAATTCTATCCTGCAATGAAATGATTTCCTCAATAGAATGGGTATGGGATGAGACCTTGTTGATTGCAATAGAAATCACCAGAAACTGTTTGTTTCTATTGTCATGTTAAACTTTCTATTTGCCGCAAGATAAGATAGGTGTACCTGGTCTTGTAAACCTACTAGGCAAACTCATCTGCGATCTGTCTAAAAATGTCCTTTTTTGCTATGAAACAGTAGCAACTATACGTGATATATGTAACAGAAATGCATTATGATTGCCTAACAGCTCTTTCCAACTAATTTACCATGTCCCAAAATATTTATTTTTTGATAACACTTGTAGCACAAAATTAACTAGCTACTAAGGTTTTTTGATTTGCAGCTCCTTGACCTGAAAGATTCCAAAGAAGATGTTTATGGTACTCTTGATGCTTGGGTCGCTTGGGAGCGAACATTTCCTCTGAGCTCACTGAAAAAAGCACTTCTTGTTCTTGAAAAGGAGGAACAATGGCACAAAGTTGTTCAGGTATTAATTGAATTGCAGTATCTTGGTCCTAAAATTGGCTTCTACTTCTGGTATATTCTTGATGGGTTGTTTTATTCAGGTTGTAAAATGGATGTTAAGCAAGGGGCAAGGAACTACGATGGGTACGTATGAGCAGTTAATTCGTGCATTGGAAAAAGATAACAGGGCAGAGGAAGCTCACAAAATTTGGGAGAAGAAGATAAGTCACGACTTACATTCAGTGCCATGGTGCTTCTGTGATCTGATGCTATCAATTTATTACCGAAACAACATGCTAGAAAGGCTTGTAAAGGTACAGACGACTCCAGCAGATTTAAAGATGAAAGTGCTTCTTTGTAATTACTTCTATGGTTTTAAATTCTTCTTTGTTCTTATAAGTTCTGAAAAGGAAGTGTAAACAACTTAGTCATATTTGGATGCACTGCACAGTAAAAAGTATCCAAGAAGTTTATAAACTGTGGTTTTAACCTAGGTGAAATAGAGAATTCCGTAACTCTAAAAAATTTCACGGTTTTCAATTTTTAAACTGTTTGGATACACATTATATAATTTTACAGAATCTCTCAATTTAGAATTTAAAAAATTTAAAAATAAAATATTAATTTTATATTTAAAAATTTTAAAATTAAAAATTTCGTAATTTGAAATCAAAATCAAAATTAAAAATTCAAATTTTAAATTTTAAATTCCAGAATTTGAAATTTCAAAATTTAAAATTTCAAATTGAATATTTGAAAATTTGAAATATAAAATCTAAATTTAAATTTTAAAATTCTAAATTTTTAAAATAAATTTTAAAATTTTAAAATTAAAATTTATAATTTTAAAATAAAACATTTAAAGTTTAAAACTTGAAAATCAATATTATAAAATTTTAAATTTTAAAATTTGAAATTAAATTAAACATTTGAAATTTAAAATTTTAAAATTTGAAATTTGAAATTTAAAATTTTGAAAGTTGAAATTTTGATATCCAAAATTTAAAATTTAGAATTCAAAATTTGAATATATATTCAAATTTTAGAATTTAAAATTTAAAATTTAAAAATTTTATATTTATATTTTTAAATTTAAAATTTTATGTTGAAAATTTGAAAATTAAAGTTTAAAATTTGACATATCTTGGAGGCGAGGGTGCTTAAGAATGGTGGATTTTTTTTTCTTGGATTATTATTTTACTCTAATGTTTGGAGTATAGTTTAACAATACTCCAAAAAGTAGTGCTCTTTTTTGTCTCCCAAACATCTCATAGGATAATTTTTCTATGGGTGTAGCACAGTTTAACTATGCTATATTTTAAGAGGTATCCAAACGGGGCCTTTAAGGTCTCGTCAAGCTGGGAATGTTTCAGTTTTATAAAGCCTGTGTGCTCTTGTGATGTAGCTCTTCAAAGGGCTTGAAGCATATGATCGTAAACCTCCAAGTAAGTCAGTTGTGCGGAAAGCAGCAGATGCATATGAGATGCTCGGCTTAATAGAAGAAAAGAACGGAGTGCTCGAAAATTATGGCCACTTGTTCTGTAAATCATCAGACGAACATCGAAAGAAATCTCGAAAAGCCCGAAAGGCTGCGCACAAGGCTGATGACAAAGCAGGTAGACTATGCTATTTATTCTTTTCATCGATATGTCAGGCAATTAAATAAACAAAAAAATAGTTTAGCTGCCAGAGGACCTAAATTGTTCATGTTGCCAAAAAATAAGAATAATTATTGAGCTAAAACTTGCTATTGGTACTTGTGGGAATATGTCGTGTTCATTAAATTCATGATAATAAATCCGATGATAATAAATATTTCTGCAGATGATTGGCTACTTAATCATTTGTCAATTAAATTTCATGTTTAGAGTAAAGTTGGTTTATTTTGAAAATTCATCATTTGGAGATTCTATAATATTCTTGTCTTTTACTCGAAACTTTGTTGTGAGCATTAGTATATTTCACTGTTTATAATGAACTTAAATTGGATATGAATTATAGAATTTTTCTGTTTTCTTCTTAATTTTTTCTATGTGCATTCATTGATCTACTATATATTCTTAAGTTTTTGCTTTAACTAAAATATGTTAACATGTTATTCATAGACTATGTAAGTGTTCCCATATGCTCCCGCCTGCTGCATAGACATTATGCTGTACCTTGGCAGCAAATAAACATTTCTCCTTTTCAGAACTTTGACTGCAAAGTTTTACTCATTAGTTCTCAAGGAAAGTGAGCTGGTTGTTCTCTCATAATGTGGTCATATTGACGTGGAGCATATAAAATCCCTTCAAGGAAAAATTTTGTGCACTGAAGTGTGCATCACAAGATCAATAAATAAACAGTTCTAAATAATACAGGAGAAAAGGTCTGTTTCTTTAATCGATGTAGACATATTTAAAATACTTTATTTCTGGTTCATACTTGTTTTCTATTAAATTGAATATATGCCATTAGAACAAGGGATTATTTTGCCTAAATTCTCATACACACAGATTTGACTATTTGGCTAAGTTTTTTTTTGCAGTGAAGACCAAAATACCTGGCACATCATTCTGCTTTTCTTGGTGCCCGTTATAAAGCCACTGAGAGATGAAATACCTTAACGTCGAACTAGATCCTTGAAACCTATTCACCACATCAAAATCTAAACATTAGGATCTTTAGTTGGAACTTGGAAATAGAATTAATTATACTGTCACCCTTGTCTATATATCTTACTGATTTTACTGTCTGTTTTTCCAGATGACAACAAACAGAAGAGGAAAGAAGCATCTGATGAAATGTCAGCGGATTCTGGACCTTCGGATGTAGAAACTGATGCTTGTGCTTAAGCCGAGACCTTCTGTTTTTTCTTTTTTGCAAAGGTACGCCATATTTGTCCATTACAACCATGAAAACTTTAATTTAGCTTTTCCTTCTTTTCGTTTAACATGTCAATTTGTTTAATGATTAAATTGCAGAATTATATGGACCGGCGAGATCAAATTGAGCATCAAAATTTTGAAAACATGCTACCATTTCTGAGCATATATCATCTTATCTGCGATCGTCAGCACAAGCTGATTCACGGTTTGATGGTATACTAAAGAGGCAGATCGCAAAACGAATTGGTAATTGGTTGATGTGCAAACTGGCGAATGTTAGATAATTTGTGAAATATAACCACATCGAGTGAAACTTGATTGCTGGGGTTTTGCCCTAATCGAACATGCCATCGTCTAATTTATTAAGAGATATATGGAAGTTCATTTACCACTTGGGACTTTCCATGACAATAGCTGAAGGTAGTTCACATGATAATGGTGATAACCTAGGAGATGATTAGTTGTGTTGTTTCTGTATTCATGATTTTTGCAGACTATCTCTGCGCCGTTGGCTTACCTATGGCATGATTTTCGCAGAATTTCTGTCTTTCTTTTCTTTTCTGGTTGGAGTGGAATATGTAAGATATAGTTGTATGCAGCGAAGAAAGAGAAGATATAGCTGTGGGGGTTTACTCTCTGAGATTTTGTTCTCTTTGTGCTTTGGGTATTATGTATGAATTACTTTGCACTTGCAAATGAAAGATAACACTTTCATTTCAGTCTATTCTGGCTGGCCTTATGTTTGCATTCTTTCATCAACAAGAAGTATGTTCTTCTGCAAATTATTGAGTCTTATCATTTGGTTATGCCTTGTGATGGGCTGAATGCGCTGCACCTGGGCGAAAAACTAGAACACTCTTTTGATGCTAGGGTTTGTTTGGCTCTGCTTCACCTGCTGATTTTGTTCGAAGCGGGACAACAAAAATTACGTAGCGAGACTGACAAAAAATGCTGCAATTGTCTAGCGGCGATCGCACTTAGGGGTTGCTTGGTTGCAAGTAGTTGTAATTGTATTGTAGTTGTAATTACATGTAAATCAAAATTCGGTATTTAATTTGATGCATTTGAATTCTACTGTTGTAATTGAAATTTTATGAGGAGATCCAATTACAGCAATTGAAACTCTTTCCAATTTAGCTGCAGTTTCAATTGCAACAGCTTTAGAGATTAATTTTAAACAGAGAGTAAGCTTACCTTCCAAACTAAGAATATATATATATATATATATATATGAGGGTCTGGCTATTATTCTCTCATGAGTAAAATTTTTTTGTACTCATAAATTTTCATCCCTTGGATGAAGGAATATGCGGTTAGAATTATAGTAGTTTCTAAGATTTTTATTATTTTTTCAACAATCTAGTAAACCTTAGGGGAACCACTATCATCCTAACCGCACATTTCTTCATCCAAGGGTGAAAAAATTATAAGTACAAAGAGATTTATACTCATAAGAGTGTAATAGCGCTACGCTATATATATATATATATATATATATATATATATATATATATATAAACTGATACATTTTAAAAATACACTTTTCAACTACATGCAATCAACCAAAATTTGTATACTTAGTTATTTTTTACTGCATGGTGCATGCATCTCCAACTATACTATTAGAGAACTATCAAATTCTTTGCCACTTTAGATCATTGATTTTAGTATTTTGTTTCATTTTTTATTTTTTCTCAATACCCAATTTTTTTTTCTTTTTTTTACTCTCTACTATAAAGTAGAAAAATGTTTATTTTTTTTTTTTTTTTTTACTTAAAATAATAAATAAATATAAATAAATAACATAATAAGTGAGAATTTCTTTTTTTTTTTGGAAAAAAGACAGGAAAATTTTGGGTCCGGAGCAGAAACGGCCGACATTAAACTGGACCGAACCGGCCCACCAACGCACTGTCGGTACATGCAATACTATCCGTCCATTCATATCGCGATCGATCACTAACCGTCCATCTCAGAGCCCCGGAGCCCTCAAAAACGCTACGAAGCGGCAAAGGACTCATTTTGCGGCATCGTCGTTCTAGGGTTTCCACAAAAACCCTCGCCGTCCCATTCCGCGGCTAGGGTTCGTAAAAAGGTACCATTTCCTCTTCGATCCTTCTTCTCCTCTATTTTTCTGTTAATCTCGAATCGAAGCATTGGATCCGTAGCACCTCTCGTTTTCTCGGCGAATCAGGCGTTAGATTACGCTCTTTCGATCTTAATATCCTTGCAGATTCGTAGATTACTCTTACTTTTTACGTTGCTCCTAGCATTGTACTTTTTAGGGTTTGATCCGCCTGATTCATTTAAATCTATATGTGTTAGGATGCTTTGAAACATAGATCGAATTTTTGTGTAGTGTTTAATAATTGTAATAGCATCGTATCCATAGTTCGTATTAAGATATATGTAGATGGTTGGAATGCGGAACAAAAGCCCAAAAATTATGTGATGCAATTATTTTAGCTTATGTTGGATTATTCAATAGTAGATTCTTATTAAATTCTTTATTTTTTTGGGTTGGTGCATGCATAATTTTGAATGCTATGTTATATTGGTGACTATAGTAAGTTTGCATTGTTACATTCTGATTTATATCTCCGCTTTTGTTTACAGAAGGTTGTGAGGGTTTTCGAAGGCCGAGAAGATGGTTCTGAAGTATGTTTGCGTACATCTGTTTTTGTTATCATTTGCATGAATGTTCTCTGTTACTTCTACTGTTTATCATTTTATCCCTCTTTGTTATGTTCTATGTGGCCTTAAGCTTTATTAGTTGTGTTTCAACCATAATATTTTGTTTGTTTGTTGCTTTGTCGTGTTTCTTTTTCATTGTGATTTTTGTTTGAAAATTTTTAATTTCTCACATGTATAACCTTGTGCCTATAAAATCAACTTCCTCTCAGGATAGGATGACTCTGCAACTTACGATAAAGGTATTTTAGAAAGAAAAACAAAAGTACTTTCAAGGGGCATAAGAATTTTTATTTTTCAAGATTGTATATGAAATATTGCCATTTTTTTTTTTGTAAAATTTCCTTTTGTTTTATTGAGCTTCGTACAATTTCTTTTGTTTTTTGATGTTGCAATGTACATTAGCATGTTGACCTGTCGAACTTGAGGCTAGTTATGATGTTTGGATAAGCTTGGTAACTCATTAGCTTACTGTTTGGGGCTGCAGGACTGAACTTTGCCGTTTTAGTGGCGCTAAGATATATCCCGGAAAGGGTATAAGATTTGTCCGAGCAGATTCCCAGGTAAATTTATTTTGAAAGGTTATTAATTCTTGCAGGAGAACATGGGCTTCTGTGATCCTGTTTTGACTAAAATGCTTAGGCTTCATGTAGGTTTTTCTTTTTGCCAATTCGAAATGCAAGCGTTACTTCCACAACCGGCTGAAGCCTGCCAAGCTTACTTGGACAGCAATGTATCGGAAGCAACACAAGAAAGTAATGCTTTTTTATATCTTTTATCTACATCTACTTTTCCTCTTTCTTATGGGTAATCTGCATTAGCAGCTTTATGTTTTTCCTTGTGGTCAATCCTGCAAAATATAAGGTAGTGCTTTGGTTATGTGTGCGTTACACGTGTGTGTGTGTGTGTTGGGTATGGAAACTTTTTCTTTTATTTGCAAGTAGCTCTATAAGTTGATGGATCTGATTACGAAGAAGATATTTTGTCAACGGACTCTGATAAACAAATGTGGCTCCCTATGTTGGCAGTTGCAATTTATTTGGAGCATGAATTAGTTGTTGTGTGTATTTTTACCTCACCTAAGAATTCACTTTTCACTGACATGGTAAAGTTGTAAACTTCAACTTGAGATATGCTCTACTTTCATGAGTTCTATTTTTCTATTTGCATGTAATTGTATTTTACGATGAAAGTTGACATTATTTAGTGTGAATAGTTGTATGCCTAACTGGTTTTCATCGCTTCACGTTTCTGAAACATGTAGTTTACGAACCTTTTTTATAGTTAATGCTAAATGTTCTTCAAGTCAAATTTTAAAACAAGTGGAAATACTACTACCTGCACTCAACTGTTTAGTCCAACCGGTTGGTTTCATGTATTGCTTTGTATGCGCTTTACGAATTTTTGGTTTAAAACTTAATCTGTGTGTATGGAGGAGATGCTTCTGTAACCTTAAATATCTCATTTGTTTCTTATATCTACAATTGAACTATAGCACTTCTTCTACTTGTTTTGGTGATGCCAGGTAGTTCGGATGTATCATTAGCTGCATTAATGTAATTCAGATGGATTGTGATGTTTTTGATTTTTGTCTGTAGGATATTCATGCTGAAACTGTCAAAAAGAGGCGCCGTGCCACCAAGAAGCCATATTCAAGGTCGATTGTCGGTGCCACCCTTGAAGTTATTCAAAAGAAGAGAACCGAGAAGGCTGAAGTTCGTGATGCAGCTAGAGAAGCTGCCCTTCGGTACAGTTCTTCCCTTACTTTGTTTCCTCCGCAATAGAAAAATTAAGAGAAAACTGTAAATAATTTGACTATATAACAATACTTAATAGTTTGTATAAGGCTATCCCAGCTCGGAAATCGTTAAGCGCAGTCACTCCATTGTTGTGTATAAATTTAGATTTTGTTCCACCATCTTCCCTTTTGTTTGCTTACATCAATTCATTCTCGTCGTTATTCTTATACGAGGATCATTATTCTTTTTCCTTTCTCGTCGAGTACCTTACGGTGTTCCTATTCGGCAGCGAGATCAAGGAGCGGATAAAGAAGACGAAGGAGGAGAAGAAATCTAAGAAGGCCGAACAGGCGGCGAAATCTCACAAGACACAGACGAAGAGTAGCGCGCCCAAGGCTCCCAGAGGCCCGAAGATCGGCGGCGGCGGCGGAAAGCGCTGAAATGCTCATTCCCCTAGTGTAGTATTCCCATTAGTCAGTTTTGCTCTTTTAAAGAGTAAAAATTGCCTCAATTGCTTGGTTTTTTCGCCAATCCCATGAGAAACATGGCTGAGATATACATTCCCATTTTGGTCTCCTTAATGCTTTTACTTTAGAATGAGTTCATTATGGAGCAGCAGGATTGAAGAATTTTGTCTGGATGTTTCTATTTTAATGATATGGCTGCTTTATTATTTGGAAATCAGTTGCTGCTTTATGTTTACATTTTTTTATTTTTATTTATTTTTTTATTTATCTTAAAAATAAAAAGAAAGAGGTTTTGATTCTTAGAATTAACAATGTGGTTAAATATTATCTAAACTATCTGAATTTTATAGAAATCACATCTTAATATTCGTTATTAAAAATGATCAATTTTAGCAATTATAATAGTGAGAGAGTGTTGCAGAATTATTATGAAATATTATTGCTAGAATAATTTAGATTGTTTTCAACGGTCACCATCAGCCAAATCGAAACTGGGCCGAACCCATTTATTGGGCCCGAGCCCAACCACCATGGGCGCACGTTAGCCCACTCGGCGCTCCGAGTAGTTAGTAGTTACCCCGCGCCCGCGCGCGCACGTTGGGGTGAGATGTAAAAAAATAATAATAATAAAAAATAAAAAACCCCTCGCGCCGCGCCGCAGCATCGTAAAAAAAAAAAAAAAAAAAAAAAAAAAAAAAATCCCCGACTCTTTCGGAGGAGGTCGATTTAAAAAGGCGACCGCGACGGGCGCGAGCGATGGCCCGTGGTCAAACCTCATGGCCCCAAACCCTAACCCTAATTAGCACCCCGGCCCCCTCTTCTCCTTCGATCGCCCTCGAGGAGTCGTCTTGGCCAGGGGATTTAGGGTTTCTGGGGCTCTTCGTGGGGGTGCGGCGATGGAGGTGGGAGGATCGGGGGGGAACGACGTGGAGCTCGTGTGCAAGACGCTCCAGTTCGAGCACAAGCTCTTCTACTTCGATCTCAAGGAGAACCCTCGCGGTCGCTACCTCAAGATCTCCGAGAAGACCTCGGCGACCAGATCCACCATTATCGTCCCCGTGAATGGTATCGTTTGGTTCCTCGATCTCTTCAATTACTACATCAACACCGACGAGCGCGATGCGTTTAGCAAGGAGCTCAAGCTCGATACCAAGGTGGGCAGATGCAAAACATCAAATTCTTAGCTCTTTTTTTTTTTTTTTTTTTTTTTTTTCAGTTGCAATTTTGTGATTTTAATGGGTTATAGTTGATTTCAGGTGTTTTACTTTGACATTGGCGAGAATAAAAGAGGCCGCTTTTTGAAGGTATAACTCTGGTAGATTCTGAGGAACGTTAATTCACGTTGTTTTTCTTTGTCGCTTTCGTATGTGATGCGATTATGTGAGTTGATTTTTGTTGTTATTACTCATTAACTTTGATTTTGGGGTGTCTTTTGTTTGTAATTGTCATTATAGTTCTCTTTTCTCGCACTGCGAAGCTCGCTTTATTCGAGTTGTGGATAGTGAGGGATAGCTGATTATTATCCTGCTTGTAAGCGACCGTAGGATAAGGCGGTGTTTGGTTCCTCGGAAAAGCGTTGAAAACTGTTTTTCCTTATCTAGATCGAAAATTCGGATAACGAAAACACTACTTTTCTATAAAATTTGAAAAAAAAAAAAAAATTATGATAACCACTTTTCTTAGGAACCTAACGGCCGAAAAATACTTTTCCAGCCAAAAAATTGCTTTCTGGCATATTTTTCGGGAAACCAAACATCCCCTAAATGAAGGATTTGTGCGTAATGGATCAAATTATTTACTTGAATTATATTTTGTGATAAAAGAGTATTTTTTTCCTTTGTGACTTCCAATTATTAAATGTATTAGGCATCCGATGTCGTATTAAGCTGCTTATATGTCTTCTTATAATGCAAGAAAGAAACATTTTCTTATCTTAACAAATGTTATTCATAGGTGAGCTTGTACCGATTATCAATTGTTTGATTCCAAATATATATAAATTTGAATCGCTCAATGTTATATATTAATATTTCTGAAGTGTTACGGGCCAGTATAAGTACCCATGATTCGCATGAAAAATGTATAAAAGTATAATTTTGGGAGGATTGCAGTCGTACACGAATCCTAAGTGTATTGAATGCTAGTCTCGAGAAAGTTGGATTCCTATATGATCCACATCACGTAGAAAATCTAGGGTCATTGGATGTGCTATCATGTGAATTTGATTGCCATTTTTGAAACAATAACTTTAATCGTTTTGTTATCTCAATGGCTATATTTACTTGTTTACTTGTTCAATATGTAAAAAGAACCTGTTTCACAATGTATTTAAAAATCTTAGTTGCTCAAAACTCTAAAAGGTTTTGGATTGCTGGTTATGGACACTATTTAGACTTCGGACCTATTTAGTTTACGATTATTACGTAAAAGACGTTGATCGTACTTTTGGACTGGTTTATTTACAGAACCAAGCCTTTACAGAAAGCTGATTGTAGTCCATTAATTATTCGGAAACATTAGTCTTGCCGCCGCCCCTCCCACCCTTCTCTCTCTGTGTGTGTGTGTGTGTGTGTGTGTGTGTGTAACCATTCTACACATTCTACACATGCCTGCAAGAATATATATGCTGTATATGCTTAACATGCATCAAGTTATCAGATGTAGGGATTTGGTTTTCTTATTTTCCTTTTTTTTTTTTTTTTTTTTACTTTGGTTTGGTTGTGGGGTTTTAGGGGAGAGAGCTTAGCATGCAGGTCTTCTTACGACTGGTTTAATTGGTGCCGCAATCCTTCCACAACTGCGTTATTGATGCTTTAGACCTCTCTTTTACGTCTTGGTGCATCCGCATATATTTTTGGCCGTTGTAAGATCTGGTTTATTTAAACAAGTAGCAACAATAGTTATGCCTGTATGCAGATCAATGGTTGATCTGTCTATGGGCATAACTACCATCAGAGGATTAATTTCTGGTTATTTATTTATTTAGTAGTTTTATATGGGATAATTTTTAAAAAAATTATAGTGAAAGTGTAAAAGATATCAAGAAGCTCTAGGCCCCTTGGAAACTTCTAAAATTCTAGGCATTCCTTCGTTGAAATGGTTTTCATAGAAGATTACAGAAGAATCATGGATTTTGAGGTAGACCGAAAACCTTCTAGAATATTTGAACTCAATTCCAGTGCAATTCTATATATGCTCACTACAGTCTGGTTTATAGTTGGTAGTGTCCCTTTATTTTTTGGAGACTTAATATTGGAACATTTAGAGTAGAAAATGACATTCAAATAGTGACACAGCGCTGAGGTAGGATCTAGAATATTTTTGTTGATATTGGACGGTTATCATTTCCTAGTGGGTAGTCTTTGGTTGAGTATTTCTCTATCTAGACAATATAATGATCCCTTTTTGTAGCTGAAACTTGCTGAGGAAACAAATATCTTATATTCTTTTTTTTTTTTTTTGAGAATTATCTTATTTTATTCGGATGCCTTTGATGGCAACTAAAGTAGTTCGCTGTTTTATGCAAGCAAACTTCTTTATGGAGTTTCTCACATGTTTAATGTAAGGAGGGGCTGGGACTGCTTTATATTCTAGCCATTTTCACAATCAGACAAACTCGCTTGCTATTAATAAACTTCTATAACTGGAAAATGTCCAATTCTTGGGTGGTTGGGATTGTGAAGTAGCAACACTTGGCATGCACCAAGGGGCCCCTTTTTCGGCTTAATATAGTCGCCCGAGTGCTTTCGTCGCAGCTAATAAATTGTTTTTCTTGTTAGGTGTCTGAAGCATCCGCTAACAGGAATCGCAGTACAATCATTGTTCCTGCGGGAAGCTCCGGTGAAGAAGGATGGGCTGCATTTCGAAACATTTTACTGGAAATAAATGAGGAAGCCTCGCGGCTTTACATCGTACCCAATCAGGTATTTTCACATCAATTTTTTCCTATTCTCGTCCTTAATGATACTCAGTGGCGTCCTGATATAATGACTTCTTACTACTTTTTTGCCACCTTTCCTATTTTAAAAGCAGCAGCAGCAGCAGCAGCAGCAGCAGCAGCAGCATATGGAACCTCCAGAGCACCTTGCGGGACTCTCAGATGATGTGGGTGCCGGTTTCATATCCGGCCATAGCAGTTCTCATGCGGTTCCAGGTTCGGAATTGAACATGGAAAGAATAGTCGACCTGGCCCCGCAGGATGAAGTTGGGAACTTGGGTTTATCTAAAGTTATTCGCGCCGATCAAAAGAGGTTCTACTTTGATTTGGGAAGCAACAACCGGGGCCATTTCCTGAGGATTTCCGAGGTACATGGCTAACATTAAAGAATAGCTCTCGTTTTGTTTTCTATTTTGCCAGCTGAATTGTAGTTTCAAATGAAAACAGACCAAAGTTGACGAACTGACAATCAGAAATTCTTCAAAGGGGGATCTGTTTTTTGCTCTTTTTCTACTCTTCTTCTTATTATTATTATTATTATTTTTTGTTTTTTTAGCTCTTACTTACGTGGGATCCTCTCATTAAATGCCGCAGGTGGCCGGAGCAGATCGCTCGTCTATAATCCTTCCCTTATCCGGTCTGAAGCAGTTCTACGAAATGATCGGTCACTTTGTCGAGTTAACAAAAGACAGGCTCGAGGGAATGACTGGCCCAAACGTGCGGACATTAGAGCCACCGCAGAGATGATCGATCCGCTCCGTCTATCGGTTTTTCGTTTGCTCGTTCTGCATGTCTGCAAGCGGCTCTTCTTCTGCCGATGAATGATGAATTTGTAACTGCTTCCTGTGGTGGGTAATAATCTCATTGCTGTCTGTTGGTGGGTAATAATACTACACACTCACTCTCTCTCTCTCTCTCTCTCTCTCTCCAGATGTTAAATAGTGTAGCAAGAAGCTTTGAGCCAAGTGAGTAAAATTGACTTAATATTGTAAGTAGGGCTTTTTAGAGGTGTGATGGGTGGTGGGTGCATTAATTTGTAAAGATCTATCTCTCTTGAGTGCAGAAAAATAAGTGATTGCATTTGCATCTCCACATTTTTTTTTTTTTTTTCCTTTATGTATAATAATATATATATATATATATATATATATATATATATATATATATATATATGAACATATATATAATTTGCTGTGCTGAAACACCCACTGTTTAGCCCTTTTAGCTACTTTAGATTGCTTGGAAAATTTAAAAGCATTTTATTATTTCCTCTTCTTTTATGAAAAGAGAGTTCCACTTTTTTATATATATCATTTTTACAACACTAATATTAACAAAAAATTTATTTTTGAAATTTTTAAAATATGCTTTTAGAGTTAAAGAAGATTTTTTTAATAGTGACTATTTCTGTAAAATTATTTTTTTAATTTTTTTTTTTTTAAGTTTCTACCCTTATCAGTTTTTTTATTTAAAAATAAAATAAATATTTTAATTATTTTTAATTTTTGAATTTAATGTGAGATAATTTAAAAAGATGTTAAGAGCAAATATATTTTTAAATAATAATAATAAAAAATATATAAAAAATATATTTAAAATAAAAAATATATAAATAGTATTGAGAAATAAATAGGATATTATCCCACAGTGACCCACTTCAA
Organism: Tillandsia fasciculata; assembly: GCA_029168755.2. Classification (NCBI taxonomy): domain Eukaryota; kingdom Viridiplantae; phylum Streptophyta; class Magnoliopsida; order Poales; family Bromeliaceae; genus Tillandsia; species Tillandsia fasciculata. The sequence goes on along the minus strand of CM054938.1, from coordinate 3,306,222 downwards.
AATGAAACTTTTTTAACATAAGCCCTCTCTCTCTCTCTCTCTCTACATTTCGACTTTTCGAGTGCTCTCGCGAACTTTTTTTTTTTTTTTTTTTTTTTTTTGGGTTCGTGGGAGAGGGGTTTGGAAATGGCGAAATGCGAGGAATTGGCTCAAATTTTGAGCCCATTTTTCCACCATCTACGGAGAATGGAGACCAATCTCGAATGCTCCATTTGGTATTTTTTTTCCTTTTTCTTTTTTTTTTTTGATAATTTTATATGTATTCCTGCAAAATTTTCAAATTGCGGATTTGTTCTTGTAAAGCTTCAATTATCAACTATATTCTTTACCAGTAATGTTGTACGATGTAAAGGATAAAGTGTAAGATGTACGCCACTTTTGGGGTGTGTCATTAGTATTTTTCATTCTTTATGGCCCAAGACTTATAAAAATGACCCTACCACGCGTGCGCCACGCAAGCGATAGGGCAGCGAGGTGTTCAAGTTGAACACGATTAATTATTACCGACACGGTTGTGTTCACGTAAGTGCTAGAAAATATGGTTTTAAGTTGAACATAGTAAATAGTTTTTCGTATTTAGACATTTTAAATTATTTACCATATTTAAAGTAATTTTTAAAATTTGATGGAATTATTTATCATGTGCTTGAAATAATTTTTAAGATTTGATGAGTGAGAAGAGAAAAAAAAAAAAGAGAAGGAGAAGAGGAGGGAAGGAAAGCGGGAATGAAAAATTTATATTTAAAGTAATTTTTAGAGATTTGATGGAAGAAGAAAAAGAAAAGAGAATGAGGCAAAGCGGATAATTTTTAAAGATTTGACGTACCGAAAGAAAATTAGTATTTGAAATAATTTTTGAAGATTTGATGGACAAAAAGAAGGATAAGAGAGGAACTAAACAGGGAATACGTTTAAAACACGGTGAATGATTAACCGTGTTCACCGGTGTTTACGTGGCAAAGATAGGATCAATTTTGCAAATATAAATTTTAGAAGGCTATTTGTAAAAAATAAAAAAAAAAAAAAAAATAGGGTACCAATGGTTAAAAAAGCCCCCCAAAAATATTTATTGACAATTTATAGTTCACCATTAATTTTTTGCTTTTAGAATCATTATATCCAGGATTTTTAATTTATGGTTCACATAATATGATACGAAAATTAGGATAAATATTGAAAGTAAATTAGTTTTTTTTTGTTGGAAAAAATTGTTAGCTTAGAAAGGATATATTTGATGATTAAAACTTTGTGACGATAAATATGCAATTTTTTTACTTTGGAGGGATACATATCCCATCCCTGTGAACTATGAGCCATTTTGAAATGGCCCTTTCCACTTTAAATTTCTTTTTTCAATGATATATTTTTTAAAACTTCTAATTTTTTATATTGAATGATTTTAGCCAAATTAAATAGAAATTTTATCGAGAAGTACTAAATTTTTTTTTCCAAATACTTCTGGTGGAAGTTGGTGAAAACCGGAATAAAAAATTCTCGAGTTTAAGATATTAAACCACCACTCTACGGTAGCTTAAGTTTTTAGAAAAAAACAGAAGTTTCACATACTAACAGAGTATGGGGTCTTGAGTTTGAATTTTTTTGAGTTCCGTATCTCTTTATATTTACTCTTTTTTAGCTGAAGTCTACGTATTGTCCGTATCAGAGTGTCAGCAGTCGTAACGAGAGAGAGTGTTAATTTTAAAATATTAGAAATACTGTTCACAGATAGCTTACATTTTTTATATAGGAATAAGACATCTCATTTCCTTCTTAGTTTTTGCCTTTGTTTACTTATTCTTTAATTCAATGAACTTATAGAACTTAGAGCATGTTTCGATGCACAGTAAAAAAATTCTATAGAGTTTATAACTGTAGTTTTGGTCTATGTAAAATAGAAAATTCTGTAACTCTAAAAAAATTCCACCGCTTTGGTTTTTAAACTGTTTGGATGTACCTTGTACAATTCCACTAGATTTCTCTCAATTAAAATTTAAATAAATTAAATATTAAGAGAGAGAGAGGGAGGGAGAGGGAGAGAGAGAATATAAGGTATAATTTTTCTCTTCATTGTTTTCATGCCAGGTCTTTCTCCTAGTTTAGGGACATATTTTTAAAATTTTTTGCTTTTTTTTTTTTTGAGAGAAAGGCAGCATGCTGCCGCTTCATTCATTACGATGTTAAATTTAGCAGAGGGGAGGGGCAGCAGTTGGCTGCGAAGACCAGCTGGCCCCAAGAGAGAGAGAAAAAAAAAATAAATAAAAATAATGTCAAAATTTTTTTTTTCTTTAAATAATGTCCTTTTATCTGATAAAGCTAATGGGAGTGCTCCATAATTTCTTATGTAATATCCAGAGATTAGTCATTTTGGCCCAATAATATATTAATATAGTATCCAATAATTTTTTTGATGTTGATGTACATCTAAAACTCAAAGCATGCCTTTTTTTTCAAATTTAACTGTCAACTATATGGACCACATAAAAATAGAAACATTTCGAAGTACTCTTTTGCATGTAAAAGTTTAAATTGCCTATGTTATTTTTACGACAGCATTTGTTCCTTTTTAAACGGAAAAAAAAAAAGAGAAGCCATGAGATGTATTTGATAAATTGTGATCGAGCACGCCATTTCCTTCCTAATGGGAATTTTATTTGTTTCCATGCATGCTAATGTTGTTCTACATATTGTTGCAGCTTGAACTTGCTAAAAATACCAACATTGCTACCTTGCGATCACTTGTTTTGTGGGTATTTTGTGCTCTAACTCTATCTTTAAGTTTAATGGGAGAAAATTTACTTATAAAGCGGTTACACTGATCGATGTCGTCAAACATGCATAGTGATTGTATTCATCGGCATATGGAACAAAGTTCAAAATGTCCGGCTTGCAACTGTTCTTTTCGCGACAAAGGTGTTTCCTCTAACATGATTCTGAGTTATGTTCAAATGCCCTTTTAATCCTCATTTTCCTTCGGTTTAATACTTGCAGATGTTAGACGGTCTGTTCACATGGGAGCTATGGTAAATATTTTCAGAGATATGGACTCTTCTATTGCTGATATCTGTCAACAAAAACGATCTCACGATAGTGCTAAACCCACTAGACAATGCGACTCTTCGGCAAATGTACCTGGTTTAGTCGAGGTATTTTTCTGAAATATTATTCATAACTGAAGGTACTTCCTTTCGGTACATGGTCTATAAAAAGTAGTAGTACAGTAGTATTTAACTCCATGAATCACTTTAAATATTTACTCATGGAGAGATGATTGATTTTGTTGAAGAGATAAATTTAGTTTCTTAGCTAGTGTTTCAGTTCTTCTACTTGGACATTACTGGTTGCAGAAGATCATTTGACATCACATTCTCTATCATTGTGCTGTCATTGAACATAAACTTTTTTTCTTTCCTGTACCTGATCATCTGAGATACTTCGAAGCTGAGGTGCCAATGGCATGATTTATGATTGGTAACAGATACATCTCAGTCCTTTTTTATGACAAAACTTACATTGTTTGTTCTTAACACTCAATTTTTTTCCGATTGAATATGCTGTTACTTGGACTTCCCTATTGTTACGATTGTCGGTTAGTTTGCAAACCAATCTTTCTATTTTTCAGGAAACAAAAAAAAAAAAACATGTGTGTGTTTTGTTTCCCATCAAACCATATAGATGCATAGATTGCAAAAATCCATTATATGCTGGCGTATTGAATTGTGTAGAATGTGAGATCATAAAGCAGGATAATGTATGAACGGCTTCTTCCTTTTTAAGCTTTGCATGATACTGGTTTTTGTTCAGTGGTTATACATGTTTTTCTGTTTTCAACTAGTTATTGAATTGATGCCATTCCAGGGAAACAATTTATCATCAACAAAGGTTGAGTTTAAGAAAATTGAAACAAATACAACAAGAGAAACCACATTGCCTTCTTTCAAGAATCTTTCCACTTCTGAGTCCCAACCATCCGATGGACAAAATAGTATGCTGAAAAAGAGGTGCTTCACTCAAGCCAAAGAGGTTGTTAAAGGCCCAAAGAGAACTAAGCAAGAAAAGGTGAAGAATTTGCAACGCGGGCAGTTTAATAAGCAACCACTGCGTACGCCTACTAAATTGTACGTTGACGAATGTGTATTTTGCCATACATTTAGGACCACTGAGGTAATCACTATTCTATAAATGCTTTGTTTTACTTCAGTTGTAGAACTGGACACTATCTGTGTACTTCACTATGTAGCCGACTTACTACACTTAGTAGAGAACCAGTCGTACGAAGTTTCTCTTGATCTCCCGAACTAGTGTTCTATTTGATATTTGTCTTTCTAACTTTTTTGTTCAATCAGGCTTCTGGTCCGATGCTGTGTTATGTAAATGGAAAGCTGGTAGCTGCTGAAGAAACCAATCACTCCAATGTCATGCATGTTCATCAGAAATGTTTTGACTGGTATTGCTCTCTACAAATGGTTTCATTATTTTCATTGACTTTTGTTGAAAGAATAAAACTATTATCTTCTGCTCGATTTTTACTTCAATCCAAGAAGAACAGGCTATAGCATTTTGGTTCAATAAATACTACATTTAATTTTTTTGAGACCAAGTTTATCATTTTTGTGTTGTTTCGAAGTGCTGTTTTAGTCATATCTGATGTACTACTGACTTCATTTAATTTGTAATCGTCGTATCTTGGTTGATTTTAGAATGGTTGAAATCTGTATATATATTTTTCCCTGTATGAATGGCCAGTTTTCTAATGCAGGGCTCCCCAAATATATTTTTCTGGTGATAATGTTAAAAACTTGGAGGTCGAACTGGCGCGCGCTTCCCAGATAAAATGTAGCAAATGTGGGCTGAATGGAGCAGCTCTCGGCTGTTATTACAAGAGCTGTAGGAAGAGCTTTCATGTTCCGTGTGCTGTTAACATTCCGGATTGTCGTTGGGATTGTGTGAGTAGCTCTTCGCCATAAATCATCATTGTTTCATATAATCAAAAATAAAACTACAATTAACTATCTTCCGTGCTCTGTTTATTGATTTTCCTTCTCTTTTTTTTTTTTTTTTTTTTTTTTTTTTTTTTTTTTTTTTTTTGTAACAGAAAAATTTCCATGTTCTCTGTCCTTCTCATTCATCAAAGAAATTACCCTGTGATGAATCTGACTCTATGGAGAGGGTTGAAAATAATTGTTCTTCGTCAACTCAGATGTGCGCTTCCATTCTCTGAGCCTTCTTTCATTTTCTATAGACTGCAAGCTTGGCTCCCACTTTTTATTAGTTAGATTAACATTAAATGAAGCTACTTCGGTGTTCTATATTATCTTTGCCAGCAACTCTTCTAATGAGGAAGGACAGCAAAGTAGTCCAGTTTCTGAGATCAAACTTAATCATCCAAATGGATGGATATTACTGGGATCTGCACTCACTCAATCAGAGAAGGTAAACTCAGAAGATATATTTCTCAATACTTAGCTTTTGTTACATTAATTATATCTTCACTAAGTTTTAAGAAAAATCAAATTTACATTTCCAAAACTTTTTTTTTCTTCGGCGTCTGGGTTTTTGTACGTATCTTCATTCATTACTCAAAAATGATTTTTCAGGATCTTGTAAGTAAATTTGCAATTTTGACTGGTGCAACCGTGGTGCAAAGTTGGAGACAAAATGTTACTCATGTTATAACATCCACGGACCGCAGAGTTGTCCGCAGCAGATCACACGAGGTCCTCATGGCTATATTGCACGGAAAATGGGTGGTTAGAATGAAATGTAAGCACTACTTTTAACTTTCAATCTCAACTATTCTTTTCTACTTGGAGGTTTTTTACTTGGTAGTTGATCCGTAGCGAAAGCACTTTTAATTTGCTTTATTTTTCAAAAAATCGGTGACGAAACTTGCACGTGAAACTATAGTGATCTACTCTGTCTGAATAAGAACTTACACTGAAAGTTTGGGTATATGTGTGGTATATAGTTTTAGCGTTCATCGCTATCACTATCGCTATGTGGTCATCATTTATTTCTTTTATTACATCTACATTTTACGCCACTAAACTAGATATGGCTTTTCAGGGGTCAAGGCCTGCATGGAATCTGGACACCCAGTTTCCGAGGAGCCGTTCGAAGTCGCCTTTGATCTCCACGGATCCTTCGATGGGCCCAAAAAGGGAAGAATCAGGGCTATGGAAAAGGTCTCTTTCTCTCTCTGTCTCTCTTGTTTGCGCGCATAAATGCATCTTATCATTTCAAACTCAAATTTTCGCCTTCTTAACAAATGCTACATTCTCTATTTCAATCATCTATGGAGATGCAGCAACCTGCTTATAAAACTGCAATCTGTATTCACATGCACGATTTTTGCGTGGCAAATACTCTCAATTTTAATCTGTTCTTGTTTACAGGCACCGAAGTTATTCGCGGGACTGAGTTTTTGTCTCAGTGACTACATAGTTCCTTCGTATAAACTCTGCCTCGAGGACCTCGGAGCAGCAGCTGGTGGAGAAATCCTTGAAGTAATCAATTTGTTAACGGCGGGCTCAACTGCGAACCGATCTTCTCCAGAACTATACTTTGTTTACAACGAAGACCCTCCTCCGAATGAATGCAGTACAGGCAATCTTATCAAGGTTAAGGAGGAAAGAATCGAGGAGGCCGCCGACATCGCAGAAATGACCGGTGCTCGGGTTATTGGGCATATAAAGTTTCTGAACGCTATCGCGTCTCTCGATACGCGGTTTCTTACCGAGGAAAGACATCAAACATCTGATGTCTTGGTTGTTGACATTGAAGATGATTGAATGTGGATTCTCTTTTTTTTTTTTTTTTTTTTTTTTGGCTGTTTTGTTCTTTGTTTTTATATTTTTGTTCTCAATTTTGTGACTGCCTAATTATGCTATTTTTGTTGGATTGGCTGTATGGAGTTTGTAGCACTTGTATATAATAGTGTAAAATTAATTATTTCTGGCCAAATATTTTAAGTGCCGTGGTTCGAAATCGTGTTGAAAACTCATTAGTACGGTATAATACGGTGTGTGTCAAGTTCTGCCGGACGGTGCTGATGTGTCGATATATATATATATATATATATATATATATATATATATATATATATATAATTAGGTTAGAATACTATCGATAGCATCAACTCATTGGTGTTATTGGATAAAAAAATATGCGGTTGGGATTATACTGGTCTCCTAGGGTTTACTAGGTGGTTGGTTGAATAGTAAAAATGTTAGGGGATCACTATAATTCCAACCGCATATCTTTTCATCCAATCGCTGAAAACTTGATAGCACCTATTGTTTGCATATCTTTTCATCCAACGGCTGAAAACTTGATATCACCAATTATTTGGTGCTATCGATAGTATTCTAGTTGGACTCATATATATATATGCGAGCACACATAATATTATAAAATATACTTTTTTAAGTAATAAAATATTATAATTATTTATTATGTATTTTTTTAATTTGTTAAATTTTATTGAGAAAATTATTTATTAATTAAAAAAAAAAAAGTGTTGGGTTCTGTCATCGACAGAAAAGCTATTTTGTATTGATATTTTGTTGGCATGATACGATATGATAAATATAGTTTATATCGATGTGCATTTAACTTCTTGATTTGTGAGCTTATTTACTGTGTATCAAAATAGCATTGTTTATATAAATTAAGATTTGGATGGTATAGTATTTATTTTTTATTTTTTCCGAAAAAATTTTGTATATTAAAAAAAAAAAATACAGGAATGAATAATTCACGAAGCTGGATAAACTATAAAAGCGGATATAAAAATTTAATTCAGACGAAACATATTTATTTGATATTAAACGGATAAAGTTTTGAATATGGATATACCAAAATAAAAAATCAACGAATTTGAATTTATATATAAATTTATATTATATAATATATTATAAATATTCGATATATTTTTTTTAAAATTTATATTTTAAAATTTTAAATTTAATATAATATATATACTATATATAAAAATAGATATAAATTAAGAGTCAAAATTTTAAAAGAAATAAAATAATATATCACTAATAATAATTACGCAGCTAAAATATTTTTTTTCTAACGGATAATTCTATTTTTTGTTTATTAAGTATTAATATATTATTTCATAAATTTTTTTATATTTTCAGATTATCTCAAATTGAATCGAAATAAATCAAAATTTAAAAATAAATTCATGTAATTAATAAATATTTAAATTAATAATCAAATTTGAATTAATAATAAATTGAAACAAATTAAATTAAAAAAATAAATTAAACAATCAAATTTGAATTTAATTTTAAAATATTTTTTTCTTTTAAATGAATATTTTCAGATTTTTATTTTGTTTACCCAAAAAACAAATCAAATTTTAAAAATAAATTAATTTAAAAATAAAATCATACCACTAATAATTATTTAAATCAAAAATAAAATTTTTATTAAAAATAAATTAAATTTTAAAAATAAATAAATTTTAGAAAAAATCAAGCTGATAATGAATAGTTTAACCGTAACTACGCCTACTTTTATAATTTTACTTATAGAGTATTATTTTTTAAATTATAATATAAAATAAGATTATTAAAAAAAAAAAAAAAAAAAAAAAAAAAAAAATTTCTCCTGAAACCCCTAAACCCTAATAATAAATCTGTATACCCTTCTTCCCCTCCGCCCCCAACGAAACCCTAACTTCGCCATGGACGACACCAACTCGAAGAAACCCTTGTTCCCCGTCGACCTCCGCCGCCACGACGCTCCTCTCCGCAACCCCAAAACCCTAACCCCCGAGTCCCGCTTCTGGCGCTCGTTCACCACCTCCCCACTCGACTCCAACACCTTCCTTCCCGTCACCTCCCTCGAGTTCTCCCCCTCTCCTCCCTTCGACCTCGCCGCCGCCTCCTCCGCCTCCATCCGCCTCTTCCATGGCGGATCCTCCTCCTCATCCTCCTCCCTTACCCCGAAACCCTTCTCCCCCGTCTCCTCCTTCTCCGACGTCGCCTTCTCCCCCTCCTTCCGCTGCGACGGCGCCCTCCTCGCCGCCGGCGACGCCTCCGGCCTCGTCCAGGTCTTCCGCACCGACCGCGCCGCCGCTCCCCTCCGCCGCCTCCGCGCTCACTCCCGAGCCGTCCGGGCCGTCCGCTACCCCCGCCTCGCCGACAAGGCCCACCTCCTCTCCGCCGGCGACGACGCCCTCGTCTCCTACTGGGACGTCACCTCCCAGACCCCCCTCCTCTCCCTCCCGCCGCCCACCGCGACTACGTCCGCGCCGCCGCCGCCTCCCCCGCCTCCCCCGACCTCTTCGCCACCGCCTCCTACGACCGCGTCGTCAAACTCTGGGACGTCCGCGCCGCCGCCGGCTCGAACTCCGTTCTGGCCCTCGATCACGGCGACCCCGTCGAGAGCGTCCTGTTCCTCCCCTCCGGCGGCCTCCTCGCCTCCGCCGGCGGCAATTCCGTCAAGATCTGGGACGTGATCGGCGGCGGGAGGCTCGTCCACTCCGTGGAGAGCCACAACAAGACCGTCACTGCACTGTCCCTCGGGAGGACCGGCGGACTCGGCGCCGGGGAATCGAGACTTGTAAGCGTTTCGATCGATGGGTATCTCAAAATTTTCGATTTTGCGGCGTTTAAGATCACACACTCGATGCGGTACCCCGCCCAGCTGCTGTCCGTGGGGTTCTCGCCCTCCGGATTGCTGAGGGTTGTTGGGACGTCTAATGGGATCATTTACGTCGGGAAGAAGAAGAAGAAGAAGAGAGAAGAAGCGGAGGATGAAGGGCAGGCTAAAGCCGCTAGTGAGTTTGACTGGTCGAATCCCAAGCCTGAGAAACCGGTTCTGAGGCCGACGAATTTTAGGTACTTCCGTAGAGGCCAGAATGAGAAGCCGGGGGAGAGTGATTTCCTTATAAAGAGACCTGCGAAGGTGAAGTTGGCGGAGCACGACAAGTTGTTGAGGAAATTCAGGCACAAGGATGCTCTCGTTGCTGCTCTAAATAAGAAGAACCCGAATAGTATAGTGGCCGTGATGGAGGAGTTGGTGGCGAGGAAGAAGCTTCTTTTGTGTGTTGGGAATTTGGATAAGGATGAGCTCGGATTACTACTGGGGTTCCTTCATAAATTCGCTACAATGCCGAGGCACGCGAGGTTCTTGATGGGGCTGGCGAAGAGGGTTATTGAGATGCGTGCAGAGGATATCTGGTCGTCGGACGAGATGAGACGGCATGTTAGGAACCTTAAGCGCATGGTTGCGGAGGAGATACGGATACAACATTCTTTGCAGGAGATACAGGGAATGATCTCACCTTTGCTTATGATTGCTGGAAAGTGAAATGCTTTTGCTATTTCTCATGTCAGGGACTTTGCAATTCTTTTGTTCTGCCGAGCTGCTATTTATCCGTGCAATATTTGTTGTGGCCACTACTATATGCAATTTTAGCATACCCATCATGCTTGGCAATCAAATTGCTGTTGTAATTTGCTGGGTATGGTCAGTTTTTGTTAAACTAGTGAATTTTTATTTCTTGGCAAAATTCTAGATGATCGATCAATGCAAATGTATGATGCTTCTGCTTCAGAGGATTCTAATTTAATTACTTATTGATGCAGCATGTTAAAATATTTGGTGTTTACTGAATAACACTCAGTATATCGTATAGAACTATTTGCTGGCACTGAAGCAATCAGTAGATTTTTATTGCATTCGGAGCATTTTTGAATATAAGTGGGAGAGACAAGGGCATATTCGACATATTTGAGTGACAAGTTCGGTCTTTTGATTATGGAAAATGCAAGCTAGTGATTGTATTGTTCTTGTTTAAATATGTTTATTTTTGAGATTGTTGTGTCTATCTTTCTTCCATACCCTTTGCTTTGTGAACCTATGATTCTCTTTCTTGCATCAGTCACTCTGCATTTAGCCATGCTGTCATAGCTCGAGTGCATTTTAACTTACAACGATAAGAAAAAGAAAAAGGTATAACTTTTGATATCTTGTATGCAATATTTTCTGTGTTTGGTGTTTTCATTTTTGACATTCTAATCTTAGTCTTTGTGGATTTACTTTTACATTATCACACCATCTAATGGGATGCTAGTTGAAGTGGCCTTTCACCTCTCCTCAATATATTTGGTTAGAATAACTTTAATTGTTGAAAATAAATTTATTTCTTGATCTGTTTACTCAGATTTCCCTATGATATCATCACACTATTGTCATGTTGATCTTGGGTCTCTGAAGGTGGTTATAATTACTAAACATTGAGATAGGAACTCTTAGCAGGGGATATTTCACTCTCAATAAAGATCACTGAGGGCGACTTTTCTGTTTTCCTGAGATTATTAAAAAAAAAAAAAAAAAAAAGGATTTCTGATGTTCTGACTTAGAGAATGACTAGTAATCTTTTTCTACAAGTACTTCTTTTTGTATTAGTAGCGGCGTGCTGCTGAGACGTAGTACAAGGAGAGCTTTTGAGCTGCTGCAACTAGTGTTATTGTTCTTTGAAGAGGCTCTTATTAAATGAACACTTGAAAACGGAAAATATATATTTGTTGAAGAAATTGTCAGTATACTGTTGTTTTTCATCTACCTTGTTCGTTTCTCTGCGACTTGATGGTGAAAACAACACTGTAAATTAAGTATTGCCATCTTTTGTTTTTCACTCTATATGTTGTTTTCTACTGTTATGAGTTTGATGGTAGGGTACTGAATTTCCTATGTTTCTTATTGAGGCCCTTTTGCATCTCCTTTTGTTTTTCGGGGAATATGGATTCTGATTATGAGAGTGTGAGCTGGGTACATATTGGTCGAAAACAGTTTCCGGCTCAGAAAAGTTTCTTTGAACTGTTTATTCAATTGTAGTTCTCGTCTGTTTTACAGAATTTTCAAGCAAGTGGTTTTTTTAACTTTCAGATAAATTACATGGAAATTATTTGTCACAATAGATGCCAATTTGTCCATTACATTAGATTTTTCCATTTATCATTTACATCTCATATACCAATTAGTGATAAATCAAAACAGGTTCTCTTTAAGCTTCTTCCTTTTTTTTTTTTTTTTTTGTTTCTTTTGTTGAACTTGGGGAGCACAGATCGTTTTAGCAAAGGGTTTGCCAAAAGAGAGTAAAGAGCTTGTGATAAACTTTGGTGTCTGAAATTTGATAAGCTTAAATCTGTTATATGTGTAAAGCTGATTTCTTGTCTGTATGTTGATATATATTTTGAGATATCATGGTGACATTTTTTCCTTCTTTTTTTGGTTCTGGTCCCCTTGTGGTGGCATGGCTTTGCATTGCTCATTTTTTCTACTTTTGTTGCCCAGATCAGTGTAGTGCAGGCAAGAGTTATTTGTTTATTTTCTGCAGTGTAGAGTTACTCTACAAGTCTACATTGTTACTCATTGTCTTTTTCTCTGATAATGTGACACCACCGGAATTTGGATTAGTCCTATATATAAATGATATAATAGGACTAAATCTCTTAACCCGGCTATAGCATTTTGGATGGTAGCAAGATCTAAGAGGTTATGAGAGTTAAGCGTGCTAGAGCTGGAGTAGTTCTAGGATGGGTGACCCCCTGGGAAGTGGGGCGTTATAGTAAAATATGCTGTCAAATAATAAATTATAGGTATTCAACCTGCATTACTTTCTGTCTTGAACCAAAGGATACTGACTCACTGTAACAGCAAAATATTCAAATTTTTATTTAATAAATATTTAATTATTATATTTTATAATAAAGAAGTTGTTTCAGAAGCCAGATTAGTAAAAGACAAGAAGGGTTGAGTCTATACATCATGCCCAAGGACCCAAGGAATATTGTATCAAATGCATATTCTGTGGATTCCCTCTGGCTGTAGTTGCTGAAAAGATGCAATGGATCTCCACCTGCCACAGATTCCAGGTACCCCACCACCACTCCAATTAATATTTTCTCAATAACCAAACAAGAAAAGCAAAAACAGAAGTCCATCTCCTCCAACAATTTGCTGAGATCCCCAAATCCTAGAGGTTGAGGGGAAAAGGAAAACCTTTAAAAACCAGCTCCTCACTCAACCATGCTACTCTTCAACCACCCCAAAATCCCTTCTTTTCCATTAATCCCCTCTCCTCATCTCCCACAAAGAACAAATAGACACCTCTTTCCCCACTCTCCCAGTCTTATTCTTAAAGTACCCTTCTCTCCTTCCTCTCCAAATCTCCTTCTCCACTTCCCTACTTGCCAAGCCACTTTGAATGAAGAAAACTCCATCAAAGAAATATTGGTTGCGGAAGGATTCAAAAAAGATGAAGTTGGAGAAGCTAAAACTAAAGAAAAGACCTTCTGGGGTGCAGTCAGTTTGATCATTGGCACTGCCGTTGGCCCCGGAATGCTCGGCCTCCCTGCTGCCACCATAAGATCGGGGCCTGTTCCATCTACCATCTCCATCATCCTCTGTTGGGTCTATGTCATCTCCTCCATTGTCCTCGTTGTGGAGCTCAGTTTTGCTGCCATGGAAGAGAATGACAGAGAAGAGGTGAGTTTTACCTCACTAGCAATCAATACATTAGGCCCCGAATTCGGGGCCTTCGTCGCCGTCATCTACGCTAGCCTCAGCCTTTCTCTGTTAGTCGCTTGCGTCTCGGGTATCGGTTCTCTCATAACTAAGCAGTTTCCTCACATTAGTCCAATCTTAGCTCATGCGATTTGCCCCTCTTTCGTCGGAGTCATAATCGGGTTCTTCCCTTTCAAGGCCATTGATGTTACTAATCGATTGCTATGTTGTTTGATGCTCCTCTCTATTACTTTGCTTGTGTCGATCGGATTATCTGTTGGGAGAAGTAATTTGTTAGGTTCTCTTTCTTATGCTTGTTGGAGACCTGAAACAATCTTAACAGCAATTCCCGTCACAGTGCTCACATTAGGATTCCATGTTATTACCCCCTTTATATGTAAGATTGCAGGGGATTCAGTCTACGATGCTCGTAAAGCTATATTAATCGGAGGCTCTGTTCCGTTGGTGATGGTTCTTTCGTGGAATGCAGTTATTTTAGGACTAGCAGGGATCCGCAATGTAGCATTTGATGATCCTATCAAGCTTTTGCTCTCGGTGAATCCTTCAGCTTTGTCTGCTGTCCAAGGGTTTGCATTCGCTGCATTGGCGACTAGTTTGATAGGTTATGCCGTAAGCCTCCCAAAACAGTTAGAAGATACAGTGAAGTTGATAGTAGAAATGTTTGAAAAGAAACGGAGAGTATTTCGTCTAGGATCTGATGATAATACAAGGGAAAGAATGGGCAATGGTGGAATGGGAGTTCTTAGTGAAGGCGCTAATGAAGATATTAGATATAATGGCGCAAATGGGTTGGTTAATTTGCAAGAAAATTCTAGTTTGAGTAGGTTAATGATTATGTGGCTCGTGCTTGTTGTTCCGATCTTCATCGCGTCATTCTTCTCAACGGCCTTTTCTAAGGCTTTAGATTTTGCAGGAGTATATGCAAATTGCTTTCTCTTTGGAGTTCTCCCGCCTGCAATGGCTTGGATTCATCGTTCAAGGAAGAGATATAGGTACGATTAACATACACGACATTCATGTGACTTTAATTTGGAATATGCAATGTCATTCACAAGATTGAGTTCTCTTCTCATAATTTATCTCATATTATATGGTTAAACCTATTCCTGTGATTCTTGCGAAAGCTTTCAGAAAAAAATAGTGAAGTTGGTTATATAGTTGGCGACTATAATACTCGATGAAAACATTGAAGAATCGATGAAAGTTCAGAATCTATTCATTTATCTTACAACTTAGTTTTCAGCTTGATTGAAACTTTGTCTTACAATTTAGTTTTTAGTTGATTGAAACTTTAGAATTGGACGAAAATTGTTTAATACATTGAGAAAATTTAGAAATGAGTTAGTTTTCGTTATAAGAAACTCATGGTATGTAAGCTGGGTGGATTTGGAAAAAGATTGTTTAAAATACACCGAGAGGTTACAATACAAATAGTTACATTTTTCTTGTAAATTCAGGAAAATAGACATCATTTCTCATAAACAAACAAACAAATAAACCATTATGACTCATTTTGGTTCATATTCATACGGACTTATCATGCAAGTATGAAGTATCACTGATTTAAAGAGAGATGCAGCGGCTAAACAAGATTAACAATCAAGGTACTATGCTGATAGAAAATTGTTGTCGAAACAATGTTCTTCTAGAAATAACATCATTTTAAACTAGTTCTAGATGTCGGAATGGGGTTTTGTCAGTGGATTTGACAACTAGTGTGAAACAGCTGTGAAATCATGCTGATAAAGGAACGATCCAAAAAGGCTTGTTTCAGATTTGTGTTATACTTACTGTGTTACTCCTTAATTGGCCTTTTAAAGAAACAAATGTTGTTACTTAGTCCTTGCCAAAGAGTATGAAATGCAGTAGATTCTTATCTGTTGTTGAATTCAATAAAGTATGAAATGTGATTCTGTTCTTATACTTGAGATTCATGTACTGCACTAGTAATTTTTATATAGTTTGGTGATAAACTTATAAATATTCTTCTACTTGGAAAGCATATATTATTTCATGAAGATTTTGTACTGTTTACTGATTTTGATTGGTCCACATAAAAAAAGGTACATTTCTCTTTGTTTACTGAGTAAACAACTTCGTTTACCGAATTAGAAAGCCACTCTTTAATTATCTACTAAGATGGAAGCACCTTTTCGACTGGATTTGTAATATTTGAACCAAAATTCTTCCCTTTTCCGTCTTCAGTGTTCTGTAAACTGCATCTGTATTTTTCTTGTAAATCATGAAACTAATTCATTATCAATTACATCCTGCAGATCAGCTTGTTCGACAGAAGATCTCCTGCCAGGTGGAAATTTGATTCTCTCTGTGCTTTTCGTCATTGCAGTCATACTAGGGTTTTGGCATTAGATGGCATGTAACAGTATATAGGCAAATGCTGTAACTCCAAACATCTCCCAAGATAAGGAATTTTGGTGAAACTCTTTGTACTCTTCTCTCAGCATACTTACAATTTTCTTATAAAATGTTCTGCTGCTGCTATTATTGTGATTGCAAATTTTTCTGTTGTTTCATTTGATCAATTTCTGATTGACAATTAGCAAGTGAACTTATTTAATTATTATTATTTTTATGTTTTAATGTTCCATCTTGATAAAGGGTTTGACTATGGGACAATGTTCTATTTGGTATAGGTGAAGTTACAGTACTAGTGCTAAGCAGTTATAAAGAGTATGGCTTAAAGCTTAATCAAAAAGTGCCAGCTTAAAGCATTTGATTCTGCCTGCAATCCAGAATTATTGGAGAAAATTTTGCGAAAATATACTATTAGGTTTCTTCAAACAGCACTTTTCCAAAAGCTCCGCCTCTAGGCGAAAGAGACCACCCGAAGTGATGATCACTACAAATGGAGAGTCTCTTTCCGCAGCCGCTCTTGCTTTCCTTCCTCTCAATCTTTTGCTTTCAAGGAGAGATTATCTTTCATCGTCGTTCCGCGGCATCTTCTGTATGATGTGATAGAAGAAGCCATGCTCATCACTCATCAGTAATTCCTTTGCGCGGTCGTAAGTAAGTCGGTTACAAGATATTGTTTACAGTGAATTTACATTGCAAAGGGAAGTTTTTGTGGAAGCTGAATCGGTTCAACTCAGAGAGCAGCCAAGTAACTCTTGTTCAGAGTTTTGGAGAATTGATGTTCACTGAGCGAAAATATAACCGTGAACACAATCGGTCCCTCTCGCCGGTAATAGTCTTTGGTTTTAAGCAAAAAAATTCTTAGTTTTCCTCACTGAGTATAGAGTCTGTTTGCAAATAAAATTGATGCTTCTGGACTGTAAAATTAGAGATTGCAATTGAAATCTTATGTTTCTTCTGGTACTAAACACTATTGGAGGAATCTTAAGTGAACAATTATTAGTGATTTTTGATTGGCTGTATCCAAATGCCAATTGTACAGCTTCTGAAACAAACAAACAGTTCCTTTAAAACAAGTACAACTAGAGCCATCACATTGGAACATTGCTTGAGAAGAAGCTAAGACAACTTACTGTGGTCAAGCCATGGTCCACAAATCCCCTTATAAAACCACTCTATAAAGCAATTACTTTGTCTCTATCTCAGAAACTTCAGAATATGTCCTTACTTGCCTTGTTTGATCTTCATTTTTTTTTTCCTTTTTTTTCCTTCAGAACAGTGTAACTTGAATAGAACTGGTTCAAGATTCTCTAGCAATTATGTATTCATTGATGTCTCTTAATTTATCCTTGTGATGAATTAAAGTGCTTATGTAGACTTGTCAACCAGGTTGCCAAAAGGAACCTAACAACCACTTTTTAGAATAAAAGTTCTCTTCAAACAGATGAGGACTGATGCACAGGAAATCATCCAAAAGCAGGATCAATCTCCATCTTTGGATCTTGCTTTTTCACCGATGAATGTATTATCACTTTTCGTATGAGCAGCTTGATAAAGAGCGCGCAAGAGTTGTAATTCTGCATCGAAAATCGGAGGAAATTTGCGCCCCCAAGTCGAACTGCATGCGCAAATCGCTGCTTCACCAGTCCTCCCATCTCTGGTCAAGTTTGCATCAGAAAGTTCAAACTTGTTCATCATGTGAACAATACAGAAAAATTGAAGCATGTTGAGTGTTTTAGGTAAGTGATGCCCCAACTTAAAAGTTCAAAAAGCAGAGGGAGGACCACCACTGGAAGATCATTATTAATCCAGGCTGCTGTTAAGTCAAAAATCAATATGTTAGCTTTTGGACAGCTTCTCCATCTCCAGAAACAGCAGCAGCTTGAAGATATTTTGCGAGCTACTAAGTTAGAACTAAAATTCTTACGCAGAGAGAGTAGATTTATTGCATCTGATCATTATTCATGCATGTGATAGAGTAAGATTAAATTTAATATTCCTATTGTGGCAAGAATCTAACATAAACTTTAACATTTTTTTAAAAAAATAGCTTGTATTGCAAGTTAGCCAATAATAACAAAAGTACAAATTTATTAAATTTTGTTTATAAAAGAGAAAAAAAAAAAAAAAAACAACAACAATATCAAACAAAAACTGAATTTTCTATAATAAAAGGTAATTAAAAATATTTTTATAAAAAAAACAGGGCTATTCAAATAACAATTTGATTACATCCTCCCCTAATTAATTAGTCGCTTTCAGCATTAACAACTTAAGCGAAGATTAGCAAAGTTAGCAACTAGTCTCATCATGCAAGGTATCAAATTTCAGAGCCCACAAAGGAGATTTTCCAATGTCGGCGACGACAACCACAACAAGCTACTAAATACGGCGCCGCATACGTACCTAAGTTTTTTATTTTTTAATTTTGTTTTTGGGGGTTCGTGTCACAACTATTAGCCAACACAAAAAGGCACGAAATTAAGGGAAAATCAGTGGCTATTCAATTTGGTAATAGCTACTCGAGAACTAACTAAGAAGAATATTGATTGATTAATTAATTCGTGCGATAACATGTCAATTCTAAAATTTTATTATTTTGTTCCGTTCGAAGTTTGATTTTCATTTTCAATATTTAATGTCATAAATTTTCACATTCTAGCTAGGAGTTATATAAATTCTATATATTTGTGAGCACTTTGAATGTTGAATATATATATAATTATAAAAACATCGTTCCATAGTAACTTCAAATTTTTTTTTGTTTAAAAAGAATAGTTTTTTCTATACACGCATATGGTGAAAATTTACTTAGTAAATACATATAATTTCATATAATGAGACTTTTCAATCGCAATCTAGATATTTCTTATGAAATTAATTTATTAAATAATATGGTGTTTGAACTGGTCAAAGTCCTCTCCAAATTGATTTGTTGATTAACACGATATTAGAGCTAATCCTAAACACGCTTCGTATTAAGAGGTCCTGAATTTATTTTCGCATGTTTCGTTTTTGTGGTCACATGTGTCATAGCATGATTTGTTGTCTCTATAAGTTAACACATTAGATTAGCTATTTAAGCATTCATTGGAACTAGATTTACTTGTTAGTATATATGTACATGCAGTGATAAGAATAATTAATCCTTATTGATTTCCATTATAAGTATTTATATGAGATCAATGAGTTTCTCATTTGATGGTGTGTTCTTTGCATTAAAAATAAAAAAAGAAAAGGAAAAAGCTAAATTTCTATTCTATATATGCAAAAACAATGTTACTTTTTTTTAATTGTATGTGTATATATATATATATATATATATATATATATATATATATATATATATATATATATAGTTATTGTTTTATTTTTCCTTAATTTTTGTTTCTAAATTATTATATTAATTCTTTCCATCCAAACAAAGTTAGGTTGACACCTTTCACTGAAGCATCCTCTAAAAGACCTTTTTATTTTGACCACTATGAAAATTTTGAAAAAGAGTAGCTTTGACTACTACTAA
This sequence comes from Tillandsia fasciculata, assembly GCA_029168755.2. NCBI lineage: Eukaryota > Viridiplantae > Streptophyta > Magnoliopsida > Poales > Bromeliaceae > Tillandsia > Tillandsia fasciculata. The sequence continues at coordinate 3,286,775 of CM054938.1, read as the reverse complement.
CACCACCAACAACAACAACCCAAAAAAAAAAAGAAAAAAAGAAAAAAAGAAAAAAAAGTTAAAAAGGCATCTGCTTTTATATATATTCAATTCTTTCCATTAAAGCATGTAATATTCTTTTATTTGGTAGGATATATAAAGCATGTAAATTAAGTTCTTACTCTCTTCTAATAAAGGGGCGTTATAAGGAGTAGCGATTTCAAACACGATACTATAGCACACCATATATATAGCAAAATTCAAATATTGTTAAAAAGTAATAAAAATTATTAAAAAAATCATTAAACAGACACAGCACGAATCATTTTAATATAAATTATTATATAATATGAGATTTACGATCAATATAACAACTCAATATAACAACAACAATAACGAAAACACAAATATATATATATATATATATATATATATATATATATATATATATATATATATATGGATAAATTTTGAATATATTATGAATCACTCATGCGTTTAACATCCAATCCAATGAAGAGGCCACTAATAATGGATACATGATTAGGACTTTGTCATATAACATTTCAATCCCTAGAACAAAATTAAAGTAAAATAAATAAATAAATAAATAGATTTTTTAAAATGTTTTTGTCTCTATTTTAAGGAGAGGGGGAGACCGACCAATAGGAGAAGAGCAAGCGAGGTGGGGCCCACCGTATTTTGTCCTTTCCATACGTTTCTTTCGTGATGGTGACGTGGCGATCAGGACGCGCCGGGATGGGCAGCGAATCCTAATCACCAACGGATGAGATTGCGTCATCCCACGCCTTCACGTGTACCACATCCAAATAAATTCTGGGCATGAATTGAAATTCAGATAAAATAAAATTTATTTTTATTTGTATAATTATGGAACTAAAGTTCACCTAATTTTACTGTTTATTTAGTAAAAAAATAAACAGCAGATCGAGTGCGCAATTACGATATAAAAAATTATTTCATTTTTCTCTATTTTTGTAAAGCAAACACACCCCCTTATTACAATCTAAATTTTACATCTATTAATTTAAGAATTTAATTATTTTTTTTTTTTAACTTTCAATATAAAAAAAATAAAAGAGTACCTCTTGTAAAGATAAGTGAGAAGATATATATTAGCTTTTGAGTTAGATTAAGTGTAAGATTTTTATCTACTTAATTGCTTAATTTTAATTTGTCCTTTATAGTTTAGCTTATTTTACAAAATTATATTTAATTATTTTATAAATTTACTTTTATTTTACTATAAAACCTAATGCTAATCATAATATATATCAAAGTACATGTTTTGCAGACCACGTGACAATACAATACAACACCTTATCGTACTATAATTTTTAATTTACGATCTAGAGGACATAAACTTAGTTCTTCTGTCGAAATTGTGGTGAAGATTTCTATTGAATAAGAACCTGCAATTGGCACCCCTCGTTGAACGGCTATATTACTCCCGGAGGAGACCTTTTAGACAAGGGGCATCCTTCAGACCCTACCAATGGTGGAAGAGCCTGCTAGGGACCAGAAATATTTTTAAGTGTAGGTCCTCTTATTCGATCGGGGACGGATGCAAGGTAAGCTTGTGGTCAGACATCTGGTGTGGTATGTCTACACTTTTCTCAGTCTTTCCACGTATCTACAATGAGGTCTCACGAAAATCGTACAGGGTTAGTGATTGCTTCGGAAGGTCTGGATGGAAGTGGGCTAAGATTTTGCAAGGTTTCATGCTGAGCTCGCAAATAGATAGGGACCAAATTATGGAACTCAAATCGAGGCTAGCCAATCTTCAGTTTTCCAACAGAAGGGATGAAGTCAGATGGAGATGGACCAAAAATGAAAATTTCTCGGTAAAATCATTATACATTTTTCTACAGGACAGTGGAATTAGAGACGAAAGCTACACTCATCTGTGGAGCATCCGAATTTCCTTAAAAGTCAAAATTTTTGGGTGATTATTGCTAAGGCGTAGGATACTCACGAAGGATAACTTGCTCAAGCGGGGGTGGTAGGGTGAAACTGAGTGTGTTCTTTGCGGGGACATGCTCGAGGCGGTTGATCATTTGTTCTTGAGGTGCCCGACTTCCAGCTTCGTTCTACAGGGCGTGTTGATTAACAAACGGTCCGTAACCTCTTCGAGCTCAGTAGGGGTGCTTCGGGAAGAGACCTCTCTCAAAAGAGGATCCCTAGGTCCAAGGGAACTTGTGACCGTTGCATCCGCCTGGTGGGTTTTATGGTGTGAGAGAAATCGTAGAATTTTCGAGAAGAAAAAAATTTCCTCACAGCAACTATTTGCAGAATCCGATGGTACTCTCTCAGTTCTTAGATCCTGCAAAACCCGATTATTTATTTATTTATTTATTTATTATTATTTTTTTTGCCGAAGCCCCGTTTTTCACTCCGTTGCTTAGTTCAATTTATATTTTAATGAAGCGGTAGCATGCTACCTTATCTCAAAAAAAAAAAAAAAAAAAAAACTTTTAATTTACTATCCTGTAGTTATTAAAAAACACCTTACCGTACTATAATTTTTATTTTACTATCCTATCATTTTTAAAAAGTATATATTAGTACTTTACTATTTTGTTTAACAATTAATTATTAGGTAAAATAAAATTAAAACCACTGAGCAATTAAATATAACTTTTTAAACTATGCTCTAAATGATATTGGAGCAAATTGAAGTTTACCCTTACACACACACACACACACACACACACACACACATATATATATATATATATATATATATATATATATATATATATATATATATATATATATATATATATATATATAAAATTAAGCTCATATATTTTAAAAGTACAAAATTGTTGGTATTTGTGAGTTTTTAATTCTTGGATGAAAGGATGGAGGGTTAGGATGATAGTGGGTCCGTAGGGTTTAGTGAGTACTTATAAGTTTTTTACTGTTAAATTTATCATTTTGACTAATTTCACCTCTTAGGTCATGCTATTCAGGCCAACAACCACCCAGTATATTTATGGGGCCCACTTTTATCTTAACCACACATCCTTTTATTCAAAAACTAAAAATCTATAAGCATTAATAACATGATACTTTTAAAAATATATAAGCTCCAATATATATATATATATATATATATAAAGCAGCTTTATGTAACTTAGCTTGCTTTATTAGATTTTTAGCTTCATTTGAATTGTGATAACTTATGTGTTGTAATTTGGAAATTTTGAACAATATATATATATAGGGGAGTTTTTTTTTGCATGCATATATAACACTCAAACTACAAGTACATAAGTGTGTATATTTTTTAAAACTTTTAATTAATTTGTAATATATCTTTATAAATATATATATGGGATTACCCATTCATCACAGCTGCAAAATTGGTACACTGCATATAATTAATTGATGGTCGAATAGATAGTCTCTCTGTAAAAGACTCGGAGAGTAAATTTGTTTTGTATTCTATTTCTAACCTTTGAGCAATTAATACATATTTAATACATTAATTTTGAGAAAAAGACAGATGAAATTCTCAGTATATATAAAACTATTCTATTTAAATTATAATTTTAATTTTCACCTCAAAAGAGATAATGTAATAATTAAACTAGATAATTAAACATACATATATATGTGAATGCAAATTGATTTATCAAATTAAATATCAAATAAAAATAGTTAACAAGAGCTATAGATATTAAACATACATATTAAGCACATGTATACCACTAAAAAGCTGAAGATACGTGCACACTAAGAAGCAACACATAAAAGGCATGAAATTTGCGTACTAACACTAACTACAAAGATTGTATATATTCTAAAAAATACAACAATTATTAGATTTTATTTTATTTAAAAAAAATGATGCATATATAATAACCAATTTGAAATGTATTCGCACATATTTTTTATGGCACTCAAATTTGACACGTCTCATGGTGAGATGTACTATATATGCATATATGTGCCCCACAAAAACCAATACATTTTTAGATGCATTGTACACGTTTAAGGTTGTTAGCATCTATACAATTGTTCATGTCTCCCTCAATCACAAATTATGTGTACTTTGCTATATACTAGCTTGTACCTGTAAAAATTGACCTAATTTTTTACTTTTTATACAAGCAATAGCATCTAATTAAATGTAAATGATCGATCACCGATCACACAAGTACGAAAATCTCTCAACTGCATAATTAAACAATAAATTCTAATAAAACATGTAGTCTCTCCGTATATCGATCAATGCAAGATTGCATACGTATTAAGATCATCATCACACGTAATAATTCCACAAGACTCGTGCAGTATCAAATTATCCTTTTCGCTAGATCCAAGAAAGACCTCATTCTTCATGCTATCGACCGGTATCCCAAACACGAGTCCAACGTGCATAGAGTAGTAACTCGATCGAGCGCTTAAGCTTTCAAATTTTAGCGTGTATTTTGTTACCGCTTGCTTAGTTAATTATGTAGGAGAAATTGTCACAATGACCTGCTTCAATGGATAATTAAGAATATATTTTAAAAAAATATAACTATTTGAGGGATGCATGTAGAAAGAACATAGTTATAAAAACTCAAAAGTGTCCTCTTAGTAGAGGGTTTGTGTTGCAGTTCTATATATTAAGTGCGATTCAATTCATTTGTGGTGTTGTAGACCAATTTATGTAGCCAAACAATTAATGGCTAACCCAACTAAGCCAATTAAGCCGAGGCGAGTTGATTTAATAACTTGCACATGAAAGTAGAGGACGAAAATATTCTCTTTTTTGTCTTTCACACACACGCACACACACACACACACTCTCTCTCTCTCTCTCTCTCTCTCTCACACACACACACACACACACACACACATATAGAGAGAGAGAGTGTGTGTCCGGCTACTATACTATTAATAGTACCAAATTATTAGTGCTATCAAATTTTTTACCCTTAGATCAACCCCTTTGATCATTTTCATCCGTTAGATTTTATTATTTCCCCAACCACTTATTAAACCTAAGGAGCTCACTATCATTTCAACCACACATCTTTTAATCCAAATGTTAAAAACTTAATAGTACCAATGACTTGATACTATTAATAGTATTCCAGCCTATATATATATATATATATATATATATATATATATATATATATATATATATATATATATATATATAGTTGAGCCGGAATTAATGCTATAAATAATAAACAGACTTCATTGCCACCTATTTGTTTTCAATGATGAAGCTTGCAAATTGATGATCGATACTGTTGAATACAGTCTAGACTACTGGAAGTATTTAGAAATTAAATTTCAAATTTTTCAACATTTATGACCTAATGATCAAAAGATTGCAAAATTTATAATTTCAAAGATAGATATGAGTTTTTTGTTTATTTAACAGTATACAAAAATATAAATTAATTAAATTTTAGTTAGAAATTTTTTTAAACTATTTAAAATAAAATTTATACTTTCGATCTTGATTATAATACTCATATCATCACTTTTTAAAGAATATTCATTTTCAGCCGTTCATTTTTATATTCACTTGATGAACAAAAAAAAAAATAAAAGCATAAAATTAAATTTTCAAATAGTTTAAATAATTTAGATCATATTTAAGAGTGTCGATGGTCGTTTTGAAAGCTCTATTCTCGAAAATAAATAGATGGCAATAAAGCCCGCCTGCTACCAATAGTATTTTAACATAGCTCTCTCTCTCTCTCTCTCTCTCTCTCTCTCTCTCTCTCTCTCTCTCTCTCTATATATATATATATATATATATATATATATATATATATTATGCATGAAATGAGAATTCTATTCAACTTTGAAACAAACAAACGTACGCACCGCTTTGAATGAAGAGCAAGAAGAGTTAAAGCGGAAACAAATCGTTCACATGAGCATTCATAAACTCCTTTTATTTCACAAATATTTTATTAACATATTTGTTTTCTCGTACTTACTAATTAATTTCTTTACCATTAATCACCCTATTTTTTTTTTCTTCTTCATTACAGTTGTTACCCACTTATCAAGGCATGTTCACCAGCAATGGTAAATGAACAGTTATTAATTAATTTGTATTATAAATTTTTAAAGTATATAATTAAATTTATTGAATCTGATCAAATATTCTAGTTATAAATAAATGAACATGCTAGTTTAATAAATTTCTCGATTATATAATTAAAATTTGGTTATGTCAAAAACGCCAGCGCTGAATATTTAAAATGCTGGTTTTGTGAGTGATAAGTTTTTTACAGCTGCAATATGCATGTGGGTATAGTGGGTTTTGTTCATGAATAGGCAATCACAACATGTGAACTTGGAACTAGCTTGATGTATTTAGCACTTTTGCTTATCTATTCAATAGGTTGCTACGTTCTTATTTTGGTATATGTAATTTACTTGTCATGAAATATTTAAGAAATGGCATAGTCCAATTTTTTTTATTTTTTCCTTCCATGCCTTGAATTTGAGTTTTGGTATATGTTGATTTCAAATTGAATTTTGAATATAATTTTAGCTTGATTGATGAGTGCTCTTAATTAGCATTTCTAATTTTGATCTTATTTACCCATTTTTATAGACAAATTAGAAATCATATATATATATATATATATATAGTAGAGCTTATATATTTTCAAAAGTATAAGCTCATCCATTTTGTTAATTTTTCACCATTGGATTTGTATTGTGATTTGTACAATTGTACTTTCTTTCTCTCTTTTCTTAAATGCTTTTACAATAACACGGATCTCAATACAAATTCAATGATGAAAAATTCATAAGTATGAATAAACTTATACTTTTGAAAGTATATAAGCTTTACTCTCTCTCTCTCTCTCTCTCTCTCTCTCTCTCTCTCTCTCTCTCTATATATATATATATATATATATATGGGTTAAATTTGCAAAAAAATTACCATACTTACTTTTAGGGAAGAGAAAATCAGTCATTAATTAGAACTTAATTTTTTTCATATTTATGCTGATAATATTAAAATTCAGTAAATATATGAAATCAATTTGCAAAATTATTTGGTATATATCATGGATAGATTGATCAAATTTAAGATTGATATAGTACAATAATAATCACTAATTATATATTATTGAACTATACTGCAAAAACTACTACTTCACACAAGTACAGTACATATATATTGTATTAATGCAAATGAATTACAGCAACACGAATATGAATATGTCTCATTCAAGAGTTTATACATAAGAAAAGCTCAAAAGATTGATTAACTAAAGTATACAGTACTTAAACTCACCCATAAATTAACCTACCATACTTAGAATATATGTTTACACACACTATAGTGTTTACACAATATTACACCTCTACATTAGTATAATAATTTCTATTTACTTCACAATCGGAGTCCTTTTTTTTATTTTTTTTCCTTTTGTTTTGTTGAACTTGAAATATGCAGTAGTACAACTATATACACACTACAAAAACCTCTGATGCAGCGAACCTTCATCTGTGAAAAAAAGTAAACATTAATGGCTTCAAATGGTACCTTAATTCAACAAGTGGAACAGTCACATAAATGACCCAGCCTTGTGATTTCCAGTATGAGACCAGTACTGATTGTCAAAATCTGCAACTACTGGTCCAGCAGAAGAACAATTTAGATGATGACCAAAATTATAATTAGGCTGGTGATCATAGCTTCCAGTGCTGCTGTTCTTCGGCAGAACCGATAAATCCTCCGCGCAGCTGCGGTCGTTGTCGACAATCCTAAATCCGGTGCCTTCGGAGTTGGAGAACCGTTCCACCTTGAAGTTGCCCTTGGAGCCAATTAGGGTTTTCATAATTGCTTCGTCTTGGTGCAAGTAACCCATGTTAGGTGAGCCTTGGAGAAGCAAGGAGGAGGGGTCTTGAGGAGGAGGAGGAGGAGGAGGAGGAGGAGGAGGAGGAACTTTCATGTGTGGCTTATCTTGGATATTGGTGTAGGAATTAAAGTTGTTGTAAGGGAGGAGAGCACTACTCTTGTGTGTTGGATCTGGATCTTCCAAGCCTAACATGGTGGGTGGGAAATGAGGAAGAGGAGTTGTAGTTGTTGTTGTTGTTGTTGTTGTTGTTGTTAATTTTGTAGTAGAAAAGATGGATGTAGGGGTGTTCATAGAATTGAAGTTTAGATAGTCCATAAGATCTTCCTGAGATGGGTTCACCCTTATGAGCTCTCCAATTTGGCTCTTCTTGATTCCAATGCTTTTGTGGTGCACCCTGCACACAACCCACTCATCCTGCAATATTCATGATGGTATTGAACAAACTAAGATTAATTTTTGTTTCACCAAAAAATCAAAATAAAAATTAAAGGTCAGGTAATTAAGGATCAGCCAATTAAATCTCCTACATCTCGATAAAAGTACACTTGATGAAAAATCAAATTAAGATTGGATGCATATATATACGCACTTTGGGAACGATTTTGCGATCGGAGAAGATGGATTTGCCTTCGAGCCTAAACTCATGCATGACCCAGTTGGTCTTCTGTCCCTTAGGGGCCCTTCCCTTGTAGAAGACCAGGGTCTTCTTCATCCCAACAAGGACTCCTTTGCCTCTGTAGATCTCCTTGTCCTTCCCTGTGGCTTTCCAATACCCAGCTTCTGTGGCCCTATTTGTCCTCAGCCCAGTTGGGTATTTCCTATCCCTTTGGCAGAAGAAGTACCACTCCTTCTCCCCCATCTTTGCCTTACCTATATATACAGTTAATCATCAAATTAATTAGATCTTAATTTATTTATTCTTCTCAAATTAAACAAGAGAAATAATTAAATATATATATATATAAATAAATATATATATATATGTGTGTATAATTTTGATCATATGACCGCAAAAGAAATTAAACAAACAATTATTATTATTATTATTATTATTATTATTATTATTATTATTATTATGGGGTGGGTACTAGCTGGTGCAAGTGAAGCAGAAGAGAGATGGTTAATTATATGCATGGGAGATCACTTACTCGGGAGATCCCAGGGCTCGCACTTGTTCAGATCAACCTCTCCCATAGCTCTTGAGGTGAAGCTGGGGCTCACAACCTTGTTTGTGAGGTAGTTGGTTATGATCTCTTCATCTGTGGGGTGGAATCTGAAACCTGGGGGCAAGTCCATGCAATAATCTTCTCCTTGGTGCACCAAAGGGACCTCAACCATGCTTGGATTCTCTATAGCGTGAGAGATAGAGAGAGAGAGAGAGAAAGAGAGAGAGAGAGAGAGAGAGAGAGAGAGAGAGAGAGAGAGAGAGAGAGAGAGAGAGGAGGAGGAGGAGGTGGAGGTGGAGTTAAGAAAGAAGAAAAAGAATAAGAGGAAGAGGCCAAACTTAAATAAAGGGGCTTTTGAGGAGAAACTAATTAGCATGCACTCAGTGCATCTGAACATTGGAGCACCACTCTACATATCTATTCTTCCTTCATCTCATATATATATCATTCTTGCAATCAAATAAAAAAATTAAGATGATATGAATTAAGAGCTAAGGCTATACCAATTAATGAACTAGCTGGTGTTCAACTCAAAATTGAATTAAACACGGTTATCTTGTTTAGTAAACGAGCTGATCACGAGCTCAAAATTTTTCAAAATTGAACATGAGCCAATTTAATTTTACTTGTATTAAAATAAATAATGTATATAATGTTTTAAAAAATTGATATGTAGCAAGTTTAAAGAATATTTTTGAGCTTTTACTTTTTTTTTAAAATATTTTTTTTTTATTTTGTTAGCATGACTTTTAAATTGTAGTACTAAATAGTAATACTAAGAGCAAAAACAAACATCAATAATTAATGATAAATTAAAGTAACATTAAGTATGATCAGTATTAATATTTTATTAAAGTTTAATTTAAGATGATTCGAAATAATTTTATGCCTACTTAAATTAATTTCAAGCTGAAAACGAGCTTGATTATCCTAACTTGTTTGATTTTCGAGCCGACCATGAGTCAACTCGACTTATTTTTGCGCCAATCTTAAGCTAGCCTACGAATTCGCTTATGTTTGGCTCGATGACAATATTATTATAAATATCCTACGAATGTGCAGTGTTTGAATATATAGAAACACACTAGGTGCACGCAATAACTACTACCTTTTTAGGGCCAAACATCCGTGCTAAGGAAGGAACATCTCCCCATGGAAACTCTTTGGGAAGGCCCACTTGATATTTGTTATGTTATATATATATATCATTGATTAAATACTCTCTAATTAATTTTATATATATATATCCTAGTCTCCTCTTTATCTTATTTTATTAACTTTAATCCTCTTGATTTGGTTTCCATCTTTCTTGTTTTATATATTTAATTCTTTGTTTGGTTTCTTGGTAATTGCAATCCTTTGACAAATAAGTTCACTGAAAGGTACTTTTTCATGCTTATGAGAGACTTACATATAATTTTACTGCTTCTCTTTTGGAAGCATCAATTGGCAACTAAATAAAGAAGATATTTTTAAAGTGATTTAGTGTTAGATATTCATGAAGCATAAAAAATTAACAATTGAAGCTTTGATTGGGATTTTTCCTCTTAATTATTGCTTTTTGACACAGCTTTGCATCCAAAGGGTTGTGAAAAAGTTGTGAAAGTGACCTCTAGTGAACTGGTTTAGCTCAGGTCCAGCTCAAGTGCTCTACTCTTGCTTCTCCTCTTTTTGTAGTTTTCCTTAGCATTTTTATTTTTTATTTATTATTATTATTATTATTTTTATTATTATAGAAAGATTACGTTACGGCAGATAAAAATATCTCATAAAAAAATATTTTATTTATTTCGTATGTGATATTGTAATATATTTGTCTAATAAGTCGGTTACCAACATAATTTTTAACCGTCCCACTGAAAAGTAAAAAAAATATGGCTATATAATTTTACCCTACTCTGTTTTATTTAATATAGCATTTAATATCAAACGTGTTCATTATTTTCTTCTTTTAATAGAAGTCTAGGAGAAATTACTTGACTCTAAAATTAATTAAATTTTTTTTTTTTTGTACAAATTAATTAGTATATGTTTGACAACTATTTTTTTTTTAAAATAACATAGTGAGTCACTTTGTATGCTTGACTTTAACGTCTAGTTTGGTTTAATTAGTTTCCGCCAAACATTTTTTGGCCAAGACAAAATAACTTTTTAATATTACTTAATAATTCTAAGTATCAATTTAATTTAATTTTTTTTAGATAGTCTTCACCCCTCTCAATTTTGTAATATTTGTTTAATAATTTTTTATTCCAATATTTTTTTTTTCTTTATACGTATTTTAAATAGATAAAATATATTAAAAGTCTCATACTTATAAGGTATTTTAAAATATATTCCTTAAATCTAAATTTTTTGTTTTATATATTTTTTTTTTAAATTTCTAACTAGTGAGCTATTTTATTTAACAAAATAAAATATTATATTAAATTTAATAGCCTTTTGATCTACATTAAATATTATAATTTTATTTATTAAAAATACTAAGAATTCGATCACTAACTTAATTACTGTTAGATTTAGTAAAATTTATAGTTATTTGAATATAATAATATAAATAAAATAATTAAAAATTAAACGTCAGTAAATTAAAAATTAATTTTAATATTTTTATATTAATTATTAAATTAATAAATTTTTTTAGAAAAATTAATTAGATAAAATTATATTTAGAAAAAATCTAAGTGTACACCCTTGAATGGGTGTATATCTTGCACCCCGATCCATCCAAGGGTGGGGTGAATTCCACCCATCACTTGATGGGTGGAGAAGCCCCCACCCTTGGATGGGTGGGGGTTTGCACCCATCCAAGGGTGTACATGTAGCATTTCTCATATGTGTTAAAATTTTTATTTGAATATATTTTGGCCCCCCTCAAGATTAAATTCTGGCTTCGTCCCTACTCCTGGTTATTCCGAAATACCTTGAGATAAGCTATTCTGCCAAGAAAATAAAATAATATTATTTCATGATTTTTAATTTCAAGCTTTATTAATATTATAAATTGAATTAAAGTAATTATATAGACATAATATATTATATATTATAATAAATTATTTTTATATAAAATTATTAATTATATTGTATTAATACATATTATTTTTAATTAAATATTATAATACGTTATTTTTATTAAATATAAGTTGAATTAGAATTTGAATAAAAATAAATTAAGTTTATAATAAATTATTTTACAAAATCATATTTTATAATAAATTATTTTTTATTAAATATTATAATAAATTATTTTTATTTAATTATTTTTATAATAATTTCTTTTATTAAATTGTATGTTATATCAAATTCAGTCATTATTTATTTTTACTATTCTCTACTATTAATTCTATAAAATTAATCAAACGTAATTTAAATTATTCTTAAAAATAACAGTATTACAAACTAAACACAATTTTACTTATATTCCTAACTATTTGGAAATAATAAGTTCTAGAAATGAAGAAAAAATTATTTCAATATTCGTTATCCCATAACCAAATGAGCCCTAAATATATGATTATCTTGGGTTAGAATACGTGGGACTATTAGAGTGTTAGAAATTAACTTAGGGTGTTACAAACTCCTCCCGTTTAGACCTAACGTTTTTGTTGGCCCAAACACACACATAGCCCAAAATCATCATGGGATGTGAGACTTAGGTTTTGTGTATGTTTGGGCTGCCAAAATCATCATGGGATGTGAGACTTAGGTTTTGTGTATGTTTGGGCTGACGAGTACGTTAGACCTAAACGAAAAAATTTATGACACCCTAATAGTCCCACATCAGATAAAAATGAAGTTATGATTAGATTTATTACAAGTATCCATTCACTTATAAATCCAATCACAACGCCATTTCTATCCGGTATGTGACTATTGGGGGTGTCACAAAGATTCTTATACTTTTTTTTCTCAAATTTAAACACATATTACAATTTAGTCATAATATATATAAATAAAAATCTAAAATTTTGCTCTAAAATAATATGAGCAATGCCAAAGCTACATTGTCCATTTGGGATTTTAATCTTACAATCTAATCCATCCAATGACCTATTTTTTCCTACTTGTCTCACTCTTTCTTTTTTTTTAAGTAAAATTTTAAAAAGAGCCAGTAAACCGTATAACAATGGGGGATAATAGGAATTACAATTCTTTATGGGATCGTTTGGTTGCGGTATAGAACCGGGAATAGCGGGTTTATCCCCCTTATTCTTCCAAACACTCCAGGAACCATCTGGTATTGCTTAACCCAGAACAAGGAGAATAGCTGGTATAACAAATCCCATCCTATTATTTTACTATAAAATTTTTTACCATATTATCCTTCTATCTACTTTATCTCATCCCAACATATTATTTTAATAAAAACTCTCTCCACTCTCTCTCCTCTTCCCTCATTTCTCTCTTCCCAATACACTCTCATCATCACAAATCCCTCTCTCCCTCTCTCTTTTTCCTTCATCCCACCTCCTTTCTCTCTTCCCAATACACTCTCATCATCACAAATTAATATTATAAAATTTTAAATTTATTATTTAAAATAAATATTATAAAATTTATTATTTAAAATAAATATTATAAAATTTTAAATCTTAAAATTAAAATGTTGAAATTTTATATTTAAATTTAAATTTTAATTTGAAAAAATAAAATATAAATTAAATATTATTTTTAAATAATATAATTTAATTATGATTATAATTTATTTCTATTTTTTTAACCATTAATCCATTAATTAAAATGAAAAAATGATTTTAATAAAGCTTGAGGGTAAAAATTTACAAATATTTAGCAAATATACGATTTTTCCAAATTTAAAAAAATTTTATGTTAAAAATTTATTATTTAAAATAATATTATAAATTTTAAATCTTAAAATAAAATGTTGAAATTTTATATTTTATTTAAATTTTTATTTGAAAAAATAAATATTAAATTAAATATTATTTTTAAATATATAATTTAATTATGATTATAATTTTATTTCTATTTTTTAACCATTAATCCATTAATAAAACGAAATAATTAGATTTTAACAACTTTTATCACTTTTTTTAAACCATTAATCCATTAATTTTAATTTGAAAAAGTTAACATTAAATTAAATGTAAAATTTTAAATAATACATTTTAATTATGATTATAAATTTATTTTTATTTTCTTAAACTAATAATCTATTAATTAAAATGAGAAAAACGAGTTTAAAAAATTTTAATGACATAATAAAGCTCGTGGGCAAAAATTTATAAATATTTAGCAAATATACGAATTTTGCGAATTTTAAAAAAATTTTATGTTAAAAATTAATTATTTAAAATTAATATTATATAATTGTAAATCTTAAAATTAAAATGTTGAAATTTTATATTTTAAATTTAAATTTTAAGTTGAAAAAATTAATTATTAAATTAAATGTATTATTTTTAAATAATACATTTTAATTATGATTATAATTTTAATTTTATTTTTTTAAATCATTAATCTATTAATTAAAACGAACTAATTCGTTTTTAACAACTTTTATCACATATTAACTTTTGAGGGCAAAAAAGTAATTTATCCATCTTATCCTCTTTATCCCTCCTATTCCTCATTATTAAACCAAACACAAATTCTCTTATCCCTGGAACCATCCCAAACGCGTTTTAGCTCTAGTTCCGTACTTTATACTTATCCCCGGTTTAGCCAATTCCAGCTTATCCCGCTTCCAAACGCACCCTATAGGTTGTAGGCTTAACATTTTTCAAATAATTTTAGGATAAAATGTACAGAAAGCTCCTCAACTTTAGCTCTATTGCAAATAGATACCTGAATTTTTAATTTCACAATTACATCTCCCAACTTAAACAAATAGTTTAATATATAGGCCCTCATCTTAACTGAATTTATTAATTATACCATCCTTTTGGCCGTATACATTGCATATAACTTTATAAAGCTTTACACTATATTAAAACTATACGAAAGCGGTACTTTGAAATACTCGTAAAAACTAAAAAAAATATTATTGAAAAAAATACCGACATCTATTATTAGTGTCGCTATATATACAGTCATTAGGGTGTATAGCGACACATTACTATAATATGTTTCAAAAATATGTCTCTATAACTTAATTTTAGATATAGATGGAATATAAATATGACACTTATAAAAAAGTATCACAAAAATATATTTTTATAATCTAATTTTGTTGTAGTGCTACGATACAAATAAATTTAGTTTTTTATTCTAACTAAAAGATAAAATTTGGTTCAACCTATTCATACTCATCATGCTTAACTAGTTATTAAAATTGAAAGAGAAAGAAATAAATTTCTATATATTTTTAAGTCTTACATAGTTAGGTGCAAAATATCCCATCAAAACGACAATAAAATTAGTAAATTCACTTGGGTAGAGGGGTCTATTGGACAATTTGATAAAATTTAAAAAAATATAATTGTCAAAAGTAAAATTTTGTGCGCCTATTTGCTAAAGAGCGAAAGTTCACGGGATCTCTCTACATTTTACCCATGAATCATATTATTAATTCTGTTAAGATTAAATTAAAATAAGCAAGGCATTTTATAGAAATAACAAAATAAATTTTACATTTAAAAATAAGGTATTTAGATGATTAAATATTTACAGTACATAATGCACGCGAAAGTTCAGTGTATAAGTTATTTAATATGGAAAGTACAAGGATCAACTTAAAATATTAAGATTGTTGTGTCATCCCATTTTTTTAAGGAATCATTCATTTTAAAATTATTTTAACTCTAATATATTTAATTTTTTTAATTATTTTTTAGAAGTAGTTACTATCAAAAATACTATAGTCAAATTAAAATATTTAATTTTATTATATTTCATATATATATGACTGTTTTAAATTTTGAGGCGTCACATTCACTCCCCCTTCTCCTCTTTCCCTTTGTTTTTTAAATTTTATATTTTTTGTCAGACTGAAACACACTCAGAAATATCAGACGATGTGAAACTCGTTTTGTTAGTTTTAGCTAACTTTATTGGGATCTGCATTCCATCCACAATAGTAATTAGTTAGAAAGCTGCGCTTTATTCGCTATATAATTTTGGCTCAGCCGAGATTCATCTCACACTTCCGTCTAGGAGACGCGCTTTACTCGCTATATAACTCTGACTCAGCCGAGACTCATCTCATATTTTCGACTGTAAGCTGCGCTCTATCCATTATATAATTCTGGCGTAGCTGATTGAGAATCATCTTACATTTTCGACTGATGATTGAATTTGATATCAATTGTGACATTTCATTTTTTAGGAGATCACTCATTCTAAAGCTACTTTAACTCTAACATGCTTAACCCTCTTAAATTTTTAGAACTAACCATCACTCAAAATGTTATCGTCGAAATAAAAGATTTAGCCCTATTATATTTTTATGTATGTAAGACTATTTTAAACCCTAAAATGTCACAATTGTACGGAACCATCCACGTCATACAGGCTACAACACATTATTGTAGCATATTCAAAGTGTATTATTTCAATATTTATGTCCTTTTCTTTATAATTGAAAGGCATAATTTTAATAAAATTATTAAGGACCATGTAGTACATTTAAGGAAATTGTATATAAGATTAATTAGCTAGGATTATCTTATACTTTTATCATGCCATTCAATTTTAAAATTTAATATTCTAATTATAAATGTTAATTTCTATAATATTTAATTTATGAATGTGCAAAATTAAATCTTATTATTTTAAGAGTTATGCTACTTGTACACCCATAGATTTGCCATAAATTTTACACCTTGTCCATTCTTTGCCTGTATTCTTCCACTAATCTAAATAATTCTTTTTTAGTTAATAATCTAAATAAATTTTTGTCAATTTTAAGATGGGCAAAATATAAAATTTATATTTATATATAGGTGTACACATAATAATTTTTATTTTTATTTTAAAGGGCACATTTGAAATTCTATACAATCAATTTTGAAGCATGCAATTGAGATACTAGATATTAATTTATTTGAGTTATTTTTCGTTATATTTTTAATTATTTATTCTTTTTTTTTTTTTTTTTTATCATCGCTCCTAACTTTAAAACCTCACTCCAGTTGACTTAAAAGAGCCATCATCCTTCCCTCTAACGGAAGGTCGAATTAGACCTAATTATGTTCAAAATGGCTTGAGGCTAGTTAAGTCGAGTCACAATCAAGACCCAGAAAGGATTGTTGGCTTAAAATGACAAGTAATTTGCCCTATGCCAAAAGACCAGGTTGGACCGAGTCATGATCGAAGTGGTGTGAGGCTAGTTAAACTTGTTGGCTATTTATTTATAGGTTAAAATAGGCCCAACTTCCTGCCCCGTGACAATAGGACCAATAGACTAATAAATTGAGTTGGGTGAGCCCACTAAGTTGAGTGGGGCTGCGGTCCACAATAGACCTAACGACAAGAGGCCCAACAATAGACTTAACGCCCAGGTGGATTGATTTCGGTCGAGACCCGTGAGCGCTGTTTTTGTACGCTTAAAGTGAATTGGTTACGTATTTCTAACAGCTCAAGTTTTGAGGATTAATGGTTAGCGCCAACGATTCGACAAGTGGTATCAGAGCCAGTGGCACGGGTTCGATTCCCACACAGTGCAGGTATTAGGGGTGGGATTGTTGGTTATTTATTTATAGTTTAAAATAGGCCAACTTTCTGCCCCGTGACAATAGACCCAGGAGACTAATAAGTTGAGTGGGGTTGCGGTCCATAATAGACCTAATGGCAAGAGTCCCAATAATAGACCTAACTTTTAGGTGGGTTAAGTCCGGTCGAGAGCGGTGGTTAGCGCCAACGATCCGACAAGAGTTAGACTAAGTCACAATCAAGATGTGAGATATTAAACTTTTGCAAATGGCAAAAGTTGCAGTATGGTGAGTCGGTTAGCGCGTTGGAGGAGTGCTGGGCCTAGCCGGGACTATTTTAGGTCAAAACGGTGCAAAAAATGAAGCCAGAGGAGAGTTTTAAAGGATTTTTCTAGATTTCAGGAGCGGATTTGGGCATATGGATCTGGACTGTAGCCGCTCGAATAAGAGATTGGAGTGGCGGGTGGCGCGTGTCGCGAGGTGGCTCGGCGTTCGAGGCGACCGTCCACGTAGCTGTAGTGGCGCGGGCTTCACGCGAGACGCGTGATGCGACGCGCATGTGACGCGGGGCAGTCGGGCTGGTGGCCACGTGGCGACGCCCGGTTGGGCTTGGGCTGCGAGGAAGTGGCAGCGACGGTGACGTGATGCGGGCATTGACGCGTGTCGGCTTCGGGTTGGCTACGAGCACACGAGTGGGCACCTGAAGCGCCCACTATAGCGGCCGAATGGTTCGAGCTGCCTTTTTGTTGTTGGGCCACCCAATTGGTTGGTTCCGAGCGCTGAGAAGTGTGTTTCGGGCGCTCGAAAACCCTTTAACGGGCTATTTAACGTGTGGGACTTTTCTCTTTTTCCTCTTTTCTTTTTTTGCTCACGTCCGTGGGTTTTAGAGAGAGAAATGGAGAGCAAGGGAAAGGGAGAGAGACGCTATGAGCGTGTGGGGAGTGCCATGGAGCGCGTGGATCGTTCCGATGAGCCGAGCTCGAGCACGTGCGCGTGAGATTTTATGATGCACCGATTTTAGTGTAGGTTTTACTTATTTCATATTATTTATTTAGATTTTTCGAGATGATTTTTTGTTGTTATAGGTTTAACTCGTTAGTATTTTTAGATTAGTGTTGGGGTTTTCTGTGTCGCGCGGTTGAAACGAAGTGATACCGAATTTTTCGGAGTGGAGCCGTTCAAATTCAGGTGGGTTCCGTGCCACTGAGAATGGCGGAGTACTGATTATGTTTGCTTGCTAGATGCAGGGATATTTACTGTTTTTATATTGTTTATTATATGCAGAAATATGCACGCGAGTGATTGTCGCCTCTAGCAAACCTAGTGGGTAGGCCGTGATTGTTGCCGACCGTACCTACTGGGAACTACTATTTTGTAGTTTTCACGCTCGCTTGTGATCTACTTTTTTATACCTTCCGAGTTCGCTCCCGATCGAGATAAGGAAATTGCACCATAGATAGCAGTTTCTATCTAGTTATTTTTGGTAGAGGCAGACTAGCTGTTAGTAGTTTTGTTTAGTTGCACTATACTCATGATCGATTAAGGTAGGACTCTTTACTTTTATTTATTTTTTTGAGGTGATCTTATATTTTCTGTATAGTGATAGATATTAGTTTAGATTTTACTCATTCTGTGATACATGTATAGCTGTAAATTATAATTTTTTTGCAGGATAATTTTGAACGCTTCGTGTGTGTGTGTGAGATGTGTTCTCACTCACGTGACGGATTTGTTATGTGTTCAAAAACTTTTACTGTGAACTCGAAACGTGACACAAGACCTGTGAATGTTGTTCCTGTACGTTTTAAATAAATTTATTATATATTTTAAATAATTTAAATTTTTAAAATTAATAATTAGCGTCAACAATCCGACACCACTAACCTAAACTAATCTAGGAAAATATATACATGTGCGGAACTCAAGACCTAATCAGGGTAAATACACTGCACTAGATGATGGTTCTTACTTTTTCTCGATTAATTAATCCACGAACTAATTATAATTTGGCCAATAAATATATAGTATGTTTATTTATCTTAATAAAGCAAATTATAACAATAGTTTAATAAACAAAAATACGAAAGAAAAATCTAAAAGTGATTTATTATTGGCTCATAAGTCAAAATTATGCTAGACTCTTCCAAGTCAGGAAATCCCTATGATTAATTAATGAATAAAGAATTTTTCTACAATTTCTTTTTCAATTTAATAAATTCAAGAATCGATTTTGATAGTGTTTATAGTCAAAAAATAACTATTAATTAATTATAGTTACAGTTGAAATGAAAAAATAAATAAAAAATAAAATAGAGAGAGAGAGAATTAAGAGGAGAGAGAAACGTACTGCATACGTTGGTGGGAGTGTAGCCAACAATTTATTTTGTGGCTCGTAAGTTTTTGTAAGGGAAAATTTTAATTTGCTCCCTCTAATTTTATAGATGCAATTTCAAATGTATCTTAAGACTGCGTTTGGTTCCAATATAAACGAAAATTGGTTATTCTTGAGATAGGTATAAGTTCATGTATAAACAGGTATTAAAGTAATTTTGTATTTGGTTTAATATAAAAGTTGTACCGGGGATAAGAAAAATTGTATTTGGTAAGCTAAAGAGGAATAAGAAAAATAGAAGGAATTAAAATTTTAATTTAAGATAAAAATTTGACTGATATGATTTTAAATATTTAATTTAAACTATTTATTAAAATTTATATTTTACTTATATATATAAAAAAATTATTAAAAATTTTTTGGTTTTTAAAAATTTATAAATTTTTAAAAATTCAAAAATTTGCATATAAAAATAGGTATAAATTTAAAAATTTTAAACATTTGGTATAAATTTGTATAGATTAATAAATTATAAAAAAATTAAATTTTTAGATTTATTAAAAAATAAAATTTTTAATTTTTAAATTTTAAAAATAAAAAAAAGTTTAAATTTTATAAATTTAAATATCTTATAATTTAAAATTTTTTAATTAGAAAAAAAAAAAGAAAAAGAAAAAAGAAAGAAAGGTGGAACAAGCTGTTCCACCTTTTGGGGAGAACAACTGTTCTCCCCTAATACCGGATTATCCCGGGATAACCCGGTTCCCCTCCTCCCATTTTACTCTAAGGGGGTATAACTCCCTTATCCCCTCCTTATATCCGATACCAAACGCCCCTAATAAAATATAAAATACTATATATATTTCTTCAAAATTATTAATATTAATTTTGTTAATATATATTAATGAATTATAACAAAAATATCCTCCATCACATTGATTAAGAGTTTTATAGACTTAATTGCACCTAGGGATACCTAATTATAAATAATATTGTGCTAATATATATGTGGGGTTAAAAAAAATTGTTTCTCATGAAAAAAATCACTCGATTTTTTTTATTTAGTTTATTAATGCCTTTTTTTTCTACTTAATTGAGTTTATCACTTTTAAATTCAATATCATATGGATCTCATGTTGATCTTAATTAAGAATTATTTAAAACTAAAGATATATTATATATATTTTTTTTGTGAATCTATTTTCTGCACTGTGGAAATTAGTTTGATTTTTTATGCTTATTATTTGTGTAGTTTAATTTATTTTAATTAATTAGTTTCTATTTAGTATATATACATCTAATTGTATTTATTCATAATATTTTCAAGCAAAGGCAAATTAAGTTTATTAAAAAAGTATTAATAATAGATGATGGGCAAAATGGAATTTATATTTAATTTTTAAATGGATTGTTGCCATTATTGATATTTATGATAATTTTTTTAAATTTTTAAAAAGTATCGATAAAATTGGTAAAGTATTAGTTTTTAAAAGTATCGATAAAATTAATTTATTAAATAATAAATTTTACTTTTATTTTTATTTTTACTTTCTTACGTTTTAAAACGTCAGAATTTTAAAAAATTCTAATATTTTAAAGCGTCAAAATATATTTTACCAATGTTTAGTTTAAGTGTCGGTATATGCATAGCGATTCTTTATTTACTGACATTTTAACTGATACTTTCAAGTACGATACTAGATTACATTAAGATATTTTTAAACATTATTAAATATATATAAAAAAGTCATTAAATGCTAATTTATTTATAGTGCACAAATAATTGATTAGGGCGTATGATTTATGCATAATTTTTTTGTATAGCTGTAAAAATAAAGTTCTTTCAAATTTTACTGTTTGTTTGACATAAAGTAAATTATATAAAAACTGGAGGTGTGAGATATAAACTAAGGATTTGGAGTAGGTTGAAAAATTAATTCGGATCGAAAGTAAAATTATATATATATATATATATATATATATATATATATATATATATATATATATATATATATATATATTTATTTATTTATTTATTTATTTATTTATTTATTTATTTATGATTAAAATTATTTTATTCCTTTCTACTTTTGGGGAAACAAACACACGGATGATGTCTAAGTAATATTGCTCTTGCAAAAATCCAATGTTAGAAAATCTAAGAACTGGATTGAACATTTTCAAATGCTAAAAATGTACTATCATTTTTTCTTATTTAGGTATCTTTGTCCACAAAATAAATAAATAAATAAATAAAAATAAAATTACAATTACAGCTTAGGTCCTCCATCAGAGTATGATTGATACGATATTTTAATTCTCAAATTTTAATTTTTTATAATTTTTTATTTAAACTATAAGACACTTTAGTTATCAAATTTTAATTAATTATAATTTCTAACTCAAACTATGATATGTGATAATTTAATTCTCAAATATTTTTAAATTATATAAAATAATATCCTACTTAATGATGTAATTAATAATAATTAAATTAAAATATTATTTCGATATTAGTAATTTATTAATAATTATTCAAAAAAAATTAGGTTGCGAAACTTGATTATAATAATTTTAGATAGTTTAAGAACTAAAATATCACATAACTCATAATTGGAACTAGAAATTAAAATTAAATAAAAATTATTACGCGCTTTATAGTTCAAATCAAAAATTACATCTCGTATATAGTTCGATTGTTAAAGTACATACAAAAACTTCCTTATTAAAATAAATTGATAGTATAACGGGCATAATTAAAAAAAAAAATTAATAAATAAGGTTGAAAGGGAAATTTCAAAAAAAAAAAAAAAAAACCAATTATCCCTTCATGGCTACTTGGTTTAATTTTATTTTGTAAAGACCTGACCCACTAGCAATAATAATTCGTTGGGCTCATACCACAACCCAAAATACTTAAACCCAGTTATTATTACTATAACTCAATCACAATTCCATCCATATCTCAAAATGGATAAGCCCAATTATTATTAATAATGTTCATGTTTTATATAACTCAATCATAATTCCATCCATATCCGATGTGCCCCCTGGATGTGGGACTATTATGACGCCCCGTTAGCATATATAAAACATCCGATGTGCCCCCCGTGGATGTGCCCAAACACGCCCCCCGTGGATGTGCCCAAACACACACACAACAGCTTAAGATCACCATTCGATGTGAGACTTGTCTTGCTAGCCCTGTTATCTAGACCCAAGCTCAGCCGAGACTCGTTGCACACTTCTAGCTGATTATTGGCTCTGATACCAAATATAACGACCCGACCCACTAACAATAATAACTCGTTGGGCCCACACCACAGCGCAAAATGCTTAAGCCCAGTTATTATTATTAATATCCATATCTCATATAAATCTAATCACAATTTCATTCACATTCGATGTGGGACGATTAGGGGCGTCACATACTTAATTGATATCTTATCTTAGGCTTTGAATAAATTTGGTTCCTCCAAAAATGATGAAAAATTATTTTTCAGAGAAAAGGTTTTATTTATTTATTTATTTTTATGAAAAATATACTTTTCATAACTTTCGCTTTTGGGATAAAAAAAAAAAATCTGGAAAATGAAAAGGGGACTTTGTGATTTTTACTGGAAACTAAATGAAGGTAAAATATTTTTTTAATCAGAAAACTATTTTTTGAGATTTTTTTTTTTTTTTTTTTTTTTTTTTTTTTCCGAAGAACCAAATACAAATTGGAGGGCCGTTAATGGGCCTGATTTGGTTTCGGGTATGGAACCGACGAGTTATTGGTTTTCCACTTCTAAATTCGAGAGTAAAGCCCGTAGGGAAATTCATTGATTAAAAAAAAAAAAAAAAAAAAAAAAGTACAAGAGATAATAAGTAAAAGTATACGTAAACATGACAGAGATGTTATGAATAAAAAGCGCAAAAAAGTGCACTGCAAATACATTCTAGAGATGATTACAAAGGTAAGCTCAGATTTCTGTAAGAGTTATTTGATCTATTCAGCTACTATAAGTTGTAACTGTAGCAAATTTGAATATAGTTTCGACTGCTGGAGTTGAGCCTACTTGTTAGATTCAAATGCATTTTGCTTGGAGCCGTCCACGGTTATATGTCAGGCTTCTTTCAAAGCGTAATCGGGCAAACACCCATCATGCATAGAAGTAAAGAGAGGGAAATTCAACAATAAATGAAGACCAGATTTGGAAAGTAAAAAATTTAGCTAGAGGTGCTTATACTTATTAATTCTTCAAAGATTTTAAATGTAGCTTTCATAAGAACAGAGTTTTTATTACTGTATAATATGTAGTTTATATACAATAAGAACATGTGAAATTAATATTGAGTCCTCTTTTATAAAAAAAACAAACATGAACTCCTAAATTTGAAGATATATTCAAAGTTTAATATATATTATAAGTGATCACAATCCTACTTCTACATGTAAATGGTGCAATTGGTTAAGCTAGACCTTTTTGCTACTTTGTATATTTAAGAGCAAAAGAGCTTTCCTAATCGGTTTACTAAGTAGGAATGTGTTGATACAAAGGTGATAATCTTTGTATATATGTATGAAATTATCCAAACCTAACACTTATCCTCAGAATTAGCAATCTTATCTAGATAGATCTCCACTTTTGAGAAATATTATCTTTAAGCAACATGTTTAATGAAAAGAGTAATATTTACACAAGTTACTTTATTATAATTTGATTTGATTCACTAATAAAGGACTGAATTAAGATGCTTACACTTATAAATTCAAGCTCACTATGGCTTTTTATAATACATCTCTTTTTCTGTACTCGTATCCTTGAGATGATCACGATCGACGTATCTAAACAAAGCATCTTTTAATCCCTAAGCATGCAGGTACTTAATGTATCATGTCATCAATAGATTAATTAATACCAGAACTCTTACATATAATCTGATAATTTCCTATATTAAATTTTGTGCAGTATCTCAAGATCAACTTAATAAACTATATATATTGAATTTCACACCAAAAATACTAGTAGTTGTGTGTCCTTGGTGTCACACAGCAAAATGCACGAGCTTAATTTGCTGTAAATATGTGCAGTTGTTTAGTACAAATTTACAGGAATTTGCAATACCTGAGAATAAAGGAATCTCACCATGACATAAATAAAAAAGCCCTCTTTTCATAGTCACAGATACCGCGCGCCTTTGTCGAATTGTTAAATGGATTTCGATAAGCAGGCTCTGAGATAATCTACATGATAATTTAAGCATGACTTAGTCACATGATGCTGACTCCTCATATCCTTAATCATCAAGACCCAATACTAGTTTTTAATCCACATTTCATTAG
Source organism: Tillandsia fasciculata (assembly GCA_029168755.2). Taxonomy (NCBI): domain Eukaryota; kingdom Viridiplantae; phylum Streptophyta; class Magnoliopsida; order Poales; family Bromeliaceae; genus Tillandsia; species Tillandsia fasciculata. Next base: position 3,261,492 of record CM054938.1, on the reverse strand, counting down.
AATAATGTGTACTACCAATGTAATTCGGCGGCTATGACATGGTGGCATCACACTTAGCCTCTCGATTTCGATCGCGTGCGTTATCTAGATAATATAATAGTCCTAAGAAGGAAGAGTTCCAATAAGATTAATTCATTAACAAAGTGATGCCTCCATTAATAGGGAAGCTGATTAAGTCTAAAGGTGACAGTAAATAACAAATCATGTAGTGGTTTTTTGTCATCACACACTCTCATCCATTGAAAGAGTAAACCTACCTTTATATCCTTGTTTTAAGCCCTACGATTTCACATTATATATATATATATATATATATATCACAAGATGCTAGTTAATTTACCTTAGCCAAATTCTTGGGGCCCATAATTTCCATCTATATATCCGTACTCCTTTTAGAGGAGACTTCATCAAGTGTAACATGCACTTAAGCATCAATTACTTTCAAAATCGAAACAACAAAAAAAAAAAACATTTGAGCATAATATTGCTACACTCACTTATTTTTTATGTAATATATGACTACTTAATTAATTAGTGAAGTTTCTTCTGAACATATTATCCATGTTAATTTCATCATGTTATTCTTTTCTGTGTCATGATGTTTAATTTGCTGGGAAGAATAAAAATTTTGATTATTATGGCGATCAGTGTAGGATAAACATGCATGCTTTTGCATGGCTTATTCTACAATTTGAAGATATTCATTAGCACTATACATTCAAATATGCACAGTGTATATATATATATATATATATATATATATATATATATATATAGAGCTTTTAGGGTGCGTTTGGTTCGGCGATAAGAAAAATTTAGTTATACCGGGGATAGGTATAAGTTATAGTTTTAGCAGGAACTAGTATAAATTTGTGTTTGGTTCGGTTTAAGAGTTATACCGGGTTTAAAGAAAATTATGTTTGGTAAATTATATAGGAATAAGAAGAATAAGACGAATAAGAGAAAATTGTGTTTGGTTAGGAATAGAGGAATAAAAAGAATTGAGGGGTTAAATATTTTTATTTACTAATTTATTCTTTATGATATAATTTAAAATTAAATAAATTGATGGTATTATTCAACCTAATATTTAATTTAGATAAATTTTAAAAAATTCAAATAATATTTACAATTAAATATTAAATTGTAATATTAATATTTAATATTAAATATTAAATATTAATATTTAATATTTATCTAAATATTAAATATTAATATTTAGATAAATATTAATATTAAATATATTTAATATTAATATTAAATATTAAATATTTAATATTTATTCGCTATTTCGCCATTCCGTCTGGAGGTGGGAATAGCTAAACCCACCCCTTAGCGGGTTATTCCAGGATAACCCGCTAGGGATGAGTTTAACTATTCCCATCCCCAAAAATTATGTTTGGATATAATAACGGGGATAAGGGGGTTATCCCCCTTATCCCCGTTACCAAACACACCCAGAGAATAATAATTGTATTAGAACATAAGATTCTAGATTCGAGTCACGTTAGATTCTTCCTTGCTTCATTTAATTATCAAAACTTTATTATGAGTTAGACACAAGGAAATTAAAGTGGTGAATATAAATACTAAAACTCCGTACATAAAAGTTTAAGCTTTTAAAGAAAGATTCCTTCTTTTACGCCACATGCATAGAGAGTAAGAAGCAAAAATTAGTTTTGTATTCTTTTTTTAATCTTAAGAGAAGATTACAGAGAACAACGTGGATGGGATATCCAAAATTCTCTTGGAATCATCTGTGACTAACCTGAGAATACATTTCAACTGATGCCTCAAAGAATACAATTTGATCTTTTCCTTTTAACGATTCCACTGGAAAACCCATTCAACATCTTTCTTACGGATAAGCACAGACTCCTTATTTTTGTCCGAGTACAGCAGCAGCAGTACATTCGAATGTACTGGAAACACATTAACACATGACAAATGAGAAATCTCACACACCATTTGATGTATATAGAAAACACCTCTCTTTTTTTTTTTTTTTTTTTTTTTTTTTTTTTTTTTGAGAGATGGAACGAAAATCTTCGAAAAGAGAGCAGGTGGTACCAACTAGGTACTGACTGGACTGGGCCCTAAATGGTGCACATATTTCAATTGCAAACCAGAAAAATATGTACAACTCAAAACCATCTTCAAGTGTATTGCAGCTTTTTTTCTTTTTTGTTTATTGGCATCTAATTTTGCCATCATTGGAGTTTTCTAATTCTATGGCCCCTGCGTAAAAACCACACACACATTTTTGTTTTTGTACAAACAAGGGCTCCTCCGTATACATCAGCAAGTGGGAAGTATTGTATCCACCATGCACAATCTTTGCAACTTGATATGTGTGACCTCACTGCAGGCCCAAGTGGGTCTTCAGCAACAATTGGTGGCTTAGTAAATTGAACTGGGGATTATTATCCAATTGGTAAACCATGTTAGAAGAACTTCTTGAATCACTCGGCCTCTTCACAGTTTGTAGAGCATGATTGCCATCCTCAAAGCAAGAACCAACCAACCGTTGGCGCTTGGCGCCGTTCTCGGCGATCAAGGCAGGGGAGGAAGAGCCTGTTTGAAAGAATTGGTGGTGCAAGTTATTATTACTGCTGCTACTGATCAAGGGCTGCTGGTTTAAGCTTGTGTAACCAAGGGGACCAAACTCGTAACTCGGGACATCGGTCGTGCTCTCGAGCAACCGTGAGAGCGCGGAGTAGTCGATGCTGTCGAGGAGATCGGTGAGAGAGGAGGATTTGGGTAATTTTACGCCGTTCTTCGGCGACAAATTCGGTAAGCTTGAGACATAGGAATCCTCCACGCCGGAGTCTTCTTGCTCATGCTCCCCCGAGTTTAGTTGGGTGCTCTTCTTGTAGATTCGGCAGAGCACCCAATCATCCAACTGTGACAAGAACAAAATACAGGGGAGAATAAATTTAGCATCAGATACAAATATATATACAAAAGAGAGAGTATGTTACGATATTGAATCCGAATTCGTATTGAAGAATGTGTTTTACCCTCATAGAAGAGTCTCTATTCTTCATGGGCTTGTGGTGAGAATAGCCATTCAGAGCCTCGGCGAGGCGGTATTCGTGCATGATCCAATCGGTCTTGACGCCTTTCGGGGGCTTGCCCTTGTAGAAAACAAGGGCCTTCTTAACTCCGACGTTCAAGTTCCCTCTGCTCGCGGCAATCGGCTTGTCGGTGCCTGTCGCCTTCCAATACCCAGACGCAGCTGCGCGGTTCGGGCGGACTCCGTTTGGGTACTTGCGGTCCCTCGGGCTGAAGAAGTACCACTCCCGTTCCCCGAAAAGCGCTTTTTCTAACGCAGGTAAAAGCAACAAACACGTAGTGAGCGCCTAAATAAACTAGTACGAGTGCAAACCCCCTGTCCCAAAAAGCGCTTTTTCTAACACAGGCAAAACAACAAACAGGTAGCGAGCGTCCAAAGAGACTAGTAGAAGAGCCATTCCCTGCGCCTAAAAAAGCTGCTTTTTAAACACAGGCCGCGAAGTAAGCATCTAAAGGGAGTAGCAGAAGCACCACTCCCCGTGGCCAAAAATCGGTTTTTTTTTTGGACACAGGCAAAGCAATAAAGACGTAGTGAGCTCTAATCGCCACGAAGCAACAGATGCAGAGAAGAATCATCCCCATGACCAAAAAGCGTTTTTTTTTGTTTTTTTTCTAGCACAGCAAAACAGCAAACACGTAGCGAGCATCTAAGAAGACTATCATAAGATAGCGGCGGCGGCGGCGGCGGCGCTCACCGGGGAGTTCCCAAGGATCGAACTTGTAGATGTCGACCTCGGCGATGATGGCGACGGGGCAAGGCACCGAGGAGGCGCGGTTCCTGAGGTAGTGGACGATGAGCTCCTCGTCGGTTGGGTGGAAGCGGAACCCCGGAGGAAGCGTCGGCGCCGCCGCAGGGCTCGGCATCGTCGTCGTCGTCGTCGTCGTTGTCGTCGTCGTCGTCGTCGTCTTCGTCTCCCCCCACCCAAGATCGAGATCGAGAAGCGAGAGAGAAAGAGAGAGAGAGAAAGAGAAAGAGAGGAGAAGGGTTTGAAATTTTCCGGAAATGGAAGGGTGCGGGGGTGGTTTTATCGACGGGGGTTATTTGTCGCGTAGCGAGTGGGACCCACCTTGGTGGGGGCATAGCGGGAATTTTAGTTTGGTGTCTCGTGGGCATTTTGGTAAAATTAGTGGGGCCGTGGTGGTCGTTGGTTCTCCACTTTGGGATGACGAGGAATTGATGGCGTTATTTTCGGTGGAGGGACACGTGTCGAGCAGAGAAGTGGATAAATGATTTGGACAGCAGGGGAAGGGGAGCTTAACATGGGATCGCATCTCACGTGCTCTTTCTTTTAGTTCGGCGCCTCATTTTATATATATTTTTTGTTAAACAAAATAATAAACTATTATAATATCATATATTGTAGTTCGCAAAAAATTATTATTAATAAATTAAAATCAAAGAATAATTAAGTATAATTTTTTGAATTGCAAGATAATAAATTAGAAATATCATATGTATTCTAAAAAAATAATAATTAATATTGCAAATGCTTTAGAATTAAATTTAATCTATGAGTTAACTTTATATGTGTAGTAGCTAGAAATTGCTTTAAATCTTCAAAGTTAATATTGTGCTTAATTTTTAACAAAATTCATGTGGACCTTTGAGTAACATTACTTTTACACTAGTCTAATTAAATTTTTATATATATAAAAAATTAAATAAATGCTTAAATCTTTGAATGGGTGACAATAAATTTTACAAACTAGCTTTTTTTGGGTATAAAAGTGGTGTTTCCCTTTCTATATATATATATATATATATATATATATATATATATATATATATATATATATATATATATATATATATATATGCACAATTCAAACAATCTTATCAAATATTATTGTGAGTTAATTATTTTTATCTGTTTGGTACAGTCTCATAAAACTATTTGAGTAATTCATATAATAATACTGACTCATTAGTAATATAATAAGTTATAATTTGCCCTCCAAAGGTATAACATATTTTTACTTTGCCAATCGGTGCATAAAAAAAGTCCACTTAATTATTATATGGCTTTATATTAATTTGTTTAGCCGAAAAAATCTTTCTTCAATTGTTTCACAATAGGCCCTTACAGTTAAACACACACACACGCGCGCACGCACACACACACGCACACACACACACACACACACACACACACACACACACACACACACGATAGTTAGGTGTAACTTTTTAAACCACGGAATTAACACACACGATAGTTAGGTGTAACTTTTTAAACCACAGAATTAATAGTAAAATAAAAATACTTTAATCTATAGAATAATAAGGGGGCAATCGTTTAAAAATTCGCTACACGACAACTTTAGTAATAATTTAGGAAATTATATTGGGTATATAAAGTGTTACTTTTGTTTGCATGTGTGTTTGTATGCATGCGAATATATATGTATATATGTATTGAGAGTCTTTAATTAGCTACGTACCTACGTACGTATGAAATACACATGAAACTGATTACGCATCAATGGCGTGTAAATTACCTCTAAATTATTTGTTGTTCTATGGGTACCTCTTGCTGAAAATGCATGCAGTCATTTTTGACCAGGAATATATATATATATATATATATATATATTTCCTTCCATAGTATATACAATATCACAAACTATAGCATATACTATAACATAGTGCAGTACATATAATTATTTACCCTTTCATATACAATTATGTATATTTTAGTGCAGAAATTTTTTACTTACAAAGTGAAGGTACCGTCAATCTCGCAGAGGCTTTCCTAACCAAGGAATACTTTTGGATCGATTGTTACTGTATTAGCAAACTGGTCATATTTTAAACTGCATGCAATAACTAATCAAAGTTCTTAATGTCGAGCATTATCTACTGTAATATAATAGTAGTGCTAACAAATGAAGCGACTTCTAGAATGTTGTCACGATCATACGACGTAAAGGGGCTTTGATTATTTTGGGCGCGCACTTTGAGGATGACAGAAAAATTTGCCGCGCGTTGTTTGGATTAGCACATCTAAGTTAAGTTATTAATTTTACTTAATAAGAAGATTAGGATGAGGAAAGTCCCAATAATGCAAACAAAAGAGAGAGAGAGAGAGAGAGAGAGAAAGAGAGAAACAAAAACTCTGTGAGTGGTGTAAGGTGTCATCCTCATCTATTGTACTTGTATTATAAAATAAATGTATTAAAATAAACTAATAAACAACATAGGTGTCGTCCTATGATTGGTGGGTGCATGTGAACTTAATGATAGTTCGATAGGTGTACAATCCAACAACGTTGGGGATTGGACTATTATAATTGAGCGTGTTGCTGACGACCCAAATGACGAGATCGATCGAATATTGGTGGAAGTGATCTTCCCGGAGAGTGAGTTCCCGCACAATTCATTGTAAAAGAGAAAGCGCGACATATATAGAAAGGGACGTATGTGTGTGTGTATATATATATATATACTTAAATGAGCAATATTATATGTACATTTTATTTGAAATGTACGGTGTATATTTTATTCATGCATCCTATGATGAAAGATTTTTACTGAATATTTCGAAATGATCAATAAAATTCATCTTACTCTGAAATGAATGAAATGTAAGATATACATCTTTTTAAAAATGTACGAGAATTATTTTCCTATTTAAATACACTACATTTCAAATTCCAAACTTTATATTCTCAACTTATGCGAAATAATAAATTATACATTTCTTCAAGATATTTTTGTTCAAACTCAAACTCATATTATATATACACACGTATATATTTACAAATTTTTATTTTATATCTAGTATAGCATTACTATTCTTATTCTCTGTACTAGTATGTGGTGCAGACCAATATAATTATGTAAACTATGGACTAAACCGCTACTTAATTACTCATGCACGGCACAAACAATAGTCACATACAATGCAAGATGCAGCAAGCATGCGACATAGTCGCATGCAGTCTCTGAACTATCTAGAATCTAAGGAGTGTGAACAAAGCTCTAATATTATCGTGTGGTGCTGTATATAACGTGTGAAATAACCGTTTGTCACTCTAAAAGCTTAATTCATGAGCTGTTAAAAAATAGCGGTTAATTTTTTGATAGTTACATTCAACGGACAATTAATATGCAGTTAAGAATATGAGAGTATTACAACTAATATTTTTTGAGCTTGATTGCTTGAAATTAGAAGCTGTATATATATATATAGTAGAGCTTATATATTTTTAAAAGTACAAGTATATTTATGTCTGTGAATTTTTTATCATTAAATTTATATTGAAGTTTGTGTCTTTTATTTTATATTTCTCTCTTTTTAGTTGACTTTACAAAAACACAAATCCAATACAAATCCAATGGTAAAAAATTCACAAGTATGGATGTGCTTGTATTTTTAAAAGCATATAAACTCTACTCTCTCTCTCTCTCTCTCTCTATATACACTATGTTTGTGATTTTTTTATCATTGGATTTGCATTAAGATCCGTGCTATTATATTTTTTCTCTCTCTCTTTAGTTGACTTTACAATAGCACAAATATCAATAAAATTCAATGGTAAAAAATTCACAAGTATAATTGGGCTTTGCTTTTCAAAGTATTTAAGCCATATATATATATATATATATATTAGAGTAGATTTTATATACTTTCAAAAGTTTAAGCTCATCTATATATACTTGTAAATTTTTTACCATAGAATTTATATTGAAATTTGTATAATCATACTTTTTCTCTCTCTCTCTTTAAATACCTTTGTATAAGTATATATATGCCCTATTTTATCTATATTTTTTCTTATAGTAAGTGAATGGATAGCTAGGTGATTAGGATTATTGTTATATTTCTAATTAAGTATGTTTACTTTGGATTAAGAATTGGTACAATATTAATTTGACCTTTAATCTGCAGGTCTAAATGTAGCATATAATTTCAACTATATTGATTACTCTAACTGCTCTTTAGTTTTACGTTTGTACTCAAACTTTAAAGTTAGATGATTGATAACAAAAATTTATAAAGTGCTTCACAATTGTCCTTTGTACTCGAGAGAAAATTATTAAAGACGATGGATGGATGAACCGTACAATTATGACCATGCATTCGTTCACCTCTCACTACTCGATCTATCTTAAATTTTAATATGTACGCTCTATACTGAGCTGTTATGTAATTTCCTTTTTTATATAAATTTTATGGTTCAACTCAAAATATGATATATGTACATACACAGACATATATATAAATGGTTGGTAATTTCGTGAATAGCTCCAAGTTAAAAAACGAAAGTTCGGAATATAAATTTACACCCTGAGACCCTGTTTGGTTGAGGGATAAAAGAGGAATAACCCTTTTTATCCTCCAAATTTTGCCAAACAAAAAAAAATATATATATATATATATATATAGAAATAAAGGTTTAAAATATTCTCAGCTTAACGGGTTATTCTAGAATAATCTGTTAATTTCTATTCCATCTCCTCCCTATAATAAGGTTTATACCTAGAAGCAATGAATGGAATTTTTTTTTATTTTATTTTTTATTTTAGCTTACATTTCTATTTGAGACTATATTTACTAAAATATATTATTTACTAATTAAGTTTACTAATTTTATTTAATAAAATATATTATAAAATATAAAAAATTATTTTATATTTTGTTTACTAATTATGTTTATTAATTTTGTTTACTAATTATTATTTACTTAAATATACTATAAAATATAAAAAATTATTTTATTTAGATAAGATATAATTTATTAACAATTAAATTGTCATTTTAATTAATTTATAATAATTAAAATTAATTTATATATATATAAGTACGGGAAAAATTGATATTTTGATAAAAAATCTATCATCTCTTTTCACTATTCTCCATTATCTCTTAATTTTAACCAAACATAATTTTTTTTTATTCCAGAGAATACCAACTTTTCAACCAAACGCAATTTAACTTTTATACTTGATTATTCCGAAATAGCAAGCTATCCCAGATATAAAAAAATTTATATCTCTTAAATTTATACCCTCCAAAAAATTTATTTTTCTCTCTATATATTAATTAGATAGTGTTTGATTAGAATATATAGAGAGAAAAATAAGTTCTTATTTCTCTTCGTATATTCAAACGTTTTGTTTTGGAGTAGGGGGGGATTATTGTTTTTCTTTATTAGGAATAAGAAGAAGTGTACAACAAGCTTAATTAAAATTAAAATTTAATTTAATTTATTGTATTAACTTATTAATTAATCTAATTAATATATTTAAGTCATTACCTATTGCTTAAATAGTTAAATAATTAATTATTTATTTATTTATGGTTAATTAGCTTATTAAAAATTAATTATTTAACTTGTTTATCTAATAACTAATATTTAAATTGATAAACTAATTAATATTTTGACTAATTAAATTAATTTCTTAACTAATCATCTAACTAATTAATTAGTAAAAAATTAAGTTGTATTTTATAATTAATTATTAATATATTTCTTATTATCGATCTTATACAATATTCATAACTAACAAAATTACTAATTTGTTAAATTTTTTTAATTAATATTTTTATATCAATTAGCTAGATAAAATATTTTTAATTTAAAATTATAACTATTCTTATTTTCGCTATTTTAACCTAACTTTCCAAATATTATTTACCTTATTTTCAGAAACAATCAAATCTTCATTCAAACGAAAAATTAGTCCTACTTTTATTTATTCTCAAAATTATGTTATACTTATCTCAAAAATAAGTAATTCTTATTTATTTCTGAACCAAATAAAATTTAAAAAGTTTAAATTTAAGGATTAAATTGATAATAATAGAATTAAAGGAGTTAGTCAAATTTTGTTTAAATCAAATGAGAAGCAAATGGAGGACGTTTCAAGATTCTTTGTTTTTGTTTTTGGATGCATGCACTACAACAAAATTAAATTATAGGAATATATATTTGTGATACTTTTTGCAAGTGTTTCATTTATAGTCCATCTATATCCAAAATTAAGATATAGTGATACATTTTTAGAATATATTATAGTAATGTGTCGCTATACACCCTAGCGACGGCATATATAGCGACACTAATAATAAGTATCGATATTTTTTTCAGCAGTATTTTTTTTAAAATTTTTAACAATACTTAAAAATATCGCATATAATTTTATTATAGTAATTTATGATTACTAGCTTATCTCTCGAGTGATATATAAAAAATATACTTAATTAAATGCATGTACGTAGGCTACAGCTGTCAACTGAGCAACGGCTAATTGAATAATCGAGTCCAACACAAAAAAATTTAAGTGGCGCCCTGCTTTGCTCTGCTCGTTTATTAGTAAGTTAAATATAAATTAATTTATCTATAATAAATTAACTAATTAATTTTATAAATTTATAAAAATAAAATAAAATAATTTAAAAAATTAGACATTTAATTTAGTAATTAAAATTTATAATATATATATAAAATTTGATCAAAATATTTTTGAAAGCACCAAAATATTAATATATATTATAATATTTTCAACCCTAACAATTTTTACACCATGAAAAATAATAGGCTCCACAAGTAATCATAATTATTGGCTTTTAATTCAATAACCAAAGTAATAAATCTAATGGCTAATTTTTTTAATTATATATATATTCGGGCTATATCGAGCAGAACAAGAGCAGATCAACTCGATCGTGTTAGACTTGTTAAGATTTTGAGGTCAAAAATTCAGTTCGTATTTGACTCATTTATTAAACGAGCGATTAATTTCAAACTTATTTTCGATCAGAACACGAGTTGGCTTATGAATAACGAGCAGTATTGCCAACCCCATTAGTGTAGCCCTTTTTTTTTTTTTTTTTTTTTTTTAATTTAACATCTTCCTTGATCACGTGGAACAAAAAGATGCTTAGTAATCCTAAAGTGAACTGTTGTTGCAAAACCATTCGTATGATCACTTCTTAATTTTAGCAAGAGCACACTCTCATTTTTAAAGGTACTTGCTTTTCTTAGCTAGAGTTGCTCCATTAATCTAGATGATAAACCTTATCCAAGTACTTGGATTTGCCACATAATTAGATCTTTGTCATTCGTTCCTCTAATTAATTATTATGTAGTAGCTAGCTAGTCATTCGAGATACAAAAGTAAGGGACCAATTTCATTTTTTGGACATAGTTGGGATGGGAGAACCTTATCCAATTCAAAGATCGCTTTTGTGTCGCTAACAATCACGATGCAAATTCAAAGTTTAGTTGTTTCGTATTTTCAGCTAAATTTATTTTCAAAAATTGATCTTTTTTAGCACAAGTGGTAGAAGATTTGATAGTTAATATTCGAGATTTTAAATTCGAAGTCTAATTACTTCACATATTTCAATTAAACGAAGTGAATAGCATGTTGTATGCGCATGCAATTAATATTCATTTTTCTCAAAATAAATATAATATAGGAGTTTAATTTACACCTCCCTAATTAGTAATGCTTTAATATGTGATTATATGATCACATTGGGACAAACAGCAATAAGACTAATTTTGTATTCGAATAAAAATTAGATTATTTTTGAGAATAAGATAAATTATGTTTGGATAGTTAGATTGGATTAAAGAGATAAGAGTAATTATAGTTTTAAAATAATAATATTTATCTAATTAATTAATATAAAAATATTAATTAAATAATAATTCAACTATTTAATTAACTATTACTACTAGATAACCCTAAATATTAATTAATAAAATAATTAACAATATATACTATTAATTAATAATTTAATTAACCACAAGTAATTTAATAAATAAATAAATAAATAAATAAATAAATTAGTTAATTATTTAATAGTTTGATAATTAGTTAATAAAATATAATAATTAAAATTATATTTATTTTAATTAAACTTGTCTATAAGAACACTTTTTTTTTTAAGAGAAATATAGTGCTTACCATTTCGTTTATTTTTTTTAGAAATAAACCTAGTTAGAAATGTGAAGCATTTAGACTTCGGACTCGAGATCTCGAATATCAATTACCAAATTTTTTGCCACTTCTGATATGCCGGTTTATTTTTTTTTAAAAAAATTATTGTTTCTCTTCTTCCAAAATTATGTTTATATATATATATATATATATATATATATATATATATATATATATATATAGAGAGAGAGAGAGAGAGAGAGAGAGAGAGAGAGAGAGAGAGATTATTCGATCTCTCCTTATATTCGAACCAAACGGTGCCTTAACATGCAGTTGTCATCTGAATCAAATGGAAGCGTATAAGTTCAGCTTAATTAATTAGAAATTAAAGATCAAAGACAAATGTTAGTTTCGTCGCGTGCAAATACTAATTCTTTATTTTTTTATTCTCCCAAAATCATTTCTTTTATGTGAGTTTTAAAAATTTAATTTGAAGTGTGCAACGTTCAAAGGAGGCACGATCACGCCTAAAAACTATTATTATTCCTAACACCCCTTTGACTTTGACATGTGTTGTGCATCTAATATGAAATATGAAAGTATTATTGCTAACATCCTCCTGTGACAAATTTTTTTGTTGGCTATTTATTTATGGATTAAAAATAAATTTAACTTTCTGTCCGTGACAATAGGTCCAGAAGACTAATAAGTTGAGTTGGGTGAGCCCAATAAGTTGAGTGGGACTGCGATCCACAATAGACCTAACGGCAAGAGGCCCAACAATCACTACAACAAAATTAGGTTATAGGGACACATGTTTTTGACACTTTTGTATAAGTGTCCTATTTATATTCCATCTATATCCAAAATTAGGTTATAGGGACATATTTTTGGGACACATTACAAAAATGTGTCACTATACACCTTAGCGACGGCACATATAGCAACACTTACAATAAGTGTCGGTATTTTTGTCAGCGTCACTTTTTTTAAATTTTAGAAACACTTAAAAGTGTCGCTATAGCCTAATTTTGTTGTAGTGAATAGACCTAACGTCCAGATGAGTTGAGTCCGGTCGAGACCCGTGGGCGCTGTGTCTGTATGCTTTAAGTGAATTGGTTGCGTATTTCTAACAGCTCGAACTTTTGGGATTAATGGTTAGCGCTAACGATCCGACAGTTTTGAGACAATACGATTCAACAAATTAAGCTCCCGTATTAATCTGCAACGAATATGTGACATAGTTCAATTCATGCATACTAGCATGCAACACAAACAATTAATTTTACGTGCTAGACACCAGTAGCATGCGGCTCCCTGATTGAGCTAGTCACTAAACTAGAGATCAGTGTGAATCAAATTCTGATACAATGTTATCATATTGTCGGGACAGAACTGAGTGGTTCGAATCGGTTAACCGAGTCAAAACTGTGGATTGATTCTTGAATTGATTATCGAGTGCGCCTAAATCAAGCAATTCGGTTGAGTAGGGGTCAACTCAACTGGGTTCTCTCTCAACACCTATAAGTAAACCGAATTGAGAGGCTGAAGAGCTGACTCGGCTAAAACTGAAGTTGAATCGATTATATTGTAAATACGGACGATATTAAGTTACTGGTCACAAGCTACTATAAGAAAAAAAACAGTAAGTGCTCGAAAAAGAAGAATTACAGAATTACTCTTATTGAAACTATAGACGTTAGAAATGGAAAAAAATATTAAATATGCAACGGTCTTGTGTTCGCGGAAAGACTCCTATTCCAAACAATTTCCTACTATTTATAGTACATAGTATGTATGTTATTTGTCTATTGTTGTTAGATAATTTTCCGCCGTAGGGAGTGTTTCGGTCACGTTCCTTGCATCGCAGAATAACCTTCACCTCATTGCTTGTTAGCTGCAAAGGCATCTCTAATTAAGTTTTTCATCGTTTCCGTTCAAATCTCGTTCGACTATACACGTGTCTTTCTTGGCTTTTAAGGCAACATATATCATTTTTCTTTTATTTGTCAATATGGACTAAGCGCATGAACCGAATCGCCTACCACTTGGCGTTATTTTTGTAGCGTTGCCGACTCCATTTAATTTCTTGGGCGGTGCGCTGGTGCAGCTGAACCCTCTCTCTCTCTCTCTCTCTCTCTCTCTCTAAGTTTGTTCCATCACAATCCAATGACTCTTCTTCGCAACGAGTCCTTTTCCTCAAAAAGAGAAGCAAGACTTTTTACATGCATCACCACCACAAAAATTACAGCTTTTCATAAAAAAACAAAAAAAAAACAACAAAATTTTAAATCCACGCATGCTCTACCATTTTCTTAATTGACTCGCCAACACACAAACCTAATTGAATTTGAGAGCTTTGGATATATGCCAACCACATATGTCCACCCATATGTATATATATGTATGTCCAAATCTTATCAAAAGCACTAATTTACAAAGTGTAGGTGAACATGTGCATCAATAATCGCGTGTGACTACGTCCAATATAACACATGCAATGCACACGTTGCTCCACTTGTCACACCATTTATAGATAGATCTCTCGCTTTAGTACTGTATTAGCTTGTACCAGTTATAGTCAAAAAGTTGCATGAAATTAAAGTAGATATTGATATGGCTAAAGGGAGTAGAAATCAAATGGTATAGTCTCGTTTTGCTCGCCAAAGAAAGTGACAAAAACTAACGTGTGGATCATTGTTAGTGCTAATTACAATTTCATATATATATATATATATATATATATATATATATATATATATATATATATAATAAAAAATATTTATTTAAAATGTACAAAATAATTCTCGATTGTAATTATTCAATATATTCGATCTATGCCAAAATCACTTCTCAGTAAAATCACTCTCTTATGCTATATATATATGTGTGTGTGTGTGTGTGTGTGTGTGTGTGTGTGTGTCAATAATCACACTTACAAGCACGCGCTTGCATGCATGGGCACACTCGCACATGTAGTTTATACAAACACATCTTAATTATTTGATTTTTAATTTACTTGGTAGATAAAAAAAAAAGAAAAAAAAGGAGAAAAGAAGTAAATTATTTAAATATATTAGATATGCAAATTTTATTTTGTGTCCTTAACAAAATATTAATTGTTAGCACCCACTATAGGGGTTGACTTTCAACACAAGTACAAAAAAGTCTCAATTTTTTCAAAAATAAGAAATAAATGAAATTAATTATTAAAGAGATGTCAAATTGAAAACCGTGTTAGAGTGAACAAACTTGACTTTGGCACCTTATGATGAGAGATGCTTGTGAGCCTAACCAATAATTGGAAAATTAGGGCACCCTTTTGGAAGAAACCCTAGCCAACACATTAAAAATGGATAAATATATATTGCACAACTATATATCCCCCTAACTTGTATTAAGTTTTATTTTAGCCCTCTGTTGGAAAATTCGGTGCTCACTCCGGTACCAGATTCTATGAATCCGCACAATCCGCTCCGATACCGCAATCCACGCCGATACCGCCTAAAGTTGAGATTCCACAGCGAAAACTTCAAATCGAATTTTTACCATAAATCCGTCCTCTCAACATAACTGGAACTAGCACAACTACCAAGGAGAAGAAAAAAACAAAACAGAAATATATGCGGGTGAAATAAGATTCAAACCAATAAAAGAATTACATCGACTCCTCTTTTCTTCTGCAATAGAGTAGCTTCAATCCGAACTCTCCTCCTGAATCTCTCTCACCCTTCTCTCGTCTTTTATAAACCTAAAAGACTATGATTGTGGCTAATCCTAGTCCCCACCACCTCCTTGGATGTAACCACCACTATATGGATGTGGCTAAATTCTAGTCCCCACCATTTTCATGGGTGTTACCACCACCATAGGTGTGGATACCACTGTATGTGTGTGGCTAAATCCTAGCCCCCACCACCTCCATGAGTATTACCACCATCGTGGGTATATCCACCGTAATACCACCGTCAAATAATAACACATATGCTATATTTATAGCTTACAGCAAAAGCTATCCAAATCCTAGTCTAAATAAATTTTTATTCTAATTAATATTGAAATCTTAACAAACTTATCTCTTTAAGATTTAAATATTAATCTTAATCCAACTAGGATTCAACTGCAAATCTAATCAAATCCTAACGCCCTCAAATTAATTAAACTTTAAATTTCATCACTTAATTAAGTTATTATATATGTTAGGAAAAAAATATTACTTTTTACACCTAGATCATTTGTACATCGTTATACTTAGGAACAAAGTCAGAATTTTAGTTTCCGAAGAGTCAAAAATACATTATACAAAATATATTAATCTTTAAAAAGTATTAATAAAAAAAATTATATATAAATAATTTTTTATTCATTAGCTTTCGAATTTTTAATATTTTTTTTTTAAAAAAAAGAATAGAGTATAAATGCTTTTACCATTAAAAAAATAATGATATAGAGATTTATAAAAAATTATGCCAAAAAATTAAATATTACGATATATCAAAAAGTTAAATATTAATATATAATATAATTTGCAAATCAAGTATTACGATACATTGAAGTTAATTAAATTTATATTTCGTGATCCACAAGACAATATTATTTTAAAAAAAAAACATTTATTTTGGTCTCCAATATTTTTAAAATTACATATATATATATATTTGAGAATTTGAAATCTTAAAATATCAAATTTAAAAGTACCAGCACTCAAATGAAATTTGGCCAAAAAGTTGGGGACTAGTGGTGCAATGTATAGTAGTACCCTATAAAAGAGGGCTAGTATATATACCTCTAATTGGTAAATGTTAGATGTACACCCTCATGTCTCTTTTCCTTCTAATGATGGATAACATTAACATGTAGATCTTCGTGCACTATGTATGAGTCAATGACCTCATCATCTGCTGGTCCTTTTTTAATTTCCCATGTGCAGTAATACATGTTGACCACCTACTTAATTAGCTTTCACACATTTGGTTGGGTTGTCTTATGAAAATAGTATTTTATCATTATAATAAAATTACGTTATAGTAATATTTTTAAATATTTCTAAAAATTTAAAAAAATATCATTGACAAAAATATCGACATTTATTATTAGTGTCGTTATATGTGCAGTCGTTAGAGTGTATAGCGACACATTATTGTAATGTATTTTAAAAATATGTCCCTATAATCTAATTTTAGATATAGATAGAATATAATAGTACACCTATACACAAGTGTTATAAAAATATATTCTGTAATTTAATTTTGTTATAGTGTGTGTATATAATCTCCTGTGCAAGCGTCATCTCAATAGAAAAGGGTAAGTAAAATTGACAGTAAATATATATAAGAAAAGAAGATATAACTTATTCCAACAAAATCCACGACTTCACGGTCTAAAGGAGTAGTTCTTACCCAGCTCAAGGTCAAGTTCACATATACTAAAGAATTTGATACGTAGGGCTATCAACGACGAGCCCAACACAAGCGAGCAGGGATTAGCTCGAGATCAGTTTGAAAGAAAATTCGAATTGACTTATATTTGGCTTGAAATTAAGATAAGCAGGGATCATGATCTGGCTCATTTTCAACTCGAGATTAATTTTAGCTGGCTCGAAATTATTTCGAGCCAATTTGAATTAAACTTTAATATGATATTAATAGTAACTATAATTAGTATTATAATTAGTATTAAAATTTAAAAATTAATCATACTAATAAAATACAGGAACTTAAAAAATGTTACATATCAATTTAAAAATAATAGTATATATGTTATTTATTTATTTTCTAGCCAAATAAACGAGCTCATGATCGACTCATTTATTAAATAAGCAATCTGAGTTTGAGTCAATTTCGAAGTGAAACACGAGTACGTATGTAGTAAAACTTGTTTAATCTAAAAGCCTATTTAATTCAAAAACTTAAGCTTATTAGATTTGAATCCATTACTATATATTAATTCTTTGAGTTTAGAGTTAACTTTAATACTATATCACATAAAATATTAACTGCTGGAGGAGGAAATGGCCAAACTACATGCATGAACTATATATATATGGATCTATGGATTTGACTATCTAATCTTTAAAAAAAAATTATTTTGATGCATCATTGTATAATTTATTTGATTTAAATGATCAGTTGATAGCTTTTTTTTTCTTTCTTTTAAAAAAATTAGGTGTATTGCTTAATGAGAGCATAGCCGTATAAGTCACAAAAAGTATTCTAATTAATTAAGTCTCTTAAAATAAAGGGTGCATCCACGTTTTTAAAGTAGGTATATAGTAGAGTTATTAAATAGCTTAAATTAAATGAGTTGAGAGGTAATTAATTAGCTAGATAGTCAAATCAAAATTTTGCAAATGTTATATGGTCAAAGTAAAATGGAGCATAATTCATGTAAGTTCAAAATAAGCTGTGGATCTTACATCTCTTATCCTATAAATTAATGCTAAGAGGGTATAAAATTTATATCCATTTTGAAATGTATCAGTAACAGTAACATAACAGTGCTTATGTTTTTATCATAAACTTTTGACCTCCAAAGTAATTAATACTTTTGTCCCAATCTGTAGCGTGCTAATTGACTATCCCAATGTTAATTAATTATGTGTGAATTATATTTGCAGTAAACATCAATTAATGTGGATGGACTTAGTAGCTAAAGCTATATAATTAAAAAGCCAAAATATTAATACATGAACATCATATATATATATATATATATATATATATATATATAAAATATTGAACGGCATCCAATTAAGCAGTGACTAAACGCAGTTTCAGATTCAACATTCAAAGTCATAAATGTTGAAGTCCATATTCAGCTAAATTTAAAGGGGTAGTTAAGACTCTAAAAAAGAAGTTTTCAAACTAAATAAAAGGCTCATATTTTGAGATGTTACATCACTTGATGTTGGATTTTTATGCGAATCTTTTTGTCAGATTTAGATAGGTTGCACGGTTGGGGAGTTTAAATTATCCTTTTGAAAAGCGAAACCTACTCATTTTGTACTTAATTCATCACAGATGCTGATTTTTTCGTAGTTTCATATGCAGAATTTTTTTCTATGTACCGGACGATTCTATTGTCCGTCCAGGACACGGCCCCGCGCCATCAGTTTTTTTTTTTTTTTTTTTTTTTTTTTTTTAAAAAAAAAAAAAAAAAAAAGACTTTGCTAGATGTACACCCGATAAGGGATTACACCCCACTCCATTCTGGGATGAGGCTTCTTTCACTAGTCAGTTTGATGTGACCAGTAAAATTCACCACATTCCAGGATGGAGTGAGGTGTAAGATGTACACTCCTCATAAAGTGTACACTTATATATATTCAAAAAAAAATTGATTTTTTATTTTCTATTTTTTTATGCTAACAGATTTTATCAATATTTTAAAAATCATGTCAAACATATTACACGATCAAAATTCATTAGTAAACTATTCATGACATCAGCATAACATCATCTTTAAATAATTATTATTTTTAATTTTATTATATAAAATATATAAAATTATTATTTTTATATCCTATTTAATTATAAAATACTGATTTTTATATCAAATCAAGCTGATATAAGCTTTGGAATTATATTTGTTATAAGGCTGAAAAGAAAATCAACTAAGTTGGTTTTGAGACAGTTGAATTTTAATAGAGCTTGTTGAATTAAAACTGAATCGATTCATCAGTTTAATGGTTGAACCACCGATTGGAAATTAAGAATTAAACTTAATTGTTTTATAATTTGGGTCACGATCTGAATAAATCGATTCAATTTAATTTTTAAATTATTATATTTTATTAATGTGTGAATCAATTTTAAATCACGTGGCAAAGCAAAACGAAAGGAAAAAGAAGCTAATAACTTATTTTACTTAGTCCGAGCAATTGAAAAAGTATAGTTTGAATAAAATTGTACGAAAAGAATAGCTCAAACCACTGTCCAAAAAAGAAATGTCCCATTTGTACTAATTTTAGAGTGAATTGACAGAGAGTAATGGAAACAATAATTAATAAATGCCAACTCAAGTTAACTAAGATGTTAATATTTTTCTTATTATAGATAAAAAAAATAAAATAACCGTTACATTCTATAAACTTTTTTAAATATTTTGTATTTGATCTTAAAATAAAAATAAATAAATAAATTGCATGTCAACTGAACAGACGACCTACCTATCGTGCCAATAAACCTCTCCATTTTTTCAAATTCGCATCATATTTGTTCAACGAGTAAACACATGACCGTTACTGTCGTCATTGCTATTGTTGCTGTTTCGTCGAAAAAATAATTATAGACAAAGTCTTATACCTATTTAAGGGTTGTTTTATTATATATACAATTATAGCTATAATAAAAATTAAAATTTTTATATATTCAAATGCAATGCTTGATTTCGCGTATTTAAGTACAATCGCTATAGTTTTTATAGTAAATTAATGTATAAACATAAATTTTGCGGTCATTAGTCCTATTGTTAATCAGTCGAAAAAAAATGGAACTACATCCAAAATAACTATAGTTTCATTTGTAATAGTTGATAAAAACTATTTTAAATAAAAATAAGTTTACTCGCCTAATCATTTTATTTAAACAAAAAATTATAAAAGTTGTAAGTAGTACAGTTTCCAACCGCATACATTAACTCAAACAAAATATGTGTAGTTGTAGTTTTCTACTACAGATAGTTATAATTGGTATACTCTTATATACTTTTAATATATATATATATATATATATATATATATATATATATATATATATATATATATATATATATATATAAAACTGTACTGCATTTATAATTACATCTAACTAAGCTAAAGACAAGAATTTTGATGAAAAAAAAAAAAAAAAAAAAACCTATAGCCCAATTTAATCTTTTTTAAATTGGCAATATGCATGTTCTGAATTTAATTAGGGAGTGTAAATAAAATTTATGAAAGTAGAGAGGAGAAAATAAAGTAAGAGATAACACAAACATGTGATGAATGTGCAAGATGAGCTCAAATCAAATTGCAATTCACATTGGTTATGCATCACTATATATATATATATATATATATATATATATATATATATATATATATATATATATATATATATAAAGTCCGGCTAGAGTACTATCGATAGCATCAAGCAATTGGTGCTATCAAGTTTTCTGCCGTTGGATGAAAAGATATACGGTTGGAATTATAGTGGTCTCATAATATTTTTACTATTCAACCAACCATATATATATATATATATATATATCGATAGCACCAAGCCATTGGTGCTATCAAGTTTTTAGCCGTTGGATGAAAAAATAAGCGGTTGGGATTATAGTGGGCCCCTAGGGTTTACTAGTTGGTTGGTTGAATAGTAAAAATATTATGGGACCACAATAATCCCAACCGTATATCTTTTTATCCAACGGCAGAAAACTTGATAGCACCAATTGTTTGGTGCTATCGATAGTACTCTAGCCGGACTTTATATATATATATATATATATATATATATATATATATATTATAAGATAGAGATAAAATAACCATAAAGTGTTTGCTTTTTATCTTTTCCAGCTGGAAAGAATAAAAGGTGATTGCTTTGGAAAATATGAAAAACTTAAAAATATCACAACATTTTGTTTGCAAAGCTAGGCATAAGATAAAAATGAGATAAATGATGTTTAACGGAAAGTACAGTTGTCAAAAATTATATGATTAATTTTATATAGTTTTCTGTAAATTTATGAACACTATAATAAAATTATAATATCGCGATATTTTTTAGTGTTTATAAAAGTTAAAAAAATACCGCTGGTAAAAATACTGACACTTATTATTAGTGTCGCTATATGTGCAATCGCTAAGGTGTATAGCGACACATTATGATAATGTGTCCTAAAAATGTGTCTCTATAATTTAATTTTGAATATAGATGGAATATAGATAGAACACTTACACAAAAATATCATAAAAATATGTTCTTATAATCTAATTTTGTTATAGTGAAAATAACAAATATATTTCTATTAAGTTCAACTTTTTATATTATTCTTTTAAAAATCCTGAGTTGTTCATATATATATTTCTACCGTTAATATCCGTTAGAAAAGTATAGTTAACTATAGATTAAATATTTAACCTTGATTAGTGATGAGATAAATTTATTTTTTTATCCTTCCAGATATTATACTTAATTATGGATATATTTTTTAAAAAAAAAAAAATTGAAGGGATATATTTTTAAGGGCAAAATTGATATTTCACACTACAAAAAATTTAAGTTTTAGAAACGGTCGAAACCGCTGGGAAAAGTACCTAAAACTGTTGGAAATATTTTTCCCAACACTTCTAAAACTGTCGGGAAAAATTCTGTAACCGCTGTTAGATCTCCGTCGCTAAAGATCTTTGCCGACATTTTATACGACCGTTGGAGAAGATGATAATTTTAGTAACGGTTCTCCGACCGTTACTAAATTTAGTAAAAAGCGCTAGTATAAATTAATAAATTTATACCAACAGTTTTATAATTGTTATAAATCCAATCTAAAATACAAATACATACAATTAAAAACAAACTAGGCAAGATTTTAAGACTTTTTAAATTCAGATATAAAAACAAATTAATCATTCAAATAAATTTAAATTTGATTACATCCGACAATTGTCAAACAAGAGAAGTTAAATTATTTAGCCAAATAAGAATTTGCACAGTAAAATACAATTTTCAATCAAAAATATTAATCAAAGAAAATTTCTATCTAAAAAAAATAAAATTTATATGAAATCAAAGTTTTCTGCAAGTTCTTCAATTTATTCAATGAATTTGCTCCAAATTACAAATTTTCACCAATCCTTTCTCCTTTTTGAAAATTCCTGCAAAAAAAAATAAAAATAAAATCAAATTAGTAAAATAATAAAATCAAAAGGCTTCAATAAGAGAATAACACTAATAATAAAGTCAAAACTTTAGCACTCAACCTCAACTTCAAGTCAAATATTTGGTCTCAGCATAAGTTCTCATGTTACATATAAACCCTTCATAGGATAAGTCAGCAAGGCACTCCTGACCCTCATAATGACTTAGATGCGTTATATTTCATATGTACTTCTAAAGAAAATTGAATTAACTCCTTATCCTGGACACTCAATAGGTATTCATCAGAGTTTTCCTTGTAGCCAATGATCTTACTAAGTCGTTCCCAATCTGTTTCAGTGAACCCTTGAAGTCATTTTCATCCTTGGCATGCTCAGTCCTAAGGAAAAGAAATCTAACATAAAAATTTGCATAATTCACAAAAAGTAACAAAGCAATTTTTGTGCAATCAAACATAAACAACTGAATAGCTGAAGGAGAAGAGTATAACCGTCCAAATGACCACCAAGAGCGCTTAACATTTTGCTTGTTAGTATTTACATCAGATTGTAGTGACTGCTCTACAAACTTGTGTGCTAACATCCTGTGCAAAAGAAGAAGGCACTAAGATATCTGAAATTAGAAAGTGAAAAAAGCCAAAAGTCAATACATAAAGGCAAAAGGCTCCAGGCACTCAACTATGAGATACCTAATCTTAGAATCATATGGAAACTTTAAGTTTCAGATGCCCCTTGAAACATTCAGAAACATATAAAAGACGGCTAGCTAAAATAACAGGTAAAAAAGTAAGACAAATTTGATGGTTGTCGACGCCAAAAATGGACTAATTGGAATTTTGATCTTCATGCTGTGAATTTCGATCTTCATGCCAAAATTTCACCATGCTCATTGATGGAAAACAAAAAATCGAGCTAGCATAAAGTTTCACAAATCATCCGAAAAGTATGAAAAATAGAAACTAAAATTGGGTGGGGGGAGAGGAGGAGGAAATTCAAGCAGCAGTTTAAAGTCTTAGAAAGGTTTGAAGCTATTCATCAAAATAAAAAATCAAGCAACAAAAGTCTTATGGAAGTTTGAAGTTATTCACCAAAATAGAAAATCAAGAAAAATGCGGGCGATAGAACGTGTAGTATATGACTAATAAAGAGGGGAACCCCTGTAAATCGGCAATAATATCACTTATATTATGTTAAGAAATAAACCGTAATCTAACGGTTACAAATCAGCGGAATATATATAAATAACGTAAGACTTTTATAGAAATAAATATAAAAAGTTAAATTTTATAAAAATATATTTATTATTTAATATTTATATAAAAAATTGTATAAAATTATTTTAAAATTATATTACGACATACGGGTCCAACTCACACGAAGGACCACTAACAAATTTTAATTCGAAGGGTCACTATATTACGCCACATATACTTGTAAATAAAAGTTCATCAGGGTGCCAAACCCACTATTATTTATCCATTGAAAAGCAAAAATAATTGCGGATTATTCTATTTTTTATATATATATATGGTCTAGAAAAAATGGATGGAAATTAATTGCCTCAATTGTAAGTTTTTTTTTACATAAATTCCTCAATTGAATTTTTCTTTTTTTTTTTTCCTTTTTTTTGTGTCTTTTTTATTATTATTATGTTAAGTGAACCTTTTCTTATTAAAATTGCTAAGTTTTTAACCAAAATAGGATTGTAATCTTATGACACCTCATTCTAGGGCTTCCTAGGAATCAAAAAGCCCCTTTTTTTTATTTTTAATATTTTTTTAAAAAGTGATAAGCTCTAAATAAATAGAAACTATATCAAATCTCATCAATTATTTCATGAAATTTACAAATTCTAATTATTAGTAATTAAAAAATAATAATAACAATTAAACGCTTATAATAATTGATAAACAATTAATTTTTTTGAAAAATTTAACACTACTAATTGGAATAACTCAAATTAAAAATAGAGTAATTTATTCATATATGGCATAGTTGAGGAGTCTCCGTACAATTTTTTATTAAGCCAAATATGAAATAACATTTATTTATTACCTGCTCCTAGGGATGTAAAACGGGTCGGGCAGGGCTGTGGCCCGGCACGGTTTCTGTAGCGTCGTGTCGAGTCGGTCCGGTCCGGTCCGATTCCTCGGGTCATACTAGGCCGCTTCTTTGGGACCGTCAGCATAGCCCGGCCATGCCGGGCCAAAAAGAAAGACGTGGCCCGGCACGGCACGGTCCGTATGGGCTGTGCCAGCTGAGCCACGACCCAAATAAATTTGAAAAACTAGGCCCTATATAGGCCTGGCTGTTGTCAGCCTACATTAACCTTTCCCAAGGCCCAAGGATAATTGGTGTTGGGAAATAGCTCAACTCCCTTGGGCCTTGAGCCACATTAGTCATTTAACCTTCCAACGGTTTTCTATTTAAAATATAAAAAAATATAAAAATATAATTTTGGTTTTAATTACTAAAATATCCTCACTAACATTCAATTTGTTTGACGGTTAGAGAGAGTATTTTGGTCAAAAAAAATAAAATATTTTTATATTTAAAAAAAAAATTAAAATTTTTTTACATCTATAAATACTTCTATAAATCTTCAAATTTATCACAACAAATAATTTTTCATTCATTCTCTTCTATATACACAATACACTAATTCTTTTTTCTTCCAAACTTTTTATATAAATTTTTCTTTCTTTCAAATTTATTTTACAAATTTTTTAAATTTTTTCAATAATTTATTTCTACAAAATCTCTCTATAATCTCACCATACAAAATCTCAATTTCAAAACAATATTTATTTTTTTACAGTTTAATATTCTATTTTTGTTCAAATATTTTTTATTTAATTATTTTTTAGTTTTTTGTGTTTATTTAAATCTTCAAATTTATCACAACAACTAATTTTTCATTCATTCTCTTCTACATACACAATACACTAACTCTTTCTTCTTTCAAACTTTCTATATAAATTTTTCTTTCTCTCAAATTTACTTTACAAATTTTTTATATTTTTTTAGCAATTTATTTTTATAAAATCTCTCTACAATATCATCATACAAAATTTCAATTTCAAAACAATATTTATTTTTTTACGGTTAAATTTTCTATTTTTTTCAAATATTTTTTATTTAATTTTTTTTTAGTTTTTTTGTATTTATTTTTTATAATAATGTCAAGTAAATTTTTTTATAATAATTTTTCTTGTATTGATTATACTCCAATCAATCAGAAACTGCAGCGGGTGGCTCTACTACACAAGGTGGTGACAGCTCGCAAGCACAACAAAATTTAGACGCAAATCCTAAAAAAGCGTCTAAACGAAGAACAAGTGAAGGGTGAAAATATTTAAATATCAAAGAAATTGAAGGACAAGATTTGCGAGCTGTTTGTACAGTATGTGAAGCTCATTATTTTTGTGATAGTTATGGTGGCACGGGTCATCTTAATCGACATATGCAGAAACATCTTACAAAAGAAGATAAAGAAACAAAATAATCGCAACTTGCTTTTACTTTTAGTGGAGTTAATATATTCCAATATTCTCATGAACGTAATAGAAAAGAACTTGCTTTATATATTGTAGGAGCAAAACAACCATATACATTCGCCGAATGTCCATATTTTGAGCATAATGTGAAAATAGCTTTAAATCCCGCATATAAAAAAATTTCTCGAAATACTAGTCGTAAAGACTCAATAAAAGCGTTTTTGAATATGGACAAAACATAATTAATATTTTAGAAAATTTGAATTCAAAAATTTCACTTACTTCTGATATTTGGGCATCTCGAAATTCCCGTAGTTTTATATGTGTTACTGCACATTGAATTGATTCTACCTAGATATTATAAAAACGAATTATTGATTTTCAAGAACTTGAGTTTTCACGTACTGGTACTCATATTGCTCAAGCGATTGAAAATATTTTACAAATTTATAAAATTAATCAATTTTTTTTTTTCAATTAGTTTTGATAATGCTAGCAATAATAGAACGGCAATTCAAATTTTGAAAAATAATTTACATCCTATTTTAGATGGAAAATTATTTCATAATAAATATGCATGTCATATTATAAATTTATGTGTACATGAGGGTTTAAAAATAATTAGTCCACAAATGAAAAAAATAAAAGATTGTATTATGTTTATTCATAGTTCTGGTCCAAGAAAACAAGATTTTAAAAGTTTATGTAGACAATTGGGCCAAAAATATAAAAAAAATATTTTTAATGTTCAACACCGATGGAATTCTACATATAAAATGTTGCAATATTGTTATAAGTTTGCAATGAGAGAATGCAGCATAATCCCATAATTAATGAAGAATGGGATATTAGTCAAATTCTTATGACTTTTTTACAACCATTTTATGAGTCAACCAAACTTTTGTTCGGTGTGTATTATCCTACTTGTCATTTTCTTAATCAAATTTTACTTATGAGTTGTCATTTTACTGAATATAGAAATTCTCCTGATTTATCTTAAATTATTTATTTCATGGAATCCAAATTTAAAGAATATTGGAAGAAAATTTCCATTGTACCTCTTTTGGCTTCTGTAATGGATCCTAGAATTAAATTAAATGGAGTAGAAATTACTCTTACAAAATATAATGAATTTTTAGAAATTAATTCAACAAATTATTCAAGTGAGAAAAGTATTTTTCAAATAGTATATAATTCTTTATATCAAATGTATAATATTTATTCAGCTGCTTTGGGTAGTAAACGACCATGTTCTTCACAATTACAAAGCAATAGTAGTAATAGTGGTAGAACTAATAAAAATATGTTTTTATCTTTGGTGAGGAAATAAAAACAAACTGATTTTAATAATGTAACTTCTTTTAACGAATTTCAGTTTTATTTGCAAACTGATTTTTCAAATATTTTAAACGAAGATGAATTAGCTAAGTTAGATATTTTAGCTTGGTGGAAAACACATGAAAGTACATATCCTGTGCTTTCTGCCATGGCACGTGATTTACTAACTGTGCAGATTTCAATGGTGGCATCGGAGTCTGCTTTAGTGCAGGCGGAAGAATATTGGATGATTACAGAACTCGGCTTATGAAGGATGCGGTCGAAGTTTTAGTTTGTTTAAAAGATTGGCGAGCTGCAGAATTAAGAATGCAAGATAAAGAAGGTCATGAGTCTACATCTTCAGATGAAACAGAATCAATTGTCTAAAAATAATCAAGCACCCGCAGTAAGCTAGTTATTTAGTATGTCTCTTTATTATATGACTTTTTAAAAAAAAATAAAAAATGATGTAATGAAGAGAAAATAATATTGATTTTTTTTTTTTTTTATTGTTTGCTAGTTGGTTTTGTAAATAATGCTATTTTATATATATATATATATATTATTTTCCTTGAATGTAATTATATAATATGATTAATTTGAAATTTATGTATTTTTTATAATTATTATTTGTTTAGAATATTAATTTCTATTCAAATAGTAAAAATTATGAAAAAATGTAATATTAATTTTATATTAAAGTTAGTTATTGGTCAAAGAAATTAAAGCTAAAAAATTAATATAAAAAAATTAAATAATTAAAAAGTTAAAATTATTGTTCTCTAAAGTTTTAAATTTTATATAATATTAAAAATTAATGATATTAAAAAGTTAAATTTATTTTTGATATTTTAGTTTTATTTTTTAATTTATAAAAATTTTAAAATAATTTTTAGGAGTTGGGTATAATTGTGTAAAGAAAATTGTGAGTTAAAAAGTATAGTTTAAAAATAAGTTGTCTCTTATTTTTTTTTTTTAAATAATTTTTAGAACAAAAAATATATATAAAAAAAAAGACATAAAAAAATTAGGAAATAAATCTGGGCTGGCACGAAACACGGCCCGGCCCGTGCTGGGCGGGCCAAGGCGCCGGGCCGGACCTCTTCCTTTGAAAAAACGGCCAGGCCAGGATTTAAATCCGGCCTGTACCGGGCTGACCCCGAGCCCATTTCGGCACGGATAATGTGGGCCGTGCCGGTCCGGCACGACCCACATTACACCCCTACCTACTCCTCTAGTTTTTTTTTTTTTTTTTTTTTTTTTTTTGTTAAATAAATTATACTATGGTTAGGATATCCATTAGCTTTTTATTTGTAATTATACGTAGCACAATTTTATTAGCCCATTATGGGAGAACAATTCACTGGGCTAAGGTTATAACGTGAGTTGTGCTGATTAGACACCACCCATATTCCTGTACTTATGCCAGGTCGGACCGGACTGACCTTTTATTTATTTTATTTTATTATTTTTTAAAAGAAAATTAAAAATTTTAAAAAAAAAAAAAAAAAAAAAAAAACCTTCTTTAAACTGTATTTTAGTCCAAAAAAAAAAAAAAAAAAAAATAAGAAAAAATAAGAAAAAATAAGAGTAAACTTTATAAAAATATTTATGAAATAAAAATTATTCAGATCTAATTACTCTCTCTCAAGGTTTGCCATAGCAGGCCCTCGGGAGAAGGAATGGACTACCTGGCCAGCATGAGCCGTGTCTGACCGCCGGCCTCTCTCTCGGCCCGACATGATCCAAATCTAATTTGGACCGTGCCGTGCCGGACTCACGGGCCTAAAAAAAGTCGGCCCAGCACTGTCCAAACAAGGATGCTACAGTATCCATGCCGTATCTCGATTCGATAGTATGATAATATGATAATATGATGCTCAAATTGGGGCTATTATTAATCGTCTCTAGCGCAAGTGACAAAGAGTTTGATTGTTGATATTCGAAATTTTAAGTTCAAAATCTAGTTGTTTCACATTTCTAGCTAGGATAGCATGCTATCTTTTTCTTAAAAAATAAAAAAAAAAAAAATTAGGGCCATTAGATACTTTGCTAAAACTTTTGCTTCATGTTCTTTTAAAATAAACTTGATGCCACCTAAAACCAAATTGGATAATTTTTAAACATAAGTACGCACTAAATACATGAATTAGAATTTATCAGTTAACAAAATGGATGGCTAGTTTTTTTTTTTTTTTAGAGCAAAGCTCATTTTGTCCACAATATCTTTTTCAAGTAGAAAAAAAAAAAAAAAAAAAAAAAACCTTTATAATTAATACACGAATCTGCAAAACCGAATGAAATGTTTAGCTCAGAAATTAATGCATCAAATACGATTAATTAAAAACTAGAACAAATAGACGCTATATATGTATATTATACAGCTAAATAGAAGTAAATGGTAACATGCAGAGTACGCTTATTAACTGCATCAGCAATTCATACTGCTTTTGTCTCACTCACTTCATTCTACAGAGCACTCCGAGAAGAAAGCGAAGAAGTTGTGGCTGAGTAGAGACGTGGATTATTTTTTTTTTAAGAGAAATATAAAATGCTATTTATTTTATTTATTTTTAAAATAAATTTATTTGAAAATGTAAAAAAATTAGACTTCAAATTTAAGTCTCGGATATCAACCATTAAATTTTTTACCGCTTTCGCGTTGATAGAGATGCGGATTGTTGTTCATGCAATCCCCTACAATATTCGAATGAGGAGGGGTGTACATCTCACACCCCCACCCTACATCTCACACCCCCACCCATCTAAGGGTGGGGGTGTGAGATATACACCCCAAAGGAATGTACACTTAGAATTTTCCATATATATATATATATATATATATATATATATATATATATATATATATAATTTTTATATTATTATAAAATTATGTTATAATAATATTTTTAGTGTCATTATATGTGCAGTCGCTAGGGTGTACAGCGACACACTAAAATTTTAAAAAAATATCGCTGACAAAAATACTGATACTTATTATTAGTGTCACTATATGTGCAGTCGCTAGGGTGTAAAGCGACATATTATTGTAATGTGTCCTAAAAATATGTTCCTATAATCTAATTTTGGATTAAATAAAATATAGATAGAATACTTATACAAAAATATCACAAAAATGTGTCTCTATAATCTAATTTTGTTATAGTGTTAATTTAAAAAAATTGACTAGAATGAGAATTAAGAATTAAATTATTATTAATAAGCTTGATATATATATATATATATTGTAAAAAAAAAAAGTTTTGATTAATAAAAAATTATTTAGATCTATATAAATTTTTTTAACTACCTATATAGTTTTATTCTTCTTCTTCTTTTTTTTTTTCTCTGTATTATTATATTTGCAACCTATTTTTATTTCATCAGTGTTAATTATTCAGTCAAATAAATGTGAAAGATAAGTAAGATATATAAGCGCACAAATTAACAACAAAAAGCAATTAATTCACATTGCTTTTTTGTACCTCCCGTGTGTGTGAAGGGAGGTACAAAAAAGCTCACAATGGTAACGTAGATGTTGACTTTGATGAGTCACATTATTTTGGACCATTCCAGTGAAAGAATCAAAGCATGCATTGTTGTACAAAATTAAAACCTAGTATCCATATACATTGAACCATGATTCAAATGATGTGGCACAAGTTTCACATTTTGTAGCACCCTCCACCGAATCAACCCTCATCACAATGCATGAAGAGGTTGGTGCATGCATATTGTGGGACCAATTACAACAATTAAGTTCACATTAATTGTGAACTTAGGCTCCTCTTGGGTACAAGAACTAAGGGGATAAAGGGGGTATTTTCTTTATACCCAAACAACAAAAAGCTATTTGAAAAAACTGTTCCACCTAATCCCGGGATTAGGGGAAACAACTGTTCAGTTGTTACACCTGCAGTTATTTTTTTTAAAAAAATTAATTAATTTTATTTTAAATTATAAGTTATTTAATTTTATAAAATTTAAAATTTATTTCATTATTATATAAAAATTTAATTTCCTCTATTCTTTTTATTTCTGATCTTTAATTTACCAAACATAATTTTTTTTATACTCGGTATAACTCTTATACCCCTCCAAACATAAATTAACATTAATTCTTGCTAATATCATAACTTATATCTATTTCTGGTATAACTAAATTTTTCTTATACTCGAACCAAACGCAACCTTATAGTATATTTGGTTGGAACGATTTAAGACTAAAAATGAGAATCGGAACGAACTATTTTTATTATTGGTGTTTAATTTGAGATATTAGCATTCTGATTTTTATTTCGAAAAAAATCGAATTCCTTCCAAATATTTTCCAACATGCCGGTGCGAATTAATTTTAAAAATTTCGACTAAATTATAATTTTAAATTTAAATTTAAGATATAAATTCAAAATTTATTAACTTTTAATTTTTAATTCCAATGTAAGTTTGATATTTGAATTTTAGATATAGAATTATATTTTAATTTTAAACTTAAATTTAAATATAATAAATTTAAAATTAAAATTAAATTTTAAAATAATTATGAATCTCAATTTAATTTTTTATTGCAAATTTAGATAGTAAATTAAATTTGACTTATTTAAAAAATAATAATAAGTTGATTTGGATTTTAAATTCTATTGTGAATCAAATAAATTAAAAAATTTATTATTTTATTTTTCATTCCGATCTATTTCGATTTTCATTTTTATTTTGAACCATTTAGTTTGATCACTTTAAGGTAGGGGTGGCAATCCAGCTCGCTGTTCGCGAGCCAATTCGTGTTCGGCTCGAAATGAGTTTGAGATCGAATCACTCGTTTAGTAAACGAGCCGAACACGAGCCGAAATTTTCAGCACGTTTAATAAACGAGCCGAACACGAGCTGGGTCAGCTCGCTCGTGTTCGGCTCGATAACAGCTCAAATATATATATATATTACTATTTAGATCTTAGACTATCAATTTTTTATGAATTTTATTTATTAAATTAAAATTTTAATTTTTTAATTTTTTTTTCAATTTTACATCTAATAGTATGAATGGAAATCAAATTTGTTGTTCGCGAGCAAGCTCGTGTTCGGCTCATTAATAAATGGGTCAAAGACAAACCGAATTTTTCAGCTCGATATTTAAACGAGTCAGCTCGCTCGTGTTCGGCTCGCTTATTAAACAAGCTGAACACGAGCCGATCCGAGCTCGCTTGTGTTCGGCTCATTGACACCCCTACTTTAAGATATTACGCACGCCAAAAATAGTTGGACTTATGTTAGATTTGTGTTATTTATTTGGAATATGAATTTACCTACAAAATATAAAGCAATAAAACCTCAATAAAATAAAATATATAATTAAACTGCCGTAGTAAGATATCAGCTGCTTCAAAAAAATTTCTACGCCTCTCCAACTTCTTAATACGACTAATAATGATAAATTTCGATTTTCATTTTTATATTTCGATAATTAACAAGTAATTTTTTGAATTTTTTTTATTCTTAAATAATACACCTGCAGCCCAAAACACAAAAAACAAAAGTCGAGGAACTACTTTGAAATTCAAATTATGATTTTCTATGTTACATTTTGATTATCAAAATTTAATTTTCTATAGTTTCTTTCTCAAATTTTTTAGCACTACAACCCAATTTTGATAATACGCTAATATGATAATAATGTGGTATATGTATGTCTCAGTATTTTATCACATCATCGTTGATAGTACTGTAACATTACTATTGTTTTTACAATACGTAAATATTTAAACAGTTAAACTGCATTAAGAGACTTAATTGTAATAATTTTGAATGTTTGAGGACCGCAAACTCAAGCATTCAAAATCTGAGGATCAAAAGAGCAATTTAGCCTTTGACGATTAAAGCATTGGAGGATAAATATGCAATTTTAGATATTTATGGAAGAAAAATATTTTTTTATATATTTCAAACAGAGTACATATTTTATACACCAATTATTTTAGAATAAAATAAATTTTACTTATTATTTTAAAATAACAAATAAAAAATTTTGATCCTAAAATAAATAAAATATACAGTTTAAAGCGATCCATCTCGCGAAGCTTCGGCACACTTCATCATTCATAGGTCCACGTGGCACAACTAAATCCCTTCCTTTACAATATTATGATTCGTACATTCTATATTTAGAGTGTAAGATATATATTTAAAAATAATTTTTTTTTTACTAATTATTTTGAAATAATTATAAAATATAAAATATATATTTTATTTAGAGTATAAAAAGAATATTTTTAAAATACAAAATATTAGGTCCATGTGGCACAATCTAATCCGAGGTCTAGATGGAGGCTGGGACTTTCCAAAGAGAATGATATAAATTTAAGGGATAATATTTTATATACTTTTTAATATTTTTTAAAAATATTTTATTTAAATATATATTTTTATATATGTTTTAAAAATAATTTTATTATCAGTACTAGTTAAGATATCTCGAGTTAAATTTATAGATTAAATTTTTTCAAAAATTGGTGATGGTTATTTAAGTGCAAATAAGAACAGGTACGGATAGAAAACCGTATTTAAAAAAATAAAATAATAATTTTATAAGAATAATAATTATTTCTAATCGTTCACTAATAAAAAAAATCTAACTCGACGATATAATTTTAAAAAAAATTGAAATATAAAAAATATATTTTTAATATTAAGAGGAATAAATAAAAAAGTTAAAAAAATTTCAGAAATATATAAGCAATTTATCCTAAATTTAAAATATAAAAAATAAGTGAAAAGTCAAAAAAAGAAAAAGAAAAAAGAAAAAGGGTGTGGACACAGAAGATTATTCGCATCAAAAAGAGATAAACAATAGAGCACGTGACAAATAATTTAGATGCATACTAAGTTCATAAAACTATGGAGTGTGTGTGTATAAATATAAGTATACGAGAATGTACCCCAGAATATAGTCAATATAGTAGGTCGGTATTAGTATTGTATAATTTTGACAGTTCGCTATGATGTCCATTACAATTAGATTAGGTTATAGAGATATATTTTTGTAATATGTTTATATAAGTATCCTATTTATATTTTATTTATATTCAAAATTAAGTTATAGTGATATATTTTTGAAACACATTATAATAATGTGTCGTTATACATTCTAATAACTGCACATATAACGATATTAATAATAAGTGTTGATATTTTTGTCAGCGGCATTTTTTTAAATTTTAGAAATACTTAAAATTATCGCTATAATATAATTTTGTTGTAGTGGTCGTATATATAAAATAATTAAAAATTAAAGCTAGATTTCTTTTAGTGTGATCGTAAGTAATGAGTTTGACTTTTACTCTTTCAGAGATATTGTTATGTAGGATATAGTAAAATAGTATATTTCATCTACAAGATAAATTATTTTATTTAAAAATATATTTTAAATTCTGAATATTATTAAAAGTATTACTACAATAAAATTATATTATAATAATATTTTTAACTATTTTTAAAATTTTAAAAAATATTACTGACAAAAATATGATATTTATTATTAATGTCGCTATATGAGCAGTTGTTAGAGTGCATAGCGATATATTATTATAATGTATTTTAAAAATATATTTTTATAATTTAATTTTAAATATAGATAGAATATAAATAAAATATTTGTATAAAAATATTATAAAACTGTGTGTCTATAAGTTAATTTTATTATAGTGATATAACAACTCTTTTATATATTCACGCTAATAATCTAATCGACTAAGAATATAGCTTAACATTAATTATCTACTCCACGTGAACTTCGAAAAGTCCAAAACAAATTCTGATTTTTTTGTCATTATTTATATAATAATCAAACTTACATTACATTAACTATATTTAACAGATCGCCGATTCGAATGTTCTATTATTAGAACGACTTATATATAAATTTTAAATTCATCTGGTATATATATTTTTAGATAAATATAATATTATAATAAAATTAGATTATAGAGATATATTTTTATGATATTTTTATATAAATATCTATTTATATTTTATTTATATTCAAAATTAAATTATAGAAATATATTTTTAAAATATATTATAATAATATGTCGTATATATTTTAACGACTATATATATATTGTGATATTAAGCGTTAATATTTTAATCAGCGATATTTTTTTAAAAAAAATTTAAAAATATTTAAAATATTATTATATTATAATTTTATTATTATAGTGTAAAGTGAGGGTAATCCAAATTCAGTGCTTAAGAAGCAGACAAGAGTGTTGGTGATTTTGTCAAAGCCGCCGTGGAAAGAGGAAAAAAAATAAAAGAAAAGGACTGCTGCAAGTGGGGGACAATGGTTGGCGTTTTGGAATGTGTAAATGTAGCTTTGACTACAGATGGTACCACGTTGACTAATCAATTAATATATGTTTGCAAAACAAGTCATCTTTGGACCATACTTCCCAATAAAAATAATATCTTGAGAGGATATAGAATTTTGGGATAATATTCTATATAATATATATATATATATATATATATATATATATATATATATATATATATATATATATATATATATATGGAATAATTGTCTTTGTAATTCTGAAATCTGAAGAAATATCTGATTTACCTCTCTTATTTTTTCCTTTTCAATATACCCTTCATACGTTCCACCGTTATTAAAAATATCCCTACCGTTTTCCTTTGTTAAGTTAACTAGGGTTAAACTAGAGTTAAATAATAATCGGAGTTGAAAACCATCAGATATACCTATTTTGTCCGGATTTAGAATTTTTTAGGGTTTTAGGGTTTAGGGTTTTAGGGTTTTAGGGTTTAGGATTTTAGGATTTTTTAGGGTTTAGGGTTTTAGGGTTTTAGGGTTTAGGGTTTAGGGTTTTAGGGTTTAGGGTTTAGGGTATATTTGAAAGGATAAAATGGTAATTACACACAGATAACGGAGTTCCAAACGGTACACTAACAAAGTTTAACTTGAAGTTGGACGTAAGAAAGGTAGTTTTAATATTAGCCTTCTAAGAGGGGTAAATCTGAAAACAGGGAAATTTTTAGGAGTATATAGGAAATTGCCCCTATATATATATATATATATATATATATATATATATATATATATATATATATATATATATATATATATATATATATATATCTTGACTACTTCAAAAAAATATTTTATTTTATTTTATTTTATTTATTTAAATATATTTTTTTATATTTTTTATATATTTAAATATATTTTTATTGTTAGTACCGTTAAGTTATATTGGATTAAAATCCGAATTAAATTTTTATTAGTTTTGAAAAAATTAAAATATTTATTTTATTTATGGATAAATAAAAAAAATTGATGATGACAGAAGAATATATTTGAAAAAATTAAAATTTAAAATATTTTTTTATTTCTAAGGTAATAAAAAAATAAAGTTGGTGACGGTGAAAAAAATATATATATTTAAATTTAAAAAGATAAAATAATAATTTTGCAGAGTTAACGACAATTGCTAATAATTCATTAACAGAATTTAACTCTATAAATATATTTAAAATAACCTGAATTGTTAAAATAGTATTTTTTTTATTAAACTTCTAAGAGGAGTAAATAAAAAAATCGATTTTTTTTTTAAGAAATATATAAGTAATTGCTCCTAAAATTTTAGTGAAATATATTGGAACACAAAATTGACAAAGCATGGCATATCAATTTTCACTACAATAAAATTAGGTTATAGAAATATATTTTTGTGATACTTTTATATAAATATTTTATTTATATCCAAAATTATATTACATGGATACATTTTTGAGACACATTACAGTAATATGTCGCTAAACACTCTAGCGACTGCACATATAGCGACACTAATAATAAGTGTCGGTATTTTTGTCAGCGATACTTTTTTTAGCTTTTAGAAATACTTAAAAATATCGCTATAGAATAATTTTGTTGTAGTGTTTATTATATCTATAAATAAATTGAGCCTATATATAAGTTTTAGATTAATAAATATGTTTGT
This sequence comes from Tillandsia fasciculata, assembly GCA_029168755.2. Lineage (NCBI taxonomy): Eukaryota > Viridiplantae > Streptophyta > Magnoliopsida > Poales > Bromeliaceae > Tillandsia > Tillandsia fasciculata. Next base: position 3,223,833 of record CM054938.1, on the reverse strand, counting down.
TAATATTTAAATTAATCCAACAAATAAATATACAATAATAAAATTATAGTATAGCGACACTTTTAAATATTTCTAAAATCTGAAAAAAAATGTCGTTGGCAAAAATACCGACACTTATTATTAGTGTCGCTATATGTGTAGTCGCTAGTGTGTATAGCGACACATTATTGTAATGTGTTTCAAAAATGTATCCTTATAATTAATTTTGAATATAGATAGAATATAGATAGAAACTTGTACAAAAATGTTATGAAAATATGTCCCTATAATCTAATTTTATTGTAGTATTCCTTAAAATATGCTATTTGGATATAGGAACAAGGCTACTATATACTATCTATAATATCAGAGTTTCTGTACTGTAGTCTTATTTTCTATTTTACGGTGTTCAAATCAACGGTCCACATCTTTAAATATGATTTAGAATATATGAAGTTCATGAGAATAAAATTTTAATTTTTTTCGATATTATTTACTTAGTAAGAAAATCATGTTAAAATAAACGGTTAGAACTTTTGAATTCAAGATCAAGAATACTGAACTTGATCTAGATATATAGTTTAAAATACTTTTTATCAGAATTTGAATAAATTTAGATTTTTCTACACTATTAAATTACAAACTCGCCGTAATAGCTATTAAAAATTAACAATTTTGAAATGATTTAATTATAAAGTTAATGATGTCGAAAAATATAAAATTTAAATTCTAAACACTGTAAATATTCTTTACCAATTTCAATATCGTAGATCATTGATTTGAATATTTTAAAATTAAAAACACAACTACAGTACCAAAGCTCTGGTATTTGCCTAGCTCTGGGATACAGTATAACTATATTACGATTCTAAGAATATTTTACTTTAAAATTCTTGGATGCTTCAAAAAGAAAAGGTCTAAGAAATAAAGTTAGGGTGCGTTTGGAATGGGGTTAAGCTGGAATTGGCTAAATCGGGGATAAGTATAAAGTACGGAACTAGAGCTTAAACGCGTTTGGGATGGTTCCAGGGATAAGAGAATTTGTGTTTGGTTTAATAATGAGGAATAGGAGGGATAAAGAGGATAAGATGGGTAAATTAACTTTTTGCCCTCAAGAGTTAATATGTGATAAAAGTTGTTAAAAACGAATTAGTTCGTTTTAATTAATGGATTAATGTTTTAAAAAAATAAAATTATAATCATAATCATAATTAAAATGTATTATTTAAAAATAATACATTTAATTTAATAATTAATTTTTCCAACTTAAAATTAAAATTTAAAATATATAATTTCAACATTTTAATTTTAATATTTATAATTATATAATATTAATTTTAAAAAATTAATTTTTAACTTAAATTTTTTTTAAAATTCACAAAATTTGTATATTTGATAAATATTTGTAAATTTGTACCCACGAGCTTTATTATGTCATTAAAATTTGCTAAACTCGTTTTTCTCGTCTTAATTAATGGATTATTGGTTTAAGAAAATATAAATAAATTTATAATCATAATTAAAATATATTATTTAAAAATAATACATTTAATTTAATAATTAATTTTTTCAACTTAAAATTTAAATTTAAAATATAAAATTTCAACATTTTAATTTTAAGATTTACAATTATATAATATTAATTTTAAATAATTAATTTTTAACATAAAATTTTTTTAAAATTCGCAAAATTCGTATATTTACTAAATATTTATAAATTTTTGCCCACGAGTTTTATTATGTCATTAAAATTTTCTAAACTCGTTTTTCTCATTTTAATTAATGGATTATTGGTTTAAGAAAATAAAAATAAATTTATAATCATAATTAAAATGTATTATTTAAAAATTTTACATTTAATTTAATGTTAACTTTTTTCAAATTAAAATTAATGGATTAATGGTTAAAAAAAATGTGATAAAAGTTGTTAAAATCTAATTATTTCATTTTAATTAATGGATTAATGGTTTAAAAAAATAGAAATAAAATTATAATCATAATTAAATTATATTATTTAAAAATAATATTTAATTTAATATTATATTTTTTCAAATTAAAATTTAAATTTAAAATATAAAATTTCAACATTTTAATTTTAAAATTTAAAATTTTATAATATTTATTTTAAATAATAAATTTTATAATATTTATTTTAAATAATAAATTTAAAATTTTATAATATTAATTTGTGATGATGAGAGTGTATTGGGAAGAGAGAAAGGAGGTGGGATGAAGGAAAAGAGAGAGAGGAGAGAGGGATTTGTGATGATGAGAGTGTATTGGGAAGAGAGAAAGGAGGGAAGAGGAGAGAGAGTGAGGAGAGAGTTTTTATTAAAATAATATGTTGGGATGAGATAAAGTAGATAAGAAGGGTAATATGGTAAAAAATTTTATAGTAAAATAATAGGATGGGATTTGTTATACCAGCTATTCTCCTTGTTCTGGGTTAAGCAATACCAGATGGTTCCTGGAGCGTTTGGGAGAATAAGGGGGATAAACCCGCTATTCCCGGTTCCGTTCCATTACCAAACGGGGCCTTAAAGAATGGGTGTACATTAATTCTACACCCCACCCATTCAAGGGTGGGGACTTTTTCATCCATCACTTTGAAGTGATGGATGAAAAAGTCCCCACCCTTGAATGGGTGGGGTGTAGGATGTACACTCTAAATGGGATGTATACATTGCATTTACCTTAACGATTATGGTAACTAGTAAGTGTTATTATTCATATATATTTATATATTAGATTTGTGTGTAACCTAATTGTCATGCCTCGGGTTAAGTCGATTTTCGGACTCACCAATAGATTCAATGCTTGGTACAAGTAAAGCATCTAATTTGCAAAAAAAATAAATATTTACAACTAAAATACAGAATATTATAACTGAAATAAAATTGCTAAAGATAAAATGCACTCTTTGGTACATACAACTCGACAATACAACTATCAACTCTCAACAACAGAACATAAAGGTACAATTATGTATAATGAGCCGCTTTCCAAAATTAGCCGCTACTGGATGCTCCTCTAACTCCGTTAGTACAAGATGGTAGGGAACTAGCTCGATCGCAACTCTCTTATCTCGATCAAACAAAGTAATAAATGTGAAGGTTTTTTTAAAAAAGGTCAATAATGGAGGATGTGAGAATTACTAAAAAGAGGTAATCCTTAGCGAATATCGTCACCAATGCCAACAATCTACCAACTAGATCCACTAGAGGCAAAAGTAAAAGATTACTGCAACAACAGAAAATAAAAGCTGAAAATAATCTATACAACTACTATGTATCTAAACTAACCAAGCACAAGATAATGCAGTGGGGATATGAATATACATCCACTCTCAAACGGATGCCCAAAATCAACCCAATCTCAACGACTGACGTGAGGGTCTAGTCAAGCCTACGCCTACCCCTAGCTACCACACACCAACATTGAGATGACCGATATTAACACCACAACACCACCCTCGAGATGGCTGGTCCAAATGTAGGTTACCCCAACGGGCTGTAGCGACATAACACACAAAAGGCCATACTCCGAAGTGGTACTCAAGGTGCCCACGACACAATCCGGAGTAAAATTTAATTGTTCAGAATCACCGTCAACCCAGACGTCACCCAACAGCACAATTCAACCTACCAACTGTTATAAAAATCAACACGAACCCTTAGCACGAGTATAAATCCATCCTACACTAATCTGAATGCTCACAATCCTCTAAAAACACCTACGGTCAATAAATAGTAACGACGATAATATCAACACAGCATAGTGTAGGTTAAACATGCATTTAATCTAATTTTAGTGTCATTGTTCACCTATTGCATGCTAGTAATCAAGTGGAATACCATCTATAGCAGCAACACTAATGTCCACATGAAAATTTCATATTTTAGTCTCTATTATGAAACATGAACAACAAACTGGACATAGTGAGAAATTCGTCAAATTCGGTAAATATTAACCTACATTGGAAGCTTATCCAACCATGGCAAGGAATCTCAACAGAAAAAGTTCACTCCTCTCAACCTGGGATCAACCATACACCACCACCACCGGGGAAGATCATTACAGTCCCAATTGAGCTGAACATCAACCAAACACATAAACTCCATCATTCGGTCACCTATAAACAGAAATTTAACAAAACAATCTCAACTAACCTCACAACAAGCTAGAGATATCTGTAAATCAACAGGTAGAGGAAGGAAAACTAGCAGGAATTCACCAAAATTTTAGTTACAACAAACGAATCGAGAACATTCAATGAAAACTAACAAAATTTCGATTCGACTACAAGAATATCAATTCAGCTCAACCTATCGCCAATCTAGCTGAAGGAAGCCTCCCACAAACTCTCCTCCTCGGCCACACTACGGGCAACACCCACAGCAGGAATCTAAAGTTGCCCACTAGTCTAAGATGCAACTGCAAAGCTTGAACTGCTGTTATTGTTACTACTGGTCATGTCACTACTGCTGTTGTCAACCCGCAGAGAAAAAGAAAATGTTTGGATGAGTGTGGAGAGGAAGAAGTAAAGTCCCGTGAGGCAAGAGCATGAAAAGAATGAGTTGAGAGTGTAAGGAGTCTATTTATAGAGAAAATGGTTGGACAAAATGAGCCCTCGAATCAAAAGAGACCTACATATTAATGTAAAAAAAAAAAGAAAAAAGAATTCAGACACCCAATTCCACATTCAAGCGTCCGAAACACCACAAACATTACTAACCCGCCTAGAATCGAGCATTCGCAAGTGAATCTGAAATTTCATAGCTACAGTAGTTATCTTCAAATGTCCGAATCTGCATCCGAAACACAACCACTATCCCCGCGTGTCAACACCACGCGTTACACTCAAAGGAGCCCACCAACTTATTTTCGGACTACTATAATAACTTCTAGACGTTCGGAAAGAGAATTTGAAATATGTACCGAGCAAAACTGCCCATTCGGGTGTAATATCTATAATTTAAAGTTCAAATTTGCTTTTTGAATTTGAGAATTTGAATAAAGTTGAAATTTATTCTAGAAATTTAAATAGGGTATTAATTTTAGCATTTTGAGAATTTAATTCTTGAAAATTAAATCACCGATTTGTTGGTGAATCAGCGCTGAAGGTAGTTGTCAAGTTCGTTTTTGAATTCGCTGTGTTGTTTGCACGAAAAAGCGTGAAAAATCAAAAAAATTGAATTTTTCCCGTTAAACTATCAATTATTTAATCTAGTAAAATATTCAGAAAAAAGAAAATTGTCACTTGGAAGGTGACATCGAGCTGAAAATAGTGACGTGATTGGATCTCAAATCTGATATTCGGATCTCCCGACTCTGCACATTTTGCGAGAAAATCAGACCGAAAAATTTGATCTCGATAAATTTGGAAAAGTCGCGGCGATTCCACACTAAAACTTGCAAAATCGGTCGAAAAAGGATGAGCTGGTGTTGGGCACATATTTTTAGAAATCAAAAATCAAAAATTCAAAATTTGGGGTCAAAATAAAGCGAAATATCTCGCTGGGGACGTGAAGGTAAATAACCAAATTGTATCAAAAGAGGTACTCTTAAGTGGGACGAGTATTAGGGCTAAAAGAAAGACCTAATCCCAAATATTCCAAGAAAATGGAACTCGGCGGTGTCGCGAACATCGCAGCGACACCGCCGAGTTCCGAAATTGTCTCAGGTTGCGTGTCAAACTGCGCCGCCCCCGACAATGTTGAATTTTGGCATTTGGCTCAACTCGGAGTGCTTCTCGGCTATCCCTTTCGCTCCGGACAGCGAGCGCGGCATTCAGCGCGTCGAGATCTATCAATCCACCCTGCCGGTTCACCTCCGAAGCACGCGGTTTTCAGTCCGGTCGACGATAGAGAGCATCGTGGGAGTTAGGTGCTTCTCCCGATTCAGGTGGGTATTTCAATCCGAAGTTGGTACAATGGTGCTAACTCGGTAACGTTCATTCTTCCTATTTTTATTCACTATACACACCTTACATGTTGAGCAAGTTTCATCACTTAACTTCACGTTTGATTGCTCTATTGTTATCTTCTTTATGTTCATTATGACTTAGTAGTAGAGTAGTATTTGATTAGATGTTACCATCACATTCGTTTGACCTGTTTGATCGGTATGACACACATATGTGAGATTGGGTGACCTATTTGGTCGGTACTTCTCTTGTAGACTTGTTGTCGGCTAATTGCCGATAGTGGGCTATTGATCAAATTGCATCGATCGTCACAGCTTATTTTTATGCATTTCGCGTATAACAGCGGTTTGGCCACCGCAAGGGTGTTCAACCTTTCTAGAAAAGTGGTCATACTTTCAACTCGTGAGCCTTATTTTGTCCCTGCTAGGGTTATATACCATGTTGAGTATAGCATGACATTTGCCTGAGGTCTTATGATCAACATGGTGGTTGATTAAGTTATACATTTGGACAATCTGTCCGGTTGAGGCATACACTTTATTACAGTAGCGGTAGTTGTTTATAAAACATTCTTTCTGTTTCTGTTATATTATGCTACTGTAGTATTACCGTTTTTATACCATTGTTTATCTTTCGATTACCAGTGAGTACAGCTCACCTTCGTCGGCTTGCGGTACCCACTAGAAGACCCTAGATGATTTCTCACTACCCCCAGTTGCAGATACTACGGGAGGTGACGGTCGGTACGGTGCGTGCGTGAGGTGACGGCGTAGTAGCTAGCGAACTTAGAAGTCCCGAGGATTGTTTTCTTTCTTAGCTTTGGATATTATCTTTTAACCCTTTGATTATTTGTAGAATAATTTAAACATCATGATGGTGCAGATATGTTTGAATAATTTATAATTTGAAGTAATAATCAGTGGATTGTGATTTTTTCTCTCGTGGTTTTATGCAAAATTATTTCTACTCCTCATGATAACCGGTTTTAAAAAGCCTATATTTTCGTGCGGGAAACGATTTTCAAAAGAATTTTGATTTTCATGGTATTATTAGATTTCAAATAAGATTTTCGGATGGAAAACACTTTCAAAGGTATAAAATTGCTTGGTGAACTGTACATTTATATAATCTGTCCATTTGGGTGTCCGGAATCTAATATGGGTACTTGAAATCTCTAGAAACTTTAGTTTTTCTTAGTTTTGCGATTCTAAGTCTGATTTCGCATCTATTTCGTACCAAAATAATTTTTGCTTGATTTGACACTCTCTAAACGTGTCGATCAATTAATTTTGTTGCACCCAAACAACTATTAAGCAGCCAAACACTACACGAATATTAATGACTGATTTTTTTTTTCCTAAATAAAATAAAAAGCTGAGCATTAAATGCGCCAAAGAAAAGGAATCACTTATTACTTACTAAGGGGGATGTTGGGTTGTCCAAAAAAATATTTTAAAAACTTTTTTTTTTTTTTTTGGCTAAAAATGTTTATTCCGTTTATTTAGTTTGTTGGAAAAATAATTTTTATAAAAATGTTTTTTCCAATTTTATGAAAAAATAGAGCTTTCTTTTTTACAAAATTTTTATAATTTTTTTAAGTAACAATTATTTATAATTTTTTAAAAAGCCAAGCACCTCTTCTAAGGAAAGGAGAGAAAAACAAAAAAAAACAAAAGACTACATAAATATAGATCACATATCATACTTGTCGAACATTACCATCAACTAGGAGAGAAAAAAATGCCTAACTAAAAACAAGAGTTGCATTATATATATGCACAAGAGTTGCATTAATTATATGCTTAAATTCTCATGTTTTTTTTTTTTCCTTTGTAGTACCGTTTTCGACAAGAAATGGAAAAATATAATCGCAGCATCCCATCAACAAGTAAACACACACATGTTTTGATAAGCCCAGTTTGCCTAAGTTTGGCATATATGTGCTCTAACATGGTACTCAAACCTATGAGGCTCCAAACATTAATAAAATATATAAAATTATTCAACCCAAAGATAAAATATAAAAGAAAAAAAATAGTAATTAATATTAACCTTGCTTAAATTATGATTAACAGAATCAGCTTAATAAATCTATTTTAATTTAGCATGTGAGTACTGCATGCATAGTTTAACTAAGGAAACTATTTGGTATATAGTTTAATAAAAGAATAAGCATATATATATATATATATATAACGGTTTTTCATTAAGTTATGGTAGATACTTTTATTACTTTTTACTGTTTTTTCTTGCTGGGAATTGAACTCGAGATCTAGATTTTATGGACATGGAATGCATGAAAGTAGCTCAGCTAACATATTACGTAAAATAGTGATGTGTGACTGATGTAGACAAAACTAATAAAGAGATAACTAGTATCCATGAGGAACTCTTTTTGTGGGGCTATAGAATGAGTATAAACCTAACATCCTAGGTCATGTGTGTTTCACATTTAATTTGCTTATTTGTCTTATTAATGCATTTTAACTAAAATTTCAAAGGAGTTTTATAAATTTTGGAGTTTAGAGTGTAAGATTTATATTTCTAGTGTATATGTATCATTTTTATTATATATGTATCATTTTTGTTATGATAAAAACAAAAAAAATTTAATTCGTTAGATGCAAAAATATTAAAAGAGAATTAAAAAAGAGAGAACAAAAATAAAGCACATAATATTTATGTGGTACTGTCACTGGCCTACGTCCGCTGGCAAAAACGGAGCGAAGATTTTTATTATAATCAAAATAGTGTACAAAATATACTTCTCTCATAATACTCAAATCCCAAAATACATCAAATCAATAAAATAATAATATATTTATAATAGTGACTAAATACTAATACAATTAGAAATACGAATCCACTGAGATTAGATATAATATAAACATAACTTAATGGAATAACCAAATTAAATAGAATAAGACTAAAAAATTTTTTAATTTCAAAATTTTAGACATATCTAATATTTTTCATTATCCATACTAAAATTATTAAAAATTCAACTCATCTTTGTGATTTAACGTATTTTTTACTTTATAGCTCTTCAATTTAAAAAATTATATTTAATTATTATTTTTTTTTATTAAATAGAATAGCTAAGTGAGGTTTGGTGCATTATATGGATCAACAAGTTATTTTTAGTTTTAGGTAAAATCTAAAAATACTTACCTCCGTTTGTACACATTTAGATCTGACTATCTAATTTTTTAAAATTTAATTTTTCTATCAAAGCTTTTAAATTTATATGAGTAATTTAATAATTTTTTAACTTTAAAATTGAAATGTATTTTTTATCTTTATGAGTTTAATTAGTATATGTTATGTAATTTATGTAATTGTAAATTTACTAAATCAACCAATTAGCTTAAATTTTTTAGTGAAAAAGTCATTAGAGCTAGAACTTAAATCAAATAAATTGAATGATTAGATATTAAAATTAAAATTTTAAAAGGTTGAGTAGCCGAATCAAAATGACATAAATTAGTCAAAGAGATAAATCTAAGAATAAAAAGCTTATCAGTACTAATTGTTTGGTGCTTCTACAAACATAATACGTAGCCAAACTAATATATATATATATATATATATATATATATATATATATATATATATAGAGAGAGAGAGAGAGAGAGAGAGAGAGAGAGAGAGAGAGAGAGAGTAGAGTAGAGCTTATATATATGCTTTTAAAATTACAAGCTCATTCATACTTGTAAATTTTTTATCATTAAATTTGTATTGAAATTTGTATTTTATACTTTATCTTTCTCTCTTTTTAGTTGACTTTACAAAATCACAAGTTGCAATACAAATTCAATACTAAAAAATTCACAAGTATGAATTAAGTTATTAGCACTATCAGATCTTTCACCATTTAATAAAATAAAATGTGTGGTTAGAATTGTTAGGATTATTTGTGATCCATTGAAATTATATTGATAGTTTGTTAAGATATTTTAGATTGTTAAAATTATATATGGTTTATTGAAATAGCTTCTTTATTACATTCTTCATTATGAAAAAAAACAGTAAATTATTTATCCTATCTAATAAATAGGGATAATATTTTATATATTATTTAATATTTCAAAAATATTTTATTATTTTTTTTTTCAAATATGCCGTTTATATATTACTCCGTTATTTAAAAATATCATTATTGCTAGCACCTGCTAAGTTATCTCGAATTAAATTTAAGTTAAATTTTTATTTGAATTAAAAAAAATTAAAACACTTATTTTGCTGTTAACTTAAGAGCAAACAAAAATAATTAATAACAAAATATATATATATATTTTAAAAAATTAAAATATTTTTATTATTCCTGTATAAATAAAATAAAAAATAAAAAAAATATTTACAAAAATAAATTAATAAAATAAAATAAAAGTGGCTAACTCACTTATTAGATTCCTTGGTCACCAAGAAATATTACCACAAATAACAATCGACATAAAATACCAAGCGTGGAAACAAGACCAACTTTTCACGTAGACCACGGCACATGCGCACCTCTTAAACGAGATCAAAGGGTCGGGCGCCGCCGAAACGACCCGAAACCCTCCCGATAAGCATTAAATATCCATCCATGTGCGTGAACGTCGGCACTTACGTCATCTCCGCGCCTCGCGTCGCCCTCGCTGACGTCAGCGTCATTTTTTTTTTTTTTTTTTTTTTTTCTTCTTTTTTGTTTTCCACCTCAGGTCACGTTTCCGTTACTTTTCCTCCCGATTCGATGGATCAAACCATCACGTGCGTTAAAACAAAAAAAAAAATAGAATTAATTAAATTAGTCACGGTGCATCCCCTCGTCGCCCAATTAATTAAAATTTATTATTATTATTATTATTATTTTCACCAGGGCGCCCGCATAAGAGCTCCTATGCGTTATCGTTATTCATCCGTAATTAGTATAGGGTAGAGTTCCTATGCGAATAAGAGTTCCAATGCGCGATCGTTATTCATTGTTATATCACTAGGTACGGATATCTAAAATTTTATTCAAATTTAAATTTAAATAAAATAAATTTATTTAATATTAAATAAATATTGATTCGGATATGAATATAAAAAATAAAAATTTGATAAATTTGAATTTTAATTTTGATTGTACTCGATCCGAATTCGAACCGATATTCCGAACTCGAATTGCTTTTATGTTTTATATATATATATATATATATATATATATATATATATATATATATATATATATATATATATATTATATATATATATATATATATATTTGATATTATATTTAAATTTATATTTTAAAATTTTAAATTTAATGTAATATATTTTGAAATATTGTAAAGAAAAAAAAATAATTATTTTGAGTTTGAATTTTCAGATTCGGATTCGGATTCGTATTTGATAGTCGGATTCGGGTTCGGATTCGGATTTTTAAAAATCCACTTCGAATCCAATCCGTTGACATCTCTAGCCACGCCGCAATGTGATTGAATGCGCACATAAATATCAAAATTTATCAAAAAAAAAAAAAAAATCTTTTTAACTCATAAGACATGTTCTAGAGAAATAAAATAGATTTTTATTTTTATGGTATTCTTTATTTATTCTATTATGTGTTTCATGTTAAAATTATACTTATATTTATTAAATAATGAGTGTGAATCTTTAATTATACTGTGCATGTGCTAATTTTATTTTCATATTGATATATGCATATTAATTAGTATATATTATTATTCAAATAATATTTAAATACAAATTCAAGTCATATATAAATTTGAATTCAGTTTTAGCGAACTAATATGTTCAGAAAAATTTAACATTCAATACATGAATATCCGCATCTGTAAAAAAATAAATGTGAATATAATTTTATCAAACTATATATTTTTATCCCTAATTTTACCTCTAGATATAAAATATACATCTATAATATGTTGTATATGTATTAACCTATTTGTACTGTCATTTTTTTTTTTTTTTTTAAAGAAAAAAATATTTAGCATTATAAAAAATAAAAAAATAAAAAAAAGTTGACAAGACGTACCTAAGCGCAATAATGGCTATTGAATGATGTAGGTAAGATTTAGAATCTTTATTGAGGGGTACAGATAGTATTTACTCAAGAGATTATCATCCCTTGATTTTAAACGTGAAATGTGTATGCTTCTATAAGATTTTAAACGTGAAATGTGTATGCTTCTATAAGGCACCGTTTGGATGTGGCTTATACCGGAATGAGTTATATCAGGTATAGGTATAAAGTAAGGGATAAATCTGGTTTAAATCTAAATTGTGTTTGGTTGGGAATGAGGCTTAAACCTGATTTAAACTGGTATAAGAAAATAGGTATTTGGATTGGGGATGAAGAATAAGTGGTATAAAGTTGACTTTTATGTTTAATGACGATGTGACCTTTATTTTTATGTATATTATAAATTTGATAATTATAGAATGTATTAAAATTTTTTAATTGTAACAAATCTTATATATTATATTTAATTAATTATTTTTTTTTAATAATTTTTCAAAATTAAAATTTTAAAATTTATTCAAATTTTAATTTTTATTTATTTTAATTTTTAAAAAATTTTAAGTGTGAGCAAAAAAAAATATTTATTTTAAAATTTTAAGTAAGAGTAAAATTTTAATTTATAAATTTATATAAAATTTAAAAAAATTATAAAAATATTGTATAAATTTTAAATTAATATTTTTTAAAAATAAAAAAAATTTTTAGATTTATTAAAATATAAAATAAAAAAAATTAAAATTTATAAAATTAAAATTTAAATATTTATTAAAATTTAAAATATTTAATAAAAAAAAAATTCAAACGAAGTAAAAAAGAAAAAAAAAACAAAAAAAAAAAACCGAAGTATAAAAGGGAAAAAAAAAAAAATCAAGTATTATAAAAAAAAAAAATTGAAAAAAAAAAAAAAATCCCCTTCCCAAGGGGAGAGTTGGGGGATATTCCCCCCCCCCAATACCCGGTATGGGGGGGGGGGAATATCCCGGTGTGGAGGGGGATATCCCCGTTTGGATGGGATATCCCCAAACGGGGATATCCCCAAACTGTTTGGGTATAAAGGAGGATATCCCCCCTTTATACCCATCCCAAACGGTACCTAAGTGGCATACAGATAGTACTTTTCTATAACATAAGGGAGATAAGAACTAGGTTAAATTACAAAAAAAAAAAAAAAGTTTATAATATATTATTTTTTTATTTTACTTTTATTCATAAAAAAATTATATTTTGTTCTCTCGTAATTATAAAATTATGCATTTACACTCCCGCCGTCAGCATTTCGTTAGTGAACCATTAATTTTTTAGATAATATATCGAAAATATCCTTCAACCTCTTCTTCTCCCGATCGCTTCGAGGTCGAGTTCTATCACTCCGAGGCCGAGCTCTGTCACTCCGTGAGGGATCCCGCTGCTGCCGTTGTCGGGAGTCCTAGGCGATTGTCGGCGCAGTCGCCGCCCGGGTTCTCCCCGACGACGGCGCTCCAGGTCAGACGCGGCCCGAAACTGGTGGGGCGCCAAGTGGCGGTGCCCCACTCGCTGCACCACTGCGTGCAGTATAGTGATGTTGTTGAGAGGATTTTGAACTGCGCGCAGCATTGTACACTGGGCGCCATAGTGATGTTGTTGAGAGGATTTTGAACTGGAAAGTTTTCCAAATTGGCACTTTTGATAACAGTTCATCAAATAATATTATACTCAGTGGTAAAGCTTATAATATTTATTATTTTTTTAGAAAAAAATAATATACTATATATTTTCGTTAATTTTTTTAAAAAATAAATATAACTAAAAATTATAAAATAATTAGCCTTTGTATTTAAAACTTCATATACCAATTATCAAATTTTTTGTCATTTACACTACAACAAAATTAGGTTATAGAAATATATTTTCATGACACTTTTGTATACACTACAACAAAATTAGGTTATAACGACACTTTTAAATATTTCTAAAATCTAAAAAAAAGTCGCTGACAAAAATACCGACACTTATTATAAGTGTTGCTATATGTGCCGTCGCTGGTGTGTATAGCGACACATTTTTGTAATGTGTCCCAAAAATGTATCCCTATAATTTAATTTTGGATATAGATGGAATATAGATAGGGCACTTATACAAAAGTGCCACAAATATGTGTTCCTATAACCTAATTTTGTTGTAGTGATAAATGTCATATTTATATTCCATCTATATCCAAAATTAAATTATAAGGATATATTTTTAGGACATATTATAATAATGTGTCTCTATATATACACACTAACGACTGCACATGTAGCAATACTAATAATAAATATTGTTATTTTTATCAGTAATAATTTTTTAATTTTTAAAACTATTTAAAAGTGTCGGTATAACATAATTTTATTGTAGTGTTATATTAAGAACGGTCGGTGACCTACCAAGTTTTAATGCTAATTTGTAGTGATTTGTTAGTATTACCTTTCTCAAATGCTGCTTTTGTTAGTGTAAAGTAGGGATGACAATCCAGCTCGCTGTTCGCCAGCTAGCTGGTGTTCGGCTCGTTTACTAAACGAGCGAGTTAATCTCGAGCTCATTTCAGGCCGAATTTTTCAGCTCGTTTAATAAACGAGCCAAACACGAGCTAGGTCAGCTCGCTCGTGTTCGACTCGATAACAGCTCGAATATATATATATAGAGAGTTGGGCTGGAATACTATTGATAGCACCAGCCTAATTTTACCATCCATTTTATAGCTTTTGGATCACATTGAGATTCGTGAAAGCTATTTAATGAAAAATGGAAAAAAGAAAAAGTAAAAAGAAAAAGTAAAAAGTAAAAAACTTTTCTTTTTAATTAAAGAGTTTGCACGAATCTCAACGCGATCCAAAGGCTATAAAATGGGTGGCAAAATTGAGCTGGTGCTATCAATAGCATTCCAGCCCAACTCTATATATATATATATATATATATATATATATATATATATATATATATATATATATTACTATTTAGATTTTAGACTATTAATTTTTTTGTAAATTTTAATTATTAGGTTAAAATTTTAATTTTTTAATTTATTTTTAATTTTATACCTAATAATAAGAATGAAAATTAAATTTTTTGTTCGCAAGCTAGCTCATGTTCAGCTCGTTAACGAGCTGAACACGAGCCAAATTTTTTAGTTCGATATTTAAATGAATCAACTCGTGTTCGGTTAAACGAGTCGAATGAACCGTTCTCACTAGTGTTCGATTCGCTGACACACCTGTGAAGGCGTTCTTCACTTGCATTAATTGCTACACGAATTGAGCTATGATGCATTTAGAAACACCAACTTTTAATTTTTGGATTCTTATATTCATACCATCACCACTATCATTTATTACATTCTACATGCCCATTGATCTAAAAATTAAAAATATATATATTTAGAAGCATAGTAGTTCCACACTTGCAGCACTATTCTAAAATATTATTTATATATATTTGTCAATATATCAACAACCAAAGACAAGCATTTTTCATCTTGACTTAATATAATTTTTAAGTAGATATATATAAAATATGAACCTAGTTAAATAGATATAAAAAAAAAAAATATTCAAAATACTAAAATATATTTACTATTTTATAAGACTGCATTTGATTCAGATATAAATAAGATCGTCTTATTTTAGAAATAGGTACGTATAAGTTTAAGAACGACTTATTTCAAAAATAGATATATAAGTTCAGGAACAAGTAGAAATAAGATCAATTTTATATTTGAATAAAAATTATGTTGTTTTCGAGAATAAGAAAAAAAAAACCGTTTAGATAGTTAGATTAAAATAATAAGAATAAAAATAATTATAATTTTAAAATAATAATCTTTTATCTAATTAATTAATATAAAAATATTAATTAAATAATAATTTAACTTATTTAATTAAGTATTGCTAGATAATTCTAAATATTAATTAATAAAATAATTAATAATAATAAGTATTATTAATAAAATAATTAGTTAATTATTTAATAATTAGTTAATAAAATAATTATATTAATTAAAATATTAAATTAATTAAAGTGTTAGATAATAATTAAAATTATATTTATTTTAATTAAATTTATTTTTAAATAAAAATAAATTTATTAAAAAAAATAAAAAATACTGTTTTTATTCATAATAATTAAATATTTCGAAAAATATAACTGAAACAAAATTTTATTTCAGATTTTATTCTCAATCAAATCAAATGGTGTGTAAAAGTACTGGTAAGCAGTAAGAAACAGAGGAGTCTCAGTCCCGCATAAGAGATAATATGCGGACGCCCTGTGGATGTATTTCCTCCAGTTCGGACCGGACCAGTAACAGTTTCGCCGACTCCCAGGTTTGACTCCTTTCGCCCGCAACGAAGCTTCGCGGCGCCCGCTAGCGACGGTGGGGCCAACGACGGACCAATAACAAAATCCACCCAACGTGTGTTATATTTATACTCAGTGGAGGTTCCTGAACATTTCCCGTGCCCAAAAAAAAAAAAAAAAAAAAAAAAAAAATCTTCTTTTTCAGCTAAACTTGCAGAGTGAAAGAAGAAGTTTGAGAGGTGAGAATTGGCGATGGGATTGGCGAGTAGGATGAGAGATGCGGAGGCGGAGCTGAATCTGCCTCCGGGGTTCCGGTTTCACCCGACGGACGAGGAGCTCGTGGTGCACTACCTGTGCCGCAAGGCGGCGTTCCAGCACCTTCCCGTACCGATCATTGCTGAGGTCGATCTCTACAAGTACGACCCCTGGGAACTCCCAGGTAAATATCATTTGTTTTTTTTTTTTTTTTTTTTTTTTTTTTTTACTTCTAAATAGATACAACAACAACAATAAGACCAAATATCTCCAATCGAATTCTTAGGGCTTATGTTTCAGATCTGTGAAATATGTAAGCGCTGTATTGAATGTATGTTTTTTTTTTTTTTTTTGTGAGCAGAGAAGGCATTATTCGGGCAGAGGGAGTGGTACTTCTTCACCCCCCGTGACCGAAAGTACCCGAACGGGTCGCGGCCGAACCGGGCCGCGGGGAGGGGCTACTGGAAGGCGACGGGGGCCGACAAGCCCGTGGTGCCGAAGGGGACCCAACGCCCCGTCGGTATCAAGAAAGCCCTCGTCTTCTACTCCGGCAAGGCCCCCCGCGGCTCCAAAACCGACTGGATCATGCACGAGTACCGCCTCGCCGACACCTCCCGCGTCCCTAACAAAAAAGGAAGCCTCAGAGTATGTCTTCCAATCAATTTCAAATTTCAAATTTCAAATTTCAAATTTCAAATTTTACTTCTTCAAGTGTATAAACGGAGGGCTAACTGGTTTTAAAAATTTTCGCAGCTGGACGACTGGGTGCTGTGCCGGCTGTACAACAAGAAGAACAGCTGGGAGAAGAAGCAGAGCCAGAAGGAGGAGGCCTCGTTGGGCGAGACGATGACGACAGCGACGGATTCGACCGACGACACGGGATCGAACTTCTTCCGGACGCCGGAGTCGGACGTCGAGAACGAACACGACGTGTTCGATAAGGCGGCGCAGCAGCAGGGGGCCTACCCGAATCACCAATCCGACCAAGTGTGCCAGATCAAGGAGGACAGCGACTGGTTCATGGACCTGAACCTGGACGATCTGCAGGGCTCCTACATGGGCGGCTTCGGTCCCACGCCGTCCCCGCCCTTCGACATGTCGAACCCGACGAGCTTCTACTTTCCAGGCCTCAATTCCCCCAAGCCCAACTTGAACCAAACAATGAACCTGCCACCGTTTTGAACTTGTGATCATCTCAACTGTATATACAGAAGAAGAACAAAAAATATCAAATTGGAAACCGCGCGTAGAAAGAGTAGGGGAGTTATAATTCAGTGCTAGGGAAGTTTTAATTTTAAGTTTGCATGATTCTTTTGTATCTTTTTTCGCGGTTTGGTAAAGAATTTATATTCTCCCATATGAACAATTACTAGTCAAAAAAAAAAAAAAAAAAAAAAAAAAATTATGTGTATAGGAAGGATATATATATATAATGGGTACTAGTAGAACTAGCTAGCTAGGCTAGGGTGGACAATTTTATGTTTGGTTAAATGCTTGTGGTAAATTTTATGCATATGATTTAATGAAGGGAAAAAAAAAAATGCTCTTCGATTCAGTTTTATATGTATAAAGATCCATACATGTTTGTTCCATGCGCGAAAAAAAAAAAAAAGAAAAAAAAAAAGCGCAATATAGTAGTTGTTATCTCAAACATGACCATCAAAAAGCGCAGCTGACGATATTATAGAGAAAAGAGTGACGAAGCGGAAGATTCGAGCAATTTGTAAATAAATAACATATGAAGTCATCTCTTTTCTGAAGATATTCTCAGCTGAATCGACAGCGATGCGAGACGCGGAGACGAGGAAGAGTAAGAGTATTCTATGATTTAAATCATCATGTTACCATCTCTGTCCGAGAGAACGAGAATTTTTGCGTGCATTGCAGCCGCGCTGTTCCATGCTCGCCATCTGTAACAATTTATCAGAAACTAGTAAAGTGAGCATTAACTAGAAGGTTACTGAAAATTTTCTACTGCAGAATTAATCTTCATTTACTTTAATTATGATTGGTTGATGCAACAGTAAAGATAATAGCATTGTAAACACATTCTCTCAAGCTTAAAAATTCCAATGGTTCGAATTGTAAATCTCTATCTTAATTGGTATCGAGATCAAGCACGAGTTTCCAAATTGCCTAATCAATCCAAATACGAGCTGTTTAATAATCAGATCAAGGTTCCTTAACGCGAAGACGTACCTCGATATGGTAGCATCCTAAGAAATCTGAATTGCAGAAACAGCCTCTTCGCACGACGAAAGTTGCGCAGATTCGATTCTCCCCACACCAGAAACTAGAGGGATTGTACACTGGGCTGATGCTTCTTCTTCTATCAATGAGATATTAAACGTAATCTGATCACCATATTTTCTGCTACATCTTTGTCGACCAAATGAAGGAAACTCTCGAAACCAAACAGCTTAAATCTGCATGAAAAGTTAAAAATGAATTAAACGGTAATACGCGTTTGCTCGAACTGATCTGTTATACAAACTAGTTCTTAAACAGGGAGGAGACTGAGCTAACCAATTTGTTCTAACTTTTCTTAACAATTGAGTTAGCCTATAAACACATTTCTTTGTTCTTTTATTGTAACTGATAAAAATGTTCTTGGAAATCAATTTTGAAGTAAACAAATAACTTCTGATGTGGACGAAAAATAAGCTTACTGGAGAGTTACAACTTGCCTTGAGTAGAGCTAAAAAAGACTTAGTGCATTGCCATAACAACACAATATAATTACTCGAACTTAAATCGGCATGTCGCACTTCTGGCCTCTTGCTACATAACACGAAGGAAAACAGTAAATACGTATATATATATCTTAAGTTAATCAAAACTGGAATTTTATTATTTCCCAATACTTCATTACACAAAAGTAGTCTCAATCTTCAATATAAAAGCTCGCTGAGTTGCTGGAAAAGATTTGTTCACACACTTTCAAAGATAAATAAAATTGACAAAGATAAATAAAATTGACAGTACTTGAGTGGATATTATTATTTTTATACGAAATGCACACGTAACTTGATATGTCTGCAACATCCGACACTCGAAAAAATGAAAAGAAAAATATTATCAAAAATATTGCTTACTGTCGGATCGTTAGCGCTAACCATTAATTCCAAAAACTTGAGCTGTTAGAAATACGCAACCAATTCACTTAAAGCATACAGACACAGCGTCCACGGGTCTCGCTCAACTTATTAGACTCACCCAACTCAACTTATTAGTCTTATGAGACTATTGTCACGGAACAGAAAGTTAGACATATTTTAACCTATATATAAATAGCCAACAAATCCCCCCAACACCTGCACCGTGTGAAAATCGAATCCGTGCCACTAGCTTTGATTTGTCGAATCGTTGGCGCTAACCATTAATTCCAAAAAACATAATTAATTTACGTTGTAGTTTCATTTTCATATCTAGGAAGTATTGTATATTTTAAGAACTCTAGCGAGAAGGCACTAAGGCACTCAATAGTGTATTTTGAGGTCGAGTCTTCATATGTGTGTCTAAATGTGGCCATGTGGGGCTCGCCCCAAGTTTCGGTACCCAAATTTTATTTAAGTTCGAATCCGAACCGCTAAATGAATATAATTTTATATATGTGTATAAAAAATAAAAATTCAGCAGATTTAGATTCGGATATAAATTTTGTTAATACCATATATGAATCCAAACCCAAACCCGACCTAAATCTAAATTGATTCTATATTATGTAATATATATGAATATTTAAAATTATATTTAAATTTATATTTTAAAAATGAATCTAAATTGCGTGTTTTCATAAATACGGAGGTTCTAAGTTGTTTTCGATATTGGGATTTTCGAATTGACGATCGGCTCTTAGACTTGATGTATAATATTTAAAATATTTAAAAAATAAATTTTATGATTTTTTGATATCATTTATCTGGTGATCGAAATGACTCAAAATCAACGCTGAAAATAAAAATTTCATGAAATGTGATGATATGATACTAAAATTTTAGATCAAAAATATTGATCTTATTCTATATAGTATAAAAAAAAAAAAAAAATCAAAATTTTACTTGATTTGAATATTTTTATACCGTTAAACTTGCAAACGTCTCGCCACGATTATTAAAATTGTTGATTTTAAATCACTATGATCATTAGAAAAATGATATTGAAAATTCGAGAAAATTTAAACATCGAAAACAATTCGAAAGCACACAAGCCTTTTATGCTTCTAAAAACACACAAGTCTAGCTCTTGAAAAAAATTTAAATTTAATATAATATATTTTGAAATATGGTAAAGAGATTTAATTGTTTCGGTCAGATTCGGATTTAGATATAGATTTTAAAATCAATCGAATTTAGATTCGTATTTTTGAAAACCCACCCTAAATCAGATCAGTTGATATCACTACTCCCAACCCACAAATTTTTTTTTTTAAAAAAAAAAAAAAAAAAAAAAAAAAAACCCTCCAGAAGTAATTCATAGGCCTGGCCCAAGAACTCTTTCAGTGTGATTCTTCTACAAGTCCTGGATTTGAAAGACCCAAAACAAAAGGTCCAAAAAAGTCTGGACCATGGTAGCACTAATTAAGATTATTAGGATTATTTTTTACTTTCTACACTGCAGTATTAAGATTATCAATTTTTTTTTTTTTTTTTTCAATATCTGCACTAATAATTATTATTAATAAAACTAATTAAAACCGAGCAGCTCGATCTGTTAAGGGACACTGATTGGAAGTAAGTACGAACGAGGACAGGCTCAGATTTTACAGGGCATGCTTTTAATTTCCAGAACCGACCCGGCCTAGTTAACCGGGGTTGGGCCGCATTCCATTTGTAAAATAACAGGCCATATTTGTGGGTCGGGTCAGGCTTGTCGGGTCAGATTTGTAATTCTGTTTGGCTTGATCTTTTCTTGATATATTTTTTAACATCCAAAAATAACAACTTAAAAGATATATATATATATATATATATATATATATATATATATATATATATATATATATATATATATATATATATATATATATTGTAGAGCTTATATGCTTTTAAAAACACAACCACATCCATACTTGTAAATTTTTTATCATTAAATTTGTATTGGGATTTGTACTTTCACTTTATCTTTCTCTCTCTTTAGTTGACTTTACAAAAACGCAAATCCCAATACAAATCTAATAGTAAAAAATTCACAATTGCATGGATGGACTTTTGCTCTTAAAAACATATAAACTCTACCATATATATATATATATATATATATATATATATATATATATATATATATATATATGCTGGAATACTATTAATAGTATCAAGTCATTAGTGCTATTATGTTTTTAACCCTTAAATTAAAAGATGTGTGGTTGAGATGATAGTGGGCCCCTTAGGTTTAATAGGTGGTTGGAAAAATAGTAAAATCTAATGGGTGAAAAAGATCAAAGGGGTTGATCTAAGGATAGAAAACTTGATAGTACCAATAACTTGGTACTATTAATAATATAGTAGACGGAACCGTCTATATATATATAAGAAATAGGGAGAGAGAGAAAAGGACTTGTGTGCTATTAGGAGCACCGAGGTCTCCGTACTCCTAAGCCATTTTTCATGATAGAACTTCTGAATCAACTGTCGGCTGTTAGACTACTTGATTTAACATATTTCAAATATCTAGAAAATTAATTTTGTGGTTTTTCGTTATAATTTATCTAGTGATCTAAAGGACTCAAAACTAAAAAATTTTAATGGTTGATGTGCGCCGTTTACATGTTTAACGGCGTAAGTACTTAAATCATACAAAATTTTGATAGAAAACTCTTTTTACTATCTACAATAAGATCAATATCTCTGATCGAAAATTTTAGTGCTATATCATATATTTTTGTAAGATCTTTGTTTTTAGCCATCCATTTTTAGTCATTTCGATCACTAGATAAAATAATAACAAAAAATTAAAAAAAAAAAATTTAAATACTTCAAATATACTAGATAAAGTGTAACGAAGCCGATCGTCGATTCGAAAGTTTCATAAATAAAAACGGTGTATGAAGTTCGATAAATGAAAACGGTATACGAGCACAGAGGCCTTCCTGCTCCTAATAACACACTAGTCCTACTCTCTCTCCCTCTCTCTCTCTATACTATATATATATATATATATATATATAGCTATATACTATATATAATAAGAACTATCATCCTACAACTCATCAATAATATCTTGCAAGTGTATGGTATTATTATATATTATTCGGTATATATGGATGATAGGGATGTTTGTTAGAATGTTTATAGTTTTCTACCGTTATCTATTTTTGATTATTTCAACCCTTAGATCATACTCACTAAACCCCTAAATCGAAGGGGCGCACTATCATCCTAACCACGCAACCTCTCATCCAAGAGCTAAAACTCAAATACCAACTTGATACTTTATAGATAATATATATATATATATATATATATATATATATATATATATATATATATATATATATATATATATATATATATATATATATATATATATATATAGCGTAGGGCTACCATACTCTTATGAGTATAAACCCCTTTATACTTATAACTTCTTCACCTTTAGATGAAGAAATGTGCTGTTAGGATGATAGTGGTCCGCCTAGGGTTTACTAGATTGTTGGAGAAATAGTATAAATCTTAGGAACTACTATAATCCTAACCGCACATTCCTTCATCTAAGAGATGGAAATTTATTAGTACAAAACGATTTTATTCATAAAAGTATAGTAGCCAGACCATATATATATATATATATATATATATATATATATATATATATATATATATATATATATAGAGAGAGAGAGAGAGAGAGAGAGAGAGAGAGAGAGAGAGAGAGAGAGTCCGGCTACTCTACTATTAATAGTACCAAATTATTGGTGATATCAAGTTATCTACCCTTAAATCAACCCCTTTGGTTATTTTTACCTGTTAGATTTTACTATTTTTCCAACCACCTATTAAATCCAAGGAGTCCACTATCATCTCAACCACACATCTTTTAATTCAAAGGTTAAAAAGTTAATAGCACCAATGACTTGGTACTATTAACAGTATTCCAGCCTAGCTTATATATATATATATATATATATATATATAGAGAGAGAGAGAGAGAGAGAGAGAGAGAGAGAGAGAGAGAGAGAGAGTTGGCTACTATGCTTGTACTAGTTAAAGACCCACGCTTCGCGACGGACGAATAAATTTACAGTAAATTAGCATTAATAATTAGTAATTAATAAGTAATAAATAATAAATTATTTATAAAGATAGAAATATTTTATTTATTATAAAATTTTCAACTTATAAATCAAAATATATGCGCTTCATTATTTTGATACAAAACCAAAAAGAAGGAACACAAAAGTATAATTAATACATATAACAATTGTTCATTAACTAATAGCATATCGTAATAGAAAACGTTGACTTAAGTTCATTCAAAGTTTCTCTTTATAAACTTTATGAATTAATATTGACAAGATATATTTAATATAAGATAAAAATAACTCCAAGTTTTTGGAACAGTACTGTTGCTAACGGTTAACCTATTATATTTTCACAAGCTTTTTGTAGGAAAAGTAGAAAAAGTAGAAAAAGATGAGGCCTTTAAGTTAGCATGTGTGCACACTTATAAATTATAACTACTACTTTTGTGTCTTTGATTAAAATAGTAAATTACATCAAAGAGAGAGAATTAAGAAGAGTTCGTACATGCACATTTGTCTACTACCAAAAAAAAAAAAAAAAAAAAAAAAAATAATTTTGGTAGTAAGTGTACCTAATGAGGAGATCCAAAGAGCTAATGGCTACTAATATATATATATTTAGTACTGAAGCATATACCTAACCCTGAGGTCCAAATTGTTCAAAGAGATTATATCACATGAATTTACTTTGCTTCAATTATAAATATTAAAAAAAAAGATAAGTACTTAGTGTCTTAAATTTGTCAAAAAAACAAATAATTAAAAATGATTAGGTGAGGAGGCTTTTTTTTTTTTTCAATTTTTTAAATGATTAAAAATAAACTATGACATTTATTTTTCTGTTGTTTCTGAAAATAGAACGAAGAATAATTAGAAATAGTCAATTTTGAGACCTATGGATAATCAAACAAATATTATTAAAAGATTATAAAATTTAAATTTTAGAAAGTTCAATCAAATATGCTAAATCATATTTAATTAGCGGCATCAATCGTATGTTTTATTGCTAGAAATGATGCAAAAATAAATTACCCTATCTAATTATAGAGGTATTTTAGTTTTACTCATATATTAAAGTGTTTTTATATTAATATATGTGAATTTACTATTAATTTATAAATCACATCTAATGGATGGATCAAATCTAGACAAGTAATGAATATATTCTAGTATAACTAACGATAATAAATTGTAATACGTTACGGAATCTAAACCAATTAGAAATAACTATATAAATAATCAAACTCAAAATAAAAAAATAAAAAAAAAAATTTAAAATAATCTAAAATATAAAAATAGAAGTCTAAACAGTTGAATTCTAATCCTAAATTGGGCCGAAAAATGACTTTGCGGTTGAATTTGCATGCTAAAAAAAAGACACTCGAACAAATAGTTATAGCTGTTTTAAAAATATTTTTGTTTTGATTATACAAATTATCGAACTCAACGAAATTTTCGGCTAATCTAAATTAAATCATGTGGTCATTTTATAAATTTTAATGCTTATAAATTGACTGCATTATTATATATGCAAATAAACTTTACAACTGTTTATAAATTATGCACTTCAATAGTTCGATTTCATTATGGCCCGTTCTTGGTTTAATATTAAAACATAAATACTTTCAACTCAAATTTTTTACTTTCCAATTAAAGTATGAATTCATTTCATCAAACTCTGAAGATCTCCTTGCAGACACCTCAATGTAGTGAACATATTTAATTTACAAGTTCAGCCAAACAAGCGCTAATTATCGAGGACAATTAAGACCTACTGTACTTATCTCTTCTTGAGATATATATATATATATATATATATATATATATATATATATATATATATATATATATATATATATAGTTTATTAATAAAACCTACTGAAGCAAAAGGATACGCAAGCACATATTGATTAATAATTAACAAATAGAAGTGCATTAAGTACATCATCTGGTTTGTATTTTTCAGCATCTTCAACACCATTGATTGCTACAACCCCTACCTGTGGACATTTTTTATTTATATTCTAAAACTAATTTAGTAGGCTCTGAGTCATTTTGTTTCAATTTAGGGTAGTGTAGGAGTAGAAAAATATTATTGTCCACATGCATGGAGTGGCATCGATCATTGACACGTTGAGGAGATACATGCAATGGATTCGTCACCTGATCACCCCATATAATAACGTAGTAGTATCACATGATTCTATTATCCTTTGTGTTGTGACAAAATTTATATAACAAAATAGAAACACAAAATATATAAAGGGGAGAAGTACTACTAGAAATTTTTTTAAAAAGAAACTCTGATGATAAGCTATTACTCCACATTTCCCATGTAGTTCTATATGTATGCACTCACACCCAAAATTGTTTAGCTAGAGGAGTTTAATTAATTAGGATCGGTTTTGATACCATAAAACATGTCGAATAAAAAAAATAATCAAATAAAAAAATAGTTAAAATATGGTAATAAAAGACATATTTATTTTAAAGAGGATTTTCGTTAAGTAGGAGTAGTAGAAAATGTATAGAAAAAAATATTATGGCAAAGTCGGTAAAGCTTTAAATAAAAAAAATATAGCAGGATAATTGAGACATTGCGCCAATTGTTTGATACAAATTGAACAAAACTAAAAAATACAAGAGAATAATTAGGATATGATAGAAAATACTAAGAAATTTTATAATTTATCCAAAAAAAAAACGAAAATACTATGAAGAGTATAAATAATGAGGGAGTAAAAGTTCAGAGAAGATTAAAAGAGAAATGCAGCAGTGCATGCATGCATGCTCACATGTTTCTTAAAGCCTCCACAAGAAGGAAGTGGAATAAGCTTCTTTTCTTCTTTTTCTTTTTTTTTTCCTTACATCCCGAAGAAAAAATATTTTAGAGCTTATATACTTTCAAAAGTATAAATCCAACTATGCTTATAAATTTTTTATTATTAAATTTACATTGAGATTTGTGCTATTATAAAGCCAACTAAAGAGGAAGATAAAAGAAAAAAAATAGTACAAATCTCAATGCAAATTCAATGGTAAACAATTCACAAGCATATTTAGGCTTGCGCTTTTGAAAGTATATAAACTCTACTCTCTCTCTCTCTCTCTCTCTCTCTCTCTCTCTCTATATATATATATATATATATATATATATATATATATATATATCACTACAACAAAATTAGGTTATAGAGACACATGTTTGTGACACTTTTGTATAAGTGTCCTATCTATGTTCTATCTATATCCAAAATTAGGTTATAGAGACACATTACAAAAATGTGTCGCTATACATCTTAGCGACGGCACATATAGCAACACTTACAATAAGTGTCGGTATTTTTGTCAGCGATATTTTTTTAGATTTTAGAAACACTTAAAAATGTCGCTATGGCCTAATTTTGTTGTAGTGTATATATATATATAGAGTCCGGCTAGAATACTATCGATAGCACCAAACAATTGGTGTCATCAAGTTTTCAGCCATCGGATGAAAAGATATGTGGTTGGGATTATAGTGGTCCCCTAAGATTTTTACTATTCAACCAACCACCTAGTAAACCCTAGGGGCCCACTATAATCCCAACCGCATATTTTTTCATCCAACGACTAAAAACTTGATAGCACCAATGTCTTGGTGCTATCGATAGTATTCTAGCCTAATTATATATATATATATATATAGTTTCTATACTTTTAAAAGTATGAAGTATTGATGCATGTAGATATTTAGTTCTTGGATGAAAAGACGTGGGATTAGGATGATAATGGACCTTTGGATTAAATGAGTGGTTATTAAAATAAAATAATCTAAGAGATGAAATTAGTTAAAAAAATAGATTTAACAGTAAAAAACTTACAAACTGTCACGCCCCGGGGTCGAAACTGCGACCCGGGCTCGCCAACAGATCCGCCACCTATGCTAAAACCCGCATAGGCGAAGCGTCTAACCTGCAAAAGATAGTACTATAGCTACACAAATGTCAGAGCTGAAATAAAATGCTGTAAAATAAAATCCAATCACTGTACAACATGAAATAAAGTACACTATCCATCTCCTCAGATATAGATAATCATCATACAATGTCCTCAGTACAGCATCTCTCAACTATAAAAGGAGATAAACTAAAACTATAGTACATCAGTCTCAACATCAGTCTCTCCAAATACAAAAGATCTCTCTCCAAATAAAGCAGTAAAAACCAGCCAACAGCTACCAGGAATCTCCAACCAGGGGATACAGCTACACTCCTCGGGTGGTAAAGATCTAGCTCGTGACTCTCTCGCCTCGGACAACGACCGAAGATCAGCAACTCCAAGAGGACTCTGCAAAACAGGGGGGAGAAAAGAAAGGGAAAACAACAATGGGGGTGAGAACCACTAGTAAACCAGTAGCCTCCCCCTGTGGGTAAAGCCTCAAGCTCCGGCGTACCCACTAAGTCTACTAGAGGCAAGAAAAGGGGTGAGTGGTAAAGCTGTAAACAGAACTACTGAATAAAAGGGGAAACCACAACAAGTATGCCTCTAAATGCAATACCGAAGGAAATGACGGTATGAATGCATCAGGAAACAGTATCTGACCAAATAGACCCAATCTAGTGCCACCAGTAAAACTGGTACTGCCTGCTCTGCTGTCGAGCTCAAGAACTCAGTACCAGCACACACTCGAACCAAGCACTCACAACACCAACTGACCGGCGCTCGGCACGGTCTAAAGCCTACTCCGGAGTGGCACTCGAGGGGAGCGACCCACACGAGTAAAGTATCTCTGTATCAAGCATCTCTGTAACCACTGTCTCACAATAGCAGGACTGGATCATGACTATGATCAAAGTGGGAAACTCCGTCCACTAATGAAACCCCGATCCGATGCAATAGTACTCAAAAGTGGGAAATACCATCCACTAGAGAAATCTGATACCCAATCTGATGCAATAGTAAACATCCGGTCAACCGCCCAAAGTCCGCGGTCACCGCAATAACCCACAACCCACAATTGGGTAAAATAATCAAGATCCGGTCAACCGCCTACTGTCCGCGGTTGCCGCAATAACCCACAATCCAACATCAAGTACACCCTGTCATTGACCCTAAGGTCCCGGCTACACTATCCCAAACCTCTGCTCGAACCCGAGCAACATGACTCGAAAGTCTAAATAAGAAGGAGAAAGAAAGCAATCATGGTTTCTCCTAAGTCAAATCCCAATATGATAGTGTAGCAATAAAATAGTGGCCTATCTAGATGTCCAAATAAGCATGCAAAAGTCCTCATGCAATGTGAAAGAGAGAGATGTCAAATAACAGTTTTACATGTGTAATAATTAATAATATCCACATAAATATAACAATCATGCTAAAATCATCAGTCAACTACACATGTATAATCCCTGATCCATAATAAATCCCAAAGTGACACCCGCACATAGATATGTCATTATGTCCCAACAATTAATCCATTTAATCCACTTTCATAAAATCTAGGTGCTAATATAACATGTTAATTATCACTATTAAATTATTTCAATGATCATGTTCCAACAGCAATATTATCCCAATAATATCCCCAACATGCTATATCCATAAAATTAATCTCAGATGATAGGCTCACATTTATATCAGTCAATCATGCATGATACTCAATCAATATGTTCAATAGTGGGGTTTTCTAATAAACTTAGTGAGTAAGTCAGATGTAGAGACATGCAACAACCACCCACCTCGAAAAGCGCGCACAACACCAAAAGAGACCTCTCGCTGCCCGCTGTCCTCTAACACAGCAATCCACTAAAAACTGTGTCCCACTGCACAGAACAATGCGCACAATTAATCCCAAAACTGCACAAATACCAACTGTCCAAAATCAGCCCCAAAAATGGCTAAATATCACCTCTATCCAGTCCTCAAAAAAATCCAGAAAATTCACGGTCGCGTTCCTCGCGAAGAGTAGCCCCAAAACGACTATTTAAACGCTCAGATCTGATACCTGTAGGCCAAGATAAAAATAAAACACCGTTGCATACTCAAAATCTCCACAACAGAATTCCTGTAGCAATCTGTCCAAGAAAAGCTTAATTATCACCTTCGAAACAATTTCCAAAAATCCCAGAAAAATCACCACTGTGTTCCTCGCGACGAGTAGATCAAAATCGAGTCCTGAAACGCCTTGATCCGATGCTCCTAGGCTGAGATATAAAATCGACAAGCCGGTGCTGTCCAGAATCCAACACAGAAAAATGGGGGTCAAAGATGCCTCGGGAAACATGCCAAAAGTGCAAAATGGAGCGAAGTAATCAACACGAAAAACGAAGCCTTACCTCTTAGGAACATGCTGTCGAAAAAATCGTCCAAAAACTCCTCCTGGTTTGCTCACAGAGAATTTTTGACTGATCTGCGACGGTAATGGGCCGAAATGGGGAGAAAACCGAGGCGAACTGTAAAATCGACATCGCCGTTGCCGAGCTTTCAAAAATTTCGGGGATCCCCACGAGATCAAGGGCATCAAGGGGAACAAATTCTCTATAGACCTCTCCCTCTCAATCTCTCTCTAACTCTCGGAAAAAGGAAGAAAAGAGGGAGAGGTGGCTGCCTTTTATAGGCCCACAAAATCTTTTGCAGAAATGACCCCTGTGTCCCGGTTTCGGGCGCCCGAATCTTTTGGGCCCCGAAACCGGGCGCACACAGTAGCCCGGCCCAACCCGGCCCACTCCGCGCACGGGATCCGGTCGGACCGCGCGGCCGTCCGACCCACTCCGCAACCAGACACGTGTCCCCCAACACGAAACAGCGGATCCGGCCGCTCCCCTCGCGCCGCGTGGCCAACCTTGGTCAACGGAGTGGTTGGCGCCGCCAATGGCGGGCCGCCACGTGGCGCACGCGTGCGCCACGTCGGCGCCGTGGCCACCACGCCAGCCGCCACCGCCACCTGCCGCGCCCCCCTGCCACCTGCACGTGTACAGTGACGCGCCCAATCCCTGCGCGCCACGTGTCCATGCCACGCGCTCGCTGCACCCGGTGCACGCCACTCCAAACACCGAACCAATGATATGCTGCCACGTGTCTACCACCGGTCCACCGTGCACCCCGAGAAATTCCATGAACCGCGCCTTGCAAGCCATCCAACAAGAAACGCCACGTGGCATCCCTCGGGTGCACGCCGCCCGCGTGGACCGCGCGCCTGCCCGCGCGCCCACGCGCCTTGCCCGCCGCCGCTCTCCGCCTGCCCGAGGCCGCGCCGCCGCTCTCCGCCACTGCCCGCCGCTCCCGCGCCGCCGGCGATCGCCGGAAACACTGTTCCGGCAGTGAACAGTGACCGGTTGCCCAAAACATCAAGTAGGTAGTCCGTTTTAACCGTTTTCGCGCGCTGAATCCGAATTTGACGTCCGTTTTGCCAAATTCCAACTCTAAAAATTGCCGAAGGCACCCGAAAATGTGTTCTTAGCCCAAATTTCGCGCGGAGCCCAATTTTAATATCCGTTTCGCGCGAAACCACTTCTAAACCCTCCACGGGGTCCTCCGATCACTCACATGATCCATTTAAGCCCGAAGTCCAACACTTGTGCCCAATTATGCCCCAAACACCTCCAACACACCAGGTAGGCCCCCAATAGCCACCCCAACACACTGCAGCAGCTCTGCGGAGATCCGGGTCATCACACAAACACTAATTGCTTAGTGTTTGTACATGTATAAACCGGATATATATATATATATATAATATATATATATATATCGTATATATATATATATATATATTATTATATATATATTATATATAGTTCGGCCATATACTATTAATAGTACTAAGTCATTGGTACTATCAAGTTTTCT
Organism: Tillandsia fasciculata; assembly: GCA_029168755.2. Classification (NCBI taxonomy): domain Eukaryota; kingdom Viridiplantae; phylum Streptophyta; class Magnoliopsida; order Poales; family Bromeliaceae; genus Tillandsia; species Tillandsia fasciculata. The sequence continues at coordinate 3,192,282 of CM054938.1, read as the reverse complement.
ATTTTAGATCAACCCCTTTAATCATTTTCACCCGTTAGATTTTACTATTTTTCCAACCACCTATTAAACCCAAGGTGCGCACTATCATCTCAACCACACATTTTTTAATCTAATGGTTAAAAACTTAATAGCACCAATAACTTGATACTAGTATTCCAGCTAACTATATATGATATATATATATATTATATATAATATCATATATATACTATAGAGATGAGAGAGAGAGAGAGAGAGAGAGAGAGAGAGAGAGTAGGAAAAATCCAACTATACTTGTGAATTTTTTACCATTTGATTTGTATTGTGATTTGTGCTAATGTACTTTCTCATTCTCTCTTTTTAGTGACTTTACAATAATACAAATCTCAATACAAATTTAATGGTAAAAAATTTACAAGTATAGTTGGGCTTGTGGTTTTAAAAATATATAAGCTCTACTATATATATATATATATGTTTATATATATATAACATATATATATGTATATATATATACATATATATATGTATCTATATATACATATATATATGTATCTATATATATATATATATCTATATATATATATATATATGTATATACCTAACATATTATATATATATAATACACATATAATATGTACATATACATACTATATATATGTATACATATACATACATAGATAGCTTATACATATACCATACATATATATATATAGACATATACATACATATATCTATATACATATACAAAATATATATATATATATACATATATACATATAATATATATATATATATATATATATATATATATATATATATATATATATATATATATATGAGTTCGGCTACTATATTTGTAAAAGTATCAAATAATTGGTACTTGTAAGTTTTCTACCGTTAGATATATTACTTTGATTAATTTCAACCCTTAAATCATATATATGAATTGAGCTCCTATGATTTTAAAAGTTCCAACTTATTTGGTGCTTGAGGGTTTTTAGTTCTTGGATGAAAGGATGTGTGATTAGGATGATAGTGGCCCCTTGAGTTTAGTGGATGGTTGGTTGGTGGAATAGTATGATCTAAAAAGTAAAATTAGTCAAAAAAATTGATCTAACGGTAGAAAACATATATATATATATCATTACACCGTAAACTTTGTGAGAAGAAAACAAATTAGTGGTTCAATTGATCCCCCACTCTTCAAACCCACACATATGCTGGTGTACTATTGTAGTACATGAATGCCCTTAGGAATGAGAGAGAGATTATAAATTTAAGTGTGAAAATAGTTTACATGAAATGACAATGAGAGGGATAAAGTAGTATTGACATTAATTATCATGTCAAATTAATCTAAAGGTTGGATGTTTTTGTTGAGTCCACAATATACATATATTAATCTAAAGGTTGGATGTTTTTGTTGAGTCCACAATATACATATAGCAATTGAAAAAGATCAAACCATTGAAAAGTTGAATTACTTGTGTATGCCACTACGTTGAAAAATATTAACTTATCAACAGTATTTAGAAAGATCTTTAAAATTACGCATATGAATACTAAAGTTTTGACTAAAACAATCCAAAGTTCAATTTTATTAAATTATGATTCTAAAATTCTTTGGGGTCATATAAAGAAATAATTTTACTCATTCACTGAAATTTTAGGGAAAAAAAAAAAAAAAAGTGTAGTTAAGAGATATCTTGAAGGGTATATTTGGAAATTGGTATGAGAAGCTACTCGCCAAATGGAAGGCTTTCTAAAATTAATGAATTTTGCCCATCATGAGTTTCATATGTTTTCTAAAAGTGGAACATTTTTTGAAACAATTTCTTTTAATGCTTTTCTATTCAAATATTCCCAATATGGTGCTAGAGGAACAATATAATTTTTCGACAGAAAAAAAAAAAAAAAAAACGTTTATGCAAGTTACAAATAAACTCTCAAACATTTTAAAATTTTAGACACTTTACTACTGTGAAAGTTTAGGCGGGATCATTGGGATTGTTCTAATGCTTGGTGTTCTTTTTTTTTTTGTTCTTCATTGTTGTCTCACTTTCGAGTTGTTCTCCATTGATGTTTTTCTCTTTCTCGCCTTTTAATTAGTATTTAAAATTTTATTGTCTCACATTTTTTACTAAATTTAGTATATTATATCTTTTTCTCTCAAAATAAATAAAAAAAAAGTGTTCTTTTATAATAAATCGTTTCTTAGTATTTGTTTTATCTTTCTTTTTAAATATCTACATTATTCTCAAAAACAACAATAAGTTGGTAGATAAATATATGGAGCTTTTACTAAGGGGGATTAGGTGATACAAGTTTCGGACTTTTGATCTTCTATTTCTCCTACTTTAAGGCTCAGTTTGGTTTCGAAATAAATCGGATATAACGAAAGTTATTTCTGCTATTATGCCAAATGTTGTAAAAAAATATTAAGAATAATTATTCCGGCCGTCAAACCGAATTATTCTAAATAATTTTAGAATAACCCGAAAACAACTATTCCACCATTTTAGAGGAATAGGGTTATTCTCATATAATGATCGTTTATTAAAAATAATCAAAGTAATATAAAAGTATGGCTATATTATATATATAATTTTATAATATTCTAAAATATTTTATAATATAAAATAATAATAATAATTATTATTGTTATAATTACTTTTATAAATTTATTTATATTATATGTTATTCTAAAATATATCATATAATATAAAATAAAATATTATATAAGGTAATAAATATATTAAATATATAATATTTATATATTTAATTATTATATAATATATTTATATTATATATAATATTTATATAATATATAATATATTATTTATATATTTATATAATATATTATATAATATATAAATATTTATATATTTTATTATATATTATATAATATACTATTTATATATTATATTGTATATTATTTATATATTACATTATATAATATTTATATATTATATAATATATAACATTTATATATTAAATATTTATATTATATGTTATTCTAAAATATATTTTCTTTATTTATTTATATATAATATTTTAATTAAAAAATATATTATTTTTATATATAATATTGTACATATATTAAATATTTTATATATAAAAGATATTGAGAAGAATAATTTTGATATTTTAAAAAAAATTAATCAATTTTTTGTACTATCCTCCATCATTCTTTATAAAATTATCAAAAAAAAATTTGGTTATCCTAAGAAATTAAAATATATCAAGTAAAGCACAATATTTCTTTTATTCCTCTATATTCTAGAATAATAAATTATCTCAAGAATAAAAATATTTATTCTTTCAAACATTATTCCGTTACCAAACGCAGCCTAAAAGAATAATTAAAATAATGTTAGAACAATTGGTTGATTCTATTAAATGTATAGTGTTGTTTAATAAAATATTATCTAATTAATGATTTTAGAAGAAGCACTGTGATAATATACCTCCAACAATTTTTACAGCAGAATAAGAGGTACCAAATTAAACTTCTTGCTGTTGAGATTAATTTACTTTGTGCTAAAATCAAATTTTGAAGTTTTTCTCCTTATCAATTTGGCCATTGTTAAACCAAGCCTCCCTTGACTAGTTATAAGTTATAACATTGTTATATATGACACTTGTAAAAAATTGGGCGATACTAGGCGTACATCCTACATCCCACTCCATTTTGGAATGGATATTATTTCACTTGTCGTATCGAGTGACGAGTAAAATTTATCCTACTCCAGAATGAGATGGGGTCCATCTTGGAATGGATATTATTTCACTTGTCGTATCGAGTGACGAGTGAAATTTATTCTACTCCAGAATGAGATGGGGTGTAAGATATACACTCCTAAAGAAATGTATACTTATATATACCCTAAAAAATTTAAATTTTTTTAAAAAGGAGATCATAGGGACAAGGGAAAAGAAAGCAGGTGCTGACACTATCACATGGAAGTTGAAATCTGAATCCCTTGAGGGGATTGGTGGGTTGGCAAATTTTGGATGTCGTTTTATCTTAATATACTTTGCACATGATATTTTTCTTTTATTTATTTTTGTTCTTTCCCTAGCTCGTAATATAGTTCTCTTCAGTGATGTGAAATAATATTTGAAGCCATATTAAGAAATAAGATTAATTTCTTACAGCTCTTTTTAACCGTATCGGATAATAATAGATATACTTTTATAAAATTTAAATTTTTATATTTATTTAAAAAAAATGATAGATTGTTTATATATATTCGCACCGTCAATATTCGTTTGAAAAATATATTTAATCATAAATTAAATATTTAATCTTGATTAGTGAGTGAGATAAATTTATTTTCTTATCTTTTTATATTTTATACTCAATCGTAAATATATTTTTAAAAAATTGAGACTTTTGGAGGGACATATTTGCAAAGATAAAATTAACATTTTATTTATATTTTGTTAAAAAAATAAATAGTAAGCTAACGGTAATAAACCAGAGCGATATATTAATAACTTAGGACTTTTGAAGGATAAATATGAAAAGTGTTGAATTTTGTAGAAATATATCTACTATTCGATAGATTAATAAGAACATGTATGAAATTATTTCCAAATAATATTACGATTTTGACTCAAAAAAGAAATTTAATTATGCAATCCAACCTAACAATCATGTTCAATTGTATGTTCAGTTACAACCAATTCAAGGTAATCTACATATATTCATTCACTCACCTAGTATATACATCATGAATCTAATATAAAATAAATTATACCCAGCGTAGTTAGCTAAGAACTTAACAGCTAGTTGGTATTTAATATTTCAAATTCAAAATTTAATTATTTTATATTTTTAACTAAATTTATTTATAAAAAAAAATAAACGAAATAAATATATAGTTTGTTATCTTTCTCTCTAATATATATATATATATATATATATATATATATATATATATAAGAATCAACTATCACTACAACAAAATTAGACTATAGCGACACTTTTAAGTGTTTCTAAAATCTAAAAAAAGTATCGCTGACAAAAATACCGACACTTATTGTAAGTGTTGCTATATGTGCCGTTGCTAGGGTGTATAGCGACATATTTTTGTAATGTGTCCCTATAACCTAATTTTGGATATAGATGGAATATAGATTGAATACTTATACAAAAGTGTCACAAATATGTGTCCCTATAATCTAATTTTGTTGTAGTGTATAAAATCATTTATATAATTGACCAGTTTACCAAGAAGCCTTTCCATTTAAGAAGTACAAGTTGTATATTCGATGAACAAAGATAATAAATGAAGTTTTTTACTGTCATAGAAAACTAATTTGATATCTCCCGAGCTTCAAAAGCAAAAATTTCTATTTGAAACATCTCCTTCTAGATATAAAGTATTTCAACAAAGAAGTTGATTGTGTTTCTTCAAATAATTCTAATGAAGCTCCAATTTGAACTGAAATTTTAATCCTTCCCTGCAATATATAGATCAAAATAAAATTAGCACTTCATGTTAATTTAATGAGGATGAGATGATGCCCCACATAAAAAGAATTTGGCTAAAGAGGGAGTGCACTGATTTCAACTGAGAAGTCATGTTTTGAATGACATAAAGGGCACAGTAGTGCTGGGGACAAAGGATTGGGTACAAGTAAAGGTGAGGAGTGATACATGGGAGTGACAAAAGATAAACCAATCATAGAGGTCATTTGATTAGAGCACCTTGGTGGGCCACACATGTACACCCCTTTCTTTTTATTTTTATTTTTATTATTTTGTATTTTTCAATAGAGCTATGATCGCAAGTCACAACATTTGTCTCCATAGATGGCAAATGTGTATATACTAATGTGGCTGGGATATATATATAGATATAATTCGAGTACTAAATTCTAGAAGATCACTATCATTCTAAACACACATTCTATATTTAAGGGCTAAAAATTCACAATCACTAATGATTTGATGCTTTTACAAATATAGGAGCTCAATTATTATATATATATATATATATATATATATATATATATATATATATATAGAGAGATAGACGAGAGAGAGAGAGAGAGAGAGAGAGAGAGAGAGAGTAGAGCTTATATATTTTTAAAAGTATAAACTCATTCATACTTGTAAATTTTTCACCATTGGATTTGTATTATGATCCGTATTATTGTAAAAATATTTAAATAAAGAGAGAAAGAAAGTACAATTGTACAAATCCTACTACAAATTCAATGGTGAAAAAATCACAAGTATGTATGAGTTTATACTTTTGAAAGTATATAAGTTCTATATATATATATATATATATATATATATATATATATATATATATATATATATATATAGAGAGAGAGAGAGAGAGAGAGAGAGAGAGAGAGAGAGAGAGAGAGAGAGAGAGAGAGAGCCCGGCTACTGTATTTGTATAAGAACCAAGCAATTGGTGTTTGTAAGTTTTTCTACCATTAGATCTACCATTTTTGACTAATTTCATCCATTAGATCATTTTATTCTACCAACCACTCACTTAATCCAAGGGACCTATTATCATCCTATCCACATATCTTTTCATCCATGGGCTAAGAACCTACCAGCACCGATGACTTGATATTTTTAAAAATATAAAAGTTTAATTATATATATATATATATATATATATTATATATATATATATATATATATATATATATATATATATATATATATATATATATATATATATATATACTTCTTTAGCCATGTATATGATATAAGAGATATATGGAAAGAGAGATGTAATGTAATTATTAATAATTTAAGTTATACTTTATTTAGTGATTATGCACAATAAAATCGTTAGTTTACTAGGAAGGTTCTTATAGAGCTAGCTGTAACTAAACCTGAGGATCATGACAAGAGCTTGAGAAATGAAGTTTCTAAATGCAAAGATATATTGCCTTAAATGCAAATCTAATAGAGATTAGTAAATTGTGAAATGCATCACCCTACTTTGATCAATTGTTAGGTTCACCTTATAATATTTAAGCACTCAATTAGTAATCAATCGGTGTCTTATATATATATATATAGAGTAGAGCTTATATATTTTTAAAAGTACAAACTTATTTATATTTGTAAATTTTTTACTATTAGATTTGTGTTAAAATTTATATTTTTTACTTTTTTTTTCTCTCTTTAGTTGATTTTATAATAGTACAAATCCTAATACAAATCCAATAATAAAAAATTCACAAACATAAATTAACTTATATTTTTAAAAATATATAAGCTCTTCTCTCTCTCTCTCTCTCTCTCTCTCTCTCTCTATATATATATATATATATATAAACACTATGTGTACAGCCTTGTATTTTCCTAATGAAAATGTTAATAAAACATGATCAGTACTATGTTTTACAGTTTACACTGACTCTACTACCACAGTTGTTTGGGACATTACTTCTTATAAATAGTCTAAACATGGACACATTAATTCTTAACTAGTACTAATCGGGGTCGGGCGCCAATGCACAAATTAAGAAAGAAAACAGTAAAATAAAACAATAAGAAAGAGATATTTTATTATCTTTTACTTTATTTATGTTAAATTCAGAATAATTTCACTTAACTTGAATAATAATATTTGTCAAGACCATGAAGTCAAATGACATATATTATGTCGTTGTTCTTCGGGTAATCATTAGAGATGACATATAAGTACACATGTTTAAATGATGAATAAAATTGTAATATAAGTTTCAAGCATTATTAATCTATGATTAGACGTCTCAAAATTAATTTTTTTCCTGTAACTCTCCCACAAAGGTACGTCAATAACCAATTGGATTATATCACCTGGGCTAATTTTCTTATGTTATATTAAAATTGATACTGTTTTATCATCATAAATCACCATCAAAGAAAAATCTTGATGGGATGATTCTTTGAATGTTTCTATGTGAGAGGGTATTAATTTGGATGTGCCATATTATTACAAAGTTATGGAGGATTAATGCACACTACATATGCTATCATTTTCATACGTACAAGTCCTTAGCATAATATGGCAAGGATAACAATGTTGCTGATCACACCTTGCTGGACCAATTAGAATAATTAAATTTGACTCCCCCTGAGACTTCAAATTAATGAGAGGACAACTACTACTTAAAAAGATAAGGATTGCCACACTGTTTGCTTAGCTAGATTTTTTGTTTTTTCTCCCAGAAAAAAACAATTGTATTTTGTCATTGTATCTTAATTAGTGGGGTCCCATTTATTGCTCTTCGATTAAGAAAAGAAGCCCCATTTTGCTAGCTATGATTTAATTAAGAAAGGGAGAGGTTTGCTTTCATCTGAGTGCATAGTCCATGAGATCATATATATATATATGCTTATTAATTATTGCGAGTTTACTAGCTAAAATTAAATTAATAGGAATACTAATTTCAAATATATATTGAGTTTTAACATATTGATCTTGGTTTAAAAGGCAAAGTTTCATTTTATATAATAGTAAACAAATTTAGTTTAAAACAATGTAGTATGCTTCCATTGAGGAGATCCACATTGAACCCAGACCAGATCTAAGCCCGTACTATACATATATAGTGAACGTAATATATAGCTAGTACAATTTAATTAATCAATTTCGTAACTCGAACTGCTCAATCATTTCGTAACTCGAAAACTGCCGCCCAAATTTGAATCCAGGATCATATTATAGATCCTTCCATTTGTTATTCGGTCTCTGAATTACAAAGTAATTAACCCTAGCTAGCAACAAAATTAATCTACTGATCATTAATGTTAGTATATATATATGGCATTGTTGCATAAAATAGAATTTCTTACCCCGTAATTGGATGCGAATTTGCGACAAAATCATAGTCGACCCAAGCTACCAATGTAAAAGAAACCGAACAAAATAAAAATATTGTGTGCCTTTTTCGATCTATGGATCCCCACATCAACTAAACAAGTCATTAATTTCTTTGATGGTCTTTATGTATGCATATAACACTACAACAAAATTAGGTTATAGGGACACATGTTTGTGACACTTTTATATAAATGTCCTATTTATATTCCATCTATATCCAAAATTAGATTATAGGGACATATTTTTGGGACACATTACAAAAATATGTCGCTATACACCCTATCGACGGCACATATAGCAACACTTATAATAAGTGTCGGTATTTTTGTCAGCGACACTTTTTTAGATTTTAGAAATACTTAAAAATATCGCAATAGCCTAATTTTATTGTAGTGTCTCAGTAGCTAGCTCTGGGTTTAAATTTGTCACGTCACGATATGCAAAGTCTTGAAACTACTCAATACAACATTCTTGTTAACTTGAAGTCGTGAAACTACTCAATATAAGAAGGGTACAAAATGATCATAGGCCAAATTCAATGTTTTACAGTTCAAAAGTATGTGTTGACAGGAATGTTTATGCCTACCAACTAGAGCAAACAAAATATAAGGGGAATAACAGTAGTTTGCACATAGTTTGTTGGCATTCTTCTACACTATTCACATTTACTAATTTGGTCCAACTTATTGAAAACTATAAACTGGCCGCTAAATTATAAAATAATGAAGGTTTGTTGTTATTTCTATTAGTATATAAGAATTCTACTTTGTCTGAGAATTCTGAGTTGTCTGATTTGTTATTTACAGATGTTTCAATCACTGGCCAAAAAAGAGTCAACATCAGCTCTGCAGGAGCCTTCCCCATCAACTGCAAGTTTGGGAAGCTAATTGAAGTTTAGAATTATCTCGAAATTGACTAATATGTTCTGACAGTCTGCCAACTTTCAGATATTGATCCATTTAATTCACTTGTCACTGGATGTAATGGTGGCAAAAAAACTCATTAATCATGTAGTTTGTTGTAGTTAATTAGCACTTATTACTATTGATGAGGGTATTTTGACAGTTATATTTGCTGTTTGTGCTTGCCTTGCAATATGAATACTGTTAATCAAAGTAGCTGGTGCACATCCAATCTGATGTGATGTTATTAACTAATAATCATATGTCGTTGGCTCATTGCAATTGCCGCTATAGTTTCTATTTACTAGTCATTCAATATGTTTTTAGTGGCAATTATAGATAATTATAGTGGCATTTATAATAGTTGCTATTAGATAGTATTTAGCGGCATTTGTTTAGGCTTTTACCAACCGCCGAAACAAATGCCGCAATAACTTTTAGCGACCCTACCAATAACAGCAATTATTATAATTGCCGTAAAACTATTTAGCGGCAATTATAATCGCCGAAAAAGTAAAAAATAATTACCATTACAATTCAGTTTTGTTGTAGTGCGTCTAAAAAGCGTTGTTACATAAAAAAAAATTTATAGTGTTGATTTGTCTCCAAATAATTGCATTTTGCCGTGTCAACATTTAAATATATGCAGCAAATAATTTCTTTTTGCCTCTCTCTTTATAATAATTTTCTTTTTCTCTTTTAAGGATCAAGGATCAATCCAACTTTGTTGTAGAGTGCATCAAGTTTCCAGTAATCATACTACACTTAGTTCTAAATATTGTAGTTAGATAATTGGCAATATATAAAAGGGTATATATAATTTTAGCTAAGTGACACATAATATGCACCCTATAATTACCAGTTGATAATAAACTAATCTTATTGTACTCGTACATTCAAGTGTATTCATCTCAGAAGCCCGAGATCACAATTAAAGTGTCAAAACATATGATTATCAAGTTAGAGGCATTTTATTGTAAAATACATATTACATAAAACTCAACACTTGATATAAGCCCATAATGATTTTTTTTTCTTTTTTTTTTTTTTGAAACGAAGGCAACTTACCACCACTTCATTCGAGTAGAAGATGAGTTAAGAAACAATGTGAGATAGCCAAACCTCAAGAGCGAGAAAAAAAAAAAAAAAAAAAAAAAAAACGTGCCCTTGAAAGATTAGTTACGACAAATTAGTCAAACCTAACTATTCCTAAGCAAGCGAATCTTGCTCGCTAGGTGACTCATCGGATATACTTAAAATATTCAAAAAAATTTCTATTTCATTCCAGCCAAATAATCCACCATGCTATCACGCCCCGCGATTGAAACTGCGATCCGGGCTCGCCAACAGACCCGCCATCTGCACGAAATTTCCCGCACAGATGAAGCATCTAATCTGCAAATCAAATCTATAGCTAAACATATATCAGAGCTGAAATAAAACTAGTAGCTACAGAATCATAAACTGAACATCTGAATATACATAAATCCACAGTATATAGTCTCTCCTGCTATGTAAATAAAAAGATACAAATCTCTTAAATTGTCCAGTACAAAAGTGGAATCTCAAAATACGGGGTACCTCTATCTCTAACTCTCAAAATAAAAAGGAAAGGGAGCTACTCGGCCATGCCCTTACCTCGATCAACTGTCTCCGCACGAACAGAAGCCGGAACAGCAACCTCTGAAAAACCTGTCACCGCAGCGGGTGTGAGAACTACACCAACACGTAGTTCTCAGTAGGTACCGTCGCCAATATCCACGGTATGCCCACTAAGTCTACTGGAGGCAAAACAAATAGGTATGCAGATAATAGTAAAGCTGAAATGAAACTACAGCTAATATGCCTCAAGTATCATGCTCAAAAGAAAAACTCAACTAAGAATATGCTATGCATCCACTCGCTCACGAGGTGCTCACTTCAACCCAATCTCTCTGACTGCCAAATCTGGTCCAGTCAAGCCTGCGCCCCCTAATGTATCAACTAGGGTCCCTCGTGTATCAACGAAGGGTGTCCAATCGGACTATCAAGTACTACGCACAGTAGCCTCATCAGGCGCATCACCATCGCATCCGGAACGGCAACTCGAGGGGAGCGACCCCACCGAGGAACAAGCGTGTCTCATCTGGCATAATAAGCGGCATCTGCAGGCTATAATCCACGATCAAACAGATCGGAAACTCGAATGCCAAAAATCCCACAATCATGTCTAGATCGGAGAATCCTCCACGACTCAATCTGATAAAGCCCATAAAACCCCCAAGACACTAAAAACCCATCCACTAAGTCAATAAAAATCCTCTCGGCCTCCAGACACGAGAATACATGCATACTGAACCTATCTGACCCCTCTGGGCGATCTCAATAGTTAAAAATTATTTTTAAAACTTGTTTTTTCATTAAAACGGGTTCAGTGATTTTTAAAACAGTTCAGATGAAATTCTGATGTCAACTAATCATGCAATCTAGTGTCATATAATGTACAAGTATACTAAAAATAATCTGGGGTTCTGGTTATCAATATGTAATTTTCTAGTCAACTATCAGATTTACCAACTATAATAATAGATAATCTAGACATGCTAAACATGCGTACAATAGCATTAGAAGGCATTCCACAAAGTTTGTTAGAAATTTTCAACCCACCTGGATCGCTTTCCACAGGCTAAGCCGAAGTCGGTGAAGTGCGGGCTCGCTTGTTAGGATTTGATTAGATTTGTAATTGAATCCTAGTTGGATTAAGATTAATATTTAAATCTTAAAAAGATAAGTTTGTTAAGATTTAAATATTAATTAGAATAAAAATCTATTTAGACTAGGATTTGGATATTTTTTGATGTAAGCTATAAATATAGCATATATGCTATTATTTGAGGAACGATACAAAAAGAAAGAAAATAGAGAAGTTTTCTAGGTTTTTAGAAGACGAGAGAAGGGTGAGAGAGATTCAAGAGGAGGGCTCGGGTTGAAGCTACTCTATTGCAGAAGAGAAGTCTGTGCAATCGGTGTAATTCTTCTTTTGGTTAATGAATCTTATTTTACCCGCATATTTTCTGTTTTGGTTTTCTTCTCTTTGTGATTGTATTGGTTCCAGTTTTGTTGAGAGGTCGAATTGTTGGTAAAAAATTCGATTTGACGTTTCCGCTGCGGAATCCCAACTCTAGGCGGTACCAAAGCGGATTACGGTATCGAAGCGGGTTGCGGATTCAGAGAATCTGGTACCGGGGCGAGTACCGGATTTTTCCAACAATTGGTATCGGAGCTAAAGGTTGGCGATCCTCAGGAGATATCGACATCAGAGTACTGGATTACCGATCATCACGGGAGGCGATCACAATTTGATCTCACTAGGCGTGTTGGACTCGAAGGTATGTAATTTTTCGGCTTCAGGTGGAGCTAGAGAGTCCAAAAGCGAGATCGGAGATGCAGTCGCTCAAGGTGGAGCGAAGGAGAGCTCGATGTAGCGATTGAAGATTACAAATCAAATCAAGGTGGAGATTTGTTAGGATTTGATTAGATTTGTAATTGAATCCTAGTTGGATTAAGATTAATATTTAAATCTTAAAAAGATAAGTTTGTTAAGATTTAAATATTAATTAGAATAAAAATCTATTTAGACTAGGATTTGGATATTTTTTGATGTAAGCTATAAATATAGCATATATGCTATTATTTGAGGAACGATACAAAAAGAAAGAAAATAGAGAAGTTTTCTAGGTTTTTAGAAGACGAGAGAAGGGTGAGAGAGATTCAAGAGGAGGGCTCGGGTTGAAGCTACTCTATTGCAGAAGAGAAGTCTGTGCAATCGGTGTAATTCTTCTTTTGGTTAATGAATCTTATTTTACCCGCATATTTTCTGTTTTGGTTTTCTTCTCTTTGTGATTGTATTGGTTCCAGTTTTGTTGAGAGGTCGAATTGTTGGTAAAAAATTCGATTTGACGTTTCCGCTGCGGAATCCCAACTCTAGGCGGTACCAAAGCGGATTACGGTATCGAAGCGGGTTGCGGATTCAGAGAATCTGGTACCGGGGCGAGTACCGGATTTTTCCAACATCGCTCACTGTCAAAAATCTGCCGAAACAGCACCTCGACTCTCGGTCGCGCGCAACTCTGCCAACGCCCAAGGGAGACCTCCAGGAGCTCACAGCTAGCTCCCAAAACCTCAAACAAGGCTTCCTCTGTGCTCAGGTCCACCCACAGCCAACACCACAAAGCCTACTGCGCACACAATCCACACTCTCCCGCAGCTCCGCACGGCGCGCAGGGCAACCACTCCTTCCCATCCACGGCGCGCGCAGCAATCTGCTGCTCCACCCAACACAGGGAAGAAGACAAAAATGGAAAAGTCCATTCCTAGTTCAAAAATCCAATCTCAGCCAAAATCCAAAAATTCGAGAAAAAATCCAAAAATCTCGAAAAAACACGGTACTCACCTCGGTAGCTGCTATCCGCGCGCGCAAGCTCCAACCGAGCTCTCCTCAACAGGACAAGCTCTCACTCTCCCACGCTCACGATCGGAATCCGATGCTTCGACGCGAAGAAGATCCACCAAGAACTCACCGCTCACTCCCTCTTTCCCTCACTCTCGTTCAATCTCTTCTTTCCCTGGTTTCAACTGAGAAGAGAATGAGGGTGTGGTCTCTAATGAAAGGTGGAGAGGAATAAATGCTGTGCAGAGGGGTAGTTGGGATGGCAGGGTGTGAAGTTACTGATTCGCCCCCACTTAAAATAGGAAATTATCTCACTGCCCCCAAGTTCGGGAGGCTGAGTACCGGTACTTGGGTTCCCAATACCGGTACCCAAGCAAAAATTCCCAACCCGAGGGCCAACTCTGCCTAGTCCAACATAGGGTACCGGTATCCTCCTTGGCGTTTCGGTACTCAAGTCATTTGGGGTTTGGCGTACCGGTACACATAGCTCAGTACCGGTACGCAAGGACTTAAAAAAATTCTGCAGCATCCCCAAACCGAAAACTCTCTATTGGATCCCAAATAAATTCGATCCGGTACCCATGCTCGCGTACCGGTACGCATGCCCCTCAAAATTGCAAAATGGCTGGGACTCCCAATTCGACGCCGTCAACTCACTTTTCAATCCGAAGGCTTCCGCGTCGATCTGAAATGTCTCGAACTCATCTGCACACATAAAATGAACACGCCACATGCGATTTCCCCACACCACGCTACTCAGCGGAGTCGGTACACTACATAAAGTCCCGGTACTCTACACACGCGATGGCGATCGTCCCTAACTTCCAACCCCTATAGTTATTTTGGTATGGTATAATACTCTGCTAATTAATAATTTGATAACCATCTTTACGAAAGTACTATTTCATAGAATTGAAATTACTTCTAAATAAAACATTTATAAAACTAAATGTTTCGTATTTAAAATTCATGATTATAACTGTAGTTGTACTATTGTTATTCCATCAGATGATCTTTTGTTGATTCATTTATAACATTGATCTTTAATCTGTACAGTATAGGACATGGTGTTAGGTCAAATGATAAACTTACTTTTTTGCGCTTTTCACACTTTAATATCATATAATAGGCACTACATTAATTACAGTAAATATGATTTTAATTATTTAAGTTATGCTATAGAATCAGATATGTAAGATCTCATATCTCATATATAAATGTACTATAATATAGATTATATTTTTAGTAAAATATTTATATTTTAAATTTATATGTGGTGCTATATAACTTGGATAGTGATATAATTATCATAAGAGTTTTTTTTTTTTTTTAAAAGGTAATATCACGATAGTTAATTAATGTTAACCTCTCTATAGTTGTACTATACCTAGCTAGATATATCAATATAGTAATTAAATATATATAGCAATCAACTAAAAATAGCATAGTTTTAAATTAGATTTTCTATGGAAATTTTTTGTACTTTTTCTTGCTGTCTAA
Organism: Tillandsia fasciculata; assembly: GCA_029168755.2. NCBI lineage: Eukaryota > Viridiplantae > Streptophyta > Magnoliopsida > Poales > Bromeliaceae > Tillandsia > Tillandsia fasciculata. The sequence goes on along the minus strand of CM054938.1, from coordinate 3,176,614 downwards.
CCATATTATCAATGCTCGACTTCATGTAGTGTGACCGTAATTATCTACTCCTTTATTATTTGTACCAAACAATACTTAACTACTCCTCTAATGTGTAGGCTGTTGCAACCAATTTACTTAAAATGTTTCGATATAGCGTCTACGAGTCTCGATCGGATTTAATTTATCTGGACGTTAGATTTATTGTTGAGGTTCTTATCATTATGTCTATTATAGTCCGCAGCCCTACTCAACTTATTAGGCTCACCAAACTTAATTTATTAGTTTTCTGGACATATTGTTATGAGACAGAAAGTTTGATCTATTTTTAACCCATAAATAAATAGCCAACAATCTCCCTCCTAACATATGCACTTAGTCGGAATTGAATCCGTGTCAGCTGTTAAAAATACACAAACAACTTATTTAAAGCGTACAGACACAGCGCTCACATATTTCGACATGATTCAACCTATCTAAACGTTAGGTTTATTGTTAGGTCTCTTGCCGTTAGGTTTATTATGGATCGCAGCTCCACATAATTTATTGGGCTCACCCGACTCAACTTATTATCTCTTGAACTTATTTTCACGGGATAAAAAATTAAACCTATTTTTAACTTATAAATAAATAGCCAACAATATCTAACAATAAGCAAAAATGTAAAATCAAAAACTTCTATCCAAGCAATATCAAGTGAAATAACTAATTTTATACTTTTTTTAAAAAAATTAAGCAATTAACGAATTAATTTAAGGAGCTAGAACTGAGCTCTCCAGTTTTAGTGATCATGATAAGAATTAGATATGCAACTGATAGGATCGATCCATCCACATCGAAGGTATTTATGCATGAGAGTGACCTAAGTAATTGCTCCATGGGGATCGAATTAATTGGCCCCCAAACTGAAAGGTCTCGAATAGAAAGAGTTATATATATATATATATATATTTTTGCATGCCTTTGTACTCCTTCACTCATCCCTTTTGCTCTTTACAAATTCCCAATCTCCCAATCCCCAACACCCATTGCCCTTTGCTCCCTCTCTCCATACCTCTCTTAATTTCCATCCAAAGTAACTACACCCCCTCTTTTTATGAAACTTGTTGCCTAGACATGGTCCACCGCATTCGCCGTGGACCACCCATGCAACAAAATATGCAATGTTTTATTTCAATCCCTACCACCCTATACCTGCAGGGACAAAATAACTTTCACATAGTGATGACTAAAAAGTGATATTATCTATTAACTTTATATTAATTTTCGATACTATAGTTGATGTGGCGTAATTCTTTTTTTTAAAAAAAATATTAAAATTTTTTATTTATTTTTTCTTTCTTACAATGGATTCATGTATTCTCTCTATCTCTTCCTCCTCGTCCCGTGTCCCTTCATTTTCCGCTGCTATTTCTGTCTCGAGTCTCCTCCTCCGAATTATTCCAAGTTATTTTAATTAAACATAGCTATCATTTTGATCATTTTTATTTGTTAGATCATACTATTTTTCAATCATCTACTAAATCTTAGGGGCCCATTATTATCCTAATCACATAACACTTCATCCAAGGGTTAAAAATCTAATAGCACCAAGGATTAAAGAATGTGCGGCTAGAATGATAGTGAACTCCTAAATTTTAGTGGGTAGTTGAAAAAATGGTATGATCTAAGAGATGAAAATGATTAAAGGGGTAGATCTAACGGTGAAAAATTAAACTTGGTAGCACAAAGTTCTTGGTGCTATCGATAGCATAGTAGTCAAACTATATACATATATCTAACGAAGAAAAACTTGGTAGCACTAAGTGCTTGGTGCTGTTGATAGCATAGTAGTCGAACTATATATATATATATATATATATATATATATATATATATATATATATATATATATATATAATTGAGCTTCTATATTTTTAAAAGCACCAAATAATTTGTGCTTATAAGTTTTTTACTGTTAGATCTATCTTTTGACTAATTTCATATCTTAAATCATACTATTTCACTAACCACCCACTAAATACAAGGGGTCCACTATCATCCTAACAACACATCCTTTCATCTAAGGGTTAAAAACCTATAAGTACCAATGACTTGGTACTTTTAAAAGCAGAGAAGCTCTATATATATATATATATATATATATATATATATATATATATATATATATATATATATAGCTAGGATGGAATACTATTAATAGTACGAAGTTATTTGTGCTATTAAGTTTTTAACCGTTGAATTAAAAGATGTGTGGTTGAGATGATAGTGGGCCCCTTGGGTTTAATAGGCGGTTGGAAAAATAGTAAAATCTAACGGGTGAAAATAATTAAAGGGGTTGATCTGAGGGTAGAAAACTTGATAGCACCAAATACGGTATTATTAAGAGTATAGTAGCCGGACTATATATATATATATATATATATATATATATATATATATATATATATATATAAACTGAAATACTATCGATAGCAAATGGGCTCCGTTGTCACCCATTTGTTTTCCATGATGGACCTTCCAAATTGGCGATCGGTATCGTTGAACAAGATTTAGACTACTGAAAGTATTTAGAAATCAAATTTCAAATCTTTTCAATATCATTAACCTAATGATCAAAAGACTCCAAAATTTGTAATTTTAATGATTGATATAAGTTTTTTACTCGTTTACGGTATAAAGAAATCGAAATTAATTAAATTTTGGTTAAAAAAAATTTAAACTATTTAAAATAAATTTTATACTTTCGATTTTGATTACAGGATTCCTATCATCATTTTTTAAAGGATATTTATTTTCAGCCGTTTATTTTTGTGTCAACTTGATGAACAAGAAAAGAATATTTAAAAAACAGTATGAAATTTAATTTTCAGATAGTTTAAATGGTATATATCATATTTAACAATTCAGATCGTTGTTTTGAAAACTTCATCATCGAAAACAAATGAGTGGCAACGGAGTCCGTTTGCTATTTATATAGTATTCCAGCCTGGCTCTCTCTCTATATATAGAGTTAGACTTATGTGCTTTTAGAAGCACGGAGTTTTCGATGTTAAAACTTCCGAATAGATAATCAGCTCCGTTAAATTTGATTTAGAGTACTATTTAAAAGACTTAGAAAATAAATTTTACGATTTTTCGATATCGTTTGTTTAGTGATCGAAGGAGTTCAAAATCCACAATTTTAATGATCATGGTGAGCGGTTTGCAAGTTCAACGGTAAAGAAATATCCAAGTTACATGAAATTTTGATTGAAAATATTTTATACTATATAAAACAATATCAATATCTTTGATCTAAAATATTAGTATATATCATCACATTTTGTGAGATTTTTATTTTCACCGTTGATTTTGAGTCATTTCGATCACTAAGTAAATGATATTGAAAATTTGTGAAATTTATTTTCTAAGTACATATTTCAAATATTCTAGATCCAGTCTCATGGAGCGGATCATCGATTCGGAATTTCCAACATCGAAAACAACTTTATAGCACGGAGGTCTCCGTGCTTTTAAAAGCACACAAGTCGAACTATATATATATATATATATATATATATATATATATATATATATATATATATGCTACTATGCTATCGATAGCACCAAGTCATTAGTGCTATTAGATTTTAGCCATTGGATTAAGGGATATGTGGTTAGGGGGATGTGCGGTTAGGATGATAGTAGGCCCGGCTCCTAGGGTTTAGTGGGTGATTGGAAAAAATAGTATGATCTAAGGGATAAAAATGATCAAAGGAGTAGATCTAACGTTGGAAAACTTGGTAGCACCAAGTACTTGGTGCTATCGATAGCATATCAGTCAGACTATATATATATATATATATATATATATATATATATATATATATATATATATATATATATATATATATATATATATATATAGTCCGGCTACTATACTCTTATGAGTACAATCGACTTCATACTCGTAAGTAGTTTTCGATGATAGAATTTTCGAATTGACAATACATACTGCATGTTAAGCATAACTTAGAGCATTTGAAATTTGTAGAAACTAAATTTCATAATTTTTCGACGTTATTTACTTTACAATCAAAAGATCTCAAAATTGATAATTTTTAACAGCCGGTATAGAATGCTTATTAGTTTAATAGTGTAAAAGACTCGAAATTGGTTGAATTTTTTATAAAAAAATTTATTCACTATCTAGATAGAGATCTATAACTTCAATCTTAAATTTAAAAATCCGATTCTCCATTTTTTGAAGACTGTTCGATTTTGACCGTTCATTTTATGCTCACTTGATTAATTTTATTATAATTTCGAAAAATTACGAAATTTAGTTTCTAAAGATTTAAAATGTTCTATATTATATTTAATGGTATGGATTATTGATTCAAAAACTCTATAATTAAAAACAACTTATGAGTACGAAGGGGTTTATATTCATAAGAGTATAATAGTTCTACTATGTGTGTGTGTGTGTGTGTGTGTGTATAGTCGGGCTATGGTGCCTTTAAAAGTGCCAATTACTTGGTACTTATAAGTTTTTCACCATTAGATCTATTCTTTTAATCAATTTCACCCCTTAGATCATACTATTCCACCAACCACCCACTAAACCCAAGGGGCCCACTGTCATCTTAACCACCCATTTTTTTATCTATGGGCTAAAAACTCACAAGCACCAATAATTTGATACTTTTAAAAGTATAGGAACTCAATTTTATATATATATCGAGCCGAACACGAGCAAGTTGATCCTAGCTCATGTCGGCTTGTTAAGATTTCTTTCTTTCTTATGATTAGTCTCTTTACTCTCTCTTTCTCTCTCTTTCTTCTCATCCCGCGTCTCTTTATCTTCACCCGCTCTCTCTTTCTCGAGTCTTTCGCTTCAAGTTCTTTCATCTCCCCCCTCTCTTTCTCCCTAACCCATATGTCCCCCCCCCCCCCCCTCTCTCTCTCTCTCTCTCTCTCTTTCTCTCTCTCTATCTATCTATCTTTCTCTCTCTCCATCCATATGTTTTTTCTATGCCCTCCCAGTACCTCTCATCTGATTCAATAGGAGTGTCAACGAGCCGAACACAAACGAATTGGAGTTGGCTCATGTTTGGCTCGTTTAAATAAACGAGTCAAACATGAGCTGACTTGTTCAAATATCAAGCAGAAAAATTCAACTCATATTTGTTTAAATAGAGTAAATAATTTCTAACAAAAATTCAATTAATAAAATCTATTTATACCGTTAAACAAGCAAAAAGTTTGTATCTATCATTAAAATTATAAAATTTGTAACTTTTGATCGTTAGGTCAATAATGTCGAAAATATTTAAAATTTAATTTCTAGATACTTTCAGTGGTTTAGATCATGCATGTTCAATAGTGCCGATTGTTGATTTGAAAGCTCCATCATCGAAAATAAAAAGGTGACAACTGAGCTGATTTGTTACTAATAGCATTATATATATATATATATATATATATATATATATATATATATATATATATATATATATATATTTGAGCTATATTGATCGAGCCTAGCACGAGCGAGCTGTTCTTAGCTCATGTTCGGCTCATTGAGATTTCGAGTTGAAAATTTTAGCTCTTATTCAACTTGTTAATTAAACGAGCTGATCGATCCAGGCTCTTTTCAAATCAAATACAACCTAGCTTGCGAACAGCGTTGAATTGCCACCCTAGTACTAATCGCGCGATAAAGTACTGTTTAAATAGTGCTTACATATCAATAAAACACTGTAACATAAAAACAATCAATAGTTTCACATTTTTATAAAATTTAAAAAATCTTAATTTTTGAACCACCTGCTTAAGCATTTTTAAGACTTAAAATCTTATTTCTAGTTATTGGCACAATATAATTGCAAGAGCTAAACGGACTCATTTATATTAATTCTTCTCAACAATTCTTCGCAGTAGAATCACAATATCCGAATTTGAAGCTTCTATTTTTATGCCTAATCATAAATCATATTTTTACTTTTACTTCTCGCTACAGCAAACAATCCAAAAATTTCTAATCGCCAAACACACTGTGCCGACTAATACGTAGCACAGGACCAGACAAAACCTAATTAGTAGTCCATGAATGCTGATGCAGCGGAAGAGGTTCAAGAAGCATTACTTGCACCCTCCCTCGACCTAAAGTTCCCACCTCCGGGCATTCCCACGTGCCAAGGGCAAGCACACGTGAGTGGGCGCATATGAGCAGGAGGAAGAGGACATGGACGTCGTACGCATGCAGAAACGGATGGGTGATTTGAGACCACATTCCTGTGTCTAATTTGGCGGCTTTTGAGAACAGAGAGAGAGAGAGAGAGAGAGAGAGAGAGAGAGAGAGAGAGAGAGAGAGAGAGAGAGAGAGAGAGAGAGAGAGAGAGAGAGAGAGAGAGAGAGAGAGAGAGAGACGAGTGTGTATGGGGGGTGGGGGGAGGTGGCCACATGCACCATGCATGCACAACCCCCATGTGAGGGGGCTCTGACACCATAAGCACCTTTCCCCCCTCCTCTCCTCCTTTAAAGCCGAGTAGTCCCTCTTCACACGTCCCCGTCCCCCCTCGTCCCCACACGAGACACACAACAACACCACCCAAAACCCAAAAAAAAAGAAGGGGGAGAGAGGGAGAAGTAAATAATAAGGTGGTGAGCTTACCACCCCTCATCCCAACCAAAATATAACAGCTACATAAATAATGTGGAAATAATTATGATATTTTCAATCAATATAATTATTTTATTTATTTATTTATAATTTTTTAATAAATATTTTTTTATATTTTTTAAAAATAATATAATTTACTGAATATAAATAATTTGGTGTAGTTATTGCATTTGTATACTTCCCACTCTCGCTGTCTCGTGCATACCAATTGGGGTGAAAAGCTTATGCTTCACATAGACGTGAAATTACTGCATGCACCCAATGTATCTGTACAACTCGTACACCACCCTGCCTTTTTGTAGAGAAATGGAGGAGCTACCCAATGAGGTATCCTTGAGTTAGCCACCTCATATCACTACCAAAATTTTTTAATATAAGAACACTTTTTAGAGGTAAAAATATTTTCGAGTATTTCTATAATATAAAAATATTGATATTTAAAAAAATATCGTGATATAAATTTTTTATTATGTTAAATTAATTTATTAAATAATAAATTTTATTATTATTTTTATTTTTTTTGGAGCGTCGGTATATACGTGACGTGGTGACTTTTTTATTTGCCGATGTTTTAATCAATAATTTTAAATGTATCGTTAAACTATATTAAAATACTTTTAAAATTTATTAAGTATAAAAAATATATATTTTTAAATATTACTTTATCTTCGTCTAAGAAAAACGCTGTCACCCTTCATATCAGATAGAAATTCGGGCTTGCCAACACATTCGTCGTATAATTTGAAAACCCTCTTTTGACTCCAGACGAGTGGGCCAGCTAGCTTAAAAGAACACCCCGAAACACTACAAACGCATTGGATGTTTTTTTCATATTAAAATTCAAAAAGAATATTCTAAATTTTAGAGAAAAGAATTATAATTATTGAATTTAAACAAAACAGACAAAAAAAAAATGATAAATCATGATCTTTCAATAAAACGTCGTTCGAGGACGTACTTCCCGGCCACTGAAATTTTTTCAAGAGAAATGTTGCAAACCTCTTAACATATTAATTATATAAATTATTGATATTTTGTGAGACATATATATATATATATATGTAACACTTGAACTGCTGGTATGAATTAACCTATAATCTTCACCATCAATTATATATTAGAGCTAGTAGTATCCTATAGTACACGTACTTGTAACAAAAATCACAAAACCTATACATTTTTAAATAGAGATTGATGTTATAAAATTAAATTATTTTCTGATAGATATGATCTAAATTATTCAAAAATTAAGTATAAAAAATAATAAAATTTAAAATCTGATCAGCTAGGCTTCAAATTATCGCAAAAATTAACAATATAAAAAAAACTTCCTGTTGGATTAATTAGATTTTTTAATTATTAATAATTCTTTTCATGTTGTTGCTCCGTCACATGCACATACCTTATCTTTGATGTATAGTGAGATTTGAACCGAAAATCTATTTCTAAGGATGAAGTTATGTTGATTTTCTATTATATATCTAATTTTAGCCAAATAATTTACGCTAATAAATTATCATATATTTCACATTAATAAAAAAAATTTTGCTCACTTAGTAAGTAGATAGATCAGATCATCAAAATTTAATATTTTTATTATATAAACTTTTAAAATAATGATATAATATATATATTTGAGCTTCTATATAGCAACCATGCATGGTGCACGAGTGCACCATGTGGAATAATTAGTCCCTCTTCTCCACGGGCTCTCTCATGCATGCGGTTGAAAAGCTCTCTCCTAAGGAAGCAGTTAAAAAAGAAAAAAAAAAAAAAAGGAAAAGAAAAAGAAAGTAAAAGTATAGCAGTAGATTGAGACAAGGACTTAAGTGAAAAGTAAAAGGGTAGGAATATGAATATATATTTTTTATTTCTCTTTCAAAGTGAATCATTATTTACCTATGAATCAGCAAAAAGAAGGACACCATGAACTGCATGCTTCCTATTATGGTGAAGTGGGGATTTGATGATTGAGGAGAGTGTGTTCAAACCCCACGTCCATCATTCGATACATTAATTTATTAAATTCTAATGGGGCTCCTCATGGTTAATGCATGAGAACGGAGGTGGCAAATTTGATTTAAAAGATCTCTACAAATGTCTCTTACGTTGTTGACTCACTGCCTTCCATAGTTGACAATTACTGTAGTTTTTTTTTTTTTTTTTTTTGGGGGGGGGGGGGGGGGGGGGGGGGGGCTTGTGCTGAGTTTATGTGAAAGTGTTATTTGAATTTGATTGTTTAAAAAAAAAAAAAAAATGAACTCAGTTGCACCATATTATGTTAATAAATTAAATATATTTAATTAGAATTAATTATTAAATTGTTACTTTATCTGTATATTGTGATTTAAAATTTGTCCACTATTTATATTTTTATTTACTTGTTTTCCTATTTAAGTCCAGGTAAATATCTAAAAATTTTGAATATTTAAATTTATTTTGTTACTGTACTTTTTATTTGAGTTAGACTTTATTTTTAAAGAGGTTAATAAAGCTTCTTTTTTTTTCTTTTTTTCTTTTTTTTGTAGGAGAGAACAAAAAAATAGATCTCAAAATTAATTTTTTTTAAGATACAGAACTTATTTTATTTTTTTTTGCCAAAATAAAAATCTAAATTATTGTATTTGCTACATATAATTAATTAACACTTTTTAAAGTAGAGAAATTAATTATTCCAAAAGAAAAACTAATAAGCATATAAAATGACACCTTTTTTTTTTTTTTTTTTTTTTTTTGGCACTAAGCATTCGAATAAAGCCTGATTTGATAGTAAAAAAAATGGCTTTTTTGTTGAGATGTTCCAATCAATTTGATCTGTGGTACAGTGATCTAAACTTTATAATTATTATTATTTTTTTCTGCTTCAGAAATATCTAAATTAAATGGCCAACCTTTTTCATTTGTTTTGTTCATTTCAATGATTTAATTTGGAAGGAGATGACACACCAAAGTAGTAAATAAATGTTATATTCCTATCCAACATAACTAAAGATTAGAATCTCTCCTTTCTCAATTTAGCTCCATATAGTAGTAGCAATTAAGTTTCATGGTGTTAGTGCATTATCTTCATTATATTATTTAGTGAATTAAAAAACATTAGTATGATGTTATTAATCAAAGGGGAGCAGCACTAACAACAGCAAGTGAGAAATGAGGGGGCCCTACAACCAAATGATGATGGCTTGGGGGAAAAGAATATTTTAGAGAGTTAGAGAGTGAAAGATAACAAGCTTTGTGCAAAACAGTGCTCAAAGCAAAGATAGAACAAATCCAACAATTCAATGCATTTTTAGATTCTCCTCTACTTACTCTCTCTCTCTCTCTCTCAGAGAGAGAGAGAGAGAGAGAGAGAGAGAGAGAGATGGTAGTTTATATAAGTCACTCCACATCCACCACCTTGGAAATGGAGTAAAAGCCATAATATGAGTAGGGGTATAAAATTGAGACAAGAAAACAGAAGAGAGAAATCAAACTTCAATGATCAAAACAAGTGTAGAGTCTAAACAAGGAAGATCTAAAAACAAACCTACTTAATTTTGGGGTCCTTCAATGCTACCACCCTGGGTTTTCTTAATGAAGTAATTAATTTAGTTGACACAGGCCAATTGGGTTTTCTCTTTTAATTTATTTCTCTTTTTTTTTTTTTTTTTGGGGTCCCTCTCTCTCTCTCTCTCTCTCTCTCTCTCTCTAGCCTTTCTCTTATCCTCACTGCCCTCCCTCCCCCTACCTCTTATTACTTTGTTTCTTTCTTTATTACAACACAACATCCCAGTGGCTCTCTCTCTCTCTCTCTCTCTCTGTCTCTCTCTTCTACCACTCATCTCTGTCCCCAGCTTTGTAATAATAAAGAGAAGAAGAAGAAGCATAAAAAAAAAAAAAAAAAAAAAAAAAAAAAGAGAAGGGAAAAAGTAAAAAGGGAACAAATTAGGAGGAGCTGTTGCTCTTGCTACTGGTAGTGCTGGTGCTGCTAGAAATAGTACACAGAGTTTGTGTGTTGTTTTGAAGGTTTTTTTTGGGTTGCGGGGGGAAGAGATAAGAGGGGATATTTTGGTGGGTCTATGGATGCGTATGAGGCGACGAAGGTGGTGTACTCGCGGATCCAGTCGCTGGACCCGGAGCACGCGGCGAAGATCATGGGGCTGCTACTCATCCAAGACCACGGCGAGAAGGAGATGATCCGCTTGGCGTTCGGGCCCGAGACCCTGCTCCACTCCCTCGTCCTCAAGGCCCGCAAGGACCTCGGCCTCACCCTCACCCTCGCCCCCTCCTCCCCCTCCTCCTTCGCTCGCCACGCCCACGCCCACGCCCACGCCCATGGCTCCATGAGCCGCGCCCTCGTCCCCACCTCCCCGGCCACCTCCCCGTGGGGAGCGGCGCCGCCGCAGCCGTTCTCGCGCGCGGTGGCCGTGGCGGTGAACGGGGGCGGAGGGAGCGAGGAGCTCCAGGGCGGCGGGGGGGACGAGCTCGTGGCCCAGGTGGGTGGTGGTGGTGGTTCGGGGTTCTATGGTGGGGGGGACCTCGTCGACGAGCTCCAGCTCCAGGACCAGCTCGCCTTCCTCAACGACGGGGTCGGCGCGACCCAGGTGTTTCCGTACTCGATGGGTGGGTGGGGCGCCGCCGCTGCCCAGCACCGGCGGAGCTGCTCCGTGAGCGAGCTCTGCCTCGGCGGGGACGCGGGGCTCGGGTGGAAGCCCTGCCTCTACTACGCCCGCGGCTACTGCAAGAACGGCTCCACCTGCCGCTTCCTCCACGGCCTCCCCGACGACCCCGCCGCCGCCGCCGCGGTGGAGCAGGAGGTCCTGATGCGCGCCCAGAGCCCGCGCCTCGGCGTCGGCGGCGGAGGGGGCGGAGGCGTAGGCGGGGGCGGGGTCTCGCAGCTCATGGCCTCGGCGTTCCCCTACTCGCCCACGGGCTCGGTTCCCCCCTCGCCCTCGGCCCCGAACCGCGCGGCGGCGGCGGCGGCGGCGGCGGCCGCGGCGGTGATGCTCGGGTGCGACGACGCGCACAAGTTCGTGGCCCGGTCGCCGCGGCTCGAAAGGAGCGACCTTGCGGCGGGCCTTGCGAACCCCGGCTCGAGGCAGATCTACCTCACCTTCCCCGCTGATAGCACCTTCAGCGAAGAGGACGTTTCCCACTACTTCAGGTAGGTGTTCGACGAAATGCCTAAGAGAAGAAACCCAAATATATACATATCATCATCACAAGGCTCTTCTCTCTAATCTAACAACATGGGTTGCTTTGTGAAGTATCTATGGACCAGTGCAAGATGTGCGAATCCCCTACCAACAAAAGAGGATGTTCGGGTTCGTCACTTTCATCTACCCAGAAACAGTGAAGCTGATTCTCGCCAAAGGAAACCCCCATTTCGTTTGCGACGCGCGCGTTCTCGTGAAGCCGTATAAGGAGAAGGGCAAAGTCCCCGACAAGTACAGGCACTCCTCTTCAATATTTAGCTCTCTCTCTCTCTCTCTCTCTCTCTCTCTCACCTTTCTTTTCCTTCCCCCCTCAAATTCCACTTCCTTTGAAATAAAAAATGCTTAATTTTGACTACTTTTTGATGCAGGAAACAGCAACAACAGCAAACTGAAAGGGGGGATTTTTCTGGGTGTTCAACTCCCACGGGGCTACTAGACACCAGAGATCCCTTTGAATTGCCTCAAATTGGTGAGTTAAGCAGTAAAATTAAACTTGGGTTTTGTTTTAATCCATGGATTTGATTCTTTTTTTGCTAAAATTACCAAAATTTTCACTAAAACTCTAGGAACGAGGATGTTGTATGGCGCTAGTAGTTGCCAAGAAGTGCTTTTGAGGAGGAAGCTAGAGGAGCAGCAACAAGCCGCAGAGTTCCAGCACGCGATCGAGCTTCAAGGGAGGCGATTCATGGGTCTCCAACTGCTTGATCTCAAAGCTCGAACCCACCTCAACCCCACGACCATCCCCTCTCCCACCATTAACCCAGTGTCAGCTTCTGCTGCTGCTGCTGCTGCTGCTGAGGGGAAGAGCAATGGAGGAGGAGCAGGAGAAACCACAAGCCAAGGTGGGTTCTTGCTCACAAAAAACCCTACTTAAATGCCTTGAATTTGGAGAACAAGCTATAAAAGAGAGATCTTGGTGTTGTTAATGTTGCTAATAACTCCCCTCTCCCTCTATTTTCTCTCTTTCTCTTTACAGATAAGAAGCTGAACACTGGAGCAGCTGCGGCAGTGGCAGAGCCCAATGCCTCGGCGGTCAACGCGGCCAATATGGAGGAATCCACCGGAAAAGCAAACCCCAATGTGGATTGTGATTTCCAAGAAAGGTAAACTTTTTCTTTTTTTTCTTTCAGAAAAAGAAAGAAATAAAGGAACCATTTTTTTTCCTCTTTAATTTTTCTTTTTCCACAAATATTTGTTTTCAAAAGCTATTATTAGGAAAGGAATGGGGGAAAAAAGGATGCAAAGAGAAAAGAATGGTTCTTGTTGTTTGGGTCCCTCTTTTTCTTCTTTGACATGGTTTATATACTTTGTGTCTGATTCTTTTAGTATCAGTTTGTTTTTGCTCTTTTTCATTGAGCTTCTGTTTCTTGGTGCAAACAATGTGCAGTAGCTTGGAGCACAATTTGCCTGATAACCCCTTTGCATCACCAACCAAGGCTTCTTCTTCTTCTTCTTCTTCCTTGCTGGGGGACTCTTCCTCTTTCTCCTCAGCAATAATGTTATCTGTTGAGTCTCCTCAGAGTAATAGCACCAGCAGTTTCATGGCTTCTAATCTTCTTCCTCCCACCTCCACCCTTGACCTGGCTTCTTCCTACAACTCATGCTTCTTCCAAATGCCCAGGTATTTTTTCTTTTCAAAATTTTTTTAAAAAAAAGGGAAAAAGAAAAGCTCCTCTAATCAAAAGAATAGTTAGTCCTATTTTGAGAATGCACTGCAAAAAATGCACAATTTTAAAACATACTTAAGCAAAGTTGAAATAAGTTAACTCAAGGCTTTTAAAATAATAGCTTTAATTTAAATCTTCTTCAGACATGCTGAAGAGATTTTAATAAAGAAGTAGATTTTTTTTTTTTTTTGGGAAAGTTGCAATCAAACTACTCTCAATTTTTAAATCCCTGGTTCTATGCTCAATAATTGAATATAAGGGATTGTGGGGCTCTCAGGTTTTCATCTGGGCATGGTGCCATTGGAATGTGAATAGTGAGGGAGGAGGAGACAAGGAGGGGACTACCCCTCCCAGCTGGAGTAAGTATCAATTTCTCACAATAGTAATATACAAACCAACACTCAATAATGATGCATAAAATAATAATATCATCTGCCAACCTTTTGATTGTTCTGTTATTGTTTTTTAATTGTGGCAGGAATGGCCAGCAATGGAGGAAAAAAAGAAAAAGAAAAAAAAAGGTTTAACAAATAGGATGAAAAAGAGAAGCAAAAGAATACTACTTACTCTAGGGTTTATAGGTTACTTTCCTTCTTTATCTTTTCTTAGTTTATAGTTTATTTTAGCTATAGATTAGATCTGGTCCTCCACTCCTTTTCTCACCCCCACTTACCCTTATTTAAATGTTTCTGCTGTTGCTGCTGCTGCTGCTGCTGCTTCTGCTTCTGCTGAATTTAAGAAGAGGAAAGGGAGAGAGAGAAAGGGGGAAAAGATAGCATATAGTAATTTTACTGCTCTGCTGTTACTGCTTAGCCAACTAAGCTACCTACCCACCCTACCAAATACTTGTCAAAATATTTGCATACAGACACCAAACTGAAGAGAAGTAAGAGGGAACAGACAAAAGCCAAACTGATTTCAGAAAAGGACAGCACACAGAGAGAGAGAGAGAGAGAGAGAGAGAGAGAGAGAGAGAGCAAAGGAAAAGGGATAGGGAAAAACACTCACAAGTGTGTAAGATGGGGGGAATCAGTAGGAATCATCATGCACCTCACCATCACCTTTTCTTTTTTCTGGTTTTTACTGTCCTTTACACCCTTGTAGTAATGTACCATCACCTCCTCTCCCACCCTTTTCTCATTTGCACCTTTTCTTACTTTTATATATTTTTACTTTTGTTACTTTCTTACTGTAGACGGAGACAGAGATATAATGAAATGAAAGCCAACAAATAATTTTTACACATCTCACTGTTTTTTACTATGTTTTTTTTATCTCCCCATCTGACTGAGACTCTTTTTGTGGATGTGTTATATATTCTTCTGTGGAACTGTGAATGAACTCTAAAAAGGAGAATCTAATCTTTATAAGCTGTAATTGAATTTGCAAAAGAAGTTCAATTCCACATAGCCTATCATTTAGGATTAAATGCTTGGTTGGTCCTGCAATATCCTTATATATATATATATATATATATATATATATATATATATATATATATATATTATATTTTAACATATATTATATTTTAGTTTTGTTAGAACTTAACTAAAATAAGTAAATGCAAAATATGTGAATCATTTATAATAGAATAATCAAATAGTAATATATAAAAATATAGGTTTTATACTTAAAAGCTAAACAGATGCTTACATATTCTACATATTAGCTCTTGAGATTCCAATCGGGTGCTTTTAAAAGTCCAGGTGCTTATAAAAGTACAGTAGTTTACTTTTAATAATAGGACTTTGGAATCAATTATAGGCTTTTTAAAATTTAATCTAAAAATTTTAAAGTATTTTAAAAGTAAATTTTTAATTTATTTATACTATTTACTTATTAATAAAAAATGGTTCAAGATTAATAATTTTAATAGTTGATATAAGACTCTTGTAATTAAGTTTATCTGTATATAAATATCCAAATTAGGAAAACTTTTCATAAAAAGTTTTGCATAATATATAGAGCAAGATAAGTTTTGATCTAAAATTTTAGTGTTGTATTATTATTTTTCGTAAAAATTTATATTCAGACTTTAATTTTAATTCCTTCCTGCCATTAGATAAATAATACTGAAAAATTCATAAAATTTATTTTTTAGATATTTTAAATATTTTAAATCAAGTCTAATCTAATCAATAATTATTGATTGAAAGATTTTGTGATCCAAAATAATTTAAAAGTACAAAAAAAATTATATTTCTTAAAGTAAAGTGAACTCTATTATATCATCATTTCTTGTGATTTTTTATTTTCACATGTTGATTTTGATTTTTTGGATCACTAAAAAAAATTAATATTAAAAAATTAAAAATTTTATTTTTTTGATACTTTAAATATTTTAGATTAAGTTTAATAAAATGGATCGTCAATTTGAAAGTTTCATTATCAAAATTAATAATTTAGAAGTATAAAAGTTTAAGTATTTATGAAATTATCTTAACTGAACTTGTCTAATTATACAAAACAATGATCGTACTCTAAAACCTTAACTTAATAAAAAATAATATTTTTATATTTTTATATTTAACACTTATTTTTAGCTCAGAATCTTTCGTTCTCATAACATATTAAAAAATATGAAATAATTATTATACTCGAACTTTCTTATATTTAAAAACTTTAAATAGTTAGCGGTGGTTACCACCTCGCTGTCTTGTTTTCGCATTTTGCTCTCGCGCCCCGACGATTTTCGAGACGCATCGAGCAGTACCATCAGAGACCCTCTCTCTCTCTCTTTCTCTCTCTCACACACACACACACTCTCTCTCTCTCTCTCTCTCTCTCTCTCTCAATTTCTCTATCTGTGTATGTGTATGTGTATGCAATATTGTAATATGAATTTATGTAATGTCATTTGGCTTGTTTTTGAAGGGAGTGGTTCACATGGTTTTGCTCAGCATCATTTGTGCATCTGTGGTCCTACCCTCAGCATTTTGTCAATGTATGTGTTTGAGCGTCTGTTTGGCCTCGCTGGATTCTGCATTGCTGGATTTTGCCAACAAAATCGACAATAATGAATACGAATTGTTAGAAAAAAGCACTCTCATAGAAAAATTATAGCTTTTGCTTGTGGAGTTTAAATAGTTTATTTCAGATTTTACGATTTTAAAGTATAGGCTTTAAATTTTGAGAGCTGCGTTATGCATGTAAAATAGGTCAAACATGAATTGAATTGATTTTTTAAAAACAATGGTCTCTTATGGCATTAATTGATTAAAAAACTTGGTTTTTTCTTTTTTTTTTTAAAAAAAGAAAAAAGAAAAAAAAGAGAGAATGGTAGCATGTTATTATTTTTATATTTTTTTTTAAAATAAATTTAGCTAAAAATATTAAATAATTAGATTTTTTACTGTAAGAAAATTTTATTATAAAGAAACTTTTTGAACTGCGTTTGGGACAAGTATCTTCTAGTATTTTTATAATATAGCAAATACTGAATCTTCAAACAGCATCGGTATACGAACTATTTATTATATCTAACTAATTTATTGAATGATAAATTTTATTATTATTTTTAATTTTTCAACGCTTAATTTAAAAAAAAAAAATCTGATATTTTAAAATATCAAAATATATTTTAGTTTCAGATTATTTTGAAACGCCTTTAATTATCTTATTAAATACTGAAAAGGTATAGTTAAATATTAATTTTCTTATAGTATTTGAATTTGAGGCCTCGAATATTAACTATCAAATTTTTTACCATTCGCAATATCAACATTTAGTAACTTAAAAAATATTTGTTACACCGAAATTAATTAACAGGAGGAAAAGTTATTTTAGACTGTAAATACTTATTTTTGTTGTTTAGTGCACCACATCATAAATTAAATTTGTCCATAACTTTAATTTTTCAAAACACAGCAATTAAATTGTCCTGAATAGTGCCAAATTCAATTAGGAGAGATAAAGAAAAAAAAAAACTAATAAAAAATTTACTGTGCGCTGCAATTTTTAGAAAAAGTAAAATAATTTGCTGTTGTAACATTTCAATGATCCTATGAACTAATATATATATATATATATATATATATATATATATATATATATATATATATATATATATATATATATTAAAATAAATAGAAAAACAAGATAATTATAATTTCAAGAGCATTGACTTACTCTCAAACAAACAATAATAAAATAATAATTTTTTAATTTGAATTTCAAATTCAATAGAAAATTATTTTCAATTTAAAAATTAATTATGGACAATTAAACAAATAGCACTTAAGCTATAGGGATGTACTCCACATTAATTATAGAGGGTAGATTTTTTTATTTTTTTTTTTTATTTTTTTATTTTTATTTTATTTATTTTTTTTATTTATTTATTTATTTTTTTTTTTGTATTCAATAGAGGACTATTAATCTTAAGGAGATCAATATGCCAATGAGCATCAAAACTGATTTACATACTTAAAAATTCTACAATAATTTAATTATGCTTATGTGATTAATTCTTATTAATTTCTTATTTGTTACAATAATTATTACTTTGTTTATGAATAATACCATGTTTCTCGCAAATTGCAGTATTAACTATCTAATTAAAATCTTTCATTTTAGCATACACTACGATAAAATTATGCTATAATAATACTTTTAAAGTGTTTCTAAAATTTGAAAAAAATATCGCTAGCAAAAATACTGCAACTTATTATTAGTATTGCTATATGTACCGTCGCTAGGGTGTATAGCGACACATTTTTATAATGTATCCCAAAAAATGTGTCTCTATAAAATATAGATAGAATATAGATATAACACTTATATCAAAATGTCACAAATATGTGTCCCTATAACCTAATTTTGTTGTAGTGATATTAGTAAATTATTGTAGAATATTTAATATAGCATACCACTACTCTAGAGTATTATAAAAATAGAGCTACTATTGTATGCTTTTAGAAGTATGTCTAAGTTATTTAATTTTAATGTTAGGACTTTCGAATTAACAATCTATTTAGTTAGATTTAATCTTAAGTATTTAAAAAAATCTAAAAAATAAGTTTCGTTATTTTTTCATATCATTTATTTAATGATTGAAGGGATTTAAAATCAACAATTTTAATCGTCGTAGTGAGCCGTTTGCAAATTTAATTAACAGTGTAAAAATATCTAAATTATGTAAAATTTTGATAGAAAATTTATTATACTATATAAAATAATATCAATATTTTTAATCTAAAATTTTAGTATCATATTATTACTTTTTATGATATTTTTATTTTTAACTATTGATTTTGATCACTTTCGATCACTAAATAAATGATATCAAGAAATTATAAAATTTATTTTTTAGCTACTTTAAATATTCTAAATCAAGTTTAACAGAAGCCGATTGTTGATTCTGAAGTCCCAGCATAAAAAACGACTTTATAACAAGAAGGCTTTCGTGTTTCTAAAAACGCACAAACCGAACTAATATAAATATATTTATTTAGGAAAGAGTAAGAAGTAGTCTATAAATATGTTTAATAGGAAATAGTATTTAAATATTCTTTAATTTAAAGAGATTCTTACTGTGTTGTTTTAGTAAAACTTGATATTATAAAGCCCTAAAATGATCTATATATCATTTTGAAGAATGAAGAGTAATGCATGTGATACTGAAATAAATAAATAAATAATTTTTTGCCAGTTATTAGCTTGTGAAGTAACTAACTTTTATACAAAACAAAATGTTCATTAACTGGTTTAAAATGTAAAGAGTGGTAAAATATTTTACTTTAGACTTTTAAATATGCTAATTATAATCAGTGATTAATTATAATATGCCAATATCATGGATGTTTTGCATCCACTCCATTTCATACTTTAAAGTTTATGCAATTAATATTTTCCATATTTGGACCATGTATGGTTGGAATCTTTAACATTTTTAGCTTGTTTTATTTAATTTTAAATGTTATTCATATAAGATTGCTAATTTTTATTTCCTATTCAATATTGAGTGGCTTAGTTGTTTTATTTAGTTTTAAATGTTATTCAATATAGCTAGGGTCAGTTGTGACTTATCTAAGGATACACTATAATAAAATTAAATTATAAAAATATATTTTTGTGACACCTTTATACGAGTGTCCTATCTATATTCAAAATTAGATTATAGGGGCACATTTTTACGACACATTATAATAATGTATCGCTATACACCTTAGCGACAGCACATATATATAGCAACACTAATAATAAGTGTCGGTATTTTTATCAGCGATATTTTTTTAGATTTTAGAAATACTTAAAAGTGTCGCTATAGTATAATTTTGTTGTAGTAATATTAAATAGTATGGAGTTGGAATAAAAATATAGAGAAATATATTTCTACGTTTTTGGATAGGACCGTAAAAAATATATTATAAATCAAAAATAAATATAATATTTTTTTATCGTATTTTTTTTTTTACTGTACGTAACGAAATAACCCTGCAATCCCAAAACTTCCCTCTTTAGATTGACTATTTTTCTTGTTAAAGAAGAGTTAAAATTTTACCCTCATTTTGAGTTATATTAAAACTCATGAGAATTTATCCATGCACATCAAAAAAAAATTCACACCAAAATAGTAAATTGCTTACAAAATTTTGAAAAACTTGACTCTTAAGTTTCTAGAATCCTCATTGACCCCTTTCAAGTTTTTGGCACCTTTAATTAGAGTAAATTTTACAATAAGTGAACTCCAATAGTGCTTTTCTTGTGGATAACCCTATATTACAAATCCTCTATTGGGAGTTTAGTTATAAGGATAGCAAAGAGCTTTGTATTCTTATCCACACTATCCAATATATCTCTATATATTTTTCCTACCAATCTTGTGTAATCGCAGAATTATCAAATATATATACTATACATATCAATTGTGTGTTACGTATGATTATTATCGTATTAACGACTCTTCAAAGAGCTTATTGATATATAACATGTCTCACTATCTATGTAATTCAATATTACCTCGGTCTTTGGTGAAGTGAGCGTTACGATTTTTATGTTCTTATCTTGGAATTATAGAGTTAATTTAGCTTAGCGGTAAAGTTATTGAAAGTCATATACCTAAAAGTCATTAAAATACTAATAATTTTTTATAGGCATGGCGTGATGTTATTGGTCGAACGAGTCGTTCTCGAAAATCTCATTTGTATGCTGGCCACACCCGATTGGTCGAGACTCGGTCAAACAACACTTTGACCATTCTAATTAGGGTATCAATAATGGTGAGCACTCCCATATATCCCTTGTAATATCGTAATGCATTTGCTGTAAGTAAAAAAAATACAATAGGAAATTAATGTAATGTTTCTAATATTAACTTAGCACACTTGCTTTAGCACGGGGATTATGTTGACCTTGACCTGATTATAACTACATCTCATTTTGGGATCAACCAATTATGAAATAAATTTGTATTTATTATGAAATTTTTATGAAGACATTGTTGAAGATGAAAGGAAAATGCATAATGCAGTAATGTTGTAGGCTGTAAAAAAAAGAAAAAAAAAAGTCTTAGAATTATCTGAACTTTCGACTAATCGCAATTTATGATCGACTTTTGAAAAAAAATCAATTTTATTATTCGAATATCTCATTTATTTTCTGTGAAGTACATTGAAAGAAAATAAAATTTTCATGCTTAAACTTCATGTTAAGTGATAGTTACCTGTTGTCGCCTTTACTTTAAGCTTAATTTCTAAATTTTGAGTATCAAATTACAAATTGACAAAAATTCAAATAATTATATATATGGGTCTTTTTTCTCGGAATATGTTTTTTTATCTCACTACTCTAACTACGAGCCCTATCTCATCAAATCGACACATGCACGTAGGCACGTAGCACTACTCTAATTTTAGTTTTTATTATGAAAAGTTAAACAGTGAAGTTAATGTCCTAGTTATTTTGTATTTTTTAATCTTAGTTCTGGAGAATTGCTAAGTGCTCGTTTATTTATCAAAGTATATATATATATATATATATATATATATATATATATATATATATATATATATATATATATATATATATATATATATATATATATATTAGGCTAAATTACAGAAACCCCCTTCTAATATTCCGCTTTTCCACTTTACCCCCCTGTCTTTTAAAAGTCGACAACCTGCCCCCTCGTAATTACCGAAATATGCATTTACCCCCCTGCCAGATATGAAAGTCCATACATGAGCCTCTAATGGATGCATTTACCCTTTCCCCCCTGCCAGATATGAATTGGTTTCTTACCAATTTATTACAAGCAATTGGCTCATTAGAGGCTCATGGATGGACTTTCATATCTGGCAGGGGGGTAAATGCATATTTTGCTAATTACGAGGGGGCAGGTTGTCGACTTTTAAAAGACAGGGGGTAAAATAGAAAAGCGGGATATTAGAGAGGGATTTTTTGTAATTTAGCCTATATATTAATAAGAAGTTTTCATAGATGAGAATGGGTTTACAAAATACATTGGTGGAATTGAGAGTGGCTAATAATTCTATAAAATTGCATTTTAATTATTTTTTTTTCATTTTTTCCATTCTCTTAAAGCCAATATTTTATGTGCTCAGATCCTAATCTCATTGGCTTTGTCTTTTATTAATGACAAAATGATGTAGCAGCATGTGATTGGATTTAGATGGTGATCGACCTTTAAATATCATAGTTGTCCTTTATTCAACAAATTAAAATCAAATATATTACTTCTATTTTTAGGTAATCACCTTATTTAATATCAGTTTCTATTTTCTACCTATTATTAGAATAACACCTTGTCTCTTTCTATGGCATTATTTCGATGGGACATAAGAAGAGATCGAATAAGTTTTTATTTTATACCTTATATTCAAACATTATTTTTGAATATATATATATATATATTTTTTAAGAATAAACCGGTATAATTTTGAAACAGTTTTTTATTATTCCCCTTCTAAAACAAACTTATTTTTAGTGAAAAAAAATTTAATTAAAATTTAAATCTAATTTTGATTACTGTATTAACTTACCGATTAATTTTTTTAATATATTTAAGCCATTGTCTATTGCTTAAATAGTTAAGTAATTAATTTATTTATTATTTATGATTAATTAGCTTATTAAAACTTAATTATTTAATATTTTATATAATAACTTATATTTATATTGTTCAACTAATTAATATTTTTACTAAAAAAATTAATATCTTAGCTAATCATCTAAGAAATTAGATAATTTACTAATTAATTAAAAAGTTAAGTTATATTTTATAATCAATAAATTAATATAATTAATTAATTAATTAATTTTTCAAAAAAAATTATACAATATTCATAGCTAATAAATTTATTAATTTATTAAATTATTTTTAGTTAATATTTTTATTATTGATTAGAAAAATAGTTTTAATTTAAAATTATATAATAATTACTCTTATTTCTATTATCTTATCTTATTTTTAGGAATAATCTAATTTTCATCCAAATAAAAAATTAATCTTATTTCTACTTATTTTCGAAGTTGCACCTGTTGTACTATAAATAAGTAATTTCTGAACCAAACAGTACCTATATGTATAAAAGGCTCAAATATGACAAAAAATATAAATAGATAAAAACATATAAAATATACCTTAACTATGAATTATTTTGAATTGGATTTCGGATCTTTCAAAATTTTAATTTTACTAACCAATATTTCAATTTGTTTGATTTGAGTTAATTAATAATACTTTGATTTAAAATTTTAAGTTATTTACTTACTTTAACCAACTTATGGTTGTGAGTATTTTACGCGCGTGAAGTATGCTAACTAAAAATATAAAGATAAATGACACATTTATATTTTAACGTCAACATTTTATTGGCTAATTCAAATTAAACAAATCATAAAAATAAATAGTAAAATCAACATTTTGAATAGTCAAATAGCCGAATCAAAATAATTCATAATTTAGATAAATTATATATGCTTATACCAAAAAATTAGTTACAATGTCTCTAAAATATCTACTTCTTATTACTAAAAGATGGAATTTAATTATTGTATTGAAAGTGGGAATTGAATTCACAACCTTACAAAATGGGAGAAGTTTATTTTTGATCTTTATCTAGATAATGAATAAAATTTTCTATCATGAATTCGACTAATTATAATTCTTTTATATTGTTAAACACTATTAAACTGGCAAGTATAATATATCGGCTACTAAAAATTATCAATTTTAATTATGATCTTTCGACCGTAAGATAAATAATGTCAAAAAATTATAAAATTTTATTTCTAAAATTTTTAAATACTTTAAATTATATTTAACGGTATGAATCGTCGATTCAGAAACTCTATCATCAAAACGAAGGAATGAATGGTTAGGATGATAGTGGACCCCTTGAATTCAGTGGGTGATTAAAAAAATAATATAATCTAAGGGATAGAAATGATCAAAGGGGTTGATCTAATGGTGGAAAATTCGGTACCACCAAGTGCTTGATGCTATCGATAGCATAGCAGCCGTGCTCTCTCTCTCTCTATTAATAGTACCAAGTCATTGATACCATTAGGTTTTTGACCATTGGATGAAGGAATGTGCGGTTAGGATGATATTGAGTCCCTAAAATTTAGTAAGTGGTTGAAAAAATAAGTATAATATAAAACATGAAAATGATTAAAGAGGTAGATCTAATGGCGGAAAAGTTGGTAGCACCAAGTGCTCGGTGCTATCGATAACATAGCAGCATCTCTCTCTCTCTCTCTCTCTCTCTCTCTCTCTCTGTGTATATATATATATATATATATATATATATATATATATATATATATATATATATATATATATATATAAACTATTCTAGAATTAAAATTTAGCTCATTTGGCTAGAAAAGTATATATAGAGAGAGGTTTTGCTGTTAGGGAATTGGGAATAAACAAACTATTTTCAGCCTTAAATAGAAAGATCTAATTTTAAATTTTTTGCTTGTGTTCCAACACAAAGCGAGATGTGAGTAATAATGTTGTTAGTTAACAACGTTTAACAGTTTTTCCAATCAAACAACACTACTATAGAAGCTCTTAGGATCCCATATTAACTATATATTGAGAGCTTCTCACTAAAAAGTGAACACCTTTTAGTGAAAATTTAATTCTTAAAATTTTCTTACGAAAATCGGTAAACTAACTCTATCCAATTTGCAATTCAATTTCATTTGGGTGTATAATATATAAAGGTGAAATTATGGGCTTTGTCTATGGGCTTTGGACGTACCCTGGCCCATTACCAGCCTAAGCTAACACGAAACGAGCTGCTCGTTAGAGGTCAGTTCGTGTTCGACTCGAGATCATGGCGAGTTGGAAAAGTTTAGCTCACGATGGTATTGCAATTTAACGAGCAAAACTTATATTCGGCTCATCAGTTCGATTCTTTTAGTAGACTGAGGTAGTGCGTATATAGCTTGAATTATTAAAGGATGTAAAGTAAAATGGAAGATAAACTCAAAAGAAATTAAAACTTTAAAGATGTAAATTTTATCAAATTTAAAAGAGTACGCACATTTGAAAGAGAAAATGAGTTATTTTGTATACTAGTGTAGTGACCCGCGCGATGCAGTGAACAAATATTATTATAGCTAAACTTATACACAATTTATCACAACAATATAAACAAACTATTTTAAAATCTCGGTATAGATCAATCCATTATCAAATCACGGAATGAAATCATGCTACGACGAATTTGGGGTACTCGATCACCAGGATCTCGCCATTTTGGAAGAGGTTGGAGATGAGCACCAAAGATTCGAAGGGATTTTTGGGGGTGAAAAACTTTGAGGCAAAATACCAGAACGTACACCGCCATACGCACGATCCCCGCCACGGTTTGTCCAAAACAGCCCTCCGCGGCCTCCCCTTTCTCGACGCTAATGGCCGTGGTGGCCTCTGCCGCCATGGTGGTTGCCGCCGTCACCGCCTATACCTCAGGAGTTCGAATTCATCGATTTCTGTAAAAGATTAAACCTTGAGAGGATGGTAGAGAGGACATGTGGGTGGGAGAGAGATAGAATGGGGGATGGGAGAATACGAAGGGGGCAGATTTGAGAAAAAGGGAGTGGGGGAGAAGATGATGGGACGTCAGTCGGGTGAAAAAATAAAAAGACAGTGAGAAAAAAAAAACGGTATATAAAAAAAAAAGAAAATAAAAATAAATCTCAAAAATAAAAAATGTTGCCACTCAGTATATGTATTAGGAATTAATATAGAGTTAATAGATTTCTAAGAATAACTTGGGCCTGCATTGGGCTTTCTAAAGATCGGTCCACGTAAGTCCGGTCCACGTACTAACACAGCGCGAAAACGTGGTCCGACCGAACCGGAAGGTTCCGAACCGCCGGTTCGTTGACCGGTTCACTCGGACCGGTCACCAAAGCAAAGCACCGTTTCTCTTCTTCTTCTTCTCCTTCCCGAACGACTCCTCTCCACCTTCGCTTCTCTTCGTCCCTTCTCCCATCGACGCCACCGCACGGCTCCTTGCTCAAATCCGCCATTAGAGGAGCTCTTGGAGTCGAACACCTCTTCCTGGTACAACGCTGCGCGAATTTGCCCTTCGATTTGATCTGTGTAACGATTTCTCTTCGTGTTCGTCGGTGCTTAGATCGAATCATTAGGTTCTAATTTGTTTGTTTCTTCGTTTTGGTTAGATCGGATTGAAGTGGATCAAGAGGTGCTTTGTGGAGATCGGCGGAGCGTGAGGAGGGTATATGGCGAACGTTCGATCGCTTCTGGTTGGGTGAGTAAAGCTACTATTTGACTATTGCTCTGATTAATTATTATATATATATAAAAAAATCCTGCATTTTGATGTTGAAATGTTTTTATTTCGATCACTGTGCTCTGAGTGTAAAATTTCATATTTTATGGATGTAATTTGTTGAATTTTGAATGTTTATTAGGAACTTTGTTCTTTTTTGTCTAGGTAAAATACAAGGGAAAAATGTAACTCTGTGAAGATCTATAGAACCGATGGTTCTTTTGTCAAAGGAATTGTTAATTAAGATTGTAAAGTGAGTGAATTTGCTTTAGTAGGTAATGTAGAGGGATCCACTGAACTAGGAAATTTAAAATGAAGCAAATGGTGGAAAACTTGCAATGTTCTGGAAATTAGTTTAGCCTCTGGCATAAAGGAAAGTTTGAGCTTAAGTTCTTAGAATGAGAGTTTCCTAGAGATTATTCGAACAATTGAAAGATGATGTAGCTGTATCCTTGATATGCATTAAGTGATTTAGTCCAAAGATTCTAAAAGTTACACGTAAAGTCTTAGAAGGAAATATGTTTAATCTCAGGAAATTTACTGAATCTTTCTTCAGGGGATACACAAGGGTAACTTGATGCAGAATATTGGATTAGCTAGAAGCGGTATTTTATTTCTTTATCTCGAATTTTTTATTAAAACTTATTTTTGCGGTCTTCTGATGCCGTATCTACATTTTAGCTTGCCTAGAATCCTTTTATCCAATCGATAAATGAATTGTACTTACTGACTATCTAGGTGTAAATTAATAAGGCTAGTATCAATTACAATTCCAGGAGAAAGTCTTTTATATTTGAATATGTTGAAGAGCATGCAAAAGATAGATTAAAGTACCCACCCCAATAAAAGAATATACTGTTTGTGCAGAGAGATTCATGGGTAAAACTGGCCTAGAACTGTTGGAGATAATATTTTGAGCATTCATTTGTCATTGAACAATCATATCGGAGATTGATAGCTAGTAATATTCTTCTGATGTTCCCATCGACATTCGATCACAGTTTCTGTAATTACAACTATCTATGAGTAAATTCCTAGACTAGTTTTGAATTTTTCTTTTCACGCGTTATGTTTTATCAGCTAGAAATTTGTGCCAGGGGTCACTGATTCCCTTTACTATTTTTCAGCTGTGATTTCAAAAATAGTACTTTGTGTTTAGGTTAGATCTATTAAATGTATTAGTTTGGCAATCTAGTTTTGCAAATGTTTGTCATTTCTAATTATCTTTCCTTTTGGCATTGCAAGAATGTGTGCACATGATGTTAGTTCATATTATTTATCACTAGTTTGGGATATAAATTGGATTTACCTGTATCTGAAGTAAATTTAACAAGTTTTCTTGCTCATTTATGTTACCTCTTGTAGCTTGGCCCGTGCACGGAGGAATTGTTTAGTTGATATTCACAAAAGTACTCTGAGGTATGCATATGTATCGTATTATCGCTCTATAGCATGAGTGCTTTATAAACTTCAGATTTCATTCATCAAACTTGATTTGGCATTATGGCATTGGTAATATCTTGTTTGAACTCCATTGGTTGTGATTAATAAAAGTGAAAGTCAACAAGAGTACTTTTGTGATTAATACTGTACATTAAGAACCACTGATTGTCGTATATGTCTATTGATTTCTCGATTTCTCTAAAAACTACATGTCATCCAACAAATTGAAGATCCTTAACTTAATATTGCCCGGGAGTTGGGGCATTTTTAAAGAGAATTGTAAAGTATCGATAGACTTCAAATCCTGTTTTTCAGTAATTTGGTGCCTAAAATTATTTTATGAATTTTTTCTTCTCCAGGCCTTTATCGTTGTCGTCAGTTAATGGCATCTCAGATTACCCATCAACAGACAAGGTTAGTCAACAGATTGGTTCATGTTAGCTTGTTATATCAATACTAATTTATCTTTTTAATGCAGTTACTCGTTCGGGTGCGGTGCTTCTCATCTGCAGGTAATTGTTCTTCCATTATTTTCCATAAGGAAAGAATGGATCCAACACTCCTAAGCCTACCATCCAATTTAAGCAATTATTAACCATTTATGGGGAACTAGTAATGTTCTAAGCTACCAAGCGCACGACTATTTAGAGTAGAAACTCTTTCACGTAAGCTATTTATCATACAATTTCTGCAGCTTAAACACCTTCCTTTAAGCTATTCGCAGGATATTCGCTCATTTAGAAAAAGAAGTCATTTGACATTTTTACATCATCAAATTTACACCCTCACTGCTGATCACTCAAGGTCTTTTCTAGAGAATGTTCCTTTAAATAGGCCGGGCTTAAAAGATTTTAATCTCAAGCTGCATTTATTGTTAAGAGTCCTTAACCAGGATGTGGAATTGAATCAATGACATCTAGTAGAATTTCTTGTCACAATAATAAATTACTCTTCTAGTTTTCTA
Source organism: Tillandsia fasciculata (assembly GCA_029168755.2). Lineage (NCBI taxonomy): Eukaryota > Viridiplantae > Streptophyta > Magnoliopsida > Poales > Bromeliaceae > Tillandsia > Tillandsia fasciculata. The sequence goes on along the minus strand of CM054938.1, from coordinate 3,147,923 downwards.
AGGCTTATGTCAGACTGTTACATTTGGTTACTGTTAATGCAGGGCTTCCTTCTCATATGGTGCTTGAAATGCCAGCACTATCCCCTACAATGGTGAATACTACCTCAAAATTGTTTTCTTTTTCTTTTTTATTTGCGAGATCTTCATTTGGTGATTTTTATGTATGTCGATAGCTGACAATGATCTTTAATCCAGAACCAAGGCAACATTGCAAAGTGGCGGAAGAAAGAGGGAGATAAGGTGAGATATTTTAGTTTGCTATCATAAAAACTTTGGTTTCTATATGTGGCAGTTGAAACTATTGATTTTGCACATATGTCTTACATGGTTTCCAATATCATATATGCAGCAACATGCAAAAATCTACATACATAAACAATTTATGTGTAATATTCACAGAAGGGAAAAAGAAAAAAAAAACCCAAGTGTCGTTATTTAGCATTTATCTTTTCATTGTCTTCCCTGACTCTCAAGCCATTACCGGCAATTAATGTTGTCACTCCAATGTCCAACCATATTATGTGATTGCAAATATTAGTAAGAGTAGGGAACGATGAACGTCAAGGATGAGGGCACTTTAAACATCTATCAAGAATAGCCTTGAATACAATATAAATGCAAATGAAATAAGAGATTGTTGTGACATTTCTAGATTTTGGACGACATAGCGGCATTATGTAAAATCAAAAATTTTGGGTGGCCTACATGTAAAAGGCCTAAAAGATCTCTATCCTGTGATAGTATGTGAGACCTATGTTATGCGGGCTATATAATTGCTTTTCCTTCACAACCTCTGAAGCTCTCACTTATGACTAATTTCTATTTGTAGATAGATGTGGGCGATGTACTCTGTGAAATAGAGACAGACAAAGCAGTTCTGGAATTCGAGTGTCTTGAAGAAGGGTAATATTACTATGCTTGCTGGTACATCTCAAATAAGAAGTATTGCTATGAGTAGAACCACTATTTTGACTATTATGCAATCCAGCTAAATAGTTGCATAGTTTTTAGCTACCCTTTATGATTTGGTGTACGTTCTTTGCACGTTGTTATCATGTTAATTAATGAATTCAATTCTTTTAGGGACATGTAGTACATATATAAGGTCTTTGCTTTGTGAGTTTGCTTTAAAATAGTTTCAGTTAGGCACATTAATATGTGTTCCTGCCTTCTAAATTGTGGATGGAATTTCTACAGGTTTCTGGCTAAAATATTAGCACCTGAAGGTTCAAAGGATGTGCTTGTCGGACAACCTATTGCAATAACAGTATAGTTCTTTACCTGATGGAAGTGTTTTTCTTTTTCTTTTTTTCTTACTTTTCTATGTGAAATACACATATTCTAGATTCTACATAACTAATATATTAAAGTCGTTATATTATATGGAAGGTTGAAGATGCAGATGACATTACAAAGATACCAGGTGATATATCTAAAGGGGCCGAGCCCAAACAGGAAAAAGCAATTGAGGAATCATCAAAGAATGTGGAAAAGACAGGGGGAACACAAGATGGGAAGTTCAGCCGAATCAGCCCGTCAGCAAAGTTGCTTATTAAAGAATATGGACTAGAGGAATCTTCGCTCAAAGCATCAGGGCCTCGAGGTACACTTTTGAAAGGGGATGTACTCGCAGCAATAAAATCTGCAGGATCGTCTCCACAATCTTCTAAGCCATCTCAGGATGACAAAGCTTCATCAACACATGCATCTCATGTAACTGGTCAAGTGCCAACTTCCTCTGCTGCCCCCTCACGAGACAAGGATGCTTATGAAGATCTGCCCAATAGTCAAATACGCAAGGTATATTTTCATTTAATTGTTAGTTTAAACATAAGTGGAACACAAAATTTAGTGGTTTTAAATTTTCATTTCAGTTCAGTAATATGTTATTCATACTGCCACCATGCAATTATTTTGCGAACCGTGTAGTTATGTAGTTGGATCCAAATTTTGAATGCCAATTATATCGCATTGTGATTCTAGAACTGCTTATCTGTTAACTGTCGGATATGCCCTTTGTTTATAGAAAGGGAATAAAATTTCTGATACCCCTTGAAAGTTCATGCTTTTGTAGAAAGAACTCAGTAAACTTTCAATAAAGTATTTAAATGCCGAGGCATTGGGTTGTGTCGAGCACTTACCGGCACAATATCGCATGGTGCGCACCATGCCGTGCCGATGTGTGCCGTTGACAAAATATATGTGCACTAACACACTTTGCCAAGAAAAAAGATTTTTTCTTTGGCACCAATATATTCTAATTACTTTTAATATATTTTTTTATTAAATCTTTTGTATTTTGTTAATCCAAGAACGTCCTAGATTTGAAAAAAGAGGGTTTTGAGCATTGGCATGGGGGTCGTATCGTGCCGATACCTTGTCGGCATGGTATGGCACGGTGGGAATCACCCATGCGTTTGGCACTTAAATTCTTGCTCTTAATTTTTTAAAATTTGTTGCGTAGCTTTGCATAGTACCACAATTGACCCTCCATCCAAACAGTATTAATTTCTGTAACAGTTCTTGTCACATTGTTCTATCACCTGTCCCAGTAACAAAGGGTTTAACTTCCTTTTGAAAGTTCAAAGAGCATTGGTACAATTCCAGAATACAGTCACTGCTTATGAGATTAAAATTGTTTATTCTCACTGGTGCTTTGACTGTTGTTTCCTCCAAAGTAATAATGTTGAGTTATTTTTTCTGAGTGACAGGTCATTGCAAAACGATTGATGGAATCAAAACAAAGTACTCCACATTTATATCTATCGAAAGGTTTGTCCTAATTCATTATACATACTGTTTCAGCATCTCGCAGTTTGTTGAAGTATTTGTTGTTTGTCATCAGATGTCATGTTGGATCCTCTAATTGCTTTCAGGAATGTGCTTAAAGGTTTGTGTAGTTTGGTATGTTGGTAATATATCCAATTTATTCTGTCACTTCATGTTGGATCCTTACCCTGCATACTGAATCACTGATTAAATTGTTGCTTTTGTTTCGTCATTTTTAACTTACCTGCAGAGCAGCATAATGTGAAAGTTTCAGTTAACGATATCGTCATAAAAGCTGTTGCACTTGCATTGAGGAATGTACCTGGAGCAAATGGTAAGGCTCTCGAAGACCAAGCTGGATTTACTTTGAGAAAAAATTACCTTATGTCGTAAATTTTTGGCTTGCCAAACTTGCCACCCAAGGAATGAGATGGCATATTAGCTCCATGACTTGGCCTCATCTAAATCCCCAAAATTAAGTTCCTCCTTTTGGTGTTTATTTAATTCGCCGATAGCAACAACAAAATTATGATAAAGTATTTTAAGTATGTTTTTTTTGAAAGTTTATAAAGTAACTTTTCGATCATCATACCTTAATGTATTCTATGCAAGGATTTAAGTGTCTTGGCACGGGGTCGTGCCGAAAACTTGTCGGCACGGTACGGTACGGTGTGTGCCGAGCGGTGCCGATGAGTGCCGGTCACAAAAAAATCATGTGTGCCGACACATAATGGCATACAATATTTATTTTCTTTAGCAACAAAATTTTTTAATTACTTATTATGTATCTTTATCAAATCTTTTAAATTTTATTAAGAAAATTACTTAGTAATCTGAAGAAAATAGAGTTCTCAGTCGTATCATCAGCACGGGAATTGTATTGTACCGATATCTTGTTGACACGATACGGCATGGTGAATACGGACTGTGCCGATGGATACTCAATCCTTGATTCTATGATACTATACTATTAGATTGTTAGCTAAGTGGCTACTGCTATGAGGCATTAGTTAGGGACATTACATAATAAATGTGTTGCATTCCTTTGTAAACTGCATTGTCCTCTAATGTACAACTTCATCCTAACTAGAATTTCTATTTCATTCTTGATGAATGAGCAGCTTATTGGAATACGGAGAAAGAAGAACCTGAATTATGTGGTTCGGTTGATATATCAATTGCTGTCGCTACTGAGAAGGTATGCTTTTCAATTCTCATCTAAGATATGATAGTGTTTGTCGATTTGCTAATATGATCAATTCTGTCACGGTACAGGGCTTGATGACTCCAATCATAAGGAATGCAGATGAAAAGACATTGACAGCAATATCCTCGGAGGTGAGAATATTCCTGGCTCTAGTTCAACCTCTTTTTTTCTTTTCTTTTTTGGGTTGTTGGAAGGGTTGTGTAGTACAAGGTGTCGGTTTGTTTTTCCTTTTCTTCTAGTGTGGGGGTAGTGTGGGAGCACCAGAAACAGTTTTCCTTATGGTAGTGCGAATGCTTATTTTGAGAAACTTTTATGTCTTGTATATTATGCTTAAACCATTGGAATTCTTCAATTTACGTATTCATTAAAATCCTGGATTGTTTTGAATACTCCGTTTTTGCTTATTCAGAAGCTAAAATGATTTACACATATTGAAGGTTATCAGAATCTAGTGCTGTTTTTGTATTGTTTTGGTTGTTCAACTGCAAGTAACAATCATTAAGTTAGATATCTGTTTGAGAAGGGAAAATGAATCTTTAATATAGTCAATGGAAAGTGAAAACATGTTTGTTGGTTTCTTAAATATTCCTAAGTTATATATCTGTTCGAGAATAGAAAATAAATCTTTAATATAGTCAATGGAAAGTGAAAAACTGTTTGTTGGTTTCTTAAATATCCCTAGGTCAAAGAGTTGGCTGAGAAGGCACGAGCTGGGAAGCTTGCTCCTAACCAATTTCAAGGTGGAACTTTCAGGTGAGCATGCTGTGTTTGTCTATAGATAATCTTTGATATGTTTTTAATTATGCTTCTAAGTACATGAATTTCTTATTCATTCTGTTCAGCATCTCAAATCTGGGAATGTATCCAGTGGACCATTTCTGTGCAATTATTAACCCTCCGCAGGTTTGTGGTCCATCCTGTCGTTTATTCTAACTTTCAAACTCTTCGAACCCAACTTTTATCTTTGGACTTAAATTGAATACATGCGAAAATTCTGGAAAAAACAAAAATAGAAGCGCAACTTTGCTGAGCTGCTACCAAGTTGGGTTTTGGGGGATGCTCAGAAAGTACACTGCCAAACAGCAACAAGGCAAATGAGATGGATTTGGAGCATAAATGCATAAAGCATTCTCCTGCTTTTATTTTTCTTAGAGGCCTTTGGGCCTTGGTTAATGGTCCACATTAGATCAGCCTTTTAAAAGGCATAAAGAAAAAGTTTAAAAAGGGATGGATGAGCAGATGAATCACCACATAAACTCATCCGTTGTTTTGCAGAAGGGCATCCTACAATTTTAAAAGCATTAGGGATCCCGCAGCTTGAGAACTCTACCTTAATTTTATACGTATTTGGGATGGTGGTGCTTTAGAACTCTACCTAGGGATGACTCAAATAACATACGAGTCTTTTTTCTCAGTGTATAAATAATTATACTAGTTTCACTCCTGTCGCTGTAAGCTTATCAAATATGGCACTCCAGCCAATCACCTGGCTAGACTTGGATTTGGGCAATCTGAACATTTGAAGAACAAACTATGCCCTCATTTGCCATCGTCCTCAGGTCGACACTCTAGCTTCTATATCCATTGTCCCTAACTTCCCATGAATATCTACTTATCAGTGCCCTTATAGCAGTGTTCACTTTTAGGTGTTGGTTTCTCTATCATTTCGGACTGTATGGACTATGGAGTACTATCAGTTGATTTTCCAACATGTCATTTTCCGTCATTAGTCGTACAACTAGGTGTGAGAGGGAACAAAAAGAGTCTTATAGAGTAGTGAGGAAAGATAAGATAGTCATTATGCTCATTCCTGACTAATTGGGACCTAGATGCTCTTGGTTTCACTTTTCTTTGTCAAGTTCAATTGCTTTTTTTGAAAGGAATAGCATGGGTGAAAATTAGTTGTCCATAACTGCTATACTTGCCTCTCTTCCAGGCAGTGGCAGATCTACATTAGCTACAGCGGGGTCAGTCGACCCCACTGGCTCCTCCCCAATAAAGTCCCCACATCTTTAAAAATGGAGCCCATTTTGTAATTAATTACACTTTGTTGATTAATTGACCCCAATTTATTTTAATAAATGAGTAAAGGCCACCCTTTGCTCTCATGTGGCACCTTTTTCAATGTTATAATTTTGAATCCCAAGTAAAAAACAAAAAAGACGTATTAAAATAAAAAAAGTTTACACCTCTTTCAAAATAATAGTGATTTGAGTAAAAAAAAATTAATATAATGATGTCATCATGTGCCGTTTCTAAAATATAAAATCATGTCAAAAATATTTGTAATTTAAAATAGTACATGTTTGCAATATTTTTTAATAATTATATATATATATATATATATATATATATATATATATATATATATATATATATATATATATATTATTTATTATTTATTTTTATTTTATATTCGACCCCGCTATAAAAAATTTCTAAATCCGTTGCTGCTTCCAGGCTGCTATTCTTGCTGTAGGTCGAGGCAACAAAGTTGTCGAACCTGTTATTGGCAGTGATGGTATGTTTTATTAATTTCTATCGTGACAATTAATGTTAAGCAAATTATGCAGCCACACTTACTCTTCTTTTTCTTTTACAGGAATAGAAAAGGCTGCAGTTGTCACCAAAATGAGCTTAAAATTATCTGCCGATCATCGCATTTTTGACGGGCAGCTTGCAGGTAACTTCCCTTTCCTATTTTTTTCTTTTCCCTTATACTTCGTGTTTGAAGGTAACTCTATTATATTTATTTTGTGTAAACACAGGTAAATTCCTTTCTACGCTGGACGCAAACTTCAGCGACATCCGTAGACTACTCTTATGAGCAGACAAACGAAGTAAATTTAAAAACATAGTTCAGTATCCACCGGGACGATCAATCTGACCAAGAAAGCTTTGAGCTGCTTCTACTAGAAGCACTAATAATCATATCACCTCATTATTTGGTGATTTTTGTGTGACACCATGAACCTTTGTTGATCACTGTAGCTATTCCACGAGGATCTGTTGTCGAATGCAAGTTGATGATCTTCCTAGCTGAATATTTTTTTTGTTTTTAGAGACAATTCGCTTGCTAGGAATCAAGACACATGAATCAAATTGAGGTTGTTTGTATACAACCATTGTTGAAGATTATTCTGAGCTCCATCCATTTTGATGCGCAACTAATAAAATTCGTTAGTTTTTATTATCTTCCGCTCTATTTTACCGTTCGTTGTTTCCTCAAGTGCTGCTTTTTTTTTCTTTTTAAGAAAAGTAGTATGTTTATTTTTAATTTGAAGTGTAGTGCAAGTTGGTTCGAACTTGGGATCTCGGATGCTAAACATAAGTTATTGGTGTTGAATCAGAAAGAGAAGCAAGTTAAGAAGAAACGGCTGCATGTAGATGAACAACCTCAGTTCTGAAACCGCGATAGCTGCTGGTAATTTCTTTGCTACTTGATAGATGGTGATATTAACATATCTAACTCGTGAACATATTTTTTTTCTCCATACGAATTAGAATAATGGATTTCTCTTTTCTGGATAGTGATTTTTGTGCATCTATGCTGCATCTGAATCATAAAGAACAATTCTAAGACAGCTATAAATTGCATTTATCTTGTGGGGCTCCTTATATCATTTGTACTTGTTCTCCAAAAAAGCTTCGCGCATCTTCTGATACCTGAGGTGTAATTTGTCTCTGGGTGGTAAATGATTTCTAATAACTGGTGAACTCGCAAAGTTCTTCATCCATGCATATAACATTGGAAATTTCTCCTCTGTTATAGTGTTTATTTTTGTAATTTCCTCGTAAATCGGAATTACGTACACCATCCAACTGAATGATATATCCGTAAATCCGATGCTTTCTCCATTGAGGAACTTCTTTCCCTTGAGCTCTTGCTCCAGAATCATCAGGTTCTCAGTAGCTGATGCATATTCTTCCTCTTGCTCTTTTGAAGTTTATCATGATTCTGATCACATAAGGGGGGGGGGGGGGGGGGAGACACTTTGATATTTGAGAAAGTGAATGATGATCTTACAAAGTTAGTTTTAGTGGTTAATTTTTAGCTAAGCTTCTTGGTTTTCTAGCTGAGCTCTTCGGCTTAGAGGAGCTTTTACAGAAGTGTTATTTACGTTAGATTATTTTGAAAAGTTTTGGCTTTTTAATAGAATGTTTTTTGCTAAAGCTAAAAAGAAAGCTTTAGGACATGTTTGGCCTTGGTAAAGCTGTTAGCCTGTTACGCATTGTTTGTATTGAAGTGGACTCGAAGAACCCAACATCCCTGCATAAATTTAGAATTTTTGGAAATTGACCTGTTTTGCCTTATGAAAAGCCCAGGTAGTTAGTTTGTAGTAGTAAAAACTAAGTTCTCTATTTGTCAAATACATAATTTATGTTTCTCCAGTCAGGAATTATTTTCAGAAGTTCGTATAAAAAAATCCCAATTTACATACAAACACAGACTCATTGGCCCCCTTCTACTTATGTTATCAACAATAAATCGGTGGAAATGAAACGCGAGGTTTTATTATAACGTTAAGTATAGGAGGGTACGAGATGTTTTTCTGCAGAAAATTTGAAAATTAAAAATATTGTTTAAAATAAATATTTTCATTTGGTTAAGAGGGTGGTCAAAAAATTCGCAATGTATATTATGCAGCAATAATATATCAGCTGCTTATGGAATGTATGTTTAGCAAGTTTTGATACTCAACGTCTTAGATGGCGGGCGCAATCAAAAATTTGTGGTAAAGTTTTGAAAAGTTTGAAATCATTATTTGATAGATACTTTGCTTACCTTCTCTTCCCTCCCATATTTCGTGGATGAACTCGACTATCACCAACGATTCAGCAATTGGTTTCCCTTCGTAGACGAGCACGGGGACCTAATTCCCGTGCACGGGGTTGAGCTTCAGATCAAGCTCCGGGCTCTTCTTCGAGAGATCCTCTTCCACGTACTAGTCCAAGTTCTTGATATTCAGCGCCCATTGGATTCTGTGCACGAACGGGCTCGACCACGTCCCGTACAACTTCAATTGCTACTCCTCTCTTTTTCAGGATTCCATTAATTATTATTTGGAGGGGATAGCATCAAGTATTTAGTACTATTGATAGTATAATACTAATAATAATAATAATTATATATATATATAGAGAGAGAGAGAGTTAGGTTGGAATATTATTAATAGTATTAAGTTATTGACGCTATTAAGTTTTTAATCTTTAAATTAAAAGATGTGTGGTTGATATGATATGATAGTAAGTCCGTTGGATTTAATAGGTAGTTGAAAAAATAATAAAATCTAACGGATGAAAATGATCAAAGGGGTTGATCTAAGGGTAGAAAACTTGATAGTACCAATGACTCTGTACTATTAATAATATAATAGCTGGACTCTCTCTCTCTCTCTCTCTATATATATATATATAGAGAGAGAGAGAGAGAGAGAGAGTAGTGCCGGAATACTATCATTGATAAAATTTTATTATTGCTATCGATATTTTTTCAATGATGGAACCTTCGAATCGATGATCGGTACCGTTGAATATTATCTAGACCACGGGAACTATCTAGAAATAAAATTTTAAATCTTTTTTACATTATTGACTTTATGATCAAAGGGTTGCAAAATTTGTAATTTTAATGGTAGATATGAGACGTTTGCTTGTTTAACGGTATAAAAAAATTTAAATTGATTGAATTTTAGTTAAAAAAAATTTTAAACTGTTTAAAACAAGATCTATACTCTCGATCTTGATTACATGACTCCCATCATCACTTTTTGAAGAATATTTATTTTTAGTTGTTCATTTTGTGTCCACTTGATGGATAAGAAAAGAATATTGAAAAAACTTGAAATTTTATTTCTAAATAGTTCCAGTAGCCTAAATCATATTCAATGGTGCCAATCATCGATTCGGAGAGTCAATCATTGAAAAAAAATTAGTAGTAACAATGAGATTTTACTACCGATAGTATTCCCGCACCACTCTCTCTATTTCTCTCTACATATATATAAATGCTACATGTACACCCCCAAAGGGGGTGTACATCTTACACCCACCCATCTAAGGGTGGGGGGGTCACTTCACAAAGTGTGAAGTGACCCCTCACCACACCCCACCCATTGGATGGGTGGGGTGTGTGATGTACACCCCCTTTGGAGGAGTACAAGTAGCATTTTTCTATATATATATATATATATATATATATATATATAGAGAGAGAGAGAGAGAGAGAGAGAGAGAGAGAGAGAGAGTGTGTGTGGAGCTTATATATTTTTTAAAAGTACAAGTCTAATTATGTTTATAAATTTTTTACTATTGAATTTGTATTGAGATTTGTATTATTATAAAGTCAACTAAAAAGAGAGAAAGAAAAAGTATAATAGCACAAATCTCAATACAAATTCAATAGTAAAAAATTCACAAGTATAATTAAGTTTGTAATTTTGAAAATATATAAGTTCTACTCTATATATACAAAGAAGGATTAATTATATATATATTTTTATAAAAATATCAAATAGCAGATAAATTTTTACAAAATTTTTCTTAAAAATATTTTGGTTTATAGATATATTCCTTCAAAAGCTCTGATTCGTTTATATATATATATATATATATATATATATATATATATATATATGTTTCTGTTGTTTGATTCGTTGTTAGTTTTTTATCAAATGATACGTAAAGTAACTATTTTGTTCTTATAAATTTGTCTCTATAAAAAAAATATTTGTTTTTTCTCCTCGTCTTGTTATGTCACGTGCGGCATATTTCACTCTTATTGTGGACAAGGGCCTCGCCTTCAACATTGTAGTCGTGGGTAACCTAAGTCTCGCTGTCGCAATGGAGATGACGAAAATTAATATTAAAGTACAAATTATATATATAAGGAGTAAAAAGATTATTTTATTTTTTCTAATCGTGCTTAACTTCTTTTTTTTAATTTATGTTTATCTAAATTTTAATAATAATAAAAAATTAGAGAAATAAATTTAATAATTTAAATTTTATAAAAATATATTTATTATTTGATATTTTTACTGAAAGTCATATGCAATTATCTCTATAATAATGATAGTCAATCTTGGGGGCTTGTGTACATAAGGAAAATGCATTGATTACAAATAAAATTTATAATATTTTATAAATAGTATAATTTAATATTTATAAATCAACTTATATAAATTATAAATCAACAAGAAAATACGTTATATTTATAAATAAATTTTATAATACTTTACAAACTAGCATACAGACAAGCATGATTTATAATTTTAAAGTTGAAATCCTACGTTAAGTTGTACAATTTGTAAAATATTATAAAATTTATTTATAAGTATAATATTTTTCTATAATTTTTTGGGACTATTGTTTATTTATCCTTTACTGCTACTCAAAACTTTTAAATTTATCATAACACCTCTCTAAAATCGAATTTCATTACTAAATCCTACACAAAAAAAAAAAAAAAAAAAAAAAAAAAAAAAAAAAAAAAAAAGAAGAGAATATATGAAGGAATTTTTCAAAATCAATAAAGACATTTTGATCAATCAAAAGTATGTTAGATATTTTGAAGTTTTTAAGAGCACGTTAGATATACGTAATTTTTTTGAAATAAATCTAATATACTCTTCAAAACTTCAAAAATATCTAATATATTTTTCATTGATCAAAATATTTTTATTAATTTTTAAAAATTCTTTCAAATATTTCTCAAACTCTAAGTTTTACTAATGAGATTGAAAATTTAGAAAAGTATTTTGAGAGTAGAAAGATAAATTTGAAAATTTTGAATAGTAATAAAAAATATATAAACAAAAATAATTTTTTGTTGGTTTTTGAAAGGCCCATGGGCCGTTAACACCCTACCCTACTCAATTGGACCCAACCCAAAATTATGCAACATAGAATTTCGATCAAAAGATGACCTTTGAAAATAATTTAAAAGCCCATACTTTTTTTTATGAAAAATTACTTTACATGCAGTAAAAAATCACAATAAAAAAATATTTTATTTATTTTTATACATAATATTATATTTCATATATGGCAATAAAAATATTTTCAAAAATCCCACCAAGCATATTCCTATATATTTTACTTACTAGCATTAAATAAACTTAGTAGTTTTCCTCACATTATTTAATATGACATGAGAGTATAAAAAAGATATTACTTTCTAAAAGTTTAAACTTTTGAGGAGATTAGTTATTTCATATAAAAAGGAAGAGAATATTAACAAACCTAAAAATTAGTATGGTAAATATACTTTACTAAATTTAGCCACTGTCTAGGGGCTGAATTTGAGCATATTTAATTTTATTTTTGTTAGTAAGACTCTTTTAGATTTTTAAATTTCTATAATTTTTATGAGGTTTACTTGAGTTAAAAATTTTGGATTAATTGCATTAGTAGCCATCAAACTTTTGTCAAAATTTTACTTTGCACTTTTTTTTTTTGAAAAAAAAGATATTCACTAACAAAAATAAACTTAGCACCATCAACCATATAGCTCAGGCCTCCTAAAAAATAGAGAAAGAAAAAAAATTTAAAAAACAAAAAAAAGAGAGAGCACTAAAAAACCATAAAAGCAAAGTTGTCAAACCGATTAGTTTATGATCAAACTCAATTCGATAATTATTATATTGTTTAATTGAATTAGATTTAAGATCGCTTTTAATTTAGAAAACTAATCAAAAATATACTAGCCATGAACAACAATCATAAACAGACCTAATTTTATACTTACCTGCTAGCGTATTTTAATTCCTTATAAATATATATATGCGATTCTCTTATGAGATGAGATGAATAAGAAAATAAGAAAAATTATTTCAAAATTCGTGAGTTTGTACTTATCTATTAGCGTGTTAGGATCCCTTATAAATATACGAGCGATTCTCTTATAAGATGAGAAGAATAAAAAAATGTGACATCTTAATATTTTACATCAGATAAAAATAAGATTGTGATTGAATATATAAAAGACAATGTACACTAATAATAATAAATGAGTATAAATATGAGGGACTCATACACCCTGAAATTCATCAGTTTTCTGATATGCATTTAACATAAGGATAGTAACAACTTGATCACAAGTAAAATACTGTTTCTGAAAACTGTTCTTGCTTTTTTGTGTTTTGATGTTTAGTATTCTGGAAATTATAATTTAAAGGTCAATGTAAATGGCACTGTAATTACTTCAAAAGATCGATCGGTATATATATATGTGTATGTTTCTAATATCTTATCTGAATTCAATCTATTTGTGACCCATCAAGCTGAATTGCTACACTATCTAAAATTTTGAGAGGACTGAATTCAATCCATCTCCATTGTGAGCCTACTCAAGAACAAGGTTTTTTAGAAGCTTGAATAGAAATTGTACATAGACCTGGACCAGCCCAATCTTCCGCGCACTTACATTTTACATCACTCTCATCGTTCATGTGAGTTAGGCCCAACAAATAAGCCCCGCAGAGAAGTTCTAATCACAACAAATTAACAAAACCTAATACGGATCTCTTACTATACGAATCGATATCTAATTATCTTTTTTTCTGGTCATAATCTGTGCATGCTTTGTGCTTTGCTTCTTACACTCTTAACATCTTAAACCGCCAACTTTCTCTCTAACTCAAACTCAGTTCTTTCATATCCATTCAGATGCCTTACCATGCATCTAGGACACCAGTAGTTTTGCCATACACAAATATTTTAATTGGCTAGTACGTGAAGGTGGATTAGTTAAGCTTTCATACCCAAAAGGCAACAAATTAATTAATTAATATGCACCTTAGTTTAATAGGCCCAATTAAGTAGTACAATTGAGTTGCCCTAGGTTTAAGATATGAAGGTGTATAATGTTTGATGACAGTGTCACATGGGGAGGAGGGGGTGGCAGGTAGACAAATTATTCATACAAAGGATGTATACAAGAGAGAAGGGGACGAATAGATAAATGTAAGAGACGAGTAGAAGAGGTGGAAAAGAGGATGGGGACAAAGAGAGCAAAGCCATAAATAAAATGGGCATGGAAATGGGGCAAAGCATAGGTCAAATAAGCTATGCATGCTTAAGTTGGGTACATAAATTCTACTGTTCCCCATGTTACATTGCATTGTACATTGCATATTGTCTCCCAATTATATTGTAATTATTATTTCCTTGATATTAATGGAACCACACACACAACACAAGAGAGAAATTGCAGAAAGGAGGCTCGAACGCGATTGCGTTTTCTGTCTAGGAACCTTGGAAACTGTGGATCATCTTTTTGTTGGGTGTGATGCATCTAGTTCACTACCGAGGTGTCTTCTCATGAACAAGACCGGGGTTCGACCTGGTGCAGCTGTTGACTGGCTGTGGGAACAGTCTTACGGGAGCAAGGAGCTTACCACCATTGCTGCGTCCTGGTGGATCATTTGGCGAGAACGCAATCGGAGATGTTTTGTTGACAAGAAACGTGGACTAGAATTTTTACTCGCGGACATCCAGGAGCGGCGGGTGCTCTGGGCCGTGCTTAGTGCTTAGTGTTCGCGCCTTTTTTTTTTTTTTTTTTCTTTTTTTTTTGATGCCTTTTCTCTTGTTCGTCTCTTCGAGACCTAGTTGTCTCATCTTTATAGTCGAATTTATATATCTATAAATAAAGTGATATGCTGTTTTTTTCTTAAAAAAAAAAAAAAAAAAAACACAAAGAGAGAAGTTGGGAGAGTGTGATAAGATTGATTCTTTGGCCTGTGAAAGGTGACTAGCTAGACTCATTGATCAGTCACCACTCATCAACCTACATGACCCATGAAAAGATTAATGAAATGTACTTACTATTCCTTTGACTACATTTGAATACGATCAACTTTAGTAAACCTGATTTATATATATAATAAAAATAACTTCACCAATAATAATACTTTTCCAAAAGAGAGTTTTTTAGCTGAAAATGATTTATATATAATATTTTGGCTACTTAATTCCATAGATGGATTGTTCGAAGCTCTTATTAGAGATTAGACGAATGTCTCTTGGATGGGCAAAAATATAATTTAATAAAATAATTAACTGTTAAATTATTTGTGCAATCGAATGGTCAGGTGCTCAGATCTCAACTTATTAGGATCATAAATTTACATTTATGAGTCATGTGATGATCTCCGGTTTGTATATTTAAGTACTTCGGAAATTTGATTAAGAATCTACGAAAATCTATTTTTTTTTTTTTTTTTGAAAAGTAAGAAATAAATTAAAACAAACTCAAAAATTCAGAATCCTCACTATCAAATTTTATTTCGAAGAGAGTAAGAGGTAAGGGACTAATTCAATAATTCCACGAGTTCAATGCTTTCGCATACACATGGTGTTATATACATAAAAGGCTTAATTACACTATTACACTAGGAAGGTTTTTTTTTCATTTTCTACATTGTTTTTTTCCCTAAAAAAATACTATAAATTATCTCTTTTCCTCAATATTTGTAATTTATAGATGAAAACTATAGCTGATTCATTAAAAAAAACACTGATTAGAATTAGCTAAAAAGAAAAAAACAAACATTTAAAAATGGCCCAAAATTAGTTGAGAATAATTTGATAGAAGCTTCAGTAGATTCTTCTGTGATGTTCAGTTTACTTTTTTTTTGCCAGAGGCCATGAGACTCAATTTGAAGTTACTTTTGTTAAACACCTGACTTTATTTTTTAAAATGCCCACAAAATTTAAAAGTGATTTAATTCTTTCACATACTTTTCACAATTTTATAGTATGGAAGAAAAAAATATTAGAAGCATTTTTAAATTCCTTAGGTTCAATATATAAAAACAAAGTTTTTAATTAACCACTGCATTACCAAACTAATCTAAGTAGAGTTGTTAGTTTCTATATACAACAGTAGATTTATTGACAACGACGCAGAAATCGACAAAAAAATAATAATTCAGTAATATCTTACAAAAAAATAGTTTAGCATAATAAATAAAAATAAAATCTAAAGTACATACTATAAAGATCGATAAGAAAATGGTATTTTAATACACTATAAAAAAATTATTATTTAAATATAATTTTTTAATACATAATAATACTTAAAATTGATTCAATACAATCTCGTTATATTTGAAAAAAATGTTTACAAATAACGAACTGTCACATATATACCGACGCTTATAATGTCAAGCGTTTATAAACTATATTCTAACACTTTAAAGTGTCAAGACTTTTTAAAATTCTGACGTCTTAAAATATCAAAAATTAAAAATAATAATAAAATATATTATTTAAAAAATTAATTTTATATAATAAAAAATTTATATAATGACGTTTTTTGAAACGTTAATATTTATTACATTATAGAAATATTTGAGAGTACTTCTCTTAAGCGTAGTATAAAAAACGTTCTTATATTGAGATTTTTTTATAATAATAATATTTTTTGAGAAAAATAATGCTTAATTACACTATACGATTAATTTTTTTTCATTTTATATACTGTTGCTATTGTTTTTTTTCGAAATGCAACATTTAATCATTTTTTTTATAATTTTTATATTATAAATATTAAGTTTATAAATTTTTAAAATTTGATGTGGATATGTAAACCGGTTAAAGTTTCATGTGGTTGTGGTGCAATTCAATCTTTCTTTTCTCAAAAAAAAAAAAAAAAAAAAATTATAATTCATAATTTTCTCTTTTTCGGGGGACCACGTTGCCACTCACGTGCATGGGTAAAAGACAACAAGCTTTCGCTCGCCACGCCATCTTGTCAAAAAGTAGCAGGTGGGGCCCACTACTCTGTAACTGATGACGGCGATCTTGCCGGGGAAAGACAAAACTCGCCTTCCCCAAAAAAAATAATAAAAATAAAAAAAAAAAAAAAAAAAATAATAAAAATAAAAAAATCCAATAATTTTATCAAAATTTTAATTAATTAAAAAAAATATAATGAATAATTTATTATTTTTATATTGTTATTATTAATTATTATTTTTAAAGTAAAAACAGTAAATAATTTTTTCGTTAAATTATTTATAATTTTATAAATTTTATTAAATACGATAAATAGTTAATAGTTTTTGAATTATTCTTTCATCTCGATGATAAATTGAAGAAAATAGAATTATTTGGCTTTGGCTAATTATAATCTTTTTAAAAATTAAATAAAAAAATTTTTAAAATACAAAATTATTTGACTAATTATAAATTTTTTTTGAAATTAAATTAAAAATATCTAAAAAAATAGCTATAGAAATTTTTTTTAAGAAAAAGTATAGGAGGGCTTATGTGCCAAATGTCAAAGTGTTCTTCTTTGCCATAGTTTTCAAATTTCTTATTTTTTTATAAAGAATAAGTCAGAACTATCGGTATTTTTTATTTGATTATCTAATTTTTTAAATTTTTAATTTTTAATTTTTAATTTATTTAATTTCCTAATTTATTTAATTTTAATAATTTAATAATTTTTAGATGTAAATTTTAGACTAATGTTTATTTTAATAAATTTATTAGTTGCATAAATAGTACAAAATATACTAACTAAAATTATAAAAATAAATAATATATTTAAATTTTAAAATTAAAAAATCACTAATTAACTCAAATTAATTAAATTTAAAAATTAAATAGTAAAATTAAAAAATTTAAAATTAAATAGTTAAATTCAAAAGAGTGATAATTGAGATAAATTTTATATATTTTTACGTAAAGTATATAACACCGGATTTAATTTCACCAAGTACTGTTTCTAAACTTTACCCTTTTTTTTTTTTTTTTTTGATTTCTGATATTGTTTCTGTTGGTTATTTATTTATGGTCCAACTTTTTATCCCGTAATAATAAATTCAGAAAATTAATAAGTTGAATTAGATGAACACAATAAATTGAATGAGACTGCGATCTATAATAAACCTAACGGTAAGAGGCCCAATAATAAATCTAACATTCATATAGATTAAATCCGGTCAAGACCCGCGGACGCTATGTCTGTATGTTTTAGATGAATTGATTGCGTATTTTTAACGGCTCGAACTTTTAAAATTAATAGTTAGTGCCAACGATACGACAGTTTCGACTATTAGATTTCTCGCCACATCAACTCATAAAGGTCTATTTATTTATTCTGATCACGATTATATTTCGATAATTTTCGATCAATCTCGGCATTGAATTTTAAAATTTTTTAAAGAGATTGCTGGTGTGTACAGATCGGGCTCAACTTCATCAATATTGGATCCTATAAAAGAGACAATATATGTCATATGAGATCTGGTTAGACACCATAGATATGCAAATTGTAGAAAAAGTTAGATACCAAAGTGAGAAAATGGATAGAGATAGAAAGAAAAATATTTTTTCTATATTCGAAATCGGGTGTATATATTACCCTCTATTCATTCAGAAGTGTGATAAATTTTACTGATCATTTTAAAATAATTAATAATAATAAAAAAATTTCAGTATGAATGAAATATATATCGTACATCCGATTTCGAATATACTAATAAAATTGCTCCGATAGAAAATCAACGATATTATTAATTCTGTGCGTTAATGTCATGGTACATAGTCAAGAACCGCATAAATTAATTATGAAGATGATGCTTTGCTGCATATTATAAACGTTGCATAATCCGTTATTCAACGTCCAAATAAAACCTTAATTAAGGTCTTAATTATGGTATCCGTTATTTTAAAAAATTAACTAGAAAGTGAACGTTTGGTTATATTTCTCGTCTACAGAATATATACTATAATTTTTTTAATAAATAAAAAATATATTTTATAATGACTCAGTCTACTAGCAATAATAATTTGTTGGGTTATCTATCCACATTCCACACTATCCACATTCCCATGTCCTATTGGGGTGCCATCTCGCTAGTCCTATCAAAAATCATCCGACGAGCCCTAGACTTGTCTCGTTAGCCCTATCAAAGATCGCCTACTAGGCGATGTGAGACTTGTCTCATCTAGCCCTGCCAAAGATCACCAGGCGATGCGAAACTTGTCTCATCTAGCCCTGCCAAAGATCACCAGGCGATGCGAAACTTGTCTCGCTAGCCCTATCAAAGATCATCAGGCGATGTGACGCTAGCCCTATCAAAGATCATCAGGCAATGTGAGACTTGTCTCGCTAGCCCTGTCATCTAGACTCAGACGAGATTCGTCACACACTTTCGGATGGTTATTGGTTCTAATACTAAATGTAACGACCCTAGTCTTGTCATTTAGACGCAGACTCAGCCGAGACTCGCCGGAAGTGAGCCGAGACTCGCCAGACACTTCCGAAGTGTCTGGTTATTGGCTCTGGTACATTTAACTCAGACTCAGCCGATACTCGCCACGCACTTCTGATTGATTATTGGATACTAAATATAAAGACCCAACCCACTAACAATAATAACTCGTTTGGTCCAAACTACAATCTCAGTTATTATTATTAGTGTCCATATCTCTTATATATCCATTCACAACAATATTTCTATTCGATGTGGAACTATTAGGATGTCACATATTTAAAATAAAATATATATTGAAAAAGAATTCATAGGTGATAATTATTAATTCAACGGATTGAGTACCAGTACTATAATTAATTAATTAATTAATTAAGGATGAAAAGCTCTTGGACAGCAGACAATTCTTTGGTGGATGTATATCCGTCAAAGGGACGACATTCTGTGGGCCGCAGATGCAGTGACCGTCTGGTTGTTGTTTAGAGAAAAAGAGCTGCCATCCATAAGCATTTTCTACGTGGAGTAGCGAATTAGGTGACGACTTCTCGCAACGACTATCAACGTCGTTGCCGACTTCAGTGCTCCAGCTTGTCGCCCCGAAAAAGCATCATTTTCAAGTGACGACTTGGACTCTTATTAATGAGACCATTTATAAATGTAAAATACTTTTGAAAGTGTTTCCAACCTAAACATAAATTATTCAGATTCACGATTCATATTGTTAAATTTAATTTTAAAATTAATAATTTTTAATGATTAATATAAAGTAAATTTGATATTATTTAGATTGTTAGGCAAATAATAGTTTAAAATTATAAAATTTAATTAATTATTAAAATGCTAAAATAACTTAAATTGTGTTTAATAACACTAATACATTTTCTACACCCTCCTTACCAAAACCATTCTCTTTTATGTTAGGTTAAAATCATCCTGTTTAGGTATGATTTATATCCATACAAATATCAATTACTATCAACCAAAAATTATCATCAAATCATAAAAAACAAAAATAAATTGCTTTCAATTTTCTTTTCTTTTTTTTTTTTTTTTGGTCAAATAAACATCTTGGATTTAGAAAATTACTGGCAAATTATCACCCTTCTCTGTACTATTTCACATAGAAGATTTACTTTAAAAAATAATTTTTAATTTCTTAAACAAATTTCAAACAACTTTTTCTTAAAAAAAAAAACAAATGTAATTTCAAAATTAATCAAACCCCAAAAATTGTAAAAAGTTACCAAAGTCAAAGCAACCCACACAAATGCAGTGATAATTGGTTCAAAAGCTCCACTCTCTATGATTTCTCTTTACAAAAAAATAAAACCCCTTTCCAATTGAATCAGGAAACGAGGAGAGAGAGAGAGAGAGAGAGAGAGGACCAAAGTCCAACAAAACTTTTGCCTTTTTTGTAACACTTTTTTACACAGTACCCCACAATTAAGAACCAAATTTATTTATTACACCCTTCCCCATAACCCCCACATCCCAATTAACCCTAACCTAAACATCCCTTCAAAGTCAAAAGAAAAAGCCTACGCTCTTAACTATTAATTTAATTTGTGATAAAAATACTTATAATGTTTTAAAATGGACCACCAAATATTATTTTATTACCTATAATTTTTTCTATTTTAACGTAAAAATTTATTGTAAATAAAATAATAAAATAATATGTTTTGGAAATGATAAAATTGTAAACAAAAAATTTGAGGCCTCTAACATAAAAATAATATATTTTACTATTTTATGGTTTATAATTATGTGAAATCTGTTGTTGACTGTTGATCCGCGAGAAACTAATTCTCTTGATGTGATGCATCGCGTGCCAAACGATTAGGTCCTGCTCGATAAGATTCTTCTCAATCAAACTCAAAATACAGTTCGGTTTGAAGGAGTTAAGCTAGAACGACAGGGTATTGATCAACACGGCTGAATCAGCCGGTTAGTTTTGTATTGCTCGAGAAAAGGGTTACAAGGAACGGATTACAAGTACGACTACTCCTAGAAAAGTTGTAAAGAAAAACGGATAAATACTAGTATGAAAATCTATTTAGGAATACTGTAAATGTATGTATTTAAGGTATTGAAAAGTAATGGTGGTCACTGGCTTACGAGGTTACAGGATCTCTTTTTTTTTTCGATAGTTCGTTTATTTATATTTATTCGAATCACGTAGATAGCTGTGTATATCGTAATTTAAGAAAAATCATCGGGTATCTTTCAACTACTTCCTTCTGAGTTGATTCTTCTCCGTTGGATAATAGCTATTTTCCATCCGCGTTCATCCCCAAGATTGGTGTGCCGAAAAGTGATCCTCGACGCTCATTATTGCAGGGCGTTATTCGCCAATCTCACGTTAGTTACATGATCCGTGTCCAAAATCTCGTGCCTATTTTCTTCGGAATCTTTCTTTTCGTGTTCACATATGCTCTTTTTCGGCTCGAGCAGCCGATTTTCAATCCTGATTTCGTCTTTTGTCATCGTTCAGCTGAGACAACCGATGATTTACAACCAACCGGAGTCAGCTTTGGTCAAGACGTGAGCACCTTACGTCGGCTCCTCTTTCTATCGGCTGATATTTTCAACCGATGGTTTGCGCCACGTGTTATCTTCTGACTTGATCATAGCACATTCTCCGTGGCAACAATTTTGACCTCAACAAATTATATTAGTTCGTTATAATTGAATACAAAATATATAAATATCGTTCTTTAACAATTTAATCTTTTAGAATATAATGATTATTTTATATAATTTTTACCTAGTATCAGAATAAAAGGTTTTGAATTCGAATACCGCCAAGCTCCTAGAGTTATTTAATTTCGAGCTTAGAGCCCATTTTTCACTTGGTATCGGTATCAGAATAGAAGCTCGTGAATTCGAATTCTTTTAGACTCATAGCGTTATTTAATTTCAAGCCCAAATTTTACGTTTTGAATTTATTAAAAAATTTTACGTTCAGATATTTATAAAAATGTTAAATATAAAATATATAAAAAGTATTTTATAATAATTTAAATTTTTTATCGTATCACGTTGTTTCATACGTTGTATCTAATACAATTCATTAAAAGTAGATAAAGCTAAGAGGATTATAAAATTTTACATAAAAAATCTAGTATTGGTCCTTTTGGATGATGAGTCACCGTATTAAATATGAGTATGATTAAGTGGCACCAACACTATTGAAATAATAGCATATATATATATATATATATATATATATATATATATATATATATATATATATATATATATATATGCTAGAATACTATCGATAGCACCAAGTCATTGGTGCTATCAAGTTTTTAGCTGTTGGATGAAAAAATATGCGGTTGAGATTATAGTGGTCCCCTAGGGTTTACTAGGTGGTTAGTTGAATAGTAAAAATCTTAGGGGATCACTATAATCCCAATCGCATATCTTTTCATCCAACGGTTGAAAACTTGATAGCACTAATTATTTGGTGCTATCGATAGTATTCTAGCCGTACTATATATATATATATATATATAGAAAGGTAGGTTGAAATAATTTTATCAAATTATTTGTGTTATTAAGGTTTTAATTATTGAATTAAAAAATATGTGATTGAAATAATAGTGAGCTCCTTAAGTTTAATAGGTCGTTGAAAAAATAGTAAAATTTAAACGGGTGAAAATAATTAAAAGAATTAATTTTAAAAAAAAAAATTAATTGTACTAATGATTTGATACTATTAATAATATAGTCCAACTATATATATATATATATATATATATATATATATATATATATATATATATATATATATATATATAGCTTACATCAATAAATCAATGATTAATTTATATTATAATCTAATTTTATATATATATATATATATATATATATATATATATATATATATATATATATATATATATATATATATAGCTTACATCAATAAATCAATGATTAATTTATATTATAATCTAATTAAAATTTGATTTTAATTAATATTTAAATTTTAATTAATTTATTTTTAATAAATTTTAATTTTAATTTTAATTTCATTAGAATTTAATTATAAATCTAATTAAATTCTAACAAAAAAATAAAAAGAGATAAATGCTAAGTCTAGAACCTAAAGAGTTGCATGATTAAAAGCTGTAATTCAAGATTTGTAATCATAATCCTCTAAATTTTAAGTAATAAAAGCGAAACTAATCAAGCTTGTGAAAATTATATATTTTTGGCTGATAGAGTTGTAGGATTACAACCAATAAAAGTGGTTGCAAGATTAGCATTGTTATACTTAATTGGCACATTTATATATAAATAAAATATAAATAAAGGCGTGTATTTATTCTCTATTCTTATTAAAAAAATTTAATACTAAAAAAAATTAAAATTCTCGGATTACGAGCATAAGAGATTTATATAATTTAACACAGGGTGTACAGGTAGGTTTTTTTTTATTATTTTTTATCAAAGGGTACGTTCACACATCCCAAGAAGATCTTTGATGCTGTACTTCAAAATAAGCTGAAGTTGAAGGGTCTATATGCATTCTTCATGCCCGTTCTTTAAGGAAAATCCCACCCAATTTTTATTTTTTATTTTTTTCATTAATCCCACAGCACCAAAAAAAATGAAGAAAAAAGAAAAAAGAAAAAAAAAAAAAAAAAAAAAAAAAAGAAAAAAAAAAAGGGCAGCTAAGCTGATTTTCCCACCCTCTTCTCGTCTCCTCTCCTCTCCTCTCCCTCGCCTGGGGTTTCGCGTCGTCTCCCGAGGCGCCCCGAGCGACGCGCGAGGGCCGAGCGCGACAACGGCAACGGCTCTCTTTCTCTCTCTAGAGATGAGAGAGGGAAAAAAAAAAATTACAGTGCTAGAGAGAGAGAGAGAGATTAATAGGAAAACTGCAGCAGGTTCTTTTCTAAGAAGTAAGAACACTACTCCTTCCCCCCATGTCCGAATCCCCCCGCCGTTTTTCGCTTGGAGCCCTCCGCGAGCCCTTATGCGTACCCCAATGCGCACCCGCTTTATATGTAATAGCTCTCTGTAGTAGTAGTAGTTGTTGTTGTTGTTGTTATTGTTATTATTAATATTACTATTGCTCTCGTGCTTATTCCCGTGTTATTGTTGTTGTTGTTCTCTGCGCGGCTTCTGCTCCTCGGCTTCTTCCTCTTTTACTACTACCCCATCCCTCGCTCCTCCTCCTCCTCATCCTCATCCTACTACTACTACTCCCACCACCTCGCCGCTTCTTCTACTGCACTAGCATGCGCCGAGCCCTTTCCCTTTGTTTTTTCTGATGGGTTCCTCCTCTTTACTGCTACTGCCCCCGAACACAACCACAACCACGACGTCTTCTTCTCATGATTCTCCCTTATCACACTGCTCTGAAGAGGAAAAGGAGCTTCTTTATTTCCTCTATCTCCAACAACAGCAACAGCAGCAGCAGCAGCAGCAGCAGCAGCAGCAGCAGGTGGGCGAGGTGATCATGGTGAGGAAGCGCCCCGCCTCGGAGCTTGATCTACAGCACGAGTCCTCCTCTTCTTACCACAACCCGAGACTCCCTCGTCGCGGCGGCGGCGGAGGAGGCGGGGCGGCGGCCGCAGCAGGTGGCGGGGCTTCCTCGTCCACGGCCGCGGCGCAGGGGCCGTTCGTGGAGAGCGTGGCGGGGCACCCCTCGCTTCTGTATTCGGCTTCGAGTAGCACTCTGGACGCCCCGATTATTGTGCATGGGGGCAACCCGGCGCAGTTCCTTCCGTCTCTCCCCCCCCCTGCGCCGGCGTTGGCTCCGGCGGTGTGCGGGTTCTCGGGACTGCCGCTGTTCCCCGCGGACCTCGAGCGGGGCGGCGGCGGCGGGGCGGCGGCAAACGAGGGAGTGCAGGGCGTCGCGGGCCGCGGCGGAGCGGACGAGGGCGCGGCGTCGGCGTGGGTTGACGGGATCATCCGCGACCTCCTGACCAGCGCGGCACCCGCGGTGTCGATCACGCAGCTGATCCACAACGTCCGCGAGGTCATCCACCCCTGCAACCCCGCCCTCGCCGCCGTCCTCGAGCACCGCCTCCGCTCCCTCGCCTCCTCCGACCCCCTCCCTCCTCCGCCGCCGCCGCTCCCCTCCGCAGCCGCCCCGGACGCGCCCCAGCCCGAAAAGCGCCGCCGCGAGCTCGCCCCTCCCCAGCCCCCGACGGCCCCGCCTCTTCCCAAGCCGCCACAAAGCCAACAACAACAGCAGCAGCAGCCCAACTGGGAGGAGCCCGCGTACCCTCCACCTCGCCTCCCCAACCCCCAACAACCCTCCTCCTCCTCCGACCCCCAGCGCAGCTCCACCTCCGACGAGGCAGCCGCAGCAGCCGCAGCAGCAGCAGCAGCAGCCTCCACAGCGGCGGCGGCGCGCAAGGAGGAGCTGCGGCAGCAGAAGCGCGACGAGGAGGGGCTGCAGCTGCTGACCCTGCTGCTGCAGTGCGCGGAGTCGGTGGCGGCGGACAACCTGGACGAGGCGAACCGGCTGCTGCTGGAGATCTCGGAGCTGGCGACCCCGTTCGGCAGCTCGGCCCAGCGCGTGGCCGCCTACTTCTCGGAGGCCATGTCGGCCCGGCTGGTCAGCTCCTGCCTGGGGCTCTACGCCCCGTTGCCGCCGTCCTCCCCGGCTACCCTGCGGGTCCACCACCGGCTGGCGGCGGCCTTCCAGGTGTTCAACGGCATCAGCCCCTTCGTGAAATTCTCCCACTTCACGGCGAACCAGGCCATCCAGGAGGCCTTCGACCGCGAGGAGCGCGTCCACATCATCGACCTGGACATCATGCAGGGCCTGCAGTGGCCTGGCCTCTTCCACATCCTCGCCTCCCGCCCCGGCGGCCCCCCGCGCGTCCGCCTCACCGGCCTCGGCTCCTCCCTCGACGCCCTCGAGGCCACCGGCAAGCGCCTCTCCGACTTCGCCGACACCCTCGGCCTCCCCTTCGAGTTCCATCCCGTCGCCGACAAGGTCGGCAACCTCGACCCCGACCGCCTCGGCGTCTCCCGCCGCGAGGCCCTCGCCGTCCACTGGCTCCACCACTCCCTCTACGACGTCACCGGCTCCGACACCAACACCCTCTGGCTCCTCCAGCGGTAAATATTCCGACCTCCCCATATATTCAATTCAATCAAAACATTAATCACTATACTACCAAAGTGTATATATATATATATATATATATATATATATATAGAATTGACTTCAAAAAACATAAATAAAAATAAAGTAACAACTAACAACTTGGTGGTGAAGGAACTTTCTAATATTTAAACCTTCCTTCAATTAAAAAGAGGATAGAACTTGGAAAATAGTACGGGCGCATTATTGTCTGACTGCTTTCTGTGCCGATATGTGCCTTTGCACCAAGACGGAAGTGTTTTCAATCAATCGCTTGTGCTGCTCAATCAACAACTATATATATATATATATATACACACACTGTACATTCTTCTTCCTTATTTTTTATATATATATATATATTTTTCATCACTATTATTATGTTGTGGTGTTAAACCACTTTTTGTCTCTTGGAAATGCGGAGCTAAAAAGGACTTTTAATACTTTATAGATTACACAAGTAGAACTAAAAGTAGTCATTATGACTAGCTTTTGAACCCATTGCCCTTTTTTTCCATAATCTCATAATCTCATCATGTTCTTTAGTTGCCATGATTAGGAGGATTTAATAGAGGGAATGGCGTGTACTGTGTATAAGAGTACGACTTTTGTTGAGAATTTTTATCGATTTTTTTTTATTTCACGTGTTTCACGCATTACACGCGATTCCGAAATTTAGTGAAGAATTTAGTGAAGAAATTGAAAATTAAATATGTGTTGGCGGTGCGTGTTGTTTGTTTGTTTGTTTGTTTGATGTAGTTTGGCGCCCAAGGTGGTGACGATGGTGGAGCAGGATCTGAGCCCGGGGGGCTCCTTCCTGGCGCGGTTCGTCGAGGCGATCCACTACTACTCGGCGCTGTTCGACTCGCTCGGCGCGAGCTACGGCGAGGACAGCCCTGAGCGGCACGTCGTGGAGCAGCAGCTACTGTCGCGCGAGATCCGCAACGTGCTCGCTGTGGGCGGCCCGGCGCGATCCGGGGAGGTCAAGTTCGGCAACTGGCGCGAGAAGCTGGCCCAGTCGGGATTCCGATCGGTCTCCCTCGCGGGCAATGCCGCCGCCCAGGCCACGCTCCTCCTCGGCATGTTCCGCTCCGACGGATACACGCTCGTCGAGGAGAACGGCGCGCTCAAGCTCGGTTGGAAGGACCTTTGCCTCCTCACCGCCTCCGCGTGGCGCCCAATCCAAACCGCCAATCCGCCCCGCTAGACGATAACAATGTCGGAGTTTTTGGCTCAAGCGAAAGGCGCACTCGCACCGTCGGCGGAATAAGCAAAAAAGAAAAACGAAGTGATCTCATCCAAATCCGAACTAACTGCTACACTAATTTAGAGCCAAAATATTGAGGGTCATTTTGGGAATCATGAATCATATGAGTCGAATTTTATAATATTCGCTGCATTTACGTCTCACTATCATTTTGTTTTGCTTTTCAACGTGTAGCTAGTTAGTTAGGCAGATTTGGTTCTAAATCTTTGATACTTAAAAATTCACATATCATGATCACTATCATCTTTTTTTTCTTTTTTTTTTTATTTTCTTTCGTCCTCCGAGCTGTGAAGAAGCTGATGTTTCGCCTAATGAAGTGGATGGGTTTGGAAGAAGGTAATTAATGCATGTTGGGGCTGCTCCTAATAAGTGCTTTTTCCAGTCGCCAATGGGGTCTGTTTTGCCCCATTGAGTGGTCCTTTTCGCTCTTACAAAAAGCCGTACCCTACTCTGTAGCCTTGGCTTGGACAAGGCCATCGCCATTTCGTTTTCCCAACTATGTGAAAGCAAAGAAGGCCCATGTCCTTTGTCCTGGTACAAAAAATTGCTGAGTTGGCTTTGTAGTACTCTCTCTCTCTCTCTCTCTCTCTCTCTCTCTCTCTCTCTCTCTCTCTCTCTCTCTCTCTCTCTCTATATATATATATATATATATAAGAGTTTATATACTTTTAAAAATACAAGTCAATTTATATTTGTAAATTTTTTATCATTGAATTTGTATTAGAATGTGTGCTATTGTAAAGTCAACTAAAAAAATAAAAAAACACAAAATCAAATACAAATCTAATGGTAAAAAATTTAAAAGTATAGATGGACTTGTACTTTTAAAAATATATAAACTCTACTATATATATATATATATATATATATATATAGTAGTGTGTGTATACTTTCGGCTAAAAATATCAGTCAAGAGAAGAGCGAGGCAACGAAAAGGACTCGCGCGCGTCTTGCCTATATATAGTTCGACTGTAATACTTTTATGAGTATAGATTCTTTTGTACTCATAAGTTTTCAGCTCTTGGATAAAGTGATGTGCTGTTAGAATTATAGTGGTCCCATAGGATTTATACTATTTCACCAACAACTCACTAAATCCTAGGAAAACACTATCATCCTAACCGCACATCTCTTTATCCAAGAGCCAAAAACTTATGAGTATGAAGGGGTCTATATTCATAGGAGTATAGTAGCCCTACTCTCACTATATATATATATATATATATATATATATATATATATATATATATATATATATATATATATATAAAGAGAGAGAAAGAGAGAGAGAGTCCAGCTACTATGCTATTGATAGTACCAAACACTTAGTGCTATCAAGTTTTTGGTCGTTAAATCTATCTCTTTAATCATTTTTTTCTTTTAGATCATACTATTTTTTCAACCACCGACTAAACCCAAACCGCAATCATCATAACCGCACATCCCTTCATCCAAGGGTCAAAAATCTAATAACACAAATAATTTGGTGCTATTAATAGTATAGTAGCATATATATATATATATATATATATATATATATATATATATATATATATATATATATATATATATAGAGAGAGAGAGAGAGAGAGAGAGAGAGAGAGAGAGAGAGATAGGTTAGTATGCTTTTATAAGCACGGAGACATCCGTGCTTATAAGTTCTTTTCGATTTTGATATTTCTGAATCGATGATTGGCTCCGCTAGAGTTAATCTAAAGTATTTGAAATATCTAAAAAATAAATTTTATCATTTTTTGATATCATTTGCCTAGTGATCAAAAGTGTGTGTGTGTGTGTGTGTCTATATATATATATATATATATATATATAGATAGAGAGAGAGAGAGAGAGAGAGAGAGAGAGAGAGAGAGAGTTCGGCTACTATATTTGTACAAACACCAAGTAGTTTTTCTACCGTTAGTTCTACCATTTTGACCAATTTCATTCATTGGATTGTTCTATTCCACCAACCACTCACTTAATCCAAGAGGCCCACTATCACCTTAACCACACATTTTTTCATCCAAGGATTAATAGCTTGGTACTTTCAAAAGCATAGGAGCTCATATATATATATATATATATATATATATATATATATATATATATAGTCTTCTATATTATCGATAGCACCAAGTCATTGGTGCTATTAAGTTTTTAGCTCCTAGATTACGGGATGTGCGGCTAGCATGATAGTGGTTCCCTAGGGTTTAGTGGGTGATTGGTTAAATAGTATAATCCAATGGGTAGAAATGATCAAAAAGATAGATCTAACGGTAAAAAAATTGGTAGCACCAAATGCTTGGTGCTGTCGATAACATTCCAACCGGACTATATATAGAGAGAGAGAGAGCCCGGCTACTATTGTCACGCACCGGGAGTCAAAACTGCGACCGAGCCCGCCAACAGATCCGCCGCCCATACGGGAAGCCCCGTATAGACGAAGCGTCAAACCTACAAAAAGAATGATAGTATAGCTATACAGATATCAGAGCCGAAAGTAAACTACTGAAATAAAATAATACAATTGTCAAATAGTACAAGTCTGAACCTCACTACAAAAGTTTCTCAAAATATAACTCTCAAAAGTAGCAACTACTAAAAAAATCCAGCAGGCTGTACAATAAGCTCCAAAGAAAAAAAGGAGGTACAACTATACTCCAATGACAGGTATGGAACTAGCTCGCGACTCCCTTACCTTGATCAGCAACAGAGGGATCAGCAACTCCCACAGAAGGCTCTGCAAAACAAAGGTGAGGAAAAACAAAGGGAAAAACCCCCAGCGGGTGTGAGAACTACAACCAACAGTAGTTCTCAGTGGGTACCGCCACTAAGCCCGACGGTCTGCCCACTAAGTCTACTAGAGGCATAACGTAACAAATGCAATACTGAAAGGAAAGGAGCTAGAAAAAATAACTCTACAGCTACTATGCTTCTATCTAAATGCTCAAGGAGTGGAACAGATGGAAACATGATGCATCTACTAACTCTCAAATATAATCACCCAATCTACACTGACTGCCACATGGGGTCCAGTCAAACCTGCGCCCACCTACTGCTGCACATCTACAAGAGGACGGGTCTACCGTAGTGCATCCGTGACTGCCAAAACTGGCCCAGCCAGAGGGACTGCATCGACAAGTCGCGATAGCAAAGTAACAGGCCCAACTCCGGAGTGACACTCGAGGGGCACGACCCCACCGAGGAAAATATCCGCGCATCTCTGTCGAGCTCAATATGGCTCATGCAGGCTATAGTCCAATCCACGATCAACAAGATCGACAGTACCCGAATCACCTCTCTAACTCACTAACAGGAAACACTCGAACAGTCAGGACCGCTGTCGACCCAACGGCTCCCCGAAAAGAACATCAACTCGACATGCAAACTCACTAGCTGGGTATACTCTACAGCCAACAACAATGAAGGGTCCGAGAACCCCGAAAGACTAAAACCTACAACCCAAATCAAACAAGGATATGCTCTAGGCATAGCCCCTCGTTGTTGTGACACCCCCGGAATTTGGATTAGTCCTCTATATAAATGATATAATAGGACTAAATCTCTAACCCGGCTATAGCTTTTTGGATGGTACCAAGATCCAAGAGGAACATGAGAGTTAAGCGTGCTAGAGCTAGAGTAGTTCTAGGATGGGTGACCCCCTGGGAAGTGGGGCGTCATAGTTGGTATCAGAGCCATTCACCAGCCGAAAATGTGAGATGAGTCTCGGCTGAGCCAGGGTTATATAGCGGGTAGAGCGAGGCTCCCCGGCTAATGACCGTTGTGAGTGGAGTGCAGCTCCTCACAAGGTCGGCTAAGGCTAGCGAGACGAGTCTCACATCGCCTGGTGCTTGTGAGTGTGCTTGAGCCTGACGTGGACGTCAGGGCTTAAAGGGGGGAAGAATGTGACACCCCCGGAATTTGGATTAGTCCTCTATATAAATGATATAATAGGACTAAATCTCTAACCCGGCTATAGCTTTTTGGATGGTAGCAAGATCCAAGAGGAACATGAGAGTTAAGCGTGCTAGAGCTAGAGTAGTTCTAGGATGGGTGACCCCCTGGGAAGTGGGGCGTCACAGTTGTTCCTGACCCAGAGAAAAGGCAGCCCTTAGAACCCAGACCACTCGAATCCTCTCGAGTAGGAGAGTTTATAGAAAAATTGTGACATTTATTACTGAAAATCATTTTTCACTCAAACCCACGCGGGGTGAGGACTAAAAATAGTTCCTTTTTGAAAAACCATCTTGATTTGAGGAAAACTCATTTTTAATGATTTTTAGTTCATTTAGGAATAACAATTAGAAAACAAGTTTTTATACGCAAACCTCGAAGGGCTAATGCCTTCGTCCAATCAAACAATAACAGACTCCGGCGACCCCTCAATGTTTGGAAGAAAATATTGGTTGACTAAAATCATGTGTGTCCAAAAAAGTTCTGGGTTCAAGGTCCTGCTAACACTTGTATACTACTGCCACTAACACAGTGGCGACATATAAAATAAGGAAACAAGACATTCCGAGACCACCGTTTCACCCAAACGGCTCCTGCCACAGATAAAAGACCAACTACATCTAGCAGACTCCACTCTGCTCCCAAGCACGAGTGTAACATGCATCCCACACTAAAAGGAAACCCGACCACTTGGCTCACTATCCGGGCGAGAATAACACTATGTCCAGAAATAGAGTATAACTTGTGGATGTCTAAAACATAAATAAACCTAGCCCAAGTGAGGATTTTCTACTGGTCTGGTTATACATGCAACATATGACGGGGTGCTAGGTCAAGTCCCACAGATAACATTAATTAATCAAATTTAGGAGGTAGTAAATCAGCATAATCATCAAAGCAACTTAAGGAGTATCAATTCTCACTATTTAACATGCATCCTAATACAATAGAATTAATGAACTGTCCATCGGTTTTGGAGATGAAGCAACCCACCTGAAAATGCAAAGCTGTCCCAAGTCCAAAGAGCTGAAACTACACGGGAATAATCATCCGATTCTCACAATTCCAACGGGTCCAAAAATGCCCAAAAATTTCTCCTGGGTACAAAGATATAGTCCAAAGTTACAAACAACACAAAATTTTCAAGTGTACAAATGCTGAAATTTCAGTCCCAAAGAAGCTTAATTATCACCTACGAGAAAAATTTCAAAAATTCCAATAAAAATACGATGGCGATCCTCGCGAAGCGTAGATGTCAATCGAGTCCTTAAACGTTGAATTTTGATACTCGAGTGCAGAGATAAAAATCCATCAAGCCTCCGCTGTCCAAAAAACCACCAGCAAGAAAGGGGTTCAAAAATGCCTCGGGAACCGTGCCAAAAACTCAAAATGAGATAAAGTGATCAATACGAAAATCGAAGGTGTACCTCTCATGAACGCGCTGTCACAAAAATCGGCTCAAAATTCCATCGGGGTAATCCAGGGAGTCTCGCGGACTGAGAAGCGACGGTGGAAGCCAAAATCCAAGAAGCATCGCAGTGCGCCGCATCGTAGAAAACGCTGATGTCGAGGCCTCCAAAATATCTGAAAATCCCTCACAAGATGTAGCGCAAGATGAAGAACAAACTCTTAAGGGGAGATTATATAGCCTCCACAGAACAAATCACTTAATTTCCTCTGTGTCCCCACATTCGGGCGTCCAGAAAATTCGGGCTGCTACAGTAATCCCAAATTGTACCTCAGACCATCAGCGGCCGAATCATCCCTAGAGCGCCACGTGTCACCGCACAGCAAACAGCGAATGCGGCCAACCCGCTCGCGACACGTGGCACGGCACACAGCAAACAGCGGCGCCAGCCACCCCGGCCGCGCCACGTGGCACCCCCGGCGCCTGCCCGCGCACGTCGCCCGGCTGACCCGCGCGTACGGCCACCTGCCCGACGTGCTGCGTGGACCGCGCGCGCGTGCGCCCGCCACTCCGGGGCTGCCACGTGTCCCAGCGCCGGTCCATGCACCCGGCCCCTCGCCTCCATATATATATATATACTTTTTATTTTTTGTTATCGTCCATTTATTTCTACTCAACGATCCAGATTTAATTATTTTTTAGTTGAGACATACAATAGCATGTTACTTTGAGAGGTACCGGTTACAAGGTACCCAAAAAACAAATATTTTAGTCTTTTGATTCAATGATAATTAAGTAATTTTACCCCTGAGAGTTTTTATTTATGTAAATATTATAAATTTAAAAGATTTCAATTTATGAGATTTTTATTTTTAGAAAAATTATAAATTTTAAATATTTCAATTTACTTATGGTCTTAAATGGTAATTTTTTAATTCTCTTTGTTTAATTGTTTATATATTGTAAATGATTTTAATTTTATGAAACTATATTAAAATTTAGATTATTTTTAATAATCAAACCTTTCATTATATGTTGAATTTAATTATTTATCCACTTTTAATTTTTTTAAAATAGTGATACAAAACTAATTTCAAATTAGAAGAATTCTAAAATTATTTATACATATTAAATATGTTGAATTTAATTATAACCTACGTTAAAAATTTTAAATTATTGATATAAATTAATTACTAAATTATAATTCTAATACTCCTTAAATTAAAATTTAAATTATAATTTTAAAACTCTTTAAATTAATGGATAAATTATAATTCTAATTTTTTAAAAACTAAACTCGTTAAATTAATACCTATATTGTAATTATAAAATTCTTTAAATTAATGTCTAAATTGTAATTCATTATCTTTTACAATTAATAACTAAATTATTGCAAAATTAATGTCTAAATTTGTGAAAAGTATATGAATCAAAACTTTTGTTATATGTTGAACTTAAATATTTATCCACTTTCAAATATTTTAGAATAGTGATATAAAATTAATTTCTAAATTAGAAGAATTCTAAAATTTTTTATGCATATTAAACATGTTGAATTTGATTATTAACCTACATTCAAGCAAAAGCACTACTCCGGCCAACAGCCGCATGGGGCTGTCGGAGTTGGGTGTGGTGGTGACTGAACCACCTTTGTGAACCTCCTCCAACTGCTGCTTGCCCTTGGTTGCAGCTTGAACCCGAGTTCAGCAAGGCTCGGCCAATCCGAGCTCTAGCAAAATTGGAATTTGGCCACATTACTCCGGCGACCTTTCCGGCAGACCTGCGATGCTCTGAATGTGAGCCCTCGACTCCTTTGAGCTTACTGGTCATGATGCTCACTTTAGATTGTACATGGAATGGTTGTTCATGCTTGTGGGCAACTTAGTGCTCTAGTAGACTTAATGTCTACGGACTCAATGCTATTTTCGGGCTTCGTGCCTCCTCCTAACAGCGAGCACGGGTTTGGTTACGTTGAGGCCCATCTACCGGTGCCTTCGGTTCAACCTAAAACCCCTTGGATTTTGTAAACGAGTCGAAACGAGTAATAATTGAAAGTATTTATGCAATTTTCGAAAACCCTAGGGGCTTAAGTGCAAATGTGACTTCATGGGCTGTCTCGGGCAGCGTTTACATAATCTCTAAACTTTTCGTTAGAGATCCAATGGTCTTTGTTGAGCGGGAATTGATTAACGAACCGTAAATTGGCAAAATCGTCGGTTTAACGGCTTTTGACGCAAGTTCGCATATTTCGAAGAATTGGAGTGATTATTTATCATTGCTAGCTATCCCTCATTGATTCCTAGCGCTGACCTGGCTGATCCAGTGATCTTTGTTTCGCGTTCGGAACTCCCGGAGCCAAAATCGGCATTTCGGGAGCTTCGCGGGTAATTATGACTTCGACTTAGCACCGATGTTTACAAATTGGTCCCTGGCTGCCCGGACATGCTAAATAGATCATTCCGGGGTAGCGTGTGAAGTTTCGTCACATTTGGATTCACGTAGATGCTATTCGGACCGTAATCGGTCGTTCGGCGGGTTTTCGGAAATTTCGGTAAACCCCGAGATTGTGGAAGTCTACGGTATTGTCGTTATGATTATGTAGTGTCGATGAGATGGGTATGAGTGAGTCTATTACTGATACGAGTTATTGTTTAGGGCCATGCAATTCGACGCCAGCACCCCAGTAGTCCAGCAGGCTTCGGGACTGTCTTCACTGAGGTGGGTTTTTTTCGGTCCGGGCTTTATCTCTTCGACCCTCTTGGGTACCTTAGTTGGTTGGACCCCTGTCTTTCTTGCTAGCCCAGATTATATCCCTGAGCCCTTGCTAGTTGATAGTTTATTCCAGCTTATACTTATGCTTTAGTATACCTGTTGCATATGGACATTTGCTATGCCTGATTGGACATTAGGCAGCTATCAGTTTATACCTGATCATTATCATGCTTTGCTTATATCTGGACATATGCCATGTGTATGAGTAGCCATTCACATATTCAATTAGCTAGTGCCTCCTGCATCTATTATTGTACAGGTTTGAGATACATGCATCTATTTCCGGTTTAAGTCCGGTCTGTGGATCGTGAGTATGGAGCATCAGCATCATCATCGTCAAGCACTTGCTGTCACTCGCGTACACTTATGGTCTGGCCACCATCATGGTGTTCTTTACCGGTAGAGAGTCCAGTTGACCCGTGAGCATCCCCTTTATCGTACTACTGGGTACGGGGAGCCCTTTCGGCTGTGCTGCGGGATATAGGGTAACTCTCGGCTGTACCTTTGGGTACGAGGAACCCTTCGGCTATATCCATGGCACAGGGTTGCTGTCAGTTTTGCTAGGTGATTCCAGTGTGGTTGGGTTCTGCTATGAGATCATAGCCTGAGGTCCAGCGACCAAAATGGCAGCATCGTTTGGGTATATTGGCATTTATTATATATCTGTTTGCATGATGATAGCTCTTTATATTTCAGCATGTTTAGCCCTATGTTCTATACCCATATACATGTTTAGCCTTATATTGCTATACCCGTATACATGCCTAGCCCTATGTTGTTATACCCATACACATGCTTAGCCCTATGTTGCTATACTCATATACATGTTTAGCCTTGTATTGCTGTACCCATATACATGGTTAATCATGTTTACAGTTATCAGATTCTATACCTGCCTTACGTACTCATCTTTTACTATCCGCTAGTTATTGTATGACAGTAGATACGATTAGCTATTTCTCGGCCCGTCGTACCCACTGGGATACACTGTCGATGTATCTCACACCCCCTGGGTGACTATTTTTCAGGTCGTTCGGGTGCTAGGATGTCGGGACGCGTTGGTGAGGCTGTTGCGATAGTGCTGACCCTTATGTCACCAGCTTACTTTATCTTTCACATTTATGTTTTGAAATATTGTAAAATAATTGATGCTGTATGTGTAGTTTAGACTACTCTAGTATTAGCTGTAAGTGCTTAGCCATGCATGTATAGAAAAGGCTCTGTCCATGTGGATAGGAAATTTCTATACATGTGGCGATCTGTTCACGCCTGAGATGTTTTAAACTCTGATTTCAAAAAAAAAAAAATTAGCCTGCTTTTCGAAACTCGGAACGTGATATATATATATATATATATATATATATATATATATATATATATATATATATAAAATTGAGCTTCTATTTTTTAAAAAATATCAAGTCGTTGGTGTTTATAGGTTTTTAACCATTGGATGAAAAGATGTGTGGCTAGATAGTAGGCCCCTTATGTTTAGTGAGTAGTTGATGAAATAGAATAATTTAAAAGACAAAACTAATCAAATGAATAGATTTAACGGTAAAAAATTTACAAGCGCCAAACATAATAGCCAGACTATATATATATATATATATAATATATATATATATATATATCTATATATATTAATCTGAAGCACTTCTAATTATTTGGCTAATAATAAATATATATAGTCTAATATCTAACTGCTCTAAAAAATAATAATAGTTAACGAACAAAAGAGTGCACGTACTGGGAGGGGATGTCTTCCATTGTTGTTACTATGTCGGTAATAGTCTGGAGTTATGTTGTTGGGAGTGGTGGGAGTGGTTTTATTACTAGTTGGAGAGAGGATATATATGCAGGTGTGTGTGTGTGTGTGTGTGTGTGTGTGTGATGTTGTATCTCAGAGTTAAAAGGTGTCAAAATGGGTCGAAATTGGAAGTATGTAGAATGGGTGTGGTCACGTGGTTGGGCTTGCGTGCGGGAGTGTGCGGGCCCCACAAAGGTGGGGGCGTGCAGAATGACTGATGGGGGTTGCGGGGGTGGTGAGAAATTTGCTGCCTGCACCTGGTGCATTGGTGTCTCATGCACCAGAGGCAATATTTGATTACCATTGTCATTAAATTCTAATTTGATCCACTACAATTTACAATATCTTAAAGAATAATAAGAAGATTCTACCTTTTCATCTTTCCAGAAGAAGCATTTAAAAATGAAAATTCATACCTCCCACTTCTTAGATTTTTTGAAGTAGCATAGATTATTAGAGAAAATTAATTATGAAGCTTAATTACGAGAGCTTGTAGGATAAATCGAACAAAAAATTAATAAAAATAAAATATAATTTACTATATATTTTACATACAAATATATTACTTAACTATTAAAAATTTTAAAATATCAGTCGTTTAAAAAAACTGAAATTACTAAATTTTAGAAATAATATACAAAAATAATTACTCTATAACAAAATAGGATGTATTGCTGTGGTCTTTTATTTTGAAGAGAGCATCAAATTTATAAAATTTACAATGTTTTAAGATTTAAAATATTTAATATTTAGTTGCATAGGATTTATTATTTAATGACTGTTTTTTTACTATCTATAGTAATATTTGGTGGGGGTTTTAAATACGTGGTGATGAGATGTATGGATGCACCAGGTGTAGGAAAAGAATTTTTTGTTTTTGTGGGTGGTGGGGTTCGGAGTGGTTGCCCCCACCCGATTTGGGTGTACATGTCAGACGGACTAGCTTATTGAAGTGTCACGTCAAACGATTGGAGAATTTTCTTTGGTCGGAGAGTGAAAAAAAAAAAATAGTTAAACAATACTATACCTATCCTCAAAAATAAATATATGACATGCATCTCATTTATCATTCCAAAATAAAAATTTATGGCTAAATTACAGAAAATTTCCTTCTAATATTTCGCTTTTTCACTTTATCCTCCTGTCTTTTAAAAGTCGACAACCTTCTCCCTCGTAATTACCGAAATATGCATTTACCTCCCTGTCAGATATGAAAATCCATCCATGAGCCTCTAATGAGCCAATTGCTTGTAACAAATTGGTAAGAAACCAATTCATATCTGGCAGGAGGGAAAGAGTAAATGCATTCATTAGAGGCTCATGGATGGACTTTCATATCTGGCAGGGAGGTAAATGCATATTTCGATAATTACGAGGGGGCAGGTTGTCGACTTTTAAAAGACAGGGAGGTAAAGTGGAAAAGCGGGATATTAGAGGGGAGTTTTCTGTAATTTAGCCAAAATTTATTCATCGACCGTTTCGAAATGATCGATAAAATTTATTCAATTTTGATATTAGTGAGTGTATATTATACATTTCATTTGGAGTGTACAAGCAGCATATTCTGAGATGAGCAATGCTAGTGATATATCTAATTTTGGGTGTAAAATATACGTTCCGTTCATCTAAAGATAGTGACACTACAATAAAATTACTGACACTTATTGTAAGTGTTGCTATATATGCCGTCGCTAGAGTGTATAACGACACATTTTTATAATGTGTCTCAAAAATATTTCCCTATAATCTAATTTTGGATATAGATGAAATATAAATAGTACACTTATACAAAAGTGTCACAAATATGTGTCCCTATAACCTAATTTTGTTATAGTGTGAAAATTTTTTACTCATCTGTCATCCGCAATA
The DNA here is from genome assembly GCA_029168755.2 of Tillandsia fasciculata. NCBI lineage: Eukaryota > Viridiplantae > Streptophyta > Magnoliopsida > Poales > Bromeliaceae > Tillandsia > Tillandsia fasciculata. The sequence goes on along the minus strand of CM054938.1, from coordinate 3,108,529 downwards.
AACGGTAATGAGCAACACTAGCGGTATATTCAATTTTTAGTGTAAAATATACGTCTTATTTATTTAAAATTGGTGAAAATTTTTTTACTCATTATTTTAAAATGATGAATAAAAACTAAAATTGAATAGTCTGCTTAGCAATGTTAATAAAACACTTAATTTTGAGTATAAAATACACGTTTTATATATTTAAGAATACAAATTTTATCCCTTATTATTTTAAAATAATAAATAAAATTTATTTTATTTTAAAATAAATAAAATATATAATGTATATTTTAAATGGGATGTATCAAAACCATTTTGCAATGGTAATTGCTGCTTCTTCTCAAAGCGCTTTCCTCTCACAATCACAAGTCGTACGAGGTATTGATATCTGGGATTCGGTACATGGGCGGTGCAATAAATGGTAATTGCTGCTGCGGCTTTAAACCTCTTTTGTTTTCGCCTTTTTATTATTATTATTATTATTATTATTTTTTTTTTTTTTAATTTCTGATATTGGTCGTGTGGAGTAGGTTTGCTGTTTTAAATGCTAGGACAGTGACAGTGGAATTCAAGCGAAAGCGATTCAAGTGCAAGGAGATTTAAAATAAAAAATATAAAAAAAATTATTAAAAAAAAATTTAAAATTTTTTTGAGAGAGTAATGCTAGATGTATATTTCAAATAGGATATATATTCTATATCTATATTATTTTAAGATGAGTATTCATTTATTCGTCACATCAATATAATGAGTAAAATTTATTTTATTCTAAAATAAGATGGATATAAATTATATATCTCATTTAGAATGTACATTTAGCATTTTCCTTCCTAAGGTAGTGTAGTATAGCTCTCAACAAGTGCATTAGGAACTTTGATTATTAGTGATTCCGTAAAATTTGTACATAAAATAAACTCATCATAAATTTACAATTGTCCTGATAAATAAACACGGTTGCTATTTCGTTGTGGTTTTATGCATATATTATATAACACAAATAAATAATTATTTAATAAATAATAAAAAAAATAATATAATAATCTAATTTTAAAAATATAAAAATAATTTTATACGAATACACTACATGTACATCTATATATAAATATAAGTTAAATCGATTCTCTTTGATGGTTAAAATATAAAATGTAAACCAAATTTAAAAAAAAATATATAAAATATGGCAATGGATTATATGATGCTTTCAACTAATCATATTTAGCCTATAAAATTCGCTAGCTCATCTTATTTTTTAAAAAAATAATTATACTATATTTTTTTTTCTTAAATAAAAGAATTTGATTAGTTGAGCCCAGCGTTGGTGACGTAGTGTGAGTACAGAAAACTTCCTTCTAATTTAGAAATGTATAGATAACATTGTTCATTCTTACATAGTTTTATTATTTCTAAAAATATAATGAGTAACTTAGAAGTTAGATGTTATAGATAATTTATAAATAGAATAGTTACAACATAGTAACTTTTTAGAATTAAGTAATACAAATTTAAATTTTAAGATAACAAAATAGAGATTTTAAAAAACACTTTTAAATGTAAAAACATAAATATATTCTTATCTGCCCGATTTAAACAATTAAAGATAAATAGTTATTTTATTTAATTTAATATGGTATCAAAATGAGATATTCTGAGTTCGAATCACGCTAAACCCCTAGCGTGACTGATTTCCTTCCATTTAATTCAATTATATGTCATAAACCTATCAAAGAGACGTGCTAAATATAAAATATTCTTCTCTACCTACGTAAGTTATTAGAAATAAATAATTATTTTATGTAATTTAATAGATACAAAAATAAAGTATAAAAATAAATAATTGCAGGAAGACATTTTCTGCCTTTTAGTCTTATTTTTAATTTTATTAATTTAGATAAAATTTTCCAAATTAACATGAAATAATTTCTGCCAAATTAATACTAATTCTTCCCATAAAGCTTAGGAGCTCAATTGAACAAAATAAAAATAAAAAATAAAAACAATTAGGTAAAAGTTAAAAACCACTGGTGTAATTAACCCTTTTGAAACTGGCATTTATTATTTTTACAGTAGTTTTAATTGTAACATATTTTTTTTTACTGCCCATTGACTTAACATGTGATCTGTAACTGTAGGCAGCTGTAAATACCCTGCAGCTAGACCAGCAGGTTTTCTGAACCTCTCTGACTTTTACAGCTTCACTGTAGTTGTTTACTGACTAGCTATAATTAACCACATGCATACACAAGTTAGATCAGTTGGGTACAAAATAGTTAGATCAGCTGGGTACAAAATGTCTGTTATTTATTTGTAGATTAAATAGGTCAAACTTCTTGTCCCGTAATAATAAGCTCAGAAGACTAATAAGTTGAGTTAGGTTAGTCTAATAAGTTGAGTGGGGCTGCGGTCCACAATAGACCTAACGGCAAGAGACTCAACAATAGACTCAACGTCCAGATGGATTGAGTCCGATCGAGACCTGTAGGCGCTGTGTCTGTACGCTTTAAGTAAATTGGTTGCGTTTTTTTAACAGCTCGAGCTTTTGGGATTAATGATTAGCGCCAATGATCTGACAAGTGGTATCAGAGCCAGTGGCACGGGTTCGATTCCCATACGGTGCAGGTGTTGGTTGGGGATTGTTGGCTATTTATTTATGGATTAAATAGGTCCAACTTCCTGCCTTGTGACAATAGGCCTAGGAGACTAATAAATTGAGTTGGGTGAGCTTAATAAGTTGAGTGGGACTGCGGTGACGTTGGGTTGAGTCCGGTCGAGACCCATGGACGCTGTGTCTGTATGCTTTAAGTGAATTAGTTGCGTATTTCTAATAGCTCGAACTTTTGAAATTAATGGTTAGCGCAAACGATCCGACACAAAATTGATCAGACACTAATTTAACTTTTGCTGTCCCATACTAATGAATCTTATTTCTGCTACAGAAGTACTGTTGATTTCTGAATTCAAATTTTTCAAAAACAATAATTTTTTTTTTAAAAAAAATCCTAATTTTCAATTTTTTGTTGATTTTAACTTGCAGTATATTGCTGTCTCAAATAAATCTAAATTATGGAATGACTATAAAATTTGGCAGATTAAGTTGTTTTTATGTGTGAATATTTATATTTATTGGCACTTAAATTGTAGGAGTGAAATCGGATACAACAAATCTCCATCAATACTAGAGCTATAAGAATCGGCAGTCTATCTAACAATTCGTCTAGTTTATTTCCCAACTTGCTTTTGGGAAGTTTTATTTATGAAGTTTCAAATTGAATTCGTTATTTTTAGTGTTTTTTTTTATAACTTCTGAACGCACTAAACTGAAATCTCTATTTTTTTTCTCGAACGAAATTTTAGTGCTTCTCGAAATAGGGAAGCTGTTCTATCTTTTAGGCTTCTGCAAATGCCCAGTTATGTTTGGGCCATCCAAGGCCCACCAAGGCCCAAATAGATTACATGCTTCAACCCTAATTTTCATGGGCTATGTCCAAGGTTTATTGCTTCTGAAAATTTGTTGCCAAAAAAAATGAATCTTAGTAGTAGGTTATCTTTTATTTTGAAGAAAAATAGTTGGCATGTATAAATGGATACCATAGTCTCATTTTAAATTTTAAAATATTCAAATCAATGATCAACACCACTAAACTACTGGTTTAGGGTAATTGAATTTTTTAGAAATAAAATTTTATATTTTTTCGACATAGTTTATTTTATGATCAAATTATTTCAAAATAGTCAGTTTTTAATAGCTGCTATGATGAGTTTGCAATTTAACAGTTTAGACGAATTTAAAATTATTCAAAACTTGATAAAAAATATTCTAAACTATTTAAATCAAAATCGTCACTCTTAATATTGAATCCAAAAGTTTTATCTTCAAATTTTAAAAATTATTTAATTTTTATCAAATCGACTGAAGTTTTTATTTTTATTACAGTAAATAATTATTAAATGGCTTGGCAAATAACTATATGTTAATGTTCCTTCAAATTACTTTTTTTTTCTGAAATAAATAGAACATTAAAAAAAAAAATAGAAACTATATTTCTATTTGGCCTCAAGTGGGCTTTACCTTTTAATCTGGTTGTTAGAGCAATAATATGAAATCAATCATTAATATAATGTTCAAATACGCATTTATTATGTGATTAATTCATTAGTTAGTGAATTAGTGGACTCAATATATAAAAAAATAGATAGCATTACTTATTAACTATTACTTTCTTTGATATTTGATTTTGGGTAGAGTGAAAATTAATAATTAAAATAATAATGAAAAGAAGGTAGGAATAATTAGACATAATATAATAATAATAATAATAATAATAATAATAATAATAATAATAATAATAATTTTTTTTTTAAAAAAAAGAAATATTATGAAAAAGTTAGCTAGAGAGATCCAAAGATTGCGGGTGACTTACAATAACGGTCGGTGAGGATATCTTATTACGACACTGACCCCACATAACGCCGTTAACGTCGCTCCGACACGGCTGCTTTTGCCGTTTTCACACCGTAACCGCTCCGTCCCCATGTCTCCGATCACCTCCTCTCCCGCTTACCGCGAGTGACCCCTAACCCTAACCCTAACCCAAATGTGGTGGCGATCCTCGTCGCGCGCGCTCCTCGGGGCCCTCGCCGGGGCTTCGGCGTGCCCTAGCAGGCGCCCGATCCGACGACCCTGGATCGACCGCACCTCCCTCTCCTCCTCATCCTCCTTCTCCGCTTCGGCGTCGCCGGCGGGCGGCGGAGGAGGAGGAGGAGGAGAGGGGGAGGAGGTGACGACGGCGGAGGCGAGGAGGCTGATGCGGCTGGTGAACGTGGAGGCGCTGAAGCGGCGGCTCGCGGAGGAGGGCGGAGAGGTGATAGGGTACGCGGAGCTTCTGGCGGCGTGCGAGGGGGTCGGGGTGGCGCGGACGCGGGCGGAGGCGGAGGCGTTCGCGCGCGTCCTCGACGAGGCCGGGGTCGTCCTCCTCTTCCGCGACAAGGTCTACCTCCACCCCGACAAGGTTGCTCGCGAGCTCTACAATCCCCCTCAACACCTCTTCGAATTCATTATCTGATTGCAATTAGTTAATATGCAGTTAATTTGATTCTGGGTTTTGAAGTAAAAAGTTGAAATCTTTTTGTGTTTTAGGGGTGGATAAACTGATTAGGCGTTCGGGCAAATTGGGATTTTGATTCGTTTCCTCGTCCTAGAATTGTCGGGATTTAGCTTTGCTTATCTTCGTTCTGCTGGTTATTCTTTGTTAGAATAGTTAAGGAAAAGGTTTAGGAAGTGAAAAACAGTACATATCGGCCCAGCTGCATGATGTAGTGCTATTAGCTGAAGTGTTGTCTTAGAAGTTCTAGCAGAACAAGTGCTGTATTAAAATTTCTCTTACTGCTTATCTGAGGCACGGGACGATAAAGTTTAATTTTTGGACCTCAAAATCACTTTTATGTTTCCCAAATGCTAGAAGCAAGAGCTTAGCCGATGGAAGGTTCCAATGCTCATAGATTTCGGTTGATATTTATAGTTTTGCCATTTGGCGCTCTAGATTTGAGATAAGGTAGAAGTTAAGGAATTGAAAAACAGATCAAGGGCGTTGTTTGAGAAGTTCTAGCAACAACAAGCACTGTAGTAAATTTTCTCTACCTGCATATCTGAGGTACGATACGATAAAGTTCAATATTTGTACCTCAAAATCACTTTTATGTTTCCCAAATGCTAGAATCAAGAGCTTAGCCAAACATGCGCTAAAACTGGTCGAGACGGAAGATTCCAATGCGCATAGATTTCGGTTGATATTTATACTTTTGCCATTGGGCACTTGATTTGAGATTGACAGTTGTGATTCTTGGAAGCAATGCAGTCAATGTTGATAGTTGTTAGAGATAACTGTGCCCCCTGATAAACTTTTGGAGATTTGTGGACCCACTAAGATTTCTCCACTTGCTGCTAGAGAAAAAAGGGTTTTGCTGTCTCCTAAGACAATTTGGAAGCAGATTCTTGTATTTGCTTTCTAGCGGCGTTTTGGTTTTACAAACTAAAAGATTGAAGGCTGCCAGTTAATACTGTTTAGTTTGTCAGAAAGTACTTAAAGTAGTTTGTGGAGCTTGCTGTTTTTCTTGCTCTGAAAAAAAATAAAAAATCTAGCATATCTAAATGGCAGATGTTATTGCTGATATTTTTGTTTTTTACCCTCTGTTTTATTAACTGTTTGCTTTAAATCTCCCATGTTTAGTTCATGTCATCTATATGGTTTTTAGGTAAGATATGCTCAACAATTCATTTGGTTAATTATAAGTGATGCTCATAATATCAGCACGAACGATGCCTCGATATTTGAATGCAAATTCAGGAAGTGTTTTGTTTTTCTCTTTTTCTGGATATCCATCTGTTTTATGATGGCAGACATCTAAAGTGAAGAGATGATAAGGCCTTTACTGGAAGTTAGTCCTTTCATAATTCATTGCGGACATGGTATGTGATTACTATAGGGTAATTTATTTATGGATACCATTCTATATATGATTGTCGAGGCTGTTAAGCATTTTACTCTCTTGCATGGGCTAAAAATTGCAAATTATACATTTCACTTTTCCTTGTAAGAAAAAAGATTCCAAGATGTTCCAGTTACCTCACTGTGTCATCTCCTCAAAGTATTGTCCAAAACAATTACTAAAAAGAGAGAAACATATGAATAGGAACGATATGGTGCTATTATGATAAACAAGATTTTGTGACATGTCCACTGTTCCATAAAAATTTTATTTGAAAGAGATTTCATCCTTTTCCATTTAATCCTTATCGGCTCTACCTTCTTGTCCTTACAGTAAGAAATTGTCACATGTTCCAACAGTAATTTACACACAGAGATCTCATTGTTTTTCTTTTCATATAACTTTCTTTTTCCTGAAACAATATGTAGCAAAATAGTGCTATCAGATTGTAGTTATAATATTGAAAACGAAGTGGTAACCTGATAGTTCACCAATCTATCAAAGTGTGCCGAATTGGTGCTTGCTAGCAATATGTCTTATAAGCATGTAGACAGATCACCTAGAAGTCTAAGTGGTGCTTTTGACAACTCGACTTCTAAAAGCCATTACAATTTTTTAGTAATCTCTGAGCTCAGAATATATCGTCTTAAAGATTGGATTTTAAAAAGACACCATAACTTCCCAGCGAAGTTGAGTTCTTACTATTCGCCTGACTCCAAAGAGTGCAATTTTTTTGGACCATTGCCGGTTTTACTGTATATTTTTGTACTGTTTATTTATTTATATATATATTATTATTATTGTTGTTATCAATTATTACCTAACTTTTAGTTTGATTTAGGTACTTCTCTGCCATATCTTAACAGTAATTCTTAATTTTTAATGGAATATTTTGTAACATTGTGGAACTTTCTGGTACTTAATCTTTTGAAATATAATAAATTTATGTTTTAACCTATTGTTTCTTTTGCTAGGTTGTGGATTTGGTGAGAAGAGCCATGCCCGTCGCACTCGCGCCAGAAAATGATCCAAGGAAACAGGTGCTGAAACAGCTGCAGTTGAAGAAGGAAGAGATCGATAAGCTTGCCCACAAGCAGGTCCGACGAATTCTATGGTCAGGGCTAGGGTTTCTCATCACTCAGGTTGGGCTCTTCTTTCGGCTCACATTTTGGGAATTCTCATGGGATGTCATGGAACCAATAGCATTCTTCACAACGACAACCGGCCTTCTTGTTGGATATGCTTATTTTCTAATTACATCGAGGGATCCAACTTATCAAGATTTCATGGAGAGGCTCTTCACTTCTAGGCAGAAAAAGCTGCTTGAGAAGCACCATTTCAACATGGAGAAGTACATAGAATTGCAGAAGCATTGTAAAAGCCCTTGGGATAAGATTGCAGGGTGCGAGCATCTCAGCGCAACTGATGCTCCTCATCTTCGACAGTTCTCTCTCTACAAGTGATAACCTTCCCTCTCGAACCAAGTTCGGCAGGACTATTTAGGGCTTTCTTTTGCTTTTTCCGTTGTAGACCTCCTAACAAGCACTCTTTTTGTTTCTTCTGGCAGTTTTCGATGCACTTTCTGCTGTCTTTTGTGAGCCAGCATAATATTTATAGCCATACCTCCTTAAAATTTTATATAGAAAATAGAAACTCACTCGACAATACGTGTATATTCTCCGAATTTATGTATAATCAGATAAATGAATGATGAAATTGATTCCTGCAAAGTAGGCTTATTTGTTTGTACTGGAAAGTTTAGAAATCTTAGATCTCAGGGCTATCTTAGAAATCTTAGATCTCAAGGCTATCTACACCATGCTCTTTGGTGATTTCACTCTTTTGTTGCAGAAATTGTGGAAATTTTTGTTCATGGGACGATCCAACCGCGCATGTCCAAATTGAGCGTTGTGATGGACATGCGCAAGGAATTTGTGGGCGTAGAATTAATATGCAATCAAATTCCTCTATGGGTGTGTCTCACCCAAAAGGAAGTTAAAAGAGTAGAAGCAAATGAAGACATGTATTTTTCTTTTGCCTCCTATCTCCTCTTCATGTAATATGTAATAATTATCTCCTCTTCATGTACGTGAGTACACGAATAACCTTTTTTAAAAAGGATTTTATTTTAATATAAAATAATTATATTATTCCTGATTAAGCTTTGGAAATGTATTCTACATATGGTATAAATGTTACAAAATAAAGTGTCTCTCCATGGACTCCACATCCTCTCCGAGATTAGGGTGTAAAACAGATTCTGATGGTCCATTGGCCACTCAGCCAGGAATGGATGCTGGGCATGTCAGTGTCACTAATAAATGGGCTTGCGACTTTGAGAAAGTTAGGAAAACTTGGTAATGTAGAAATTTTTAGTAAAATTAATAACAAAGTATAATTATAGTTTCAAAGTCTTAACTTTTTATCAAATAAAACATTACTGGAAAAGAAAAAATTACGTCAACTTTAATTCAACTGAAGGCCAGAAAGCTTATGCTGTAACATAAATTCTATATAAAATATAGGGTACAAAATATATAATTTTATATAATTTTTTATAAATATATTAAATAGTAGATATATTTTTATAAAGTTTAATTTTTTAAAGCCAATCCTAAAATTATAGTTTTATTACATACAAATGCATAAAACTAATCCTAAAATTATGTAAAGCCAATCTTATTACAAGCATTTGTACGTACAAATCATGTGTGGCATTTGGTCCAAAAGTGTTTTCCTGTGTAGCCTGCATCACAAATTTAATTCCACACAAATTCTATCACAAGCACGCGTCTTCATTAGTGCAATCCAGCGATAATGATTGATAAAAAAAAAATGGCCCTTATATTAAAAAAAAGAAAAGAAAAATAGAGTAAAATTTATACCTATTTTTTTGATGCACATGTACGTATCATTTCTCTATTAATAATTATATAACATTTGGCGACTTGAGTGAGATTAGGGACATGTTTGGAAAACTTAAAAGTGGAAAATGAAAAAGTGAACTTACATAAAAGTTAAAAATTGCGCTGTTTGAAAAAAATGAGGTGAAGTGTGACATACCTTACACGGTACTTTGCGAACTCATGAGTAAACTGTGTTAAGCGGGAGATGGCATTTAACAAAGCTGAATTTGATATCAATAAATAAATTCATTAAATTCATTTGTTATTCACTGATTAAATTTGATCAGATTAAAGAAAAAATTTTAATATGTGTTGATATCACTGTTCACTGAAAAAGCAAACCAAGCTTCAGAATTTATAACCAATATAAGATCAATAGAATAAAGTTTTCGATTGAAATTGAGAGAGAACCTGCAGGTACATCACTACAACCAGCCAACCATGCCCAAAATAAAGAAAGAAAAATACAAAAATCCAATACTAGCTCATTCACCATCATCATCATCATCATCATCTTCATCTTCTTCATCTTCTTCTTCTTTCTAGCAAGGTTCGCTGGTTGCTCGCGGCGCCCGCCACGATGCCACGCTCAAACGTAGGACGGGGGGAGCGGGAGCCCGACGATCGTGCCGCAGCGGAAAGCGTTTTCGGGCATGTTGTATTCGTCGCGCAGCGACCGTGCCGGCGACACGACGCTGACGTAGAGCTGCTGGCCGAGGTAGTGCCTCTCCCAGATCTCCGACCGCAGGTTCCACATCCCCGCGTTGTCGAACGTCAGCATGATCGCCGTCCACGACCCCGGGTACACCTGGATCGTGTGCCTGCTCACCGCGTCGAGAAGGTTGTACGTCTTTCTGCTCGCCGGCGTCCACTTCCCCGGCCCCATCCTGCACCCACAATAACCATGTTAACACGCACGCTTTTGATTCTATTTTCAGCTGCTGTTGTTATACGATACATATGCTTTTTCTAATAGCACTATTCAAGACAAAACGGTATACTACGTACCCGACAGGGAAGAAGGAATAGCCATCCAAGTGGTAGGACTGGATGCTCTTCTCCGGGTTCTGGAAGATGATCTCGATGTACGTGCGGAACTCGGCGGTGAGGACGTTGGGGGCGACGCTCACGGAGGCACCAGCTGCGGGGGGCTCGTCGCCGATGAGATTGTAATTGAACACTGAATCGGAGACGTTGAAGTACTCAGCGAGCTTAACCGGCGTGTCCGGGTCGACGTGCGAGACGCCGTTGAGGGTGAAGCGGAGCTTGCCGTCGGCGACGGATCGGCTGTTGGCGAGCTTGATGGTGCGGGTGATGTTGATGCTGCCGTAGTGGTAGGACCCCTGCGGGTTCGGCCTGGCCGCGCTGGCGGTGAGGTTCCACCGGAAGGACCGCCACTGGTTCAGCGACCAGGCCCAGCCGACCGGCGCCTCCGGGAGCACCTGGGACGGCGGCGTGTTCGAACCGACGTATCTAATCACCGCAGTGGCAGTCTGCACCGTCTTCATGAACCGCGTCGATGCGATGATGTAGTAGTCCCCGACCGCCTGGTCGGCGGTGACCAGCACCGAGTAGCACTGCCCGACGTGCACGTCCAGCGATTCGTAGATATTCTGGACGGTGTGCGACCCGTCGATTTCCACGAGCTTCAACGTGTGAGAATGAATTCGGAAGTTGAGGGAGGTCTTCAGCCCGACGTTGCAGATGCGGTAGCGGTACGTCTTGCCGGCCTCCACAGTGAAGAGCGGCTCATTGTCGGTCTTGCCCGACTTACCGTTGATGAGGACACCTGCGGGACGGCCGATGCTGCGGCCGGAGTCAAGGTGGCGGCCGAGGACATTGTGGTTCTTGGTGTACCTTTTCAATACAAAAATATCAAAATCATTCAGTTCTCTCATAGCTTAATTTTTTAAATATAATATCAGAACTAGTATTTCTGAGTTTGTGTCCCGTCAGGCTTCTAAATTAAGAAGTAGATTACCAGTCACCGATAAGGACAGTGAAGTCGTCGGCGGGGGGATCGAACGGGACGGGGATGAGGAGGCGGCTGTTGACGCGGAGGCCGCCGAAGCCGCCCGCGGCTTTGTGCATGGCGAGGGAGGGGAAGTAGAAGAAGCTGCCGATCTGGTCCTTGGGCTGGAAGTGGTAAGTGAAGTTCTGGCCTGGGAGGATCGGGCAGTTGGTCCCTGGCATCCCATCCTGCCACGAGTTCTTCCTGTGCTGGATACCGTTCCTGTAAACAAAAAAAAAAAGACCAATGCTTATCATAAATAGGTTTCAAATGATTTCATTGAGATGTATTTAAATTCTTTATGATCTCACGATCAAATCTTCATATTAAATATTATTTATTAAATTTTTAGTCAGGTACACTGAATATATATAATCAGTTAAATATAAATTACTAAATATAGGGATGTGCACGTATATAATAACTAATTACCAAGAGAGGAGAAAAGGTTGGTCGAGATAGTTGAAGAGATTGATGACGATGTTGTTGTTGCTGGAGCAGTTGATGTTGGGGCCCGGAAATTGACCGTCGATGAGGATCACCTGCTGCGGAACACCGAGCGGCGCGACCGTGCCGTACGTCACATTCCAGGTCAAGTACACGTAAGGATCCTCCGCATGCACAGCTATGAGCCCCACCACTGATAGGACTGCCAATAACAATGCCACACGTGCCATCTTTTTTTTCTTAAGAAAAAATTCTCTCTTTTCCTGAGTAAGTGTTGCTGGGTTTATCGTCTCTGTGGTTTTTGGTTAACTCTCTCTTTCTTTCTATCCAATTATTTTTTTTTAAAAAAAAAAACAAAAAAAGGACCTGCAAAAAAGAAAATTAAAAGAGTTGGTTTAAGTTTAGTAATTCCACTAATAAGTTATTAAAAGGAGAAAGGCTAAGACATTCTTTGGAAAAGAAAAAAAATATAAAATTATTTTTCTAACTTTAAAAGAATAAAAAAGTTGTGATATAAAATATTATCTTTCTGACTAATTTTCTATTATTTATAAAAAAAATTCAAACTAAAACAAAGAGCCAATTTACTCTTGTATTTGAAAGCTTAACATCAAACACAAATTTTTGGAGATCAGAGAAAAAAATCGTAATTATCCTAACAGTTCTAGTATTGATAGAACACTATGTAACGACTTTTAGAAAGCGTTTAATAAGTATATATATATATATATATATATATATATATATATATATATATATATGGAAAGGTGATGAGAGTGAGGGATGTGAGAAAGAAAATGAAATGACCTTGGGAATAATGATATGGGAATTTAGCGAGAGGCCATTGGAAGAACCCCGATAGTGCTTGGAGTACTTTCGAAAAGAAAGTTGAGATGAGAGACCAAAAGGCCAACCGGGGAGCTTCGATCTTTATGGGGGTGGTGTGGGATCTCTTTTATAGTGTAGTTAATCAAAGAGAAAAGAGAGAGAGAGCTCTAAACATTCTAAATTAATTAGATTTAGTTACAATTAATTGGTATGAACCACACAATAGGCAGGGTCAAAAGGGTTCTCTCCATCACCCATTTCCCCTCACATTGCGCCCTTTCACACATGTTCATTGAACAAGTGCTACAATTTAGGGAATTCTCTCTCTTATGGAGTGGATGTGGTTAAGTTTGACCCATTCTTTAGTGTTTTTAAGCTTAATTAGGTCATGTAATTAGGGTGGCTTAATTGTATAACCATGAATGGTCTTGTTTGATTTACTTATAAATTGGTATTATTTATGGATGCGTGTCAAATAGCCCGTGTTTGGCTCCACAAAGTTTAGATCCCTTATGTTTAGCTCGATTAAGCTCCGAGCATGAAACATAGATTTAAACGAAAATAATATGAAATGTGTATTGTGTTACCCCCGCATTAATTTATATATTGAATGATGCTTGAGAGTTAATTTGATGGAGGGCCCTATATATGTGTGATTAGCATTAAATATTTTATTATTTCAGCTTAAATATATTGGATCCATGATTTAAATAAATCTAGCTTCCTAAATCAATAGTGTATATAATTGCTTATTGCTTGATGCTTGCACAAGCATAATATCCGGACTCTATATATAGAATTGAGTTTTTATGTTTTTAAAAGTATCAAGTTATTAGTGCTTGTAAGTTTTTAACCATTAGATGAAAAAATGTGTGGTTAGAATGATAGTGAGTGTCTTGGATTAAGTGAGTGGTTGAGGGAATAGAATAATCTAAAATATGAAATTAGTCAAAATGGTTGATCTTACGATAGTAAACATACAAGCACCAACTGCTAGGTACTTGTACAAGCATAGTAGCCGGACTCTATATATATAGAATTAAACTCTTATGCTTTTAAAAATATCAAATCATTGATGCTTCTAGATTTTTAGTTCTTGAATGAAAAAATATGTGGTTAGAATAATAGTGAGTTCTTAGGTTAAGTGAGTGGTTGTTGTAATAGAATAATCTAAGAAATAAAATTAGTCAAAAAAATAGATTTTAAGATAAAAAATATATAAACACCAATTGCTTTGTGCTTGTACAAACATATATAATAGTCAGAATTCTCTCTCTCTCTCTCTCTCTCTCTCTCTCTCTATATATATATATATAGTAATTAATGTTTATATATGAAAAAAAGAACTTAATTTGAGATACTATACTAATATACTCTCAAATAAGATGTCCATAAAGAACTCAGTTCAACTTTAAATTAAATGAGCTGGTTCAATTTTTTTTTTTTTTTTTTAATGAGCTGAGATTGAGCTTGTATATGTGGCCAACATTGTTCTTTCTTTCAATCACCAATCCGTTAATATATCATAGATGGATAAATTGTCCGCTATAAAGCTAGCTAGAGGCTCGGGTATAGATCCGGTTGTACTATTTTGGACTATAAATTTTAACCTGATTTTAAGTTTGAAAAAGTTAATCAAAGCCAAATTAATCAACACCTGATTTTAAGTCCAAAAATTTAATTAACACCAAATTAATCAATTTGACATTATACCCGATCAAATGCTCTGAATTGTACTGTAGAGAATAATATATATATATATATATATATATATTCTAATTATAGAATATCTCTTTTTTCTTTCTGTGTCAAGAGAGGAATCTTAAATTTTAAACCTTAAGCATTAAATTCTCTCACATCCTCTCCCTCTCTCTCCTTCGAATTTGTAAAATTTAAAAAATTAACAAAACTATTATATATTATTAAACAATTAAATGAGAAATTTCTTGTCTCTTTCTTTATCATATGCAGGTGAGAAAAATGTAAGAAGTTTATGCCTTTATTGTAGTTAGATTAGATGTGATCGATATTCTCTATTAGTAATAATGTGTTGACATATATTCTCTATTAGATAGAACTTGGAACCTAATAAGTTACAATTTTGAATACATAGATGGAAACTTGTTAAGGCGAGAGGGGCGTTACTGAAGAGCTCCCCATACAAAATTGTTCACTCCTTAATTTGCCTCTTAATTCCCATGCTAGCTAACACTACTACCAGGCAAAACTAGCATCGTCTCGATTCGTTATCTTCGCTCGACCTTCTGTAGGTAATCACCGTCGCCTAAGTAGACCCGCACCGCTTCCTCGCGCCTCTCCGGCGACATCAACAGCACCCCATCGCCTGCTCTCGCTGCTTGCACCACTAACACAGACGCCACCGCCGTCGAGTCCGTCGACGCGAGCCAGTCCCCGATCGGGCCCAGCTCCGAGAACTCGCTCCACTCCGCCATCCCTGCCGTGAGCTGCAACCCCACCGGGCCCTGCCCCTTCCCCACCACGAACAGCTCCACTTCCCCCTCGGCTTCTCGTATACTCGCCATCACATCCTCCGCGTTCCCGAGCGCTCTTTCCTCATACTCCGCCTCCCCGTCCACCACCCTCGTCAGGAACTCCCTGATGCACTCCTCGTCCGCCCGATTCTCTCTTGTTTCCTCGTCAGTCATCGCCGCCGCCGCCGTCGGAGCCTTTTCTACGAAGCGGATCACCGTCAGGGTGATGGCCGGATGCCCCAACATGCGTCCCGCCAGTGCGAGAGCTTCGCGGTCGTCGTGCCCCCCGAAGAAGAGCACTGCGATGCGGTGTCCGGACAGGCCGCGACGCCCGCCTAGGCCGCGGTCGACAAGGATACCAACTGTGCTGGGAGCCGAGGACATGACGTTTTTGTTGAAGTAGCGTATGGCCGGGTGGGAGACCTCCATGCCGCCGTCGACGCTTCTGTGCATGTGGAAGGGGAGAAGGATGAGCGCCACGTGGCGGTCCTCGGCGACTCCCACCGCGTCCTCGTGCATGGTGGCGTAGGGGGAGACGGCGGTGAGGTTGTGGACGGAGACGCCGCCCGCGTGCTGCTCGTAGCTTTCGAAGGCTTGGGCGACGTGCTCGGACTGGGCCTGGAGGCGGCTATTATGGTGGTGAGTGCCGGTGTTGATGAGGAGGAATGCGGAGGCGCGACCGGCGAGCTCGATGAGGTGAAGGGCGGAGAGGGAGATGGGGGAGCGCTTGGTGGGGTGAGCGATGTCGACGAGGGAGATGAGCGAGGGGACGTCGCGAGGGAAGTGGACGCAGGCGAGGATGCGGAGCTCCGACTCCGGGTTGGGCCACCGGATGGTGCGGCGCTTGTAGGAGACGAGTCGTCGTACGGGCTTCACCACCGACGTCAGCAGTGGGCTCACAAGGGCCGTTACTAGGACAGACATAAGGACTAGGATGGTGAACGACTGGTCCCCCAATATCTGCAATTAGCATATACATATTTTTATTAATACATAATAATAATAATAATACGAGCTATTAATTAATATATTATTATTTATTATTATGTAGCGTCTGTTAATTGTTAATTAGACATGCCATTTTGTTCCTGCCGATGTTTAGGATGACCAGCTCGATAATCCCCTTGGTGTTCATGAGCAGGCCGACCGACACGCCGTCGTGCAGTGGAACGTCGTACATTCCGGCGGCAAAGATGCTCCCGAGCACCTTCGCCGCCGCCGCAGCCAGCACCACGAGGACCATGAAGACGGCCGCCCCGGCGTCCTTCACTGCGTACACGTCCGTCCTCAGCCCGCTGATGGCGAAGAAGATGGGCATCAGCATCCCGGCCACGAAGTCCTCCACCTTCTCCACGATCGCCACCCCGAAGGGCCCGTTCGGCACGGCCAGCCCGAAAACGAACGCCCCGAACACGACGTGCGTCCCCACGGCGTCCGCCACGAAGGCCGCCGCCATCACCCCGACCAGCACCGCGCACTCTTCCAATTCCCCCACCCCCGCCCCATCCATCGCTTCCTTCTCCGCTCTCCTCGCCAGCCGCTTCACCGCCGGCCGCACCACCAAAACGCTCCCCGCCCAGAGCGCCGCGCCGGACGCCACCGCCCAGAGCGACGCCTCCAGGTCGCCCGCGCTCTGCGCCAGCGCCACTGCCAGCACCAGCGCCGCCCACGCGAAGCCGTCCGTCAGCACCGCCGCCGACAGTGCCAGCCTCCCGACGTCGCTGCCCGCCAACTTCAGCTCCGCGAGAATGCGCGTCAGCACCGAGAAGGCGGTCACCGTCAGCGCGACGCTGAAGAAGGTCAGGAACGCCGCCGCGTCGCTCTCCTCACAGAGCCGGCTGTGCAACGACGCCCCCGCCAGCAGGCCGAGCGCGAAAGGAGGGAGCGCAATCGCGGCGGCGAAGCCGATGCTCCGCAGCGTCCCCGCGCGTAAAACGATCGAGATCTCAATCTCGACCCCGATCGCGAAGATGTAGAAGATGAGCCCCAGGTAAGCAAACGATTCGAGGATGAGCAAACTGCGTATCGGGAACACGGCGGCCGCGAAGTTGGGGATCCTTCCCAGCAAGGAAGGGCCGAGGACGAACCCGCCCATGATCTCGGTGATGTAGCGGGGGAGGCGGAGGGGGCGGAGGAGTAGGGCGGTGGCGCGGGTGGCGGCGACGATGACGAGGAGTTGGAGGAGGAAGAGCGGGAGGGAATAGTGCAGAGGGTTCTCCCCGCGCAAGAACCCGTTCATGGTGACCATGTAGGGGGAGAAGCAAATGAGAGAGTCGGTGGATGCATTGGAGCTTCCGTCGCGGAGGACCAGGATTGGTCGGTGGTTCGCCATGCTCCTATGATTATTATTATATGAATTAATCACCAATTACTCTCTCTCTCTCTCTCTCTCTCTTCTCTTTTTTTTTTTTCTTTTTTTTTTTTTGGGTGTAATAAATGGTTCCTACTTGAACAAATATGAGAAAATGATGGTGTAAGGGAAAGGAAAAGGATTAATGGTGAATTGGTGATAGAGAGAGAGAGAGAGAGGGGGGCGGGGTAAAGAAACGTGCGTTGTGGGCGGAGCGACCGAAGAGTGCTGCTATTCTTTTGCCGGTTCGAGACCGCGCTTGACGTTCGGCTTTATTTGAGGATTAATTGCAAATTGCAATCAGAGTGCCTCAACTTTTTGGTCAAGTTTTATTTTGATTTGGATTCTCAAAATTTAAAATTTTACATTCAGTATTTTAAACTTTAAATTTTATTTTACTTTAATTCTCGTTTTAGAGGAAAGAAAAAAATTCTGATATACAAACAATTCATGCAAATGCACGTTGCATTTGGGTCTATTTCAAAATGTCCTATGGTTTGAGAGATTTTTTTGTAAGTTATTTTAAAATAATACTAGCCCTATACTCCAAATGTGATATATAATTAATACATATTTTAAATAAAATAATTAATAAATTTTATTCTATCGATAAGTGGTGTGTAAGATATATATTTTATTTAAAATATACCAGTAATATTTTTTTTATTTTTTATTATTTATTTAATAAAAAATATGAACAAGGACAATAATAAAATACTTTGAAGAGTTTAAGGCCTCAAATAGCATAAGTACTGAAGTACAAGTTAGCGGATTAAAATGAGACTTGGCCAAATGTTGGGAACTATGGTGCAATTTACACTTGCTAATGCTTGTATTTGCCCAGTAATCCATGGTTAATTATGGATGACAATGTAGAAACCGAGAATTCTAAAGGCTTAAATTGTAATAAATTTGAATAAATTGAATTTTGCATAGTAACTTGAAGCTTTTTGAGTTTATTTTTTTGATTTTGTCCTTTTTAGCCGATTTGAATCCGAACGTGATGTTGTTTACACTCGTTTTGATCGGTCTCAGCTAGCTGAACATGATGGCGCGATCCGATTTTGATTCCGATGAGCCTAGGACCTCAAAAAGCTTGCTCGATTATTTTAGTTCTTTCAGTGGATGATTTTGTAAATTTTCGAGACTTATTTTTGACAAACCGAAATTGCTACCTCATAGGTTTCGACCAGTCGGACGTCGTGGTGTCGTCCGTTTTTATATTCAATAACCGGACCATCTCGAAATACGTGAAATACTATAAAATTTAGGATTTTCTTGCTATAGTGTCAGTATTTTATGTTGGCCTTGCTTGGCATTGGTTGTGGAGAGGCTAATATGCTATTTGGCATATCTGGACCTAGTTGGGATTTTTTCCCTGTTAGAGGGGTTAAAGAGCTATTGTGCCAAGGTTGTTCAAATGCTAACAACCCTTGACCCGAGCCTTCCCCCAATCCCGCCCTCACTCCCTCATTTCCCTTTCCCTCTAACTTCCTCCCGGAACCCATGTAGCACTCTTTAGCAAGGGAGTTGGAGAGCTCTTTATCTTGGGTTGTTTGTGGGAGGAGAAGGGAGGAGTTTAGCTCGCTGGAACCCAGGCACCCTGACCCTCTCTAAGTCCTTAACATCTCCCTGTAGGCCTAACCCGAGGAGCATGGGGGTCGGATTCCATCGCATGGTGCTGGAGGAGAAGAAACTCTTCTTTTTTTTCTTTCTTGGAGTGAGGTAAGCCCGAACTTTCTTTTCTTGCTTCTTGACCCCCCTGGAGATTCTCAAGCCTCCCATGACGACCTGAGATTCCTCTCAGTGTACCCAGGACGCTCGTGGTGACTTGGTTAGCGGGGGGTGAAGAGGAGATCGCCGAAACCCTATTTTGACCTAGGTTGTGGCCGGCCACTTCCTGGGACTCCTTGGGTGATCCAACTCAATCAGATCCTCCCATTGGATCCCAGCAGAAACCCCCAGAAGTTTGGTTGCCCCTGGTGTTGAGTTGAGACCGCAAGGTGATGCCCTAGAATTTTGCCTTCGCCTTGGGTCAAGCATCGCCGTCGGCCGCCACTGTTGCACGCCGACCCCGGCCAACCCCCTGGTGAGTTCGTCCTCACCCAAACAGTACTTCCAGTGCCTCTGCATGGGCCCGAGAACCCCTGAATAAAATTTCGCCATTAATGCTCCAAGGTTGGCCGTGGCCCGCGAGTTTGGACCCTGACCAACCAGCGATTCCCGACGTCGGATCTGGACTTGGTGGAGCTTCTGACATTCTCAGGAGCTTTCTCTAGCTGCTGCATGGCCTTTGGTGGAACCCCCTTGCAAAAACCCTCAGGCCGAGCCTTGGTGCAATCCGGTTGGGCCAAGGTTGCTCCAGCGAAATCTCCGGCCATCCCACAGTCTCAAGTGAGTGAGCCTTGATCCCTCCTTGCCTTCAGGTGTTTAATGCTCACTCTTTTTCTGGTTGGTTTGGCCGCAGTGCAGAGTTAGCATTTGTCGGGCTCTAGTTTTGGTGTTCTTGGACGAGGTTGCTACCATTACTGTTCCGGCGACCCTTCGGCTCAGGCAAGGTGAGCCTCTAAACCTTCTTGGCCTCTTGAGCATGATGCTCTTTTCGGTTTGCTGTTTGGTTGTGTGGTTGGATGGTATTTACATCTTTAGGCATTGGTTGCCTTGGTAGGTTGGTCTCTATCTCTCCTTGGATTTTGTGCCACCTTTGGACAGTGAACACAGACTACAGCAAGTCATGGGCCTGTGACTGAAACACTCGGATTGATTCGAAACCCTCCGGATTCAGGTAGCGACTCAAAACTTGAATTCTATAGTGTTTTTATGCAATTTGTGGGAAGCCTAGGGACCTAGTTGCAATTGTGACAGTGTGGGATGTTTTGGACAGCATGTTGATGATCTCTAAACTTTTCGTTCAAGATCTAACGGCTTTCGTTGAGCGGAATTTGGCTATCGACTCGTAAACCGATAAAATTGTCGGTTATGGCAACATTGCGCTAATCGCGCAATTCAAGGAGTTGAGTTGACTTTTTTAGAGCCCCTAGTGCCCTTGGCTGTTCTTGGCACTATCCTGGCTGGTCCAGTGGGTTTTGTTTGTGTCTGAGAATTCCGGAGTTGAGAGCGATGGTTTCAAATATCATATTTCAGTGTTTACGACACTTTTTGGACTTAAAATATTATCTAGGGATAGAGGATTGCCCAGATATCTTAAGTGAAGCGTTCTGGGGCAACACACCAAGTTTCATTTAATTTGGTAGCCAGTAGGCTCTGATTGGATCAATATTGATCGATCGACGGATTACCGGATTCCCGACGGATCTCGAGACCTTGAGTGGTTTAGGTGTTATTACACTGTCTTGTCTATGGATTTGGTATGAGTGAGTCTTTTACTGATGGATGATTATGATTCAGGCCCGAGCTTTCAGCAGCCACCTCTCCAGTCGAGCAGCGGATATCGGGAATCGCCTCGCCAGTTGAGCAGCGGATATCAGGACCGTCTAGGTTGAGGTGGGTACTCCGATCCAGGTATCGGTATAGTGTAACCTTAGGTACTGTGATTGACTGGTTCCATTGGTTGCCTTACTAACCCTACTTGATGTGATTTTACTGCTTTGATATTATATATATACTCAGTGCTTACAGTTTCATATTGCATAATAGAGTAGGTGGATATCTTAATATCACGGCATGCATGTTGATACACTGACATACTTGATCCCGATTGGGAGTTCTCGGTTGTTTGCCGTATGCCAGTCTTTTGACCGCGAGCTTGAGCATCTACATTGAGATCGCCATACACCAGTTGGACATCTTCACGTACACTAGTGGGCTGATCCCTCATAGTGGTGTTCTTTATCGGTAGAGTGGTTGTTGCGACCTGTGAGCCCGTTTTATATGGCTGCACTTGTGGAACCGGACGATATCGAGCCCCTGTTATATTCAGCAGACCGGGCGATATTGAGCCCTTTGATAGTCAACGAGTGTGGGGTTCATATCAGATTTGGTTTGACACTAGCCTGAGGTCCTAGTGGCCAACAGTGGCATATGGTTGGGTATAGTGGATTACTGATGATGCATTATTATAGTTGACATATTTCAGTCCATTCACATGCTTTCATATCTGCTGATATATCTGCTAGATATCTATTTTTCTACATGTTATATACATGCGTTATATTGTGCCACATTTGCTTTACTGTTTACACCCACTGAGATACATTTAGTTGTGTCTCACACTCCTTGCAGGTCGGTCGGGTAGTGAGCATCGAGGCGATCTGTGAGGATACTGCGTTAGTACCGTCCCGTGACAGAACATTTTTCTAGTTATTTTTAGTTATTTATAACATATTTAAGACATTATTATTGTTTGATTAACTATAGTAGATGTTTAATTGTTTATATTTTTACTAGTAAACCTTGCCTTAATTTTTAAGTGATCGTTCCTGCCGAGGCGAGCGTGTGTAGGAGAGATATTGATTTTGGACAAAAAAAACTTCTATTCGCGTGGCGAATCTGATTGCATCCGGAGGTTACTTTTTGAATTCTGATTTTAAAAATAAAAAATTTAAACCGCTTTTATTCGCGTGGCGAATCTGGTTGCATCCGGAGGTTACTTTTTGAATTCTGATTTTAAAAATAAAAAATTTAAACCGCTTTTAAAACCCGAGTCACACAACATGAGAAATGCTAAGTTTGCAAAAAATAAAAATATTGCAATCTTTACCATTTCTAATCCAATGACCTCCAAGTTATAAGTTTATAACCATATTTTTTTGACTTTTAGTAAAATAATAATAATTATAATAAAGATTTTGTAGGAAACCGTGACCAACACAGTGGGCGTTTAAATAATTTTGAGTTCAAAAATAATTTTAATTTAATAAAATATTTAATAATTTTATTTTTAATTAAAATCTATAATTTTTTAAATCAGTTTTATAATTATCTAGACCCAAACAAAGAAACATCTAAAATCTGCTATTTAAAATATGATTCTAATTTTAAACTCAAAATTTAATTTTAAATTTAAATATTAATTTATTTTAAAATAAAACTTAGTAAAAATATTATTATTTATAAATAACAAATCTTTTTTGTCAAATAATTGTATAAAATTATTTTAAAAAATTATTTTTCATCTAAACTTAGATAACCGCTATATAATTTTTAATCAAAATTAACTTTATAAAAATTATTTTTTCATAATTTAAGCTTTTACATGGCTCACAAGAACATCATACATAGATAGAATGGACAATATTTTGAAACTTCATTAAATACAAACTAGATCTTCCATCTTGGGATCAATTTTAGTGTCGTTTTTGAGAAAGACACGCTACGCGCATGGGTCCATAATGTATGTTCCGTTTCTAGAATGAAAGATGTTTTGAAAAAGCTAAATATGCATGTCATTAATTACAACATCACCTCATCAAATATATTTTAGGAAATGTTTGTACGTGGGATATTGTACCTAGAGTAAGTATTATTCTTGTTTGAAACTTCTTTGTTTCAGGATATCTCCATTAATTTATGAACTGATAGCGAAAGTTGCCCAAGAAAGATTCTTAAATCATAAAAGAATCAGGACCATGCATCTCTCTAAGAAATTAATCAGGACCATCTCTCTAAGAAATTAATAATGCCTTTGGTTTCGTCTATGTTTTGTGTTCTTTTGCTTGTCCCTAAAATCACGGAAGTTCACTTACATAGGACAAACACGCACGGGCATACAAAAACGAAGCTTCTTTTATATATATATATAATTAAGATCTATATATATATATATATATATATATATATATATATATATATATATATATATATATATAATTAGGTTAGAATACTATCGATAGCACCAAGTAATTGGTGCTATTAAGTTTTTAATCGTTGGATGAAAAAATATACGGTTGGGATTGTAGTGGTCCCCTAAGATTTTACTAGATGGTTGGTTGAATAGTAAAAATCTTAGGGGACCACTACAATCCCAACCGCATATCTTTTCATCCAACGGCTGAAAACTTGATAGCACCAATTGTTTAGTGCTATCGATAGTATTCTAGCCGGAATATATATATATATATATATATATATATATATATATATATATATATATATATATATATATATATATATATAGCTAAACTGGAATACTATTAATAGTACAAAATTAGTAGTGCTATTAAGTTTTTAACCGTTGAATTAAAAAATGTGTGGTTGAGATGATATGGGCCCCTTGGGTTTAATGGGTGGTTGGAGAAATAGTAAAATCTAACGGGTAAAAATAATTAATAGGGTTGATCTAAGAGTAGAAAATTTGATAGCACCAAATATATATATATATATATATATATATATATATATATATATATATATATATATATATATATATATATATATATATATGCTGGAATATTATTAATAGTATCAAGTCATTGATGATATTAAGTTTTTAACTTTTGGATTAAAAGATGTGTCGTTGAGATGATAGTATGCTCCTTAGGTTTAATAGGTGGTTGAAAAAATAGTAAAATCTAACGGATAAAAATGATCAAATGGGTTGATCTAAGAGTAGAAAACTTAATAACACTAATAATTTGGTACTACTAATAATATAGAAACCAAACTCTCTCTCTTTCTCTCTCTATATGTAGCAGAATACTGTAAATGCGGTAAATAATTTATGTCTAAATATAAAAAGTTATTCACTGCATTCGACTTAAACTTTCCTCCGCGCTGCCGTGATGCGCAAATTACAAAAATAAGATTAATTTTATAAATATAAATTTTAAAAAATTATTTATATATAAAAAAATTGTTAGGAGATTAATTATAAAAAATATTAAAAAAACTAATTATCGGAATGAAGCTTATGTTGCCATCGTATTTAGAATTTTATCGATGTTAAATATAAAATATTAAAATCTATTGTTCTCTAAAGTATGAATTTGGGACTTTATCATTGTTAAATAAGCCATTCATTTCAGACACGACAATAAAATTAGATTATAGGGACAAATGTTTATAACACTTTTATATAAATGTCCTATCTATATTCCATCTATATCCAAAATTAGATTATATGGACACATTTTTATGACACATTATAAAAATGTATCGCTATACACCCCAGCGACAGGACATATAGCAACACTAATAATAAGTGTTTGTATTTTTGCCAGCGATATTTTTTTTTAGATTTTAGAAATACTTAAAAATATCGTTATAGTATAATTTTGTTGTAGTAAGAGCCTATGGCTCGCTTCACCGCGGTACCTTAATCCCAATAGCTCGGTGAATCCAAATCCATAAGCCCAAAATTCTTAAACACAATTTGTCGATCTAGACCGTCCGACGTTATCTTACTCCACATTATGCCTTTAACGATTTGATACCACTATTATGTTCCTACAGATCACCCATGCTAGAAGACGATTTGATATAAATTGACTTATACTTTAAAAATTATATAAGCTCTACTCTATATATATATATATATATATATATATATATATATAAAGTAGAGTTTATATATGGGCTTTTTTTGAAAATGACCTTCTAAAAATTTGTATTTTTAAAAATAGCCCTACAAAATTTGTATTTGCAAAAATGACTCTCTTTCTGCCAACTGGGCGCCACGTCAGCATGCCATGTCAGCTGGGGGGTGGGATGTAATAAGTTGAACACGCAAGTTCATTCTGCGTGTTCAAATTGCGTGTGTCTAAACACGCAGATTGTACCTGCGTGTTTAAGACACGCAGGCTCTACCTGCGTGTCTAAGCACGCAGGTACAGTGACCTCCGAAGTGTAGCGGTGGAGAAAAAGAGGAAGAGGGAGAGGGAGAGCCACAGGAGCCATTTGTAGTATTTTTTGAGCTTCTCCAAGTATTGGGAATGATGGTGGTGATGGGGGAAGTGTTGGGTTTTTCTCGGGAATAGCTTCGTGCGTGGCGAAGAAGAAGAAAAAGATGAAGAAGAAGCAGCAGCTTGGTAGTTGTGGAAGAAGAAGCTCATATTTTCCGAGTTTAAAACATCAGGTAGAGAAGTTGAAATGGAGTTTTCAGATCACGCGGAGTAGATATTAAGGAAAAATTAAAGAGAAGTGATTTTTTTTTTTCCTCTTAATTTTACCCTTTGTTTAATAATTATTGTTACTATAATTCAACTAAAGTATATCTAAACTCTGTTTCTCTGAGCCTTCGTCCATGGAGAAGATTTGAGGAAAGAAAGAAGAGGAAGAGAAGAAGAATAAGAGAAAAGATAAAGAGGAATAATTAATTAATTATTTAATTTTAAATATTTTAGTGGATATTAATAAATTGGGTGTGTTGTGGTCCTCGGGTATTGATACCGATATTTTAGAAAAGGGGGAGAAATCTTGGTTTGGAGTGTGTAATAATTTAAGGATTGGGTTCACATGCGCTACACTTCGGAGGCCATTGTACTGTGCTTTCCCCTTCATTGTTTAGACACGCAGTGTGAGCCTGCGTGTCTAAACATTAGACACGCAGGCTCATCCTGCGTGTTTAAACATTAGACACGCAGGCTCAGCCTGCGTGTTTAACTGTTTCCAACTCATCCACTCCGGCTGACGTGGCACGCACACGTGGAGCCCAGTTGGCAGGTATAGGGCCATTTTTGCAAATACAAATTTTGTAGGGTTATTTTTAAAAATACAAATTTTTAGAGGGTCAATTTCAAAAAAAGCCCAAATATAAGCTCCACTCTATATATAAGCTCTACTCTATATATATATAAATTGATATAAATTGACTTATACTTTAAAAATTATATAAGCTCTACTCTATATATATATATATATATATATATATATATATAAAGTAGAGTTTATATATTTTTGAAAGTACAAGTCACTTTATGCTTGTGAATTTTTATTATTGAAATTATGTTTTTTACTTTTTTTTTTTTCTCTTTTTAGTTGACTTAACAATAGCATAAATTTCAATATAAATTTAATGGTAAAAAATTCACAAGTATAAATTGGCTTGTGCTTTTGAAAGCATATAAGCTCTACTTTCTCTCTCTCTCTCTAAAATATTCACAACTCTAAAAGATTCACAACTATGCTTGTGAATCTTTTACCATTGAATTTGCATTGAGATTTGTGCTATTGTATTTTCTCTTTCTCTATCTTTAGCTGACTTTACAATATCACAAATCTCAATACCAATTCAATGATAAAAAAATTACAAACATATTTGTGCTATTCTAAAGTCAACTTAAGAGAGAGGAAGAGAGAGCAAATAGCACGAATCTTAATGCAAATTCAATGATAAAAAAGTTATAAGTATAGTTGGACTTGTATTTTTAATAGTATATAAACTCTACTCTCTC